>CM031703.1:4892500-6092500 GCA_018466805.1 Hippocampus abdominalis
TGGCACCGAGGAGTCCCAACTGAGATAAAGTGACAGAGACATCAATCAGAGGCGTTATTGTCAAAAGAGTTATTCACATCACAATGTTGAACACAACACAGTTAATGCCCAAGGAAGTCATTGTCCATTTTCAGATGGATTCATTAGCAACATTTCAGCTGACACAAAATAATTAGAGAGGTCCCAAAATATGCACATGAGTTGCTATATTTTTTGAGCGCTGTAAACATTCCATATTGTTCTTAGCTGCTTCTGAATCCGATGGCACTAAACGTGGAGTTGCTGAGCTTTTTACGAAAATTGCGGTGTACCAGAAGATTTCCTCATACGCATGGAGCAAGAACATAAGTAAGTTTATTTTTTCATTGCCTGTCATTGACAATTTTTTTTACGCAGTATCACGATTTTCTTAGGTGGTAATTTTTGCATTTTTGCAATTATCACATTTTTATATAATTTTCTGATTTTTGCATGATAGTTTTCACAGTTTCACGTTTTTACTCAATGCTTTCACATTTTACATGATACTCATGACATTTTAACATGATAACTTTCACGTATTTACATAAGAATCACGTTTTTATGTACGTTTTGTATTTTGTTTTGTTTTTCCTGGTGTGGCAGCAATATGCTTCCGGACTGATGCTGACTTCAGTGCCGGGAGTCACACTCAACGATGGTGTGAGTGTGAAGAATTGACTGTCATTGACTGGCAGCGACCAGTCCAGGGAAGGTTACTTTGATGTCTTATATGTTTCAAAATAGTCACAAAAATGCAAATCAGCATCATTTATAACACACACTAATTGGCAAGATTCACCGTAAGTAAATTGAGCCGATCCGGCTAGTCTGAAACAACTCCACTTTCACTGGCACTCACATCACGGTCCCTGTGCTTTTCCGGATGACCTGGATGCCAAATGGATCACTTTTATAAAGGACCTTGTAAAGCCGTCTGTCCTCATTAGTCTCGGGAACAGGTGGGACAGACAGCGGAACTGGAACCTCATAACGAGCTGTGGCTGGGTCCCAGATCTGGACAGAAGGGCATATTAGTTACATGTGTGGCGACCACACAGGATGGTAGTGCTGGTGGAAACAAAAATGATTTGGTGTAGGGCAAAACGCTATTAACTGATGAACTAAATAGACAAAAACACTCAGACAAGAGGGCCCGTTGTAGATCCGTTCAATGGTATTCTGAGGGAATGACGTTGTCTAGTTCAGCTATATATACACACAGTATAATATACCAGTGGATTTAAATAGGCCGTGTTAATGTATGCTCCAGGATGGTAAAATACTGTACATGAAAGGTGACATGGCACATGGACAAATAAACAGACCTTGAACTGCAACATGTTACCGCTGTGGTAGGTGACCTGAACATGGAGGTCATCTATGGCAGGTGACTCAGAGCGGCTCCTGCTCTGGTACCTTTTGTTCCGAGTGATTTGGAACCAAATGCCAGACATGGTATGCTCATTTAGTCTGACGTGGTATCCGTAGTCTTTTGGATAGAAGCACCAGGGAACTCGTTCAATGTTGCTTTGCTGATCAAGAAGAAAGCAGATTTTAAACTTGAGAATGGAAATGTGAGTTGCGATGGGGCATTTTCTCCTAACCTTCCATATGCAGCCTCGGGCCTTGCACTTTGCCTCATCTGCATGCTCCTCAGGGTGGCAGTTGAAGCGCTGGTACTCCTCTTGCGGCACCTCCCAACGCACGAGATACGTCTCCCCCAGAGTTAAAGACAGGTGTCGTAAGACCAGGACCTGCATTTGAGTGGGAGTTGCAAGTGGCAATATGATGCGAAAAGTTGTCATTATCGGCACTGCAATTGAATGGCAAACAATCGACACGGTGGTCTGCCTTTCAATCACAATCTGGGGAGTTTCAGGTTCCAGTATTCCCACAGCCCTGAACCCGGTAAGATTTGTATTTTATTTTTTTGAATGAGCCTCATGCTGCCAATACGTTTGCAGATCGTCTTGTCACATCTGACCTGGTACCGCACATGTGACAGTGGACCAATGAAACTGTCGGAGGTCCTGCTTAAACTTCCTTCGTGATCAGTCATGACACTTCTCCTTCTGCAAGTTTTTTTCACACCAACATACAGGCATTTAGGAGCATCATGATTACCCGAAAAACCACATTAGAAAATAAAAATAAGCACGCGTGTTTTCCCGTTATGCAGCGTATCTAAGTGCACCGCATTTCTTTTGTTTTCTCTCCAGTAAAACACCGCTGAGAACAAAGGTAGAGTCGAATGAGGCCAATTCTTCTGTACGGCAAAGCTTTGTACAGACGGGCTTCCTTGAGACTGACTAACGGATGTGCTTGATGTTGTTTGTGCTCCCAATTAAGACGCATCTGTTAATTTCCAAAGCTCCTTTAACGGCCTCTATGGGGAACTGAGTCACGGCAAATCTTGGGGGAGCTCTACAGTCACAGTCCCGCGCTCAAGTTTCTTGATCTGTTTGCTCCACATTAGTCATGTTCCTCACAATCTGTCCTTGTCTTTTGAAGTGATATTCCCTTTTTTAAACGGAGTCAAAATATTTGACGGGGAAAATCCAAGCGCAGAAGTTCAGTTGGGAAATACCATACAGGCAAGATTCAAAATTGAAAGCAAGAAAATGGAGCGAAAGACACCAAACGCAGGGAAGGTGTCAGGAGATGACAATTTAGCTCTATTTAACGAAAGGTGAATGCAGCGGCGTACTTAGACCAGATTTCGGCCAGGGAATATTCATTGAGTTTGAAAAATTAGAGTTTAGAAGATTTTTCTCCCTAACTGCCAGATAAAGATGACGTAAAATTTGATAAATGCATAATACTGTGTTTGACCAGAAAAACCTTGAGCATAAAAAAAACCCCCACGTTTCTGTATGGGGCAACTACCGACAATATCGTTTAACTGGGTGTTTTCTCATTTTATAGACTCTTGTCTTGTGGCCTTTTAACTCATAACCCCGTTCGCACATGAAAGGGTTGTTGCTCTTAGTCATTTTTTTTCCCCCTGCCTCTTTTTATATAAACACCCGCCCACCGTAAATTGTTCCCATTTCTCACACTTAGTGGCTAACCTTGAAATGGTGCAGCCAATACTGTAAGTCATCCACCTCGCATTTCTCCTGCATCGGCGCAACACTTAACTCACCCACTGAATTAATCAAATATTTTTAAAAAATTGAAAGTAAGCCATAAATAAAAGCTGTGTCAAATACTGTCTGCGCAAAATTATAATAATACTTGGCAGGAGTACATATGTGTAGAATACACAGCACTGCGTGCCATTTTTATACTTCTGTACCCGGGCAACATTCATCAGCATCACATGGCTGCCGGAGCGCAAATAAAGCAGCAGCTCATTGAACGTTACTAATACGGCGTATACGCATGTGAATGAGGATGAATATGAATAGAAAGTACCTCCTTGGATGTATCATACTCGATGCTGGAATCTGGAACAATTGTCGTCGAGTTTTCATGCGATCCAGAGTCCACGTGTGTCACGGAGGCAGACAGAGGAGGATGGGGAACGCCTAAGATTGTGATGTTCTCAAAATGGAGGTTGTTGGGATCCCTGTAGCCAGCATGCATCACCTGCATGGTCAGTACCCCCTGTGAAGCAGAAAAACCAGAGCGTGATTGACGTCAAGCCAAGTCCTCCAGCCATTATTGCTTCTATTTCATAACTGGACAAAATGCCCACTGAAGCAAGTGTTCTCACGGTTATGCCTGGAAACTTGACACCCGTCATCTTGAGCAGAATAACTATCATCAGTCACCAGGAATATACTCGTTTTGAACTTTGAATTTGATTAGATGGAGAATAAGGGCTGGATTGACAAGAAAACAGGTAGGCAAGGGAGACTTACATAGAGAACGGTGAATTTGTAGTGGATGTAGTTGCCTTTTTCAACCGTGTCTGTGGAAAAGAAAAAAATAGAACAGATGTTGGAATTTTTCACAGTGATTTGACAGAGCCGGCGTTCTGTCACACTGAGTGACTGACCTTCATTTATTCATCTGTGTGAGCAGAATGTTTAAACAGTTCTGGTATGAGCATTTTCATTTTGTAAGTTGCACATCTCTAATGGAAAAGCGCTATCCATTTATCAATCAAAGTAAAACAGTCAAGTGTCACTGAAATAGTCATTGACCTTTACATGAGTGAATACACGTTACCATCATCCTTTAAATAGATATTGTAAGATTAGCATTTTCTCAGCGACTCACAGGGTCAGTTGATAGCTCAAGTATGAATAAAATGATACACAAAAGCGCTTAAAGCTGACAGAAAATGCCTGACGAATGGTAAAGTGACATTAAGTGGTTGGCCGTGCTCATATTTGGAGCAACATGAACACTGTTTGAGTAACATTACCTCTGGAATCTCCATCATCCCAGAATAACTCCCCAGCGGCTTGGGCTCGGTCGTCGAGAGCAATGATCAGACCCATTGGATTGCGTCGACTGTACATCAAAATAGGATGGAAACAACTTTCACATTCATTATTGAATATGCAATAGAGTCTGGGGACATTCCATTCCATCTTTATATTACATTGCAAACAAACATGCATACATCTTTACCGTTAAATCTGTCATAGCTAAATATAGAAGACGTTTTGGATATGTCCTCTTCAACATTCCAATGCAAGATATGTCAGATGAATAATTCAGATTTGTGGGGAACCAGAGGGTCTTGCCAAGCCTTCAGATGATGAAAATTGATTAAAACGCACCTCCATGTGAAACTCCTCTACAACGAAACCTGCAAGGGCGAAATACCCCTTAGTGTGAAAAAAATCTTCATGCATTAACACCATTCCCACTTTCCTACCCCCCATACAACGAAAAAAAAACCCTGTTGCGTTATATGAAATATTTTTCTCTGCTCTTGCCTCGCGACGAGATTCACTACAACAAAGTCTAAATCAACAGCGACCTCTACTGCTTCATTTGGAAACGGCAACAGCAACTACTACCACACTGGTTTACACATGCGCAGTAGTCCAGGAAGTATTTGTTATTGTTAGTTTCAGACGCAGCAAGAACGTTGCATTGCTAAAATGGCTACAAAACCATCCAAGAAATTGATGTAAGTGAAAGTGAATGCTGATCATAAATTTCGCAATTTGTTTCCCTTTTTTTCTTTCTACACTGACTATATGAAGTGTCAAATAAGTGCATGCTCATACTTATGCACGATTGGAATAAAAATAGAGAGTACACATGCGTTGTGCGTGCATGTCCACATAGGTGTGTGTGTGTGTGTGTGTGTGTTTACATCTCAAATTTGCTACAGTGAAAAACCCCCTGTAGTGAAAAATGTCTGCAAACATGATTTCGTTGTAGAGGAGTTTCACTGTATAGCATATTGTCTGGATCCCTTTTTTTCCCCTCCAGTTTTAGGCATAAACGATGGAGTAGTTTTTTTGCATCTTATGCAAGTGTCACCAAGGGAACAGGGTGATTAGTGCACGCCAGATCCCCCTCTCCCAGCAGCATCTCCGGGCATTCCCAAGAGAGATGATCTGTAGATGATGTTCAGTGTTGCCACGGGTATTCTTTTAGTTCGACATCATGGAGCGCTCAATGCGACTGACTGACCCCTAATTCCATGGGAATGTCTCCTTTTACCAATCACAAAGACTGACAAATGTTCATTGGTCTTTCCAGGACAACCAACATGATCAAAATGGTCCAGTGCCTGAGCAATTTGTAGTTACACTTTAGGCCTTGCCAAGAATTTGTAATTGTCAATCTCAGGGCTATGGATGAGGCTTCTCCAAGCTCCATCTTTTCTACTCCCTGATGAATTCTTCAGTCAAGATAAGCGGCTTTCTCTTGGTTTAAGACGTGGACCCCAATTGCCCTTGTTGGGCATGGGGGCCCTCAAGACCGCCCACAGACACACCGCAGGGGCTTTTGCTTCAATTTGAAGTGTTTTTCGGAGTCTGTACCTGTATGTGGTGGTGACCGCCGGTTTCTGCGTGGGGAGAACTGCGCCACCTCTAATGTGTAAACCAAGCTTGTCACCCGGTAGATGCAGCAGAATGTTTTGTCTGCGCACTGCCAATGGCTTCATCTGATTGATAAAACAAGAGAATACATTATATACGGATTGTCTTGAATCCGATCTGAAGTTCCATACTACCAGGACACTAGATAATTTTTCTTTGCATTCAAATGTCGCCTCCTTTTATTAAAAAGCTTTTTGAAGAGTCCTCTTCAGTTGCTCTCACTCTCTCATTGCAGCCGAGGCCTGGATAGTGCGCACTTCATTTCTGATCTCCTGAGGCCTGAACTTTTATAGCAGGCCAAAACAATTTAAAAGGATCTTCTCTCAATCTCATTTTATTCACCGCCCTATTCTAGGTTCTGTTCTCCTCTCATGTGATGCTCTAATTTTCTTTTTGCTGTGTTCCCACTGAGGTGTGTGCCATTTTATGCAGTACAGTGCTATGGCTGCATATGTGTGTGTCTCTGGAGTTGGCTTATCCACACTGACAAAAAAAACAGTCTCAATTCAAACATATAAATTATTGCCCGTGATTGAAATGTGGTAAACTGTTCAATCAATGTACAACCTGATCAAATCAAGCCCCCCCCCCACCCCCCGCCACCCCTCTCTCTTCTTTTTCCACTCATATTGTGGCTTCTCATTTCACTTCATGTATGTCATTTTTTCTCTGTTAGTCTTGCACTCCTAACTAGATAACCACAAGGGAACCAGGTCAAAGAAACCAGCAATGACATCTGAAACAACATCTAATCATCCATCAGATCAGGCGGCCACTTTACAATTCCACTGTGATGTCCAAAATAAGATCTCAGAGGGACTCAACACTTCTTTTATCTCTCTGTGGGGAAGACGGTCTCAGCCATTCTCGTCGGCACCCTTGCTACTACTTTATCATTGTCTCCAGTCTTACGCCGTCTTATCTCTTGTCTCCCAATCCCTGACAAACGACTTCAAACATGGACGTCCACGTGAAAATGTGTTTGTGGTGTCTGCTGATGCCTCTAATACTCATAAACCCCATCTGCAATCATTCTCTCGAGCACTCCATTTACCATTTCATTGCACCTGTAGAATTGAAGCTTTCTCGCACTACAAATTAATCCAGGAGTGATGCAGCAGCAAAGAATCCAGTTTAGCCTATTCGTGATCCCTTTCCCCCGTCGAGACAGCTTATGATATTTAGTCTTTGTTAAGGCTGTATCAAGGAGATGCTAATTTAGCTCCATTGACATTTGTGAATCGCTTGTTTTTTTGACCTGGATTACACCATACCGGATGATCATGTCTTCACAGAGGCTTAAATCGTGTAATTGCTGTGCCCGTCTACATACGGTGTATTCCAAATGAGTATGCTTATGTATCTAAGAATAATAAACACACGTTTGAATATCTCTTTCCGTCACTGATATCAATCTCAGTCAGATTCCATTTTTAGTTTCCAAGATGAGTCTAATTATAAATACCGGAGAATTTGTTTCATGTTGTTGAGTACATCACAATTTTTATGTATACTGTGGAATAAAACAATAGCTATTAGAGGAAATATTAAGTGAGGCAAACCGTATTAAGAAAGTACCGTAATTTCTGGACTATAGACCGCACCTGATTATAAGTCGCACCACTACATTTTTAAAGGAAAAAAACATTTTGTACACACATAAGCCGCACCTGTCTATAAACCGCAGGTGCCCATATTGTTACATGAGATATTTACAAAGAAAGACGGTACACAGGCGGCCGTTAAAAAAGTCTTTATATAGGCCGCTTCATTAAATAAGCCGCAGAGTTGAAAGCGTGTGACAAAAGTCGCGGCTTATAGTCCGGAAATTACGGTATATGTTTAAAAAATAAATAAAATAAAAAATCACTGGTGAACACCGATCAGAATTTGTAGCAGCTGATTTCTTTGAAGTATCTCGATGGAGGATCTTCCAAAGGCGTGCACTCATACATAAAGCGGTATTTTGGCCACCCTTAAACAATGTAAGAGGGGAAAACTTTTGCAGTGGGATCATAAGTATATGCAGAATTAAATATTTATTGCTCTATGAATCAAGTTGTGTATATTTTTAAGAGCGCGATGATTGATGCATGAGATTACATTCATTCATTCATTCATTCATTTTCCGAACCGCTTGATCCTCACTAGGGTCGCGGGGGGTGCTGGAGCCTATCCCAGCTGTCTTCGGGCAGTAGGCGGGAGACACCCTGAATCAGTCGCCAGCCAATCGCAGGGCACACAGAGACGAACAATCATTCACGCCCACACTCACACCTAGGGACAATTTAGAGTATTCAACCAGCCTGCCATGCATGTTTTTGGAATGTGGGAGGAAACCGGAGGACCCGGAGAAAACCCACGCAGGCCCGGGGAGAACATGCAAACTCCACACAGGGAGGCCGGAGCTGGATTCGAACCCGGTACCTCTGCACTGTGAAGCCGATGTGCTAACCACTGGACTACCGGGCCGCCCGAGATTACATTCATTCAAATTACATTTCAAGAATTCTAGTAAATAATCCGTCCCAAAAAAAAAATGTTGAATTCATTTGGTATTAGGAAATGTGAGGTAGAGTACAATAGAAATTGTTTTTAAAAATGCCTTACCGTCTCGTAGTCATACCACAACGCATCCGGGATACATGCATTCACCATAACCACACCCTGGAAAAAAAAAAGGTGGTTGTCATGCATAAGCAAATTTCAGTTTCAACCTTGATCTATTTTTATTTTTTCTTCCATTCACAGTTTTGGGGTTTGAATTACAGAGAGCAAAGAGTAATTCCTGAAACTTAAACTTGCTGCCTGTCTGGTGATAATAATCTCAAAAGCCGTGAGGGTAGACACTAAAGTACAGCACAAGGGAAGCATTTTAAAAATGTTCACATCCTGAGACATCATTATCTCAGATAAGTCATTTTAAACACTTTGTTGTGTGACTTCCACACGGCTTCTTGTGACATTTCAGTCTACAGCGCTACGATGCAATTCGTGTTGGGAAAGACCACATCAAGTGACAACTGTCGACAATTTTTTGATGGCTCAAGATGGCCGACAGACAAGAGCAATCAATAGAAGAGCACCAGGCCTTTGATCGCCTTGTCAGATCATGGCTCTTTACTGACAGAGAGGAAGGCAGTACACAGACAGCATTGAATGAAGGAGCCACCCCAACCCACCAAATTATTAATAACAGGAGGTCAGTGGTGTTGAGTCACTGTGCCCATCAAAAGCATGTCATGTGTCACCTCTTTAGCAGCATGTTGGATGTTTTTTTTTTTTTTCACTTGAAGACCAGACAATAAAAAGATGAAGCTACATTATACAGTCTTAAGATTGTAAACGAGGGTCCAATTTCATTTTATAGTGCCATAACAAAACAATAACCACATAAAAGGCATGATAAGCAAGGGACCATATTGATGTAGGCATAAACACATTTGAAAGAAGTATTGCCATGTGCAATTATTATTACATGTAAATGTTACAAGACAACACACGGTATCTATTGCATTGGACTGCAATATCGATGCTTGAATTTTTAACATTTGCAATGAGTGGAGGGACAACGCTTATGAAAGATGAACATTGAAACCAGGTCACAAGGTTTCCTGGTCGCCTCGCTTACATTCCCAAAATAAGCAACCACGAGCTAGACCGCCATCCATTTTTTTGTCTAAAGACTTGTCAAAATTAACCGTGGTAAGGAATAAAAACTGAAGTGGAAAATAACCGTGTGGCCAGGAGGGGGTGATGGCAAGCAAGTCAATGGATCGACCCTGTTTTCCACAAAGTTACTGCAAGGTTACTGCAGCTACTGATCTGAAAGGTGGTGCTCGAGCATCATTAGAGCAATGAGCAGGCAGATGGACGGAATGATGAATGAAGAACGACAGTGAATTCAAGTTAATGTAGGATCGAAAATGAAGGGTTAACAGAAAAGAGTGGGGATTAGGGCTTTCATTACTTCATTCTCAGTACTCTACCGACACCCAAGATTTTATTACGACCTTTTGCATTTGCAGCCTCCCTGATCGAAAAACAGTTTAGTGGCTGAGCCCCTGACAGGTGTAAAATACACCCGCCCATTACGACGACGCCCCGCAGAGAGATAAAGGAACGGATGGTCTGTCACTGTAAATTTTTGGCTGGGACGGTAGCAGCTACTCTGCTGGCCTACCTGTGAGATGCAAAGATGTCGGACGTGAGAATTGACAACAACCTTGTCAACCTCGGCTAATAACTGCCCTTATAAATAATTATGATTCCCCTTACAACGCATCAAAAACCCGTACAACGGCTTACCGCGCATGCGCACATCATGCTTTATCAATCCGACCGTACGCAGCGATGAAAAAAAAAATATACGATTGCGGATTACTTTTGCTGGTTTGCCGTGACAATAGTAGCGATCCACGACGGCATTGTCGTTGGCTACCAGCAGGTGAGACGATCTGGATTTGAGCCAAAATGGTCTTTGTGAGATTGGTTCACAATAGTTTTTTTTCCCCCCGTATAAAAGTTGTAATACGCCGTACGCGATTTGAAATGATAAAAAACGTATAAAATACAGGGAAAACGTACAAGTTGACAGGTATGTGACAATCAATGGCAACGTTTTCCATGATAGTAAGCATGTGGGTTTCCCAGCTGGTGAACTTCCTATTAAAGAACTCGCCAAAAAGTTTTATCGTCGTGGATGTGCTTGAATCCGTGAAATAAAATACCTCCAAACCATAATTAAATGAAAGTTTAAGCTTCAGCTGCCCTAAATTAACATCTTTTTTTCCCTTGATGTTCCAAGTGTCCTTTTTGACCCCGCCCCTCCCTCCCTCCCCCAAAAAGTCCATCCATTTATCAATAATAGATCGACAATGAGTTAAAATGTGAATATTTCAGTTTGCGTGCCCCTAAATGTTCTCCTTCCAGCCCTAAAATTATAAGTTTAGGGCAGGGGTCGGCTACATGCTGTATGAATGTAGGTGACTGGACTGTCTCAGAATTGTTTGTTATTCATTCCCTTGTTGTGTGTTCACAAACGCCACCATATAATTTATTTAGTAATTTCCTCACTTGATTTTTTTGTTTTGGTGCATTATTTTCGCTTTTCTTAGTGTCAGTGAATTTGTTTATTAATTTCCGTTTTTCTGAGGCTGTCTTTGAACGCCTCTCAAGTCAAACGAGAAGAGAGAAGGCACGGAGTCGGATGCAGACATGTCTTGTGTTTGTCGAGACTGTTAAAAGCATAAATAAAGTGTACGTTTTAAAAAAAACAACACCACAGCTCTCCTTTTTCGGAGCTGCAACATGTATCTATATCTATTTGAGCTATATTAGTCTACTATTAAAATCTTTTTCCATTTCCAAGCATTTTTTTATAAAGCTCCAGGGAGCCACTAGATGTCGCTAAAGAGCCGCATGCGGCTCTGGAGCCACGTGTTGCCGACCCCCAGTTTAGGGTTATTAGCCTTCTACTAAAAAAAGTTGTCTGGAGCCCTGATATGTAGATATGGCAGATTTTTCACATATCATTATGTTTATGTTAAGTGAAATCCATACCGTCGATAGCTACAGTGGATAGATAGCTAGCATATCATCAACTTTTCTGCGAGCACACCGATTGAAATAACTTGATACACCTTTGAATCCAATTTACTTTCCACCAATCCATAATTAACAAGGGGCCATGCTAAAGTGCTCATTAATCAGGCCACTTTGACACGACCGCAATCTATGCACATACAGATGCCCGTACAGCGCAGCGCCGTACAAGAAACTTACCACTTGCACATTACTCTGCGCACTCGCACACACACTTCCATCTACACTTCTAATCTGCTTGTAATGAGGTCAGTGCTCTCATTAGAGCTGAGAGAAAAGAGGGAGAGTATGAAAGAGGAAGAAAGAGGGATGAGTGGAGGGGAGGGCAACAAAGCAAATCCCGTGTCATGTTTTCCCAGTGGAGGTCAATGTGTGTGTGCGTGTGTGTGTGTGAGAGAGAGAGAGAGAGAGATGAGCTGGTCATCCAATCTGTATGGCACATATGGCATTAAAAATGTCTCATTTGAAGTGCCCGGGTCTCAAGGGTTCAGTGGTTGTCGTGAACGGTCCATAGACATGTGTGGTTGCGCAATTGTTTGTTGAGTGTGTTGACTAACCGGGTCCAGCACAGGTGTGATGAGCAGGTGTTTCCCCCAGAGAAACTGACGATCCACACCCCAGGTGGCGCTGTCAGAGTAAAACCTTAGAAGCAACAGTGAACAATGAAATATCAGTAACGCGGCGTATTGCACGGAGAGATTCGACAACAGAACGCTGTGAAATTCTATGAAGATATGTGCCAGTCCCTGAACGGTTAAATCATGTTTTCCTAAGAACTGAATGGTGGAAAAAATACAAAATTATTAGAAGAAAATTATTAGAAGAACGTGTTCTTGGATTAAAAACAAATAGGGATGGGAGGAAGGGGGAGGGGAGGAGCTAAATACACAACTGAAAAATGAAGAAATTAATGCTATTATACAGGTGATATATCGTGACTGCATTTTTATTTTCAAATGAAAGCATAAATTCATATGAATCCACGTATTCTTCCGAATGAAACATTGTACATTTCCTGGAAGTCCCATTTGTGTTTTGTGGGAGTCACAATCTTCAAAATGACTTACTCATGCATGAGTGGCCGCACTACGGTCTCCCCTGTGGTGCTGGCTTTGAAGAATAGTGTGTAGAGGTACGGCAGCAGTGTGTAACGAATCCTCAGGTAGTGTTTGGAGCTCTCCACCAGAGCCGAGCCTGGCCCATATGCTGCTGGATCCTGAGGCTGCAGACAACATCAATTACTCAAACTGGATTTGATGAGCGAGGACCTCACTTCCCCTCTGATTTGTTTTAAGGGAAGCACATGCATGTACCTATAAGTCAGCTTTGCTAGTTGCGCAACATTTCTCACATTTACAAATGAAACGGCTTGTTTTCATTTCCTGAAATGTTGGGGGGGCGGGGGTAAAAAAAAGAGTGGTGATCAGTTGACGACTCCGCCCCTCTCTACACCCGAGTGTCCAAAACATGCGGCCGCAAATCCGATGATACAACCACAAAGTCGATCATCGAACTGGGGCCAAGGATGTCCTGGTGCCAAGTGCACATATGGACACCCTTATGTTTGAACAAATGAATTCTAAATTCAACAATCTCCTCTATGAATGAATAATTGGTTGTTTTTAGGGATAAAAACTATTGTCAATCAATTTGACAACCTCTTCGACTATTTCTGTCCCGAGTACTTAATTCTCTTCTACAGGAAAACATGTCATTCTATGTGATATACAGTATACATGTCAAATGGATCTTTTAATAAAACAAGAAAGGTTGCAAACATGACTCAAGACCACTCTACCCTGTAGCCTTGGGCATTGTGGTTGCGGCTGAACGGATAGAAAGCTCCCACTTGCATCCAGCGACGGCATAATTCTTCACTTGAGTCATCAAAAAATCCACAGATGTCAGCTCCAATCTGAAACGTATGAGCGCATTTAAATGTCAAGTCTTTATTCTTGATTAATCTTGATGTCTTTCTGTGATGAAACAGAATCCGTAATGTTATGGTTAGGGCCAGAGGTATTTGGACATCGTCCATCACAACGAAGTGGACATAAAACCGTCACCTACTTATTGGCATTGACCATTAAGGTGCCTCGATTTTTGAATGATTTGCCAAAATAATAACAGCATTATTTAATACTTCAGGGAATGCAGGCAGACCGGTAACTAAGAATAACGTTCATCTCAGTATGCAGCACAATAAAATAAAAATATGAGAAATCTTCAGTGGGTGTTTCATTGCAAATCATTTGTGGTTGTGCAAACTCCATCAGAACTGCACCGCATTGTGTCTCTTGGTGTCAGCTCAGCTCTTGACAGACAGTAGATGAGGACTGTGATCTTTATTCGCATTGATTACACAACGCAAGTCTAAGAAAATGACTTTCAAAGGCCACTTTGAGACTGCTTGAGTTCTATTGTCTTACTATTGGCCACATTTGACAATAAACCCACTTAGTGGAATCGATCAAAATCCATTCTCTCTCTTATTTTTTCTTACATGTATCGTGTGTGTATACATACAGATGAATCTTAAGTGTAAAACGACACAGTCATACCTTGACGGCGTTGGCATATTTGAGACCACCACGGGTGGGCCATAGAGATCCGTGCCCACCCACCAAGATTCCTTTAACCGTTTTGAATGCACCTTCTTGATGATTTTGCAAAGATTGCCACGATCAGATGCAATATTTGATCTCAGCGCAACATGACTTCCACTACCGTAGTTTTGCCCTGGAAAATACTGAGATGCTTGATAAGGTTCTCTCCACGGTGGGCCCCACCACTTGTTTTCTGGACCCTATACCAACCTCGCTTTAAGGACTGTTCTGAGAAGAGTTTGTTAACATTATAAATGTCTCACTTCAGATGGGCACCTTCCCTACTGCCTTCAAAAACATTTAGCTAACCGGTCATCGCATCCGAGGTCAACTCGCACCTAAACAATCATAATAGCATGTTGATCTTGAGTGAAAGTTCAGAACTCACATATGGAATTCCAAATAGACCGAATTCTAGCATGCCAGGGATTGCCCATTTGATGTCGTTCCAGTTGGCAGCATTGTCCCCCAGCCAATGACCTGAATATTTCCCCACACCTGGAAAGGACGAGCGGGTCAGCATCAGACTACGGTTGCCAGCAAACACATGCCGCAGAGCCCTGAGGTTAACAGAGAGAAAAAGCATCGAGGTCAAAGATAATGGCTAATGAAATAAGACACTTAGGACAGGTGGTGCGGTTGCATGCACAGCCAAAGATTGTCAATGTTGACATAAAGGTATCTACATCATGTTTTTCTCTTAAAGGAAGTCGAAGCAGAATTGTTTTACTCAAAGATTCGGAATGCTGATGACGTAACAGGACAATTGTTTCATTCAGCGGTTTTCTGCTTTCACCTAGCCCGGGGGTCGGCAACACGCGGCTCCAGAGCCGCATGCGGCTCTTTAGCGACATCTAGTGGCTCCCTACAGCTTTTCAAAAAAATGTTTGAAAATGGAAAAAGATTTTGATAGTAGGCTAATATAGCTCAAACAGATATAGATACATGTTGCAGCTCCGAAAAAGTAGAGCTATGATGTTGGTTTTTTAAACCGTACACTTTATTTATGCTTTTAACAGTCTCGACAAACACAGACACGTCTGCGTCCGACTCCGTGCCTTCTCTCTTCTCGTTCCACTCTAGAGGCGTTCAAAGACAGCCTCCAAAAAATGGAAATTAATCATCACTTCACTGACACAAAGAAAAAGAGAAAATAATGCACCAAAACAAAAAATCAAGTGAGGAAATCACAGAATAAATTCTATGGGGGCGTTTGTGAACACACCACAAAGGAATGAATAACATAAACAATTCTGAGCCAGTCCAGTCTCCTACATACATACAGCATTTGTTTCCTTCACTGCAAGTTTTATAGAAGGCTTTTATTTTTTTGTGGCTCCACATATATTTGTGTTTTGTTAGTTTTTTTGCCTATATGGCTCTTTGAACATTTTGGGTTGCCGACCCCTGACCTAGCCAAATACGAAAAAACTGTTGATAAAATGATTCGAATGATTTTCATCCATCCTCACGAGGACATTCTGGTGCCCATTGTTGTCGATGTAAAGCCAAAAGGAAAATAATTGCTCTCATTCATTTTCAACGATAATCAGTACCCCATCAAAATGCACATTCGACTATTTTTGTAATTCGACGGTGTATTTTGATGCAAATTCCTCATTGCTCTCAAGGGATGTCAGCCAGTTGGCTTCCAAAGCACGAGTTGGCAAAATACAAACATTGATTCTGCACTCACTTTTCAGTCGCCAGCACCATGGAGTAGCCATAGAGACTGTGAACATCATAGTGGTTCCCCCAGGCTTGCTTGGCATCCATACACAGGGTCTTACTATACATCACCTCATCCTGAATCTCTGTTGGAGGGAGAGATGATAGCGGTGATGAACAGGAATGGATTCAAATGGTGAGCCTGTTTACATGATCATACTAAACTACTAACTGAGAGTGATGGCCCGAAATGTTGTTTTTTTGCAGTACATGGTTTTAGTCCATTATTCAATTTTTTTTGTACATTCGTCATGACACAAAACTCAAATGTCCTGTTATTTTCTGTTAATTTTCTTGTCTTGAACATGGAATGAATTTGGGATACCTAGACAACCATTAAATTGTTCATTTGAGTCACTTGAGTAACTATTGTTGTTCCGACTACTGGGAAGACCCGGTCAGCCAGAATAAGAACAATGAAGATTTTATTTTGTCCTTTGCAAATCTGGCTGTTTGTACACCGCTTCCACTTGACCCATGCAAATGTGAAGCATGAATCAATCATTTTAACGGGTACACAGGGCAGACAAGAAAAAAAGCCAGTGCACCGTCAAACCTCGATTTTCGATCGTCTCGGTTCTCGACCAATTCGGTTTGCGACCAAAAGTTTTTTTATTCCTCGGATGACGAACAAATTTCGGTTCTCGAACAAACCGAGCGCACTTGAATGCACCATTTGACTCCTCTCGCCTTCCTTACACGAGGAAGTGACGCTTCCTCGGGTAGACGAGGAAGTGGCGCTTCCTCGTGTTGCTTTCCATTGTGAGCAGACGTGTTCAGTGAACATTTTTATTTTAAAAAGAGCGTGATTTCGGTTTTCGAACAATTTCGGTTTCGAACAGCCTTCTGGAACGGGTTATGGACGAAAACCGAGGTTTGACTGTATTAGGGATTCATGTAAGTGTGTTTATCAGATTTTGCATGAAATGGCCGTTACTCTATACAACACACCACATTACATTGTTTACATGATCACTTGAGCTGAAATGCAGTAGATTGCTGTATAGACATTGGATGGGTGGATGGAAGAATGTCCCTTACTTGGTGTGTAGGGAGGATAGTTCAAGTTGTTGTCAGCACAGCCCTCAGTTGATCCTCTCTTGAAGTTAGCCACTTCATTCATGTCCTGCAACAGGACATGAGTCACACTGATGAATCGCTCTACCTTTTAACCATTCCAGTTGCAAATAAAATGATCCATAGTTGTGGATGACACCAAAAAAATAAAAAAAAAAATCCAAAATGGGGTTTCCGTATTGGTAGCACGCGCTTTGACCTTGACAAGAAAGTAAGCTTCATGCAAATCGGTTGTGAAATGAGCAAGTTATGACTTACCTCCAGTGTTTAATTACCTTAATTTTAAATTGCTTTTAACATTCAATGACTTTATGCAGAATTTTCAAACTCACTATCCAGAGGGCATCATGTTTAATATCCTGGGAGAATCTCTTATATTCATCAGTCCACCAGTTAATGCAGTTTTGGCTGGTGTAGTCTGGAAATACGGTCTCTCCTGGCCAAACCTGGAAAGGGTAGAGAGAGTGTCGAGTAAACAGCAACAGTCTTACAAACAGGAGTGGGAAAACAGCATAAGAACTCTCAAAATGGTTTTTAAAAAATGGTATCGTAGAACCTGAGGAAGAACAATGTTGAGAGGAAAAATCGATAAAGTATTATAGCTCTCGAGATGTGACCATGTGATCTGAGTCATTCTGTATGTCGTGTATCAAGGAAAATGATCCACTAAGAATGAAAGCGATTCTACTTCTTGGTCTCTGTGCGTCAATGATGCGAGAGAAATGTCCATGCGGACAGAGGGAATCTCAAGGTTGGTTCACTTTACCCTGACTTACTTCACCGCAAAAGTAAGTCTTGAATTGTACCATTAAATATGGCCAGTGTGCGCAAACACACGCACACACACACATTTTACTTTTCGGGCAGATGTTTCTGGCAGGTGGTCAGAACTGCAAGGTTGTTTGGTGCTCGCTACTTTTTAAAAATCTGTGCTTCCTCCCTTTTTTTGTATTTTTTTTCCCCAACCAAATCTGTTCGCTTTTGTAGCTCCATCCCATCTGTGTGCTTTTCTACTTATTGTCTATAGTGCTATAATATTACTAGTTTAAAGAAGGGTATTTTTTTCTGGGGGCTAGTAGGATGAAGTTGCACTTTTAATGAGTGAATGTCAAATCTCCCACACAAACCGAAGTGCAAGTCTACAATAAGTGCATGCCATAGAAAGAATTAAAACTTGCTATTAGTGTACTCATTTATTATCGTAGTTCCCATGCAATAATGCTTTGACTCACTTTGTAGGGGCTCAGATGCACATTTCTTTTTCTTCTATGTTAGAAATCAAAACTCACACTTGTGGCTTCAACCGCCCCGCAGCTCTGCCCTTGGTAAGCACGTTTTAATCGGAATACTTGCATCGGCACATGGGCACACCTAACAGTTAGAGATGGACCGGTGCTGAGGGTGAGACGTGGCTCATTCGCATGAGACATGGCAGTAATAACTGAGTAATAACTAAGGAAAAAAAAAAAGTTGATTTGATGATAAAAAGTCTTTGTAGAAATCATTTATAATTTCTGAAAAAATACAGTTTTTCTTCAGTTTTTTTTTAAAGTCAACCGATTACCGAATTAGGACACACATTTGAATGAAATTAAACAAGAGTCTCTAATAATCACATATTTAATAACACTTGAACATCATGAACTAACACCAGCTATGTCATTAAAGAACTAGAGGCACAATTTTTCAGTGTTGTCTTGCCCTCTCTCTCCCTCTCTCTTTCTCTCTCTCTCTCTCTCTCTCTCTCTCTCTCTCTCTCTCTCTCTCTCGCTCTACGCTTAATCTGCGATGCAGTAATGCAGAACATTTTAAGATTAAATCCTAATGTGGAATCAATGCATATGTTTGACCTGTTGTAAGCAGCATGAAAAGGCGATTAGCAGTGGGACTGGACCTAATCGTGTGCATAATCAAAACAAGGCAGTAAAACCATAAGAGCAACAGAAGTTTATCCCTCACACATCTCCCCTTCACAGCGGGTATGAGCCTTTTAAAAACAAGCTGTGCGAGGGGAATGGGTAGAAAATAGCACACCGGGGGTTTGAACTTCCATTAGGGCGTGTTATGGTTTGATGGAAATTAGGACAAACTAGTCACCCTGACATCAGCGTACACACAAATACACTTACTTAGTAGATGAGCTACTAAAAGGCTCGCAACAAACTTCTAGCATAGCCCATCTGTCAATCCATCATCTATTTAATAATTGAAATTGAAACAGCACAGTCCCGTGCGTTTATTTTGTCATTTGCCGCGTGCCAAACACGTTTTTTGTTGACGCTTGCCTAATTTTGGTTTATGAAACAATTTTATCCGACACTCTCAGTGCTATCGACAGCCTCCATCTTGTCAGAGTGCATTTCAAGCCGCTGATTGCAAAACCCGCAGTTTCCCATAAAGCGGTTGCACAAACTCTAAAAGAAGGCGTGTCGCATTTTCCTTTCATTCTACGACCACTTCAAGCACGGCGAAGGCCAATGTACGCACTTTTTGTACGACTTCCGCGAAACTACAATCAACGGAGATCCCTTATTAATTGTGATACTGATTGCGATGTGCATAATTGCAATTTTGTAATTAACCCATACAGTGTGATATTAATCTCTACTCTTGTCTAATCTTGTTTACCTTGATTTTGCATACAGAACATAAATTACACATTTCATTTGGACAAATGGCTAATTCTAAGCACTCATTAAGAAGTCTTGAACAGAGATATGAACATCACGACTGGCCCGCAACCTGTATTGTTTAGCGTCTATGCATATCTTCATCTCACCTCTCCCAATAAAGGAGTCTCGCCATCTTTTTCAGTGACCCAGGCTTTCTTTGCCGTCCCACGGTCAAAGGACTCGTATGGCAGACCCCCGACTCTTTTGCTGGTGGCAATAGCCGGATCCTAGTGCACACAGACATACTGTTGATCCAGGAGGGGGAAACTGCATTCATCAACTCACAAAACTGCATCGTTTGGTTATCAAGTTGTGTTGCTTCAATGACTTGACTCAACAAAAAGCAACAACACATTTGTTGTGTTGAAAAGAAAAAAAAATGTGCGATGCTATTATGAAAGTACCGTATTTTCCGCACTATAAGGCGCACCGAAAAGTCTTCGATTTTCTCAAAAGCTCACGGCGCGCCTTAAAATCCGGCTGCGCCTTGTGTATGGTCATTACGGTAATATGTCGACCCCAAGTTGGCACCTTCCTGGAGACATGGTTACAACATTATAACTTGCTGTTGGTGTCGCTGCTTTATTAAATACGTTTTTGTTGCAGCTCCAAAAAACGGAGAGCTGTGGTGTTGTTTTTTTTTAAACATTTTATGAATGTTTTTCACAGTCCCAACAAATACAGTTACGTCTGTCCGTCTCCGTTCCTTCTCTTCTTCCTTCGACTCGAGATGCGTTCATGACCGCCTCGAAAAACGTAAATTAACGATTCCTTCATTGAAACTACGAAAATGGAAAATAATAATAATAATAATAATTCATTTTATTTAAAAGCGCCTTTAATGTCACCCAAGGACACTGTACAGACAAAGAGGAGATGCAGTATAAAAAATAAATAAGAGAAATATTAAATATAAACAGGACATAAAAACACAACACATGGGAATAATGCATAATGCATCAACACAGAAAATCAAGCGAGGAAACCACAAAATAAATTCTATAGGCCCCCTACAGAATTTATTTTATGATTTTCTGTTTTGATGCATTACTGTATTTTCAATTTTCGTAGTTTCACTGAAGTAATCGTTAATTTACGTTTTTCGGAGGCGGTCATGAACGCCTCTCGAGTCAAATGAAGGGCTGTAGCTCTATCTAGTGGATGCATTGTAGATTGTGCCTTATAGTCCAGTGCGTGCTATATATGAAAACGTTAAAAATAGCCCATTCATTGAAGGTGCACCTAATAATCCAGTGCGCCTTTTAGTGCGGAAAATACGGTACATTCTTTTCAAATGTATTCCATCCTCTTAATGCGAGATGAAATAGACAATATGCTTCATTGACGCTGGGGTGTTTCCTACCAGAATGAGGATGTACTTTTGTCCCTTCTCGTGAAGGTAGTCGGCAAACTGGGGCAGCTCACTGAACTTGACTTTATCATAAGTGAAGTCTTTCTTCTCCTCCATGTAGTCAATGTCGGTATACTGGATGTCCTGCGTGAGGTTGTTACAGACAAAACACATGCAATTCTTTAAACGCAATCTTTGGGATGAGACAACCAACCGCAGGATATGATGTGAAAGGAAATCATTTGGTTTGATGGCCCTGTGTTTGCTGAGAGGGTGAGAAAAGTGCGCAATTGCTCACTCCCGCAGCTTAGAGGGAACGTTGGTCCAGACTGACAAGCCTTCTGTGAATTAAAAATACCTTATTTTGACATACAGTCAAACCTCGGTTTTCGAATGTCCCGGTTCTCGACCAATTCGGTTTTCGACCAAAAATGTAGAGTTTTTTATACCTCGGATGACGAACACATTTCGGTTCTCGAACAAACTGAGCGCACTTGAATGCACCATTTGACTCCTCCCGTCTTCCTTACACATGGAAGTGACGCTTCCTCGGGTAGACGAGGAAGTGCCGCTTCCTCGTATTGCTTTCCATTGTGAGCAGACGTGTTCAGTAAACATTTTTATTTTAAAAAGAGCGTGGTTTTGGTTTACGAACAATTTCGGTTTTCGAACAGCCTTCTGGAACGGATTATGGACGAAAACCGACGTTTGACTCTAATGCAAAGAATGCAGAGCGTTCAGTGGTTATTTCAATCCATCCATCCATTAGGGGAGAGGCGGGGCCTTTCCAGGACTGGTCACCAGTCAATATCAATATTAACACATTATTCAGTTTTCCCTACACATTTGTAGACACAAACGCATTCTATTTCAGAAAAAAAAAATCAATAAATTGAGCGCAATAGAGAACACCTTGTTCATCCTGACTCCTCTTTCACTTGCAATCACTTTTAATGCAAGGAGTTTTTCTCTAAACTGTCATAAATTGCTCCCCTTGACAGAAGAGGAAGCAGCTGCATGATGCAATCTTTGGATACGAATGAAAGATTGAACGTAATCAGTGATGTATTTTATTGTATTTACTAATCAGATAAGGCGGCGTGGCCTTGATTGGCGACGATACCGTGAGATCAAACACCGATGTTTTGATAGCATTTTATGATGATATGAAGTATAAAGGTATAGGTTAGGAGTTAACCTTATCAATTAATTTGAAAAGAGGTGTCAAGTTTTAGTTCTTGTATGCAGAGCAACTTCTGCCCCACATAGAAAAAAAAAAAGCAAATTTCTAAGAAAATGTCTTTACATAACTGGCATTTATCAAGCACCAGTGAAGTGGCGAGAGGGCCGGAGTAGGTTTCACACTTTGATCGGGATGAATGTGATAATGAAAGGAACTTCTTGGATTGATGTTTGATCATCATTGACATTCACTTCAAGTTGAAAGACGCCGCGCTCACATTTGAACTTGAAAAGAGCCCGGCAGAAGCTGCATCAGCGGGCAGAAAGCTGAACAACCCCCGTTTAAGCAAAAGGCCATTACTTTCGCTCAGACCGTCTATTCAACTGCCGCTTCCACCTCCGCATCATGCCCCCACGGTGTAACATGTCAGGCCCATGCAACCATCCAGTCCTGTGTAAACTGTTAAAGAATAACAGGTCACAAAGGTTGTTGAGGCGGCCCGGTAGTCCAGTGGTTAGCACGTCGGCTTCACAGTGCAGAGGTACCGGGTTCGATTCCAGCTCCGGCCTCCCTGTGTGGAGTTTGCATGTTCTCCCCGGGCCTGCGTGGGTTTTCTCCGGGTGCTCCGGTTTCCTCCCACGTTCCAAAAACACGCATGGCAGGCTGATTGTGCACTCAGAATTGTCCCTAGGTATGAGTGTGAGCGTGGATGGTTGTTCGTCTCTGTGTGCCCTGCGATTGGCTGGCAACCAATTCAGGGTGTCCCCCGCCTCCTGCCCGAAGACGGCTGGGATAGGCTCCAGCACCCCCGCGACCCTAGTGAGGATATAGCGGTTCGGAAAATGGATGCATGGATGGAAAGGTTGTTGATACCATGCACCGAGAGCTTTTCCCCTGTGCTCCTCAAGAAACCAGCAGCACACATTCTTACACATGATGTTTGCATTTTCAGGATTTGACAACATAACAGGCTGTGCGTTTTATTGATCTGTTCCTATTTTTATCCTCTTCTTTGTGAAGAAAATCGGTACTGGGAAAAAATAAAAAATCAAAGAAAGGCAGTACTGTAATCCTAATAATGCATGAGCACGCCAGTCAAATACCGAACTGCTTTATCTTATTGATTTTTTTTTTTTTTTGGTGATATCTTCATTGTGATGTTTAGCAAAATATAAAATAAACGCTACGGGGGTTCATTACCAAGCAGCAGAGTCGAGCACATATCAATGCCAATTTCATCTAACTTTGTGGAGTTGCTTGCAGGCAAGAAGAATTCATTCATATTAGTGTTATTACAGTTGGCATACTTGCTCTGTCTTACCGGGTCGATTCTATCGAGGAAATATTGTGCGCAGTCGATGAACTTTTATGAGTAGAATAAATGCGTGGTGGGTTTTTTCCCCCCCTTTCGTACAGTTCGACTCTATAATAATTTGCAAAGATGGGATGGAATGGTCACCCACGGCGTCGCTCACTGCGGATTAACAAGCATTCACATCCACACCTACAGACAATTTAGGGTCTTCAATTTGGAATGTGATAAAAGTCACAAAACCCGAAGAAAAGCAATGCAATCACAGGGACAACATGCAAATCACTCCCAGGAAACAAAGCAATCTTACATAGGGGAGGTCCACTGCACGATTCCTTTCCACTGTTTTCTTGACCTCACTCAAGCTCCCATAGTCCCACCTGGAAAGCTGGAATCCCAGTGACCAGTAGGGCGGAATGACAGGCCTGCCAATCAGCTGAAAGCACAGTTGGTAAGGTCAAGTCAGTCTAGAAAACGTGTCTGTACCCATACAATAGACTGCTCATGGAAGTCTGTCGCAGTTACAAACAAGTGTGCAAGTTAAATATTGATTGAAGTTGTTATATCATTTATTAAAATTATTGTTAAGTGCCAAAATTATTGGCTACATTTGAACAAAATGCACTACAGTAATCCCTCGTTTATCGCGGTGAATGGGGACCAAAACCACCCGTGATAAACGCAAATCTGCGAAGTAGCGACCAATAAACATACTGTATTAACAAAAAAAAATTGCCCCACGTGGGCCTTCGCGCTTGAGCAGAGCGCATTAACACACGCACACTCACACACACACACACACACACACACACACACACACACACACACACACATATAAAGGCCAGCGATCCCACTTGTGCAGCAGACGTGTTTATGATTAGTCAATTAAGACAATTAAGGATGAAAGAGACCTGCTTTTGTTCTTATAAGCCTCCTCTCTCTCTCTCTCTCTCTTTCTCTCAGCAACACACATACACTCACCTGCACGAGCATGCTCGCACACACACGTGCCCCACGTGGACCTTTGCGTGCTTGAGCGGAGTGCACACACACTAGCGAGCATAGTAAACAACACTTAGACACAGATTTTTGCGGACTTCAAAAAAACATTTTTTGTTGTTGTTTTTTTTATGTATGTTTGAAAAAATCCGTGATGCACCGATGCCGCGATAGACGAACCGCGAAATAGCGAGGGATCACTGTTTAGTCTATATTGCTCGAATTGTTTTTCTGACATTTCTAGGTATGTATCACCTCAAGAAACTCCTGCACCACTTGTTCCGGTGTATCTCCAAAGAGAATATAGAAGTCGAGGATTCCTCCAATTGTTCTGTATGTC
The DNA here is from genome assembly GCA_018466805.1 of Hippocampus abdominalis. Lineage (NCBI taxonomy): Eukaryota > Metazoa > Chordata > Actinopteri > Syngnathiformes > Syngnathidae > Hippocampus > Hippocampus abdominalis. The sequence goes on from CM031703.1 coordinate 4,917,411, forward strand.
ACTGCAGGTGCAGGTTGCAAAGTCACTTCTGAAAATAGACACCGCACAGAAATGAAAGGCTTTGGTGCCGTCTTAAGCCTAACCGTAAATAGTCAAATTAGCTTTGGATGCGTGTAACATGTTGGACTCAGAAATAGCAAGATATATATTTTTTTACCCATTGCATTGCTGTTCATGAGGAAGACCCCAAATGACTTTCCACTCTCGTCTTCCAGAGAGAGGAAGAAGGGATAGTGTCCATAGAGATTGTGTGTTCCCTAGAGAAAAAGGTCATTATATTAGCCAAACACTGAAGAACAATATGTTACTCCGATGTATAACCACCTGAATATTCTTCTCTCTGCTTCTTTGAATTCGATTTTTCACTTACCGAAGCTTCATTTAATGCTTCAATTAGCTTGCCCAATACATTCACCATATGTATGTGTCTATGTCATCACTTAAAGGCAAAGGAATATTTCAAGAAGGCTTTAGCAAAATAGTCATTTACACATTCACTCAATTAAGAGATTTCTCACCCCGTTAGGAAAAGCATCTCTGGTAAAGATGGGCCAGGTTTTCCAGTTTATATCATGGCGAAAATGCATGTGTACGTGCTCTCCCAGGCCATAAATATTATGGGATGGAAGTTTTGCAGACAGCTGAAGGAACTGGTCTGCAAACACCAATGGTCCCATCGTTGTGTCAAACCTGGATGTAATTAGCAAGCAAGTAGAAAATTGGAGGCAAATGTAAGAAATTAAGTGCACAATTGATTTTGTTCGTAACTTGTGTTGTGTGACTGACTGTTCACGAGAAAAAAATGGTGCGCTGTTACGTCCACAGACAATATAAAGAGAAAAATCATCACACAGCAGTGAGAACTCACAGGACTTTTTTGTTCTCCTTCCTGCGGACAAGCAGCCCAAAAGGTTTGTGTGTGAGCTCCAGTGTGTTGCTGATGGGACTGGTCGGGTGCTTGCTGAGGCTGTTAACGTGTTCATGGGGCACCTCAAACCTCTGCACGCGGGCGTCATATATCTAAGTACACCACAAAAATAAATCGGAGTTGATGCAGGATAAATTACCTGACAGTTTTCTTTGGCGGTCTTTCAATTGTGTGCGTGTGTGTAAATGTTTGTGCATGTGTGTACCTTAAAACGAAGTCGATTACTTGATTGCATTTCAGCATGAAATGACAGTTCCTGTATATCGGCTCCAAACAAGGAAGGGGAGGGCATTCTCTTCAGATGTGCCTGTATTACTGCCATAAAAACACAATAAAAGCAAGGTCCAGGTCAGAGTACAGAGGAGATCGTGACTCCATGTCTGACAGGTCGTGTTAAAGCAAGAAATCAAAGAAGGCGTATATAAACAGAATTTATATTCATTATCCTATGTTCCCTCAATCACTGCTATGTCTTTTTATTATTAAATTTTAATGGTCTATAAAGCCAGGTAGTTTTATCTGTGAAGTGACAATTCATCACCTCGTAACAGTTTTAATGTTAAGGCAAATACATCGTATTCCAGTGTGTGGTTAGCACATCTGCATCGGTTAGTTATTTTCTGCAATTTCTCCAGCCCAAATTACACATGTTTGTTTGATTAAAAGGTGTGGACATTTTTTTTTGTTCATGTGCCCTGCAATTGACTGGCGACCAGTCAAGGGTGTGACCCGCCAGTTGCCCCAAAGCTCACTGGGAAAGCTTTCAGCTCATCCGAGGCCAACCACTATCAAAAAAAAAAATGGAATTAGGAATAAATGCTGTTTATAAAGTGCAGACACTTGTATTAGGAGAATATACATTTTGCTTTCATAAGTTCCAATGCTGCCTATGACATTTTCCAGGTGAACAGTGGTAGACAATCGAATGTTGAGTGTCTCTTGGTTTATTCATTTACCCATTTAATACAAATATTCTTCAGGGCCTTTCGAGGCCAAGAAAGTCGATATTTGATAGCCATAGAAATATTGACCATTACCATGACATCTTTTATATCACACTTGACATCTGATGCAGGGGGGAAAAAAAGGATCTTTGTCAGCATATCATCCAGTTGTTTTTTTTTCTGCCTTGATCCCTGGCCAAGACCTTTTACATTGGATTTCTGCTGACAAGGACGCCAGTATTTGAATACTGTATGTCAGGTATGATCAAATTACATCTTGGTCAGTGGTGTTCAAAGTAAGGTGCACCACATGACTTGAAGCGAGGTAAAGTTACTTGTGAAAAGTAAAAGAAAATCTTTTAAACCCAACTTGTTCACCAATGGCAACGTTTAGTTTTTTTGGTGTGTTTTTTGTTGTTGTTTTGTTTTAACCACCTTGATGACGTCAACTCCGGACATGGAAGAGCCCACCTCAAAGTCCCCAGGCTCTGCTTCATCATTACAAGGCATGTCACTTGAATTGAGGAGGTAGTATCACTCACTATCGCTCACTATGGTGATGTTTGCCTTGGACATTTTCGAAGGATTGTTAAAAGCAAACGTCCCAGGATCAGTTTTTGACAAAACGCCAGGCAAAAAAACGTTTCTGAGAGAATTAGGGCATTTACATGAAAAATGCGTCTCTACTTACAAACTTTTCTAGTTAGGAAATGTCTTCCAGAACCAATTAATTTTGGAAGTAGAGTTACTCCTGTAGTACATCACATTGTTTAGTAATTCCAACTCTTTGTTCAAGCTGAGAAATCACTACCTAAGATCACTTCAAGCAAAATGAAACCGTGCAGAAAGTAGAAAAATCTGCATTTTCAAACAGGCTGCACATCATGTTTCACTGACAGAAATGCCTCGGGCAAAGTGAGTGATAGAGGAAAAAAACAAGATGGGGCTAAGACAGACAGATTGCAGTCATACGTCCTCACTTAGCCTCCAAACTAAGTTGAATAGAAAAGGAAATAAGGTTGTCAGTTAGTGAGCAAGAGATGAAAAACTGGTCAAAGTGGAAATTATTTCAGTTTTCAGTGTTTTCCAATCAGTCAATCAATCAATCAATCAGTTATCTTTTTTTTTACTTGATTAATGAATATACAGTATAATCACGTTGGTTTCAAATATACAAAATTGCTATTGTTTTTAAAGTACAATAAAAGAAGATAAACCGCAGGATCTTATCTGGGATGTGTGATGACACTGATTGGGAAATGTTTAATTTCACTACTTTGCCCTCCACAAGGATTTCAATGCCAGATCCTTCGACATTACAATATTACCATAAGGATCCGGTTGCTCCACGGACTCAACAGTGTATCCATGGTTGGTGGAAAAGAAGCACCAAGGTACTTTTCGCTCATCTAGGGGGCTCCAGCAACATCCACGCTGCTGGCATCCTTTCTGTGGAAGCAACATGACTGTAAGTGAGGAAGTCATCTTTTTGGTCTTGATATTGCTGCAATTACATTTATTTGGATCCAAATAAAGAGGTGGCCCGTGTTGAGATACATTTAACACATAGATGGCCTTGAACAGGACGACAAGGTCCACGCAGCAAATGACTAAAATCTGATTTTTAAAGGGCCTCTTGTCCACTGAACATTTGGAGGAAACCAAACAATAAATCAACACAGTACAGTCAAACCTCGGTTTTCGAACGTCTCGGTTCTCGACCAATTCGGTTTTCGACCAAAAATTTCAACTTTTTTATGTCTCGGATGACGAACAAATTTCGGTTCTCGAACAAACTGAGCGCACTTGAATGCACCATTTGACTGCTCTCGCCTTCCTTACACGAGGCAGTGACGCTTCCTCGTGTTGCTTTCCATTGTGAGCAGACGTGTTCAGTAAACATTTTTATTTTAAAGAGAGCGTGGTTTCGGTTTTCAAACAATTTCGGTTTTTGATCAGCCTTCTGGAACGGATTATGGCCGAAAACCGAGGTTTGACTGTATTTCCGATTACCCTCTTATAGCACCCCCATACTAATGCCATGATTTTACTATCACGGGTCATCATTTTTTGTGTTTGAATAATCATTATAACCAGGTAAATAGGTAATATTGATCAGCTACGGCACCGGTTGTCATATGAAAGAGACCCATGAAGGCAGTAAAGTATGTCGAAGTGTCCAAAGTCTCATCAACCCTCACGTATTGATTGTCACACGTACCTTGGAGGCTCCAGCATCAGGGAAACAGTCTACTCTTTCTGCAAGAGGAATATTTGGACACTGTGGAACAAACACCTCTGTTGACTCTGTCAAAAAAGAATGGACATTTCCACATGACAAACATACAGTACATAAATACTAAACATGATTATTGTAATTGTGCTTTATGACCTTACAGAATACAATAATAAGTTAAGAACAGTCAACGATAAAAAGTTTACAAAGTAGTCAGTAAAACGTTCTTCTGTTTTTATTCTAATTTATACTCAGTATTTGATCTAGATTTATTCATGTATTTATTCTGTAAATAAACATTGTAATCATAATCCGTTCAAATATTTGGTAATCTCATGCAGATTATAATATTTCAATATTTTCTGAACTGTAAGACTCAGAGCCCACAACACGCAGAGCACTCAAATAAGTAGTTTCATAAATAGGTAGTTTGCAGAAGTGTAGTCATAAGACATATGTCTAATATTTTGGTTACCTCATAAGCGGCATGAAAAATGGTCAGAACTTGATATGAATTATTTCACTTCAACATGATTCTAAAATATAGGCCTGACTCCAACAACACACGCCATTTATACAAAGTGTTTTAAAGGCACATTTTAAGAGGCCCTGTATTGGATTCTCTCATTGCATGATTGTCCAGGTGTGCCTAATCTTGTGTCCCATGAAAGTAAACCCATGCACGTGTAAATTCACTTACCATCCCGAATGGTGCCAGGTTCGCCGGTAACAAAAAGAACGATTAGAGCAATTGCTATCACCAGCATCAATGCGAACAGGACCATTAAGGTCACCTCCAAAGCCGAGAATTGCCTTTTCCCCATCTAAAACACAAAAACCAAAGGCGTGCCAGATGAGTGATTACAAAGGTCAACAACTTAAGAAGCAATTAATGTCACCATGATTCAAAAGGCAACCTCTCGAAGGTCAGTTCTAATTTAATGCATAAAGAGGCCCAAAGGCAAGACGCTCACCAAGAAATAAAACCTCGACACACTCACATAACTGACATACATGTAGGATAAGTGGACATTTTCCCTCTGAAAAAACAGTAACCTTTAACAAAGCCATTTATGAAATATTTAACTTCAGAGATAAGGAAAAGAGTGAAGTACTTTATATTTCTCTCCAATAGCTGCTTGTCGTTACTGAGACAAAGCATGGACCGTATTTTCCGCATTATAAGGTGCTCCGGAGTATAAGGTGCACCTTCAATGAAAGGCCTACTTTAAAACAGTTTTTATATATAGGGTGCACCGCATTATAAGGCGCATACAATAGAAGCTATAATAATGGCTACGGTTGCATTATGCATACACTAGATGGCACTACACTAAAGGGAATACAATACAATACAGCTTTATTTATATAGATATTTCACAACCGCTGCAGCTGTAACAAAGCACTTTGCCGAACATTTAAAATACTACATCCAAGAAATCAGAATATTAATCCATATATATCATAATTTCTGGACTATAGAGCGCACCTGATTATAAGCCGCACCACAAAATTTTTAAAGGGAAAAAACATTTTGTACGCACATAAGCCGCACCTGTCTATAAGCCGCAGGTGCCCATATTGTAACATGAGATATTTACAAAGAAGGATGGTACACATGCGGCCGTTAGAAAAGTCTTTATATAGGCCGCTTCATTAAATAAGGCGCAGAGTTGAAAGCGTGTGACAAAAGTCGCGGCTTATAGTCCGGAAATTACGGTATATATATGATACGCATCAGATTAACAGGCCCACTATCGGCTTTTGAGAAAATTGAATGCTTTTAGCTACGTCTTGCAGTGCGGAATATATAGTAACCATTCAACAGTTGGGCTGGATCCCAAAATGCCCCTGTAATCTGAGATATTCAGAATAATGACAATTTAGGCAACCAGTTCAGAATGTACCCTAATATTAGGGGATACATGAGATGCTATGAACAAACTCTTGCAGGATTTATTGAAATCAAAGTGTTATTGAAATTAATCTGTTCCCTAATCATTGTGAGACATCACTGATATGATCAGTGTCTTTACTGATTGAATCCCATTAGGTATGACTCATATAAATGTGATTTTAGGTCATTTGTTATTTCAGAAGTGTGTATCAAAATGGTAGCCCTTCGCATTAACCAGTACCCAAGAAGTAGCTCTCATTTTCAAAAAGGTTGCTGACTCCCTACTGCAGCCCGACCGCTGTATTTCCACCTATCCTACTCGTAAACGCCATCATTTTCCATTTAACCTGTTCACGGTATGGCCAGGGGTTAGGTCACCCCCAAATCACAAATAAATTGTGAAAAGAGAATTGAGTGGGAAATGATCCCATGCCAGCTGCAGTCAAGTCAGCCATGTGAACAACTATACCACCAATAGAAGTGCTGCTCAATTTATTTAATCAATTTTCTCTTCCTGGAATGATCAGCCATCCAGGAGCTGTCTACATATTATCGCCAAATCTACAGAGAGGTTTCAGCAAGTCATTTCAAAGACATTCATCATGTCACTCAAGCCATTAAACTTGCCTCCAATTTACTATTGCAGACAGAAACAAGGTGAATGTCAAGCTGCCTTTGTGGGTTTGTGTCTTGCTTGAATTAGACATTTATTGCCATACTGTTTAATGTGCTGTGAAGCTCAAACGAGGGCAAAGAAAGAGACGTATGCGCCCATGCCCCTGTGTGATTCTGAGTCATATGCACATGACGCAACGACGAAAAGCGTTTGAAAACATTGCATGTAATGAAGAGACGAGAAAAGAATTCAACGCAAAAGTGCGTGGAATATAAAACGTTGATTCTGAACAGCTAAATATTGCTGTTGTTGCCAAGTCGAACCCAACGTTAAAAGAAAACGGTACCGTATGTGTGTCACATTTTAATGACGCATGCTTAGGCGACATGTTCAAAGTTTCTTTCAGGGCGCCTTATGAAGAAATTGAAGATGAACATCGCAACTGCAAATACAAAATGTTTGCCGAACATTGGCGTCTGGAACAATGAAAAGTCGTCTGTTTTTAACCGCTGTAACCTGACTTGTCCATGACCAACCCAAAATGGCATTCAGCCACCGTCCTACCATCCTGACCAAAGGTATTTGCCAATGCCAGTGGTGTGCAAAGGGCGGGGCCAACCTTTTGTGTCAGCCACAGTGCCCTCTCCCAACCCTCCTGGTGGACGTAAATTTATTAGGTGCACATTCAGCTGTGAATCAATAAGAGATTAATATGGATGTTGAAGGCGCATCCTGCTGGGATAGAGGGAAATACTTCGAGAAACGGTCCGTCCACACCCATCCCCCTGAGCATGAAAATATTTCGGGTTATGTAAAACGGATGTCAGTTTGTTGGAAAAGCTCACTTTGTGTGCCTTCTACTGAACAGAACGAAAATTACAGTAATCGCTCACAAACTTTGGCCATAGCCTATACCGGGGGTCGGCAACACGCGGCTCCAGAGCTTTATAAAAAATGTTTGAAAATGGAAAAAGATTTTGATAGTAGGCTAATATAGCTCAAATCCGAAAAAAAGAGAGCTGTTGTGTTGTTTTTTTTAAAACCTACACTTTATTTATGCTTTTAACAGCCTCGACAAACACAGACAGGTCTGCGTCCGACTCTGTGCCTTCTCTCTTCTTGTTCGACTTGAGAGGCGTTCAAAGACAGCCTCAGAAAAACGGAAATTCATGTTCACTTCACTGATACTAAGAAAAGCGAAAATAAGGCACCAAAACAAAAAATCAAGCAAGGAAATTACCAAAAATTTCTCTGGGGGCGTTTGTGAACACACAACAAAGGAATGAATAACATAAACAATTCTGAGACAGTCCAGTCTCCTACATACATACAACATGTGTTTCCTTCATTGTAAGTTTTATAGAAGGCTTTTAAATTTTTGCGGCTCCAGACATATTTGTTTTTTTGTTTTTTTTGTCCGATATTGCTCTTTCAACATTTTGGGTTGCCGACCCCTGGCCTATCGAACCATTAGGAAGGTTCTGAAGAAGAAAGAGACCATTAGTGGACAAAGGAAGGGACAGATAGACCAAGTAGAACATTTGCAGATGGCAGAAACATGTTCAGTTTTGTAAAGAAAGACCCTGAAAAAAGAACCGATTTAAAGACAGATGCAACCGCACGGATTGGGAGATCCTTCATCATGCTTGAAGAAAATGACGAAAGTGCGCTGTCAAAGCAACAAAAGAAATCAGACCTGAAAACCTCCTGACAATCGAGCACTTTACCTTTTAAACGGTAGCAGGGCGACACCTCCCAAAATGCGCAACTCCAAGAGGCTGCCGCGCAATCCTAGAAAAGCATCCCAAAAGAAAAATGGGGCTACAATTAATGATGTCATTGGTTGACAGATTTGATGCAGATATTGCAAGTAAAGGATTCACGTTAATCGATCAAGTCTAGTCATCCATTTCCCTAAAAAAAAAAAATAATCAGTCCTCTAAACTTCAGTCAGATTTACTGCAGTACACAAGTAATACATATATCATGGACGTTATTGTCCAAAATAGACAGCGTAATGAAACATGTGGCCGCAACAGGTTTTCACGTTGTTGTATTATTCATTTTGCAGTTGCACCTAAAATGAATCCTGCTAGCGCTGAGTTCATTGTTGTGAATCATTCAGCAGCAGCACACGTGCGACAGTCTGACTATAATGAACATAATTCACTTCTTGTACAAACTAATGAAGTAGATTAAGTATAAATGATTCATTCCTTGTTTTTAAAGAGAGAGAACGGCTTGTAACTGTTGTCTTACCTTGGCTCTCTTCACTGTGTCCTGGGCAAAGTTCTCCTCCAAGTGCCTGAGCCGAAGCCAGATAGCACCTCATAAACTACATGGGCTATTATGGCCCCTGACACACACAAACACACACATACACACTGTTTGAGGATGACGGACCACGCATGACTTTTTCAGTAGACGAATGAGATGAAAGAAACAATGAATGATATACACGATTTGAATATCATAAATAGAAAAACACAATTTTGAAAACAGGGACAATTTTATCATAACTCTGCACACAATTTTCACAACCACACACACATAAGAATCAGGACACCTCAAATCTTTAGCAAAATCCATCCATCCATCCATTTTCCGAACCGCTTCATCCTCACTAGGGTCGCGGGGGGTGCTGGAGCCTATCCCAGCTGTCTTCGGGCAGTAGGCGGGGGACACCCTGAATTGGTTGCCAGTTTGGGTGAATAGGTGTCCCCCGCCTACTGCCCAAAGACAGCTAGCATAGGCTCCAGCACGCCTGCGGATAAGCGGATCAGAAAATGGATGGATGGATGGATGGGTTGAAATTGAACATTGTGGAAATGTTTGAATTGGCCTTGGAGCTTTTCCGTCTTCTGTACCTGATGGACTTGCATGCATTATATTTTTAATCCCCGTGCTACAATCACTCTACTGATACTCACTCGACACTTCAGAAGGCAGAAATATTTCTAATATTATTCCTGAACCACACGAGGCTAGAATATTCAAAACGGCTCGCACTCTGATGCAGTCTAAATTTAAGCTCTGACACCCATATGCAAAGGCGGAACACTTATCAAGTATCTTCCTGACCTTGAGTTGAGCTTTGCCAATCTGTGAAGTATTTCAGTGCCAACTGTTTTATGCATTAAGGTGTGAGTTTCATTGATATAAGACGGCGCACGGGGATTTGTTGGCTTGTTTAATGAACTCGGGGTCCCCATAGAGCTCCAACGTTGTTCATCTCTCCACAGCCTTTGTTTCCTGGCTTCCTTTGTTTCCTGGCTTCAATCTTTTTGCAGGGAAAAACAACCCCCAGATTACTGCCACTCCATTGTGACACTATCACAAAGACAGTCTTCATTTAGCAGCAACAAATATACAACACACTCATCTCCTTTCTTGTATTGTACAACCGTTTACGCAATTGAGATCTGTTTTGGTCTTCGCTTCGCCAGGACTATATCTGATGAAACACAGTCTGCCTCGGATCGTATCATCATGATTTCAAATTGCGTTGGTATTTAGGGTGCCAGACTAAAGTTAGACTCACTCGATTTACGAGTATGAGTGTCTTGAGCAAGATTCTGAATATGTTGGAAATCTGTGATATGTGATTTTGAGAAACCCTGACTGTGGATGGTATTAGGACTGTGTGATATGGTCTTGATATTTTGCCAGATATCTCGATAACCATACACTAACGATATTACTCTGTGTTCAGTGAAAAGTTCGTTTTTTGGGGGGGGTTGTTTGGTTTTTTTTGTGTGTTTTTTTTCAGAATAAGAATATGAATCCCCAAAGAGCATTTAAAAAAAAAAATATTATCACTTAACTGACATGAACAAAGTACATAGAAGCGGCACGATGGTTGACTGGTTAGCACGTTCGCCTCACAGTGTTCACAGGGTTCAGATTCAGATTCAGAAAACTTTATTTATCCCCGTGGGGCAATTAGAGTTCAATTACTTTCTTAAAACGGTACATATCACAGACAGCGAAACAATGTGAATCATGTCTGAGCTTGATAACTCTGAGCAATTTGAACCAATTATTACATCCAATTAGCTGTTGGTCAGACTGCCAGGCAGAATGAATTCATTCCGTCAGCGCTACCGCATACACATTAAAGCACATGTTTCCAAAAACAGCACGATGACAAACTAATTTATTAAAATTAATTACAGCTCTGTGTTAAATATAATTAATGAATAAAGTAAAACAGATGTATAGTTCTAACTATGCTATTTTGCTCGTGACAAACTAGCAGTTCATTCCAAATAAAAATACATGTACAGTCAAACCTCGGTTTTCGAACGTCTTGGTTCTTGACCAATTCGGTTTTCGACCAAAAACTTTGAGTTTTTTATGCCTCGAATGACGAACAAATTTCGGTTCTCGAACAAACCGAGTGCACTTGAATGCACCATTGGACTCCTCTCTGCTTCCTTACACGAGGAAGTGACACTTCCTCGGGTAGACGAGGAAGTGGCGCTTCCTCGTGTTGCTTTCCATTGTGAGAAGACGTGTTCAGTAAACGTTTTTATTTTAAAAAGAGCGTGGTTTCGGTTTTCGAACAATTTCGGTTTTCGAACAGCCTTCTGGAACGGATTATGGACGAAAACCGAGGTTTGACTGTATATGTATATCATCAAATGATTAACATTTAATTTTCAGGCCCCACATTCATCTGCTATTGCATCCATTTGGCTTCAACGATGCAGTGGGGAAAAAAAGACACTGAGCACAAGTGACTGAGTAATTCTGCCAGTGGTGTCTCAATATATATTTACAATGCTCATGTGTGTACAACAAGAGCATTAGTACCTCTTGAATAGCGCTATTTTCCTAATCCTTCACTGATCATTCTGCTCACTCATCAGCGCTTCTCTCTTTACAAATCCAATTCCACTCCGCCAGTGCCAATTTCAGGTGCTCTCCCTCTGGATTGCAGCACTGCGCCGATATCAATAGAACAAACCGAAATTGGCTATTCAGTCCCCTGTATCGATCCTGTCTTGTTAAAAGCAGACACTCAACATCGAGAGCTGCCAACCACTCCGCCGTAGTTTAGGTATGACTGTGTAAAAGTGGGTTATGTGTGTGCCTCCCTGTGTGGGTTTAGTGGAAAAAGTAATTTCAAAAGTATCTTGACCCACATATTATGCAAACGCTAACCACTTGTTTATGTTTCCAATATAAATTCCTCTTGTCATTGTTTCTTAACTGAATCAATTGAGCTTCCAGCAAAAGATTCTGCATATATGTAAAAAGTTCCATCCATCCATCCATTTTCCAATCCACTTTATCCTCACAAGGGTTGCGGGGGGGGCTGGAGCCCATCCCAGCTGTCTTCGGACAGCAAGCGGGGGACACCCTGAACCGGTTGCCAGCCAATTGTAGGGCACACAGTCTGCCATGCATGTTTCTTTGGAATGTGGGAGGAAACCAGAGTACCCGAAGAAAACCCACATAGGCCCAAGGAGAACATGCAAACTCCACACAGGGAGGCCGGAATCGGAATCGAACCCTGCACCTCTGCACTGTGAGGTCGACGCGCTAACCACTGGACCACCGGGCCTCATCTGGATCCAGATGATGATAGTTCGTGTAACCATTTGACGAAATGAAGGCAAAACAGGTAAGTGTAAGAGATAAATAATTGGACACTCAAGTAATGTTCTAACAATGTTCACAATGTTTGAACAAAACATAAACTCCAAAAATGCCCTGCCCCGTTTTTAGATCAATTTAGTCTCCAACATTCTATTCAGCATTGAAAGACGTGATGGTAAGTGGATTCCTCGGGTCTCATCATACTGCATCTGAGCGGATGCTGTGCGGGTAGCAACCAGGAATCTCCTCGTTGCCATGGCAACTCTGAGCCGGTGAACTTTTGTCAGGTGTCAAGAGCTCACTTGCAGTAGAATAGTGTTGACTGTGTGCGCATGTGTGCATGCTACCACACCCTTTGAGTTTTTGATGGCCAGAAAGGAAACAGTGTGTAGGCTTATCTTCTTCAGAAATCCTCAAATCCCCTTTCGCTCTGTCACTCTCACTCCAGCAGCCCCCCCCCCCACCCCCCCACCCCTCTCTCGCTCTCATCTTACAGATACATTGATGTTGTATGCTTCCCTCGTTCATTAAATAGGACTTAAAGGGACTTGTCGTCTTAATCACCTTTCTCCTCCTCCCCTTACCTCCTGCACACAAGAAAACAAAAAGCAACATGCATCTGACTTCCCCCGCTCTCTTCTCCCAACCGACATCATGACATTTCCGTTCTGTGTTGCTGTTTTAACCGGCGATCATCCCTCTGCTCACTCCCTTCATGATTCTTCTTTCTGATCTGTGTTTCTTCCACTACCTCTCTTTCATCTATGGTCATCTTCAGGATACATCCGAGGGAACGTGTCATTAGTATAATTAGATAATGAGGCAAAAACATCGCAACAACAGAAGGAATTGTGCTTTCTTGACACGTTAGATGAATCACATGGACCTTTGTGTGTGTGTGTGTGTGTGTGTGTGTGTGTGTGTGTGTTATATGGGGTGAATGGCTTGTTGTTAGGGCTGTGGCTGTGCCTGCCATCACAGAGGCCTTCTCTCAGACTTCAGTTAATCAATATGCAACTCCTCCTTGCATCACTGTCCTTGTGTTATAAATACGTCTACACACACACACAAACACAAACACACACACACACACACACACTCCAACCAAAGCACACACTTCATCGAAATTCTGGTCCCAATATCACTCCTGCCCTTGTTGTATAAATAAAATGTACACAAAAAAAAAAGGATACAGGACTCAAGATAGTTTTCTAAAATGTCAAACACACGTGGATGACTTTGGTGGTGAGGCACGAGGCACCACTAATTTCTTTCTTTTGTTCATTATCTGAACCCTTTATTACAGTCCAATGCGTACAAACAGTAAAATAACTTTACGAAACATATGACATTTCAGGCATTTGAAATTTGGGGTGACTTTGGGACAGTCAATGAAAATGCCTTGTGAGGCTCAAGAAATCCTTACATCTGGATCGATCAAAACAAAAGAATCCATCGAGCTACTTGTAATTCTCTCCTCCTGTTTTGACTCGCCGAGGATCACTGCCTCATGGATCTCCCATTACTCGCTATCAGCTGTGTGTAGGCCTACAGTCAAACTTGCATTTTATGTCCGAAGTGGAGTGCTTTATGTTAAACTAAAACCTATATTCCTTAAAGGTAAAACAGCATAATGCGATTAGCCACTACGTTGAGAATGCTGTCATTTAGGTTGAACTTCATGGTGTAAATGGATGGCTCATAATGGTATAACAAACTCCCAATTCTCATACGAATTCCAAAAATCCAGAATCAAAGTGGATCCCACAAACGTAGACCAAGTTAGATCAAGAGACAAAAATGTATTTAAGTATTAAGCAAGACCGGAAAAGTACAAACAATGACGCTGGTAACCATGAACCAGAAGAAAAGGCAATGAACAGGTAGCGCTTGCAAACGGCAAGGGAAAAAAATGAGCACATGAATTGCTTGCCTCAAAAGGACAAGTGAAATCAAATGACCAAAAACGAGCGAAACTCAGAATAGCTCTCATCTAAAAATACTCACTATGACAAGGACGATGAAGCGAGAACAAGGAACGTCTAGAAAATGCAGCCACTTGGTACGAGAGTCGTGAGCAAGGCAGGAAAAATATGACAACGGGTTGTCATCGTGGACGTCTTTTGAAAGCGGATGATAATGAGCGTGGTTGATAAACAGGTGCGGAGTTCCAATGAAGATGCGACGTTGTGCAAAATGTAAATAAAAAAACTGATTTCAATTGTTTGCAAAACCTATATTGAAATACACTAAAAAGACAAGATATTTAATTTTCAAATTACGATTTTTAAACATTATGTATGTGTTATTAATAATAATAATTATTATTATTATTAATAATAATAATAATAATAATAATAATAATAATTAATAATAATAATAATAATAATAATAATGCAAATATTCTCTCATGGGAGAGAGGGCAACAAAAAACAGTGACAGGTATGGTATGCTTAACAACAACAAAAAACACCTGTGAGGAACATTCCTGAAACAGTTTATTTCAAAACAGGCGCGAGTCATGATTGGGTATAAAAATAACGTCACCGAAAAGTCTAGTTGTTTGCAGAGTCAAAGTAGCTTCAGTTTCAAGTCTAGAACTGATTGTTTCCATCAAATCCTGGTCCCGAAGCAGCAAAGAGACCATCCCACTATCACCACCACCAACATCATGTTCGCTTGACGTTTCTCCTACAGAAACGCTGTGTTACTATTTAAACCCCATCGAAAGGGACAAACACCTTCTAAAAATGGTTCAAAATTTTCATTTTATTCTGTCATGCGTCCATACAATAAACTTCCAAAAGTGTAGGTGAGATTTATTTTTATTTTTCCCCATAAGAGGAACCTTTATGTCAGTTTTGGTCAGTCGTGATCTTGCCCTTGGAACATTACTATTTATGCCATTTTTGCCCCATTTTCCTTATTGACATGAATGTCCTTAACTTCGGCTAGGGAGGCCTCATGTTCTTCGATGTTGTCTTGTGTTCCTCTGTGGCCTCCTGGTTTAGTGTGTGCTGTGCTTTGTAGTTAATTTTGGTAGGCTGGTCACTCCTGGGAAGGTTCAGAAATCTTGTTTTCTGCATTTGTGGGAAATGGCTGCGACCCTGGTTCACTAGAGTGCCAAAGCATTAGAAATGAGTTTGTAATTTTTTTCAGGCTGGCAGATTTCAGCAATCGTTTTTTTTTTCTCATCTGTTCTTGAAATGCTTTGGTTCAGTGTATTTTGTTTCAACATTTTGGGATCTTTTGTCAAGGTCTGCTATTAACCACGCTTGGGTGTGGTCTGTGAAATTGAACTCTGCTGTTCACAAAATGTGATCTGCGTCAGTTAATTCAAGAAAGAGGTCACAATGACTTTTCTCCGAGAGCATTTTATCCCATCTAAAACATTAACCCATCATTTGAAAAGTACATTTTGCATTTACTTTTGTTATTTTGTCTAATAATAATAATCATTTGTGGAAGGTGCGAATACTTTTTCACGGCACTCTATTTCCCTCCGAAAGAGGTGCGATAAAGATAAACCAACAAACAGTCAAATCACGACAAACCGATGTCAGGTCATGCAAAGAGAGTGAAGCCTGGTGAGGTGAGGAAAAGGTTGAAAAAGGGGAGCTGTAAGGAGCCGACTCCTAGAATAGCTCTTCACGTCCACGAGCAGGCCATGTCCTTCACTCTCTCTGTATCTTACATCACTTGGCCTGTCAACCCCGCTGACCTGAACGATCCATCAAGTGCCGTTACTGCTGCTGCTGCTGCTGCTGCTGCTCCAAGGGATGGAGAAGAAGATAAGGTTGCAAGGCGAAGGAGAGAAAGACAAGTCTGATTTTGAGAGACTCCAGTCAGAAAGGGATGACACCCGCCCATGTTAATTTAGACCAGCAGCAGAACAACGGGCTTGGCAAAGGTGGTGGAATTGGAACTCATTCAACAAACAATCTGGATAGTGACATCAATTCTATTTGTACTAGTACAGTCAAACCTCGGTTTTCGAACGTCTCGGTTCTCGTCCAATTCGGTTTTCGACCAACGAAAAAATTTCGGTTCTCGAACAAACTGAGCGCACTTGAATGCACCATTTGACTCCTCTCGCCCTCCTTACACGAGGAAGTGACGCTTCCTCGGGTAGACGTGGAAGTGACGCTTCCTCGTGTTGCTTTCCGTTGTGAGCAGACGTGTTCAGTAAACATTTTTATTTTAAAAAAGAGCGTGGTTTCGGTTTTCGAACAATTTCGGTTTTCGAACAGCCTTCTGGAACAAATTATGGACGAAAACCAAGGTTTGACTGTATTTGCATCTTAAGCGCCATGCACCCTTAGTTGGTTCTCTAATGTGTTGGCCGATTAAATGAAGTCGCCCTCTTTCTGTGTGAACGTTGTGAAACGTGTTTTATTAATGTGAAAATAATTTGGTGTAATGACCGTTGAAAATTTTGACAAATCGCCTGCGCATTCTCTCGAAAGCCTCGAACTCATCACTCATGCTTGCTTTAATGCAGCGCCAAAGGCATTTTAGCTTTATATTACGTTCTTCTCATCCACCTGCCCAGAACTTTTCATCACTGTGCAGCCAAAGTGGAGTCCAAATTACCCACGAAGAAGACCAGAGATTGACTCAGGTGAAGCAGTGGAACAGGCTCTTTACTCGACATCTAATTTTGAAATTGCACACATGCGGTGCTTGACGTCTTCTTGCCCATTACTTCATTTTACGATGGTGTGTTTCCTGGCACCTCCATCTCATCTTATCGCACTTTTCCTTCTCATTGCCTCGCCGGATGGGGATAGGCAGAGGGGAGAAAACCAGCGGGAATGAGGAGATAGTGGACAGAAGAGTGACATGAGCTGAAAGCTGTAGAGACTGCGCACGTGTGTGTGTGCGTGTGTGTGTGCGTATGTGTGTGTGTGTGCTCTTTTCATTCTTTTTTTTTTATCTCAATCCAACTGTCTCCCTCTTATGCGTTCTTTCTCAAACACACACACACACACACACACACACACACACATACACACACATTCACGCACACAGCAGGGGGCTGTGTTCCTCTCTGTCTAGTTGTGTTTCCCTAAGGGCTCTCCTCACCACTCATACATATTTGAGATCTGGTGCTGCCCTCTGTGCCTGACAACAGAATATATTACATACTGGGCCAAATACCTCGCACGTAAATCAAATTGAATACCCAGAACATACTCCATAGTGTGAGGGAACACCATCGCTCACTCGGCAACGCTGACTGAAAGCAAATATGAGCGAGGAAAAGGTAGCGAAACAGTGAACTTTGGTTGTGGATTCATTTCTTGTGCTCATTCTTTTGTTATCATTTCTTGTGAAAGGCTTTCTGTCGACGAATTCCTCCATGAGCAGAAATAGGGGGGTGAAAGTGGCTCATCATTGTTGTCTTCAACTGAATTTTGATCACTTCTGCTGCATGTTCTGACCGTCATTGTGAAAATACAAAGGAGGAGTGGAAAGTGAGTTCAATGTTTCGGGACGGCAGACGAAAGAAATCCTGTGCCCGTAAATGCACGGGATACATTAATTGCTATTTAAAAAAAATAAAAAAAACTCTGATGACCTTGCAAACTCATTGACTCATATTTGTATGTGTATAACAGTCCCACTGTAATGTTCCTAACAGAATTTTAAGATTATTAAAATTCCTATAAAATGTTCCGAAAGTTGCGGACGTAGTATCGGTCTGTCGTGGTGAAGAAGGAGCTGAGCCAAAGGGCGAAGCTCTCAATTTACCGGTCGATCTACGTTCCAACCCTCACCTATAGTCACGAGCTATGGGGTCGTGACCGAAAGAACGAGATCCCGGATACAAGCGGCCGAAATGAGCTTTCTCCGCAGGGTGTCCGGGCTCTCCCTTAGAGATAAGGTGAGAAGCTCGGTCATCCGGGAGGGGCTCAGAGTCGAGCTGCTTCTCCTCTATATCGAGAGGAGCCAGATGAGGTGGCTTGGGCATCTGATTCGGATGCCTCCTGAACGCCTCCCTGGTGAGGTGTTCCGGGCATGTCCCACCGGGAGGAGAGCCCGAGGACGACCCAGGACACGCTGGAGAGACTATGTCACCCAGCTGGCCTGGGAACACCTCGGGATCCCCCGGGAAGCGCTGGAAGAAGTGGCTGGGGAGAGGGAAGTCTGGGCTTCCCTGCTAAAGCTGCTGCCCCCACAACCTGGCCCCGGATAAGCGGTAGAAGATGGATGGATGGATGGATGGATGTTCAGAAAGTGAATTTCAAAAGGTTGGCAGCTTTTAATATGTATGTGCCGGATATTCATGAAAGGAATGGAATGGATTTGAACTTCCTGAAGGCAACATGACAGATGTACAGGACAGCTGGAGATAACTTGGAATTCCACAGGTGAACAGTAACAATGCTGAGGCTCCTCAAAGGGCAGCCATTTCTAAATAGCTAAAGAGGATGAAGCAGATCCTGAATACTCAGCTGAGTGGCAAGAATAACATGCAGGCCATTAACACCTATGCCTTGCCGGCCATGAGATACGCCACGAGCATAACAACCTTGCCACAGGAAGAGATGCAAGCCCAATGAATTCAGGACAAGAAAGCTTGTGACAGTACACGGCAGTTTCCACCCAAAGTCCAGCATCCTGAGGCTGTACACAAACCGAAAAAAGATTGGATGCTTCGTGAATGCTTCAAGCAACAGAAACCCAGTCATGTGGAGCCGGATGCTACTGTCATGGAAAGACTTTGTCCTGCATGGCATGCATTACCAAGAAACTGGAGTGGAGTGAAGTGCCTGACATCGGGAAAACATATGAAAAGGCTGAACGTAAAGATAACACGGAGGCGCTAATCATGACAGCAAGAGAACTGGCCCTTATTCCACAAGATCAATAGAGGCCAGGGTCTCCCACATCAGACAGGACCCCATGTGCAGGCTGTGCAAAGAAGCCCCAGAGACGGTGCAGCATATCACAGTCGGGTGTTATACGCTGGCAAGCAAAGGCATACATGGAGCGGCATAACCAGGTGGCCGGATCAGCGTACTGGAAAATCTCGAGTAAATATGGACTGCAGGTCCCAGAATCAAGACGGTAGAAGAGCAGAATTGTGTGGGACTTCCATATCCGGTGTGATAAACTGGTTGCAACCAACCAGCCTCCCTGTGTGGAGTTTTCATGTTCTCCCCGTGCCTGCGTGGGTTTTCTCCGGGTACTCCGGTTTCCTCTCGCATTCCAAAAACATGGATGGCTGGTTATTGGAACACTCTAAATTGTCCCTGGATGTGAGTGTGAGCGCGGATGCTTGTTCGTCTGTGTGTTCCCTGTGATTGGCTGGCGACCGGTTCAGGGTGTCCCCAGCCTACTGCCCGAAGACAGCTGGGAAAGGCTCCAGAAATCCCTCGCAACCCTCGTGAGGATAAAGCAGATCGGAAAATGGATGAATGCATGCTAGCTAGCATGTGCATTATTATGTACAGTATACCTGATATGCATTATGCATGAGCACAAGGTACAATGTGCTATTTGAAGGCAATTGACCTTATAAACTCATCAACGTCACGCTGACCTCGCTTCGAACATGCATAATTTAGTCCTCGTGTAAGTGACCTATGCTGTGCTTCAGTACATTGTACGCCGTTCAGTGTGTTTGCAGCATCAGAGTGTGTTTCCTACTTGTATATATTGATCACCTGGCATCCTTTTGACCTCCACTTTCTTTGCTCACCAGTTTTCATTCATCACCTCAGCTCCCCCTTCATCACACGCATCCATTATTCTGTCGCGTTTATTATCCAATGCAGGGTTAATGGGAACTTGGGCCTATCCCAGCTGACGATAGGGGAGAGTGCAACATGGAGTGATTGCCGGCGAGTTGCATGGGTGATAGAGTGAAACGAGTTGTATTCACACCCATGCTAAACTTGAGGTTCCAGCACAGCCCACGTGCCTAATTTGGGAGGGCATTCATGGTCCTTCTTGCCCGGGGTCTCCTGCCCCTGCCTGTCAGTTTATGTAGTACTGTCACACGAAAATGCTTCAAAGGAACTTTGTTGAGCCCATAGAATAATCAGTCAAACTTTTAATAAACCCAATGAGACATATACAGAGAGGCAACACACCCACACACACACACCCACACCCGCACACACACACACACACACACACAAAAAGAGGATTTGGCATATTTGTATGCACCACCTGCACTAAACTGCAGCTTCAGCATTACGGTCAGACAGATTGGCTTCTTCAGCAAACTGGAGATAATTTCCTGCTTCCCCAACGGCATATCGCATATCTCACGAACAAACACGCAATGAAATGCAATGCAATGTACTTTTTTTTTTTTTAAATGGTCACAGATTCTTCCTCACTGCCTTAATGATATTCCTCTTTGCTATGGACTCTTGCTCTACCGAATTAGATGATTACCGCTTTTCTTATTGACAAAAGATCAGAAAATGGTCACTTCCTCCAAGAGGAGCATCCGTCGCAATCTTCGCATGAATGACTTGATGTTCTCTCACCCTTCTCTAAACTGCTTGTGTGTTGGCCCTCTCATCAAACGTTGTCCCAACCCGAGCCTAATTTTCAGTGTTTCCCTAAATTTTTTCTATCTCTGCCGGCACTCAGAAAAAGAAATAACGGACAATACCATATACCGTCAAACCTCGGTTTTCGTCCATAAACTGTTTCAGAAGGCTGTTCGAAAACCGAAATCGTTCGAAAACCAAAACCACGCTCTTTTTAAAGTATAAATGTTTACTGAACACGTCTGCTCACAATGGAAAGCAACACGAGGAAGCGTCACTTGCTCGTCTACCCGAGGAAGCGTCACTTCTTCGTGTAAGGAAGGCAAGAGGAGTCAAATGGTGCATTCAAGTGCACTCAGTTTGTTCGAGAAGCGAAATTTGTTCGTCACCCGAGGCATAAAAAACTCTTGGTTTTTTGGTCGAAAACCGAATTGGTCGAGAACCAAGACGTCCGAAAACCGAGGTTTGACTGTATCATATGACAAACTCCAAATTATTGTGAACAGAAAGAACGAATAAGACAACGGGCGCAACCATTTTCAGATAAAGAGACAGAACCGCGAGCAACAGAGGTACACGTGCACATGCATGCACACATGTGCGCATACATGACCACATGTGCAAACAAACAAAGGTAGACTCACACACAGGCCCACATTCAAAATAAGACTGATTGTACGCATTTGTTCTAAAAATCAACTTAAATGTAAGCGACAATTGTTAAAATTACTGACTGCACCATCAAACTTTATGTCACTTCAACACACACACACACACTAAGAGGAGAGAAGTGCAAAAACTAAAATCCCAAAACATAAATCGCCCATCGGTCGCCCTGCAAATACTTTTTCTGTAACTTAACAATAGTGGCAAGGTCCCAATATTTTTACACGAGAGTTGACTTTGTACCTCTCGCATGCGTCAATTGCCATGTTAGGAACCCTTAAGGTGATTTAAGATGACAGAAACCAGCAATCGGATCGGTGGAGCAAGTACCTCACGCTCTCACATGCAATTACACTTCACTCCATTTACCATTCTGAAGTGCTGTTGACACACAGACCGAATGAGCAATATCCAAAGGCAAGGTTAACTTCCCTTCAAAATTCAAACATCTCTCACAGCACAGGGTACATTTTCAAACAAGTGTATGCAGTTTTTACATTTCACACCTGAGAGAGGATCAGGCTGTCTTAAATGAATCCCACCGGTTGCCATTATCTAATATTCCTGCAAAGTACGAAATCCCTCGGTGATATTAGTGAAGGATAACAAGAGGATTTATGAGGATAAAACCACTCGGCATGGTGCAGTTGGTCAAAACAGCAGCGAGTGAAACATAAGAGTGCCGGCCGGGCATGTTGGGTTCATGTGGTAAAGGATGGAAGGTTGCCAAGATAGATAAAACCGAGAAACTTGCTCCACCCGTCAGCACTCCCCAAATCATATTTATTTATTTATTCATAGGAGGTTCACGGTGAAGGTCGGGGTTCACGGATGCGTGATGCTTTTAATCAAAGTGAGTGCAGAGTGAAATTGCTGACTGATATCGTCGTGGAAAGGAGAGGCCCTTGTGGGTTTGGGTGCAACACCGGGGAAAGATTGTGTGCGGCATAAAGCAGTTGCTTTACTGTTAAAATGGTAATGTTAGCTACTAGCATTGTTAAAAAAAAAAAGCTAATATCCTTCAAGCCTAAAGGAGACATTTTGCTTGAGCTTCCATTTTATGTAACACTGACGTTGCAAAACGATATTGTTTCAATTTGGAGCAAAGTCACATTAGTGTGTTTATGTGCAAGGGGAACAAAAAAAACATGTTATGTTCCCGCGACACATTTCTGTGAGGAACAATCAAAATTTTCGGCAATTTCAGAGCACGCGCTGCCAACTCATTTTAGTCAACAGTCATTCTTTGATTGTACCTTGTTAGTTTGTTATCTTGTCAGCTTTCCCACACCTAAAATACAAAGCAACCCCTGTGGTTACCTCACATTTTGATGCACCTCCAATTTCTAATTTGTTTATTCTCCCATTTTTAACGTTTAACATATTGCATAGACAATAAACAGCAGAAATGTAACATGTAAAAAAACAAAAAACAAAACAGGCCATTAGCCGGTTTCGCTCTCTGGGTTAATTGTTTATTATTAATTAAAATAACAAGAAGGTAAAAAAAAATGTGTGCAGTGTTCGAATACTGAATGAAATCGACTCAATTGTGCATTTGTGTCGCCCTCCAGTGGCCGAAAACAAGACTCTTCGGGTATTAGCGCAATTAGCATCGAGCTTCTTATCACTTGTGATCTCGCTCGTTTTTTTGTTTGTTTGTTTGTTTTTGTCAGCTTAAACCGGTAACACCAATTTGGAAAATGAAGATTGCTGATTGAAACGTGTTTATATTTCTATAGTTGGGTTTATACCGACTGTTCCTTTAACTTCACTGCATCGCACTCCCATCACATTACGGAGGTAGAAAGGGTAGTGATGTGTAGTGTTGAGATTAACACAAAAATTTAAAAAGTGATTTCTTCCCTTATCTGGTTCAAGAGCCCGCTCTCACGAGACTTTAGTACAATTTAGTGAAAAAGTACGTGGAAAACTAAAGGTGACCGAAGAAGAACATTTTTTTTTTTTTGTAAAGCTTGTACAGGTGCATTGACACGTGCGTTGATCAAAATGGGTCCAGTACAAATGGAAACCGATGCTTACTTATTGTGCAATTGTCAACTTCTCCTGAGCCCAAATCAAGTATGAGGAATCTCCCTCCACCGGGTGGATGATGTCACAGATTCGACGTGGCCCTTGAACAATCACACAGTCTTCCGCATTGTTCAACACAGCTTGATGTGACATCTGCTTGAAGAGTTTCTTTTTATTTAAGAAGGCTATACCAGACGCATAATCACTGTACATTGATTTAACATTACCTTTACAATTAAAGTCGTCACTGAAATTACAGAATAAATATATGCACATTTTTCTTCAAATCTTTGTGTGAGAGAGAAAACATTAAAAGTGCGTCCGACAAAGCTGTTAGTGGGTGATGGTGGGGCAGGGGGCATGGGGGGGGGGGAGGGGCGGGGGGCGGGATCCAGAGGCAATTGCGTGGAGCGTGGGGCCCTAAACAAAGTGCATGGAAATATCCAGAAAACCTTGAGCGTTGTCTGATAATATTCACAAATGTTTCATCACCTGCGCATCACCGGCGCGTCCCTTTCTGAGAAGCACCCCGATCGAGACAAACGTCCTAATTAATAGTCACAAACATAGTCATAGGATATCAAAATTAAATAGAACACTCAACTGTAATGCGTTGCAGTATCTTTGTTCAAAATGTGATGAACTGCAACCCCCCCCCCCACCCCACCCCCCGCCGCCCCGACACCACCGCCAACCCTCATCTTCCTGCACTGCACCCAGTGCATGCGGCAAACTGCAGTTCGTATTCATATTTGTTTTATCCTTCTTTCAATGATTTTCCCATCGCCTTAATGTGCACGGCCTCCGGGGTCTTTGTGGATCCTAGTGAGGGGTAGAAGAGGCAGAGAATAACCCACCAATTCAGAGAGACGTCCTGCTCCCGTGCGTCATGGGAATTCCATAAACAAAGGATCTTATTGTATGTCAGGATTGTGGTGTATTTTTTTTTTTTTTAATTCCCCAATGCATCTCTTACTCCTCTAATACACTCTTCTCAGCAAGTAGTGATATCTATATTATAAAAAAATAACAGATGCTGACATTGCTGGCTACTCTGAAAAAAAGGCACTTGATTGAAATATCTGAGAACAGCCTTTCCTCCATCATGATTTGGGCGGCACGGTAATTTATTTTCAATTCATCTCATGCTGCCTTGTCCAGAATGACTTGATTTTTTTTAATATCGGTTTCGGGCGGTTGTGTTTTAAGGATAGCAAACTGCCAACGTCATTCATGCCTTTCTCCACCGGGCTACAAATGTTAAAACCGATACGATTTTTCCAACAGTTCGAGGTAATCCGGCTTGGTTTGAAGTTTGGCCCTTAACTCCGGGTAATCGCTTTGGGACGGTTCGGGGTAGCAGCCTTTCCCCGCCGTGAAAAGCAAAGTCTCCTTCAGCCGAGCGTCCTGTTGCAAATCTGGATACTGCATGCCAGGTGGGTGAGCGTGTGCCACGTGCATGTTCTTTAGTTTGGGGGCGGTCCCATAAACGCAGTCCACAAAAGCGACGGTAGGCGTGGGCCTCTGGCTGTCAATCACCGTCGGGCAGAGACCGCCGTTCTCATGGAGCCCCGCAAAGTCGGCCGTGGTGTGGTTGACGGCGACGATTGTGTTGAGTTGGGAGTTCGAGACGGACAGGCTCCACTCTCTTTCTTTCTCGAACACGGTTCTGTAGCTGTTGCCGCTACTGCTGCTTCCATTGTCTCTCTTGGCTGAAAACTGCCCTCTGTCGTCATCTGATGTTGCAGCTATCTCCCCCTCCCGGGGCTTATAAATGGGGTTGTTGCACATCTGAGTCACGGGGTGGGGGATGTAATCATAAACATGGCCATGGGAATGTGTGTGGCCGGGGTGAGTGTGAGTGTGCAAGCTGGAGGTCGGCTTCTCCAGTGTGCTTGTATTGACGGCGCTACTCTGCCTGGGTGCATCTTCAAAAATCCTGCACTGCATCTGGATCCCCGTCAGATCCACCTCGGAGCGCTTCCTGAAGGGCAGTTTCTTCCTCCGGCGCAGAACGAAGGCGAACAGCCCGGCTGCTACAAACACAGCAGAGATGAAGAGGATGAGGAGGCTCAGGATGAGGACGGACAGCGGAACTGCGTCTCTTCCACCCGCCTCCCCCATTCCCGAGCTCCCGGTGGTGAGGTCGTCCCCGCCGGGCTGAGCCGGCAACGGGCCTGAGAAATGCTTAAGTTTGGGACAAAGGACTTCAACCTCGAGTGAACGCAAATCCTTCCCAAAGGCAAACTCTGGCGTCTTGCAGATGACATCTCCGACCACAATGACCGAGGAGAGCTTTTCCAGCCATTGTTTGAGGGGGATGGTATCGCACGAGCACTCCCAGGGGTTCTGATGGAGATCAATCTGGACAATCGAGGTGAGGTGCTCCAGGACTCCGCGGACAGGCAGGGTTAGGAAGTAATTGTTGCGAAGGTTGAGGCGAGCGAGGTTGGTGCCAGCAAAGACGTCATCGGGGAGGGAGCGCAGCAAATTGTCATTGAGAAAAGCCAGCTGCAGATTGGGCATGAGGGAGAAGGAGTTGGGCTGGATCTCACGTATGACGTTGTACTCGAAATAGAGGAGAGTCAACATCTGAAGTCCTCGAAACATTCCGGGGGTGAGCCTTTCAATGTCATTGCCATTCAGATATAAACTTTTTAAGTTTGGCAGGTTGATGAAAGCGCCCTCCTGCACATAAGATATCCGGTTGTTGCCCAAATGCAGTAAATCCAAACTTGAGAAGTTCCAGAAATCAGAACGGTAGATTTTCTGGATGAGGTTACCACTGAGATATAATTTCTTGGCATTGAGGGGCCGTGGCAGAAGGTCCGAGATGTTGTGAAAGCCTTTCTCCTTACAGTTCACCGTCAGGCCCAAGTCATTAATGTGAAGGTTGCAAATACATCCCGCGGGACAAATGATCGGGATCGGAGGTCTTGTCTGATAGCCGGCAATCGGGGGTTGGTTGATGCCCGGGTAAACGCTGCGAGGTGTCGGGGCGTTCTTGGTGGGTCGAGGTCGTTTAGTGGGCTTTGTGGCGGAGGATGCCGTGTTGTGAAAGGATGAGAGCATGGACGACGGTCTGGTAGGCCACGTGTTGTCGCTGTTGAACGGGATGCGCGGGATTCCAAGTTTGGCCTCAATCTCGGAATCGGAGAGCAAAGGACAAAGCTCGCTGCGCTTGATTTCCCGTAAGTCTTTCCCATGTAAATGGAACGGGTATTCACATGTGATCTCGCCGACCAGGGCGGTATAAGGAATCCTCTCCAGCCAAGTCTTTAGTTGGACAATCTCACACACACAGTTCCAAGGGTTCTCTTCCAGCTGAATTTCCATCAAACTCCGCCCAACGTACTCCAATGTGCCCTTATAGGGCATCGTCTTTAGTCGGTTCCCCCTAAGGTCCAAATGTGTGAGTGAAACAGAGCGGAAGAGATAATTGGGCAGCACGGGAATCAGATTGTCATTTAGTATAAGCACTCTCAATTTGTGTAAGTGCCTGAATGCACCACTTTCAATCCTTTTGATAACATTGTAGTCTGCCTGGAGATACTCTAAACTCTCCAGTCCGAGGAACGTGTCATTCCGGAAAATCTCCAGTTTGTTCTCGTGTAAGAAAAGCCGTTTGAGTATTCCCAAGCCGTTGAACGCTCCAGCGTGGATATCTTGCAAGGCGTTATTACCGAGATTGATAGATATGGCGTTGTTGAGATGGAGAAAGCCGTTAAAGTAGAGCTTCCTCATGGAGTTTCTCTGCAGGTTGAGTTTGAATGGCCGGCTCCATATCTGAGCAACCTGGCTCACGTTTGTAAATCCTTTGCTGTCACAGTGCACGAGGAAAATGCCCTCTTTGACCTCGCAGTAGCAGGGCTCGAAGCACGGCTCATCGATCTCCTCCGAGTCCTCCAGTAATGGGATCGGGGTGGTCCATCCTAAGGCTATGGTGCTCAGCAAGGTAACCCACAGCATCCTCGCTGACACCAAGTGGGTGAAGTCTGGGCTCCAGGAAGAGAGCCACTTCACAGCACTGCAACAAAGAGAAAGAGGGAGAATGAAATGGGGGGCGGGGGGGGGGGGGGCGGGATGATCCGCGTGTGCGCAAACAAACCAGGGCAAAATAGAGTTTAAGATGAAAGAAATGGCAAACATAAGGGTGATTACTTTCGATGCAGTGGCAAAGCGAGTGGAAAATGACCGTGACTGCCTGAGATGTTGCTGAGTTTTTCCAAACAAAATGGGCCAAGTGCGCTTGGATCGGCGATGCGATAGCCATGCAAGAGAAACAAATCTCTTGTAGAGTTAGCATCACCGAGCGGACCCAGGTCCATTTATAATACAGCAGATATGCTCCTAAGGCCGCAATAAATCACAGCAGAGATGCCTATCCCTATGAATAAACAATAGCAACAGCAGGTGGGTGAGGTTAGCCGCAAAGAGGAGACACCGTCCCCCTGGTGTATTTATTACATGAGAGGACACTTAGTCACCTTCTTCTTAAGTCATGAGAGCAGTGGGGGGGGGGGGGGGGATGGGGGGGGGGGGGGCTACACTGCAGCCAAGGGTGCTGAATGATCATAAATATTCACCATGTTTTCAATGAATCAAAAATTTTTGAGGGCATAATCCAATTCAATTTTGGGGGAAAAAAATGCACATAATTCACACAGATACACGCACGCACACACACACATACACACACGTATCTGCGCGCGAGTTTTTTTTTCCACGCGGCATTTGCGTATTAGACGATCAAAAAGTGTCAAGTGTGAGAAGGGGTTCAGCTACGTTTGCAGGATGACCCGAATTTTAGAAAATAAAAGCATAGGTTAAGGGGGAAAAAAACGTGTTTTTTTTTTTTAAGTAACGATTTGACAATTATGTAAAATATCAAATCGTTTTGGATGCTGTCATGCTTGGCACGAAAAAGGTTTAAAAATGAAACTTCCACACATCAGTGAGGTTCCATTCACGGACACACGCACACACAGAGGCTGGGCACTGTCCGTCCAAACGTAGCTGCTGAAACATCCAGTGACGACTTTGGCGGAACAAATCCGCTGTCCGTGGTCCTGATTTATATATATATATATATATATATATATATTTTAAAGGTGGGGAAAGGAGGGGGACGTTCCAGTAAAGAGGGGATGAAAGAGGAGAAAATGTAGGGTCGCAGTCCCCCGGAAAAGACACACCAAAAAAAAAAAAAATGTTGTATAAATGTGATCCAATGATGTGGCCTTGCTCCAAATGTCACCATTTTCTTCCTCTCTTCATTGCGCGTTATCTCAGGATTCCTCGATTCCCAGATTCATTTGTTTCTGAGATAAAACACCATTTGTTGATTTATCATAACTCGTATGCGTCGCGCCAAATGGGATGGCATACGTACTTAGTTTAGAGGGATTCCCACTTCTTCATCCTCCTGCGGCGCGTTCTGTCGTGGCCCCGCAACGTCCTGCTCACTGTCCGACGCTGGGCTGCGGGGGAAAGAAAACGGAAAGAGAAGTGCAGGTAAGAAAAAAAAGAAAAAAAACCGTTCCAGAGCAAATAGATTAAAGCAAAGAATGTGAAGGTGCACTCTTTCGAAGTCATAACAGCTGCACTTTAGTCACAAATGCTAAATACTTGATATTGGAACGCAAGAAAAAGGTATTGGAGTCAGTCCTGCCAAATCCTCTCTCTCCCACTGAAAGCACCGAGTTCAATCTAGCAGAGAGCAAAGCGCGCTCGCGGAAAGAGATGCCAAGCATAATGCAGCAACATTTGGCCGAGGCTGACGCGCTGAAAAGAACACGACTATTCCACGGATCACGTTGGCGGTTGAAAGTTGACATTGATGCACGCGAGACACACAAGTGCGCACGAATTGAAAGCTTGGTGCGCAAGATCCGTCAACTCACCTCAGATTTGTGCGGCAGCTGCGAAGCATTTGGGGGAAATAAGAGCGAGAATGAAAGAAAAAAGGGGAGCGAGACTTGAGTTGTCTCTCGCTTCCTTCCCCATCTCTCCTGCTCGATCTCCTTACCCTCTTCCCCCGTGGCTGAGGCGAAAGGAGAGGAGGAAGAGGAGGGATGAAGACGTGAGAGGAATGTGAAATCTCTCCCTGGCTCTCCGGTGACTCTGACACTCTCCCCTTCTTCCCACTCTCCGGTGTGTGCTTAAAATGCAAGTCCTCGACTCCAGCCCGTCCTGCTCCTTCTTCTTCTTCCTCCGCCGCCGCCGCCCCGCCGCCGCCTCCTCCCCGGGTGAGCGCGCACGACGACTGCGCAGCCGGGTGACAATACTCTCCTCAGGACCGCGTCCTCCTGACGGTTGGAGCAACGGGCAGCAGGAATGTAGACAGAATTGCTGGGCTGCTTTTATTTAGTTTCATTTGCCCCCCTTGCAAGCTGCCCTCGCTTTCTTTTTTCCACGCGTCCAAAAGAAATGCCTGCTGTCGTGCGTCACAGGAGTGATGAGGAGGGACTGAGCCAGCCGGCGGGGTGGAGGTGGGAGGGAGGGAAACGGTGAGAGACGCAGAGAAGAGAGATAGAGAATCAAAGAAGAGGGAGGGGAGAGGGGGAATGATGGAGATCGTTTGGATTCTTGGGTGAGAAGATGTTTTTGTGCACAAAGCCAAGGAAATAAAGGAATCAATTCAATTTGATACGTTGCGAGGTGCGTGCAAAACTGTCAGACCTATTGCATGTCACTCAAAGTGCAATAAGACTTTTTTTTTCCCGATTTATTTGACCATTGCGAGTAAGTATTCCCTAGTTGGCGCCCCATCTGCAACCGCCCGGCTCCTCTGTGGTGACGACAAGGGGGTGGCCACGACTATTTAAAGCAAGATGGGAGAGGCGTGATCGAACTCGGTGCGTTTTTATTCTCCTCCCCCGGACTGCCTGCCTTCCCGCGTCTCGCCTGCAGCGGGCAACACGAGTCTGTAGCAAAGCCTGATGAGCGTTTATTCCACATCCTTGATATCAGACATGAGTGGATCACACTAGTTCCATTTTTTTTTTCCCCGCACGAGTTGGACACTCAGCCCCACTCGTTATGCACTTTGTCGTACTAGTTGAATATGATGTTCATTTAATATGGATTAACCATGTATTATTTGTTTCATTTGTTCGTGTATATATATATATATATATATATATATATATATATATATATATATATATATATATATATATATATATTTATATATACAGTCAAACCTCGGTTTTCGAACGTCTCGGATCTCGACCCAAAATTTTGAGTTTATGCTTCGGATGACAAAAAATGTTGGTTCTCGAACAAACTGAGCGCACTTGAATGCACCATTTGACTCCTCTCGCCTTGCTTACATGAGGAAGTGACGCTTCGTCGGGTAGACGAGGAAGTGACGCTTCCTCGTGTTGCTTTCCATTGTGAGCAGACGTGTTCAGTAAACATTTTTACTTTAAAAAGAGCGTGGTTTCGGTTTTCGAACAATTCGGTTTTCAAACAGCCTTCTGGAACGGATTATGTACGAAAACTGAGGTTTGACTGTGTATATATATATATATATATATATATATATACTGAGCCGACACCTCTCCCAGCTCTGCAAAGACAAACATAGTATCATGTATTTGTCGAAATGCAAAAAGCGGCGACTAAACTACTTAGATTTGTACTAACATAGTGTCATGTTTTGGTTTGTGACCAACAGGTGGCACTGTAGGACTCTCCCTGCAGTTGCACACCTGTTGGTTGTTATGTCATTAGCCGTTTAAAAGGACTCCAGGCACGACCACTCAGTGTCGGGTCACTGTTTGTTTGCTGCTGTCATGTTTGTTTGTTCTGTCATGTTTAGATCATGTTTCGGTCATGTTTCTGTTATTATTAGTTTTTAGCTTCTGCCATGGTTTTTGTTTGATACTTTGGACTTTTGTTTGTTTTGGATTTAGTTTTCTCTGTATTTTATCAATACAACTCGTCAAGTTCACCCTGCTCCCCCCCACCCCCCTGCGTGCTTTTTGGGGTCCATCACCACCTCGCAACGTGACACATAGAAGTGGAAATCCTTTGTTGAAAAATACCTTGATAAAAGCAGAAGTTGTAGTGACTTCGCAATTCATAATTCACCACGAACTGCAAATACTTAACGTAATTGCGGTCCCTTTAAGGACCGCCATGTTTAGTTTTGTTTGTTGCTAGGGAAACGGATTTTCAGCCGTTACCTTTTTGGCTCGAGAGTTTTATGTGATGTGAAAAATAAATCGACACACTTGCTGTGTGTGAACGTGAGAAATTGTCGCCTTCTTTCACAATTTCCACAAAGTACTAATTCAACTCATTTACGATAAGTGAAAGTAAAAAAACAAAAAAATAGATTGACATGCATGAAAAGTGGAAATGAAGTTTCATACTCATTGATCAATGTTGATAACTTGGCACAAGAAAATGCAAAACGTAGCTACACGCAAAATAGTTTCCCTTTTATGATTGAGAAGAAAAAAAATAATGACGCGATAAAAACTCCTGCTCATAGGTTGGCAAAGGATATGAACTGACTGACTAACCAAAAAAATGCAAATTTAGCTACAGCTACAAAAATACACGTTGCCTCTCAAGATGTGTTTTCAGACTAGATGGATATATATATATATATATATATATATATATATAATTTATTTTTAAATTTTTGTTGCACCAGAAGCTGGGAAAAAAAAATGCATTCGCCGCGAATCATTCTGTCTCCAACACTATCAAACAATTCTCTTAAACAACATCTATTTATTTATTTTTTTACGAAATGCACTAAGGAGTGGCACCCAAATTTTGTTGTAAGCTTATACAATGACAATAAAGGCGATTCTGATTCTTCTGATTCTGATTCTGGATGTGGAATATCCTGCCCTGTCCAAATCTGTTGTAGTTTGCTTCCCATGTGAACTGGGAAGCAAACTACAACAGATACATGTCGCTGCTTTCCCTCTTATTTTTTCACCCCACCAAACCCCTATACTGTGTCTCAATCAATCAATATTACGACGGTTGACTTAATCAATACGACGGTTGACTTAACGCTCTCTTTTACCACTTTTTTTTTACATCATCTTATCATCTGAGAAGGTTGAAAATACAAGCTCCAACCAGAAGGGAGAATCTCAGCAGTCGAAAAAGGGCATAAAATTAAATGATCATTGAGGTCAAACATCCAATGAATTTTTGGGCAACACACAGCTGGTTTAATGGTTCCCTTCAGCTCACCCGAGAAGACTGGCACCGGATGTGGTATTTGAGAGAGGCATTTGTGAGCAGCTGCTGGTCGACAAAAACGGACATTCTTCTTTTTAAAAAGCCATCGTTCAATTCTCCAGCCTGACAGCTAATGTCACGCAGAATGACATGGGGGGGGGGGGGGGGGGTCACTCAAAAGCATTCATTCAACACAGAGAACATGCCGTGCATACTGTAGGTCGGCATTGGACACAACGAACAACTTGTGACCTAAACATTCGAGCTAAAAATACAGACCGTGGGATTTTATGATTTTGAGAACCATTGCGGAAAATGGACAATGATCAATTTGGGACATGCAAGTATTAGTTCAAATGGTCAAACTTGATGTGAAGTGGTTAAAGAAATTTTAAAAAGGAAATAACCTTTACATTCAGATTGGTGAATGTACATTTGCATCTGGACAGCACAAGTGGTTCATTTGTTGAGCACGTCTGCTATACGGTCAAAAGTTCGTCGTTTTTGAATCTGGTCCATGCTGAACTCTGCATGTTCGGTTAATTGAAGGTTCAAGGTCTCTGTTAGTGCAAGTGTGAATAGCTGCTTGCTCACAGTTGCTCTATGATTGACTGTTGACCAGTCCAGGGTGCAGATACTGTCTCGAGATCAAAGCAAGCTGGGGTTGGACTGTCATTTGGACTGTCACAACCATTTTGTGATGACATTGTGATGAAATGTTCTACCCTGAATGGGTTCCAACAACAAACCTTGACGGTCGCAAACCTTTATCTAGTCTTGTCTTGGAATTCCACTTTGATCCTCAGCGGGCACCACCGAGTGACGAAAGAAATATTGGCGACGATTTCATTGCGTTCTACTCTGCAGCATCAAACAAGGATCCCATAGGGTGCAACTATTTCAAAACACTAATCATTCTTTCACTCACTGCTGCAAACGTTTGACCTCATATAAGCGTTGGAATGTAAATCGACTGGGTCTTTGAGGGTTTTCGCTATTTTTTTCCCCCATCGAGTATGTTACGTGTGAAATACAAAGTGCCTACTTGGACAAAACAGGTGTTAATTGAAGTTTTCAGGGCACCGGTAAAAAAAATGTGAAAGTGCTTTTCTTTCACCATGAGGACTAAAATGCATTGAAAACAAAAACTTGGCTGAAGCCGAAACATGAGATTTAGCACGGTCAAATGTCTAAGTTCAACATGTTCCGCTCTGTGTTTTGAATTGCAGAAATTATATTTACTTGATACAGCGGGACTTCAAGTAAATATTCCCACTGAACAAGACCACTAAACTCACAAACAATTCATCTGTAATTTTGGTTCCTTAGTTCAGTGTGTCCATATACAGTCAAACCTCGGTTTGCGACCAATTCGGTTTTCGACCAAAAAATGTCACGTTTTTTATGCCTAGGATGACGAACAAATTTCGGTTGTCGAAAACAAACTGAGCGCACTTGAATGCACCATTTGACTCCTCTCGCCTTCATTATACGAGGAAGTGACGCTTCCTCGGGTAGACGAGGAAGTGACGCTTCCTCGTGTTGCTTTCCATTGTGAGCAGACGTGTTCAGTAAACATTTTTTTTAATTTTTTTTTAAACGTGGTCTTGGTTTTCGAACAATTTCGGTTTTCGAACAGCCTTCTGGAACGGATTATGGACGAAAACCGAGGTTTGACTATTTTATTTGTTACCCAAGTTAAGGTAGGATGTTGTTGATGTTTTGACAGTTTTAACCCTCATGCAGTATTTTTAAGCGGCTGCATGAAGGGTATTACGTCCCAAAAATGTCCCTCTTCCAATGTGCAACAACTTTTCTCACGTTTAATTTTTTTTCACTTTCAACCCCTCAAAATGTTCAGTGGGAATTGGCCAAGACATAGATGTACATCCTATGCAAAATTTCAGCTTCGTGCAGTTATTTTTCACAGTTTTGTCTGTGGTGTCCATTTGTCCAACAGTCCAAAATCGTCCAAAGTGTCCGAAATGTCCAATTTTGGGATAATTACTGCATGGGGCATGGCAGGTTACTGGAACACTTGAAATTGTCCCGAGGTGTGAGTGTGAGCGCGGATGGTTGTTCGTCTATGTGTGCCCTGCGACTCAGTGAATAAAAACGATACCATTGATCTAAGATGATCTAATCACCTGTGATAGTTTATTTCCTCTTATCGATGAATATACAGCAGGAAATCTGAAAACTGAAGGTTTATTTTTCAAGAATTTTGAAACCAATACAACCATTGTGGAATGACCCAAGAACCGGCAGCAAAAGAGGGCGTCAAAAACATGATTTCTTCATTCGAAATGCGATTAATTAACACTGCAATGAAAGCATTTGCTTCTTTCACTATTCAGTCCATTGTTCAAAGCAAAGAATGTCGATGACACTGTGACCGATAACAGCAAGAAATGGTAAGCAAGGCTTTCTGGAGCATTGGAGGGGTGTTTGTTGCGCCGCGAGCTTTTTAAACCACCTATTGTACGGTCTGGCCTTGAAATCCTAGCCTGGATTGCAATGATATTAATGGTCTGCCCTGTGCTCAAAGGATGCGAGGCGTGGGGAAAATGTGAACGCACAAATGAAAAAGTTGAAGATGATACACTTTGTCCGCCTAATACTTCATTTTTCTGCACAGCTGAAGATATTTGGTCGAGAATGGAGACAAGTAAACCCAATCGGACTTTTAATCTCAGCCCAATAACAGCGGAAGCTCAAAAATCGGACAACATCTTTACTGTGACACTGGTTGAGTTATCCAAAATGTTCCTAGTTAATCACAGCAAGTTTAGAGGTTTCACTGTACACAATGTAAACTCTCGATAAGTCACAGGATAAGTCACAAGAGGTCAAATGTCGTACCCTGGGGTATGAGCTCCTATGTGAAAAAAGGAGCACTACGCCAAGTGGCTGAATGGCGTTTCAGACAAAAGAGCAACCAAAGATACGGAATGAACGAGACAGTAGTTTCATTTAACTTTTGACCTCATGAAAACACACACACCGACGTTTAGAAAGTGAAAGCCAGATCACTGCCTCGGTAGCATTGCGCCATCACACTATCTTTCTTCATGCAAGGTTACTAGTCAGGAGTGGTATTCAAGTTAAAAGTATGGAAGGCGAAAGCAGCACAAAGAAACGTTTTCTTTCACTGCCTTGCATGACTTCAGACTCCAATCTAGTTTTATAACGGAAGTAATGATCATGGGGTCGCTGATATTTCTGTATTCCGTCTTTCCCAACGTTGTGTTCAGACTGCCACAAACAGACGCTCATATTCAAGCAGTGCTTTTTTTGTTTAAAACCCTGGAGAACCCACGGGGTCAAATTTGGCCCCTGTAAATTCTGCTAATCAAATGCTAACCCTGAAATCCCAAAGGGTCAAATTTGGCCCTAGTCCTAAATTAGGAATAAAGCATTAAATATTTGAAAAAACATACCGTAATTTCTGGACTATAGACCGCACCTGATTACCCCTACATTTTTAAAGGAAAAAAACATTTTGTACACACATAAGCCGCACCTGTCTATAAGCCGCAGGTGCCCATATTGTTACATGAGATATTTACAAAGAAAGACGGTACACAGGCGGCCGTTAAAAAAGTCTTTATATAGGCCGCTTCATTAAATAAGACGAAGAGTTGAAAGCGTGTGACAAAAGTGGCGCCTTATATTCCGGAAATCACGGTATATTTTGGTGTTCAGTGAACATATAGCAGTCATTTAATGTATAATTCATCATTTTCCAAAGAAGAAAAGGGTTCTTGAGTTCTCCAGGGTTAAACACGGGTCTTGCGTATTCATTGAATAAGGTCAAATTCCAACAGCAGTATCATGAGATGTTTCATGGCTGTACCTCAAGGCATCAAAGAACACTCTGCCGAGTCTAAATACGGCCACCGTGACTGTAGGAGCCACTGTGTCAATTTACACAGATGTTAAGAAAAGTGTAATGTCATGTAATTTATGTAGATCGTAATCTTTGCCCATAAAATGCAATTTGAGCTCAAGGAATTATTAACTTTCATTATTATACTTACTCTGGTGTGAAAGGGTATATTTCTTCCTAGGCGACACATCAAAACAATGAATTCACACATTTACTCAAGCGCTTCAATGTAAACAGTCGTTGTTTGCACTGGACATATTGTAGCCTAAAATGGTTTCCGATGGATCTAAACAATTCAAAAGGGCCACTGATCCTGAATGGCAAAATAACATTCTTTTTTTTTGTTGTTGCTTTAGGCACTTCAACATGGGTACAGTAATGGTAACCACAAGGTCTGTCCTATTAATACAAAAACGTGTCTGCACCCTGCAGGTATCCAAGCTGTGTTTATCTTTGAGCAATTTTGCTGCAGGAAATTTTGGCATAGAGAGTGATCTTGCCAATAGGCCATGTGGAGCACGCTCACAGACACACACATGGCCATGTCTATGGTTCTCGCCTGGATCCCATTCTGCTGTCCTAGCCTCAAACTGTCTGAGCAAAAAAAAAAAAAAACACACACACACCACGACTGTTCAGAGACCTAATTTCCGGAGGCTGCACTGTTCCCAGGAGAGATGTGTATGTGTGTTTGCGTGTTTTTTAAGTGTGTTTGGAGAGCAGTCACTATATGTTGCTGTCTCATCCGTTTATTTATTTTTTTTCTGGCTAAGTGACAACAGAGCAAAGACAAAGATGAGAATTGCGGAGGATAAGTATCATGGTGAAGTCTGAAAAAAAAAAAATTAAATATGCTTTCAAGTACAGGCGAGAGAACAAGAATACCGTAATGGTTTGAAATTTAAAGCGATATTGCCAACTACTTTACTTAAGTAGGATTCCAAAGCGGAGGAAAATGGAGCATTAAATGTACTGGATAAATAACTTGGAAAAAGTTGTCAGGGCCACATGAGCGAGACATCACTGGAGTAATCATTAACTATTTTTAGAACTTTTTCTTTCATTTTTCGCAGCCTTGACAGTGATTCCCCAGAGTTCTAAAATGCAAACACATGACACTGCAGAACACACCCGCAGGCTTCAAAACATTGACCTTCAAGTACAGCTTTGATGCATTACAGTTCTCTCGGTGAAGTGACGATGTTCTGCTTAAAATCTAGTTTGAAATACATTTCCGTGCATTGCTTGAGTACTTCTGATTTCCCTTGCATCCCAGTTCATGACAAATGGGAATGAACCTATAAACAGGAAGGCCTGGGTCAACTATCTGACCGCAATGAGGTCAAAGTAGCTTTGGGCTGTGGATAATTTTGGACTGATCAACAAGTATAAAAACAACTCGGCTGAAAACAATCCAGCAGGAAAAAAAACAAAACCAAAACATCAGTTTCAGTTTGTTTTGAGCTTTGCGAAGAACTCCCTAAAAAAATATATATCTTGTTTACATAATATTAGCTTTTGATACAGATCTCAATAAATTGATGATTGATGGATTAATCAATCAATCTGATTTCATACCAGATATATTGGCCAATTTGGGGTAACACTTTGGAGAAGGCCCTTCTCTCTTCCAGTATGGCAGTTCACCCATGCAAGTCCATTGAGGAATGCTTCAAAGGCGTGTCAGGTCTCGTTGTCCAACAACAGCGACCTCTGACCTTTCTGCTACTCCTTTTTCTGGATGATCGGAAACATTTCAAAATGTTTAAGAAAGTCTTCCCAGAATACTGGATGCCATTTTCTCTTTCTTTGCCCCAATGTTGCTCTTCATGTGATTTATTTCATGCCACTGCCTTTCACTGGCCATATGTGGAAATTCAAATGGTGGTTTGGGTAAAGTAGTCATTTGAAGTATGTAATTTCTCCCCAGAAGCAACAAATACCGTAATTTCCGGACTATAAGCCGCGACTTTTGTCACACGCTTTCAACTCTGCGGCTTATTTAATGAAGCGGCCTATATAAAGACTTTTTTAACGGCTGCCTGTGTACCGTCTTTCTTTGTAAATATCTCATGTAACGATATGGGCACCTGCGGCCTATATACGGGTGCGGCCTATGTGTGTACAAAATTTTTTTTCCCTTTAAAAATGTAGTGGTGCGGCTTATAATCAGGTGCGGTCTATAGTCCAGAAATTACGGTAATTTATATCAAGTCGAAGTCAAAACATGAAATGAACATCAGCAGAATATAGTATAAAAGGCAATACATCAGGGATCATGATAGCTCGCTCGAGTCCCTTGTTGCAAACACTTGAATAGCGGATCATCAATACAACAAGTGAAAAATTATTTTTTGTCCTCACCGACCCGTCATTTATTTTTCCTGTGAATATGTGACAGATTTTTGTTGTCACTCTGTAAGATGAGTACGGTGGCCATGTCTGATGAACTGACTAGGATGCTTGACGCTGCTCGCCAAAAAAAATAAAAAAATG
This sequence comes from Hippocampus abdominalis, assembly GCA_018466805.1. Classification (NCBI taxonomy): domain Eukaryota; kingdom Metazoa; phylum Chordata; class Actinopteri; order Syngnathiformes; family Syngnathidae; genus Hippocampus; species Hippocampus abdominalis. The sequence continues at coordinate 4,956,447 of CM031703.1, forward strand.
TTGACTTTCTTTTGTGCTTTGCGCAGACAATAAATAAGGAAGAGACAAGGACTTTTGCTTTGCAAAAGCAGCCCAGCGTTTCGCAATGTGTTTGTCAATATGTCCAGAAGGCAATGAGTTCCGCCAGGCCTGGAGTATTATCCCATTGACGTGTCGTGAAATCTGTATGTGGAAAGCATTTTTCAATTGATCCTCTGGCCGTGGTGTGGTTCCCTGTTTGATGTTAACTTAATAAACTTACTACACAAGAATCAGTCGTTGCTTTTACATTCAAAGCACTCTTCCTGCTCTTGCACTCTTGAACGTGAGGCTAAAAATCCAATCTCCAGGGACGAGGAGAGTAAATGGCAATTTGAGCTGCAGCACTTTGCCAGTCGATTGTGTGGATTATGTGTGCTCTTTCTGCTTTGTTGCACGTCTGTAACAAAGTCACTCAGACAGCGTGATGGACAGAAAAAAGAACAAAAATGACATAATGGATGGCGGACTGACAACCCAGAAAAGTGGGTATAAGGATGTGACTAGTTGCTGGCAAGACTTGTCAAAGGTGATACTAAACTTCATGAATATGACCAGCAGGGATACTAATACACAATACAAAGAGCGCATTGAGAATGACCCACATGTTTGAGGCACAGCTTTCATGTAAATATGTAAATAGTGTGCTTTTTGTTACTAAGATACAAACAGAAAAGCAAGAGAAAGAAACAATAAATGTAGAGAGTACAAAGACGGTTAAATGTAACATACTTTCGCCTGAATAGCTTAGCTGTCTTCATTGCCAGGTCTATATTCCGCATAGTCGATGAGCAACACACTCGGTAACACTGCCAATTAATCATGATGAACATTACAGATTTTTAAACGTTCATAAATACTAATTAGTCCTAATGAGTCTTTTTGTTTTTCTTACCATGAAATGGTTTTCTTCCATCACTCCCTCAATTCCCTTTACATTTTCAGATGCATGCAAACGTAGACATACCCACACATACATTCACACACACTCTTCCACACGTTGCGGAAAATCTCACTCCAAAGAAAAAAAAATGCTACAGCTATTCACACTCACATCTACGGGCAGTTTAGAGTGTTCCATTAACCTATCGTGAACACATTAATGCAACGTGAGGCAGACATGCTAGCTAGCTAGCTAGCTAGCTAGATAGATAGATACAGTAGATCGTTAACTAGCTAGCTAGCTAGATAGTTAGCGACATAGATAGATAGATAGATAGCTAGCTAGCTAGCTAGATAGATAGATAGCAAGACAGACAGACAGACAGACAGACAGACAGACAGACAGACAGACAGATAGATAGATAGATAGATAGATAGATAGATAGATAGATATGCTTTTCAAAATAAGCTTAACAACTCCCTTGAAAAGGGCTGCATGCATGCAAACAAACGTCACACTCCATGAAAATCATTTTTTGGATTATTATCCTTCAAACGACTCCTCACCCGTTGTGTTCCCATTGCTTTTTGAAGCCTGATTAGCACCTGTAGGAGTCTTGTAATTGGACACGGCGACATCCGGTGCAAGACGCCCATTAGAGCTACATGCAGGATTTGGCCATGATGAGCCACACACATCTAATGCGTTATTACACGGGCATGTTTTTTTGTTTCTTTTTTGGCATCCAAAGCTCAGCATGACAAAATGTGATGAAAATTAAGGTCAAAGATGGTTAATATCAGATTTTAGGCCAAAATCCAAACTGAAAATCCCCTTTGAAAAAAATGATTTGAATCATATACATCAACACAATGTGGATGCTTAAAAGGTTGTTCGGTGTAGACTCAATGAGATGGATCAATATCAAAGGGTAAATATGCAAAATACGTCTTTGTCATACTTGGATGAGCTAACGAACAAGTTGAAAGGCTCGAACAGCATCCCCCCCCCCCCGCCACCTCATGTTTTGCATGAATATTAAGTCACTGAATCCACTAAACTGTGTTATCTTAAATCAGTGTCATTTTTTATGGCATACATCCTTTATTCATATTGTCAAAGGTGCTTTGAACAGCATCCATGCTTATAAATCATTTTGTAATTGAACAACATATGTAGCGTCTGTGTTTACAGCTTACCAAGGTATTCGTTAATCATGCTGAAGTGGCTGACATCCTTCTGTTATGAGGACGAAAAGGTGGATGTGCAAATTAGGTCACATTTACAACTCGCAGTGGGTTGACAGCTGCACTTTCAAAGTGCAATTCTACAGTCAGGAAACCAGTAAACGCTTTTTCAACAACATAAGAAGACAGGGAGCGTAAACATACATTAAGTGAAGTAAGCAGAATGGTAAGCTGAATCACTTTGCGTCCGTGTTTTAGATTGTTTTATTATTTCTCCTTTTTTTTTTCAACAAGTAAGAATGTGACCCAGGGATGACCAAGCTTGTAACCTTAACTCTAAGGGAGAGCCCGGACAACCTAGGGAATTGCAGAAATATTCATTTAAAAAAAAAAAAAATCCATATTTGGAATCGTTCAGCATCCCCCATTAGATTGTGTTACCAATAACAACATCATGAAGGGGGGGGGGGGGGGGGGAAGGATGTGACATTCAAGTTTGTCATTCACATTGCTTTCGTTCCATCGCACAATAGACATGCTGGTAAAAGGACAGAGAAAGCGGGTGGATTTCTGTATAGGTGAGCTTGCTGTGTGACATGATAATCAGTATGTCTCATGTTCTTCAAAAGAATAAGAAAATCCCCTTAGGGGGAGTGGATGTACAGCCATACCTCTGTGAGTTCAAGGGTAGACTGACTTTATTAGGGGAATTCATCTGCTCGGTTATTCCTCTCTTTCATTAAACCTCATTGGATCAGCTTCAATACGCTGACGTAAGTGATGGGAATCCTCGGCGTGGCATCATACAGCAGCACTTTCACGTATGCATCAACGTTGGTTGAGGCGATATTTCAATCTGATCCATGTCTGACTCACCGGCTCCTTCATTTGGATCACGTCTACGATCATGTCTTGTTTTATGGGATCTTGTATGTTGTTTTCCTCACGACAGATTTTGCTCACTGCACATTGTAAAAGGGCTTGTTCATTAAATGAGTGTTGATTAAGTAGCTGGCAGAAAGTGAAAGTGGCGCATTGTTTGGGGCATTATTCTGCAGCGGGAGATTCCTGCCATGCTCAAGATAGTGTCCGACCCATACAAGCGCAGGGCAACTCAGAAACAAGTTCACGATCCGTTTGTTCATGCAGGCTGACGACATTAATAATAATAATAATAATACATTTCATTTAAAAGCGCCTTTCAAAACACTCAAGGACACTTTACAATCAAAACAAGAACAATAAAACCACATATAAAATTATAAATAATAATATGAGAAATTAATTAGTCGCTTCCCAGCTTGGAAAACAAGTTGTGTGAGGTTGTCCAAAGGCTCATTGCAATACCCATCTATCCATCCATCTTCCGATCCGCTTTATCCTCATAAGGGTCGCGGGGGGGGGGGGGTGCTGGAGCCTATCCCAGCTATCTTCGGGAAGTAGGCAGGGTACATATTCCATAATTGGAATATGTGTCATGGTAGCATAAAAAGGAAAAAAAATACAACACGTGTTGGATATATGCCAATGCGACGAGAGCGTAAAGACGGCTGTTCCCCACCAATGCCAAAAAGCAATCACTGATGAATACATCCCTGTTTTTTTTTGTTTTTTTTACAAATAACACAACTACAGTCAATGTTTCATATTTATATTGCCAACATATTTTTGTTTACTTCCACGTTGTTACCGCCCCATTTGGACACTAGTGTAGTATTTCACCGTCTGTGCATGCAGGGTGTTTCATGTCTTCAGTCACACACAGCCATATTGGATCTGTGTAAATGTGACATAAGCGTTAAATCACAATTGGGCATCCAGCCTGAGAGGTCTATTTCCACCAGAGACGTCTGTCTGTGGCAAAGTGGCCACTAAAGAGCACATTTCCGACAGACAGAGCTTTACCCGTATAACTCTATTTTAGCAAGCGGCAGAGGGATGTGTGACATTCTGCTCAGATCTGTCCATTTTCTATGCAGCTTGTTCTCATTAGAATAACGGCTATGATGGAGCCCATCTGAGCTGACTTCAGTTGAGAGGTCAGGAACACCCTGTACTTGTTGCCAGTCAATCGCAGCACAGGACCCCAAATTCACACTCACATTCTCACCTATGGACAATTGGAAAAACTTTAAAAGACAGAGAATCTTTCTGAATGGAACTCATATGACTGTAATTGCAAAACTTAAGGTTTTTAATATACATTGCTCTTAAATATTCATTTTAAAAATATATATTTTCTAAACATTGAACTGGTTGGTCGGAGCTTTACAGCAGCAAGGCATGGTTTTGCAAAACAAAAGAGTGTATAACAGCACATGAGGGCGGAACAGTTTGGGAAAATAATCTATGCTGCGTTTGTGCGATTTTGCAAGATCGTCGAGGTCACACGTTACATAACTAGTTGCAAGAAAAAGATTGTCACGTTAACATGTGACTGAGTTCAGTGCAAGTATGTCACCAACCAAGAGCGTGGTTCGCATGTCAATTATTGATGACTTTCGTAGGTCTGAATATGAATTGATAACGGATTTGTTTTTACAACACGTTGGTATAGGACAAATATAACAACGGAATGCCAAATATTTGGATTGGGTGTTTGTGTCATTTTCTCAAACCAGCACTTATATCGTCAGGCGAGTTGCTTCATAAATACAAAGGATTGTGTACTTTACACATATTGTCAAATGGTTGATTTGCTCCTATCTCTGCTCCAATATTGCTCACTTCTTTCCAGAGTACGAACCTTTGCTTCGGGAAACTAAATCTGTAATCTGCTTAGTCGTGTTGATGCATCAGACATTTTTAATCAGCGGTATTGAAAGGAGAGCAGCTCAACGCTAAGGCGCTTGGCAAAAGCACTGCATTGAGAGGAGTAATGGAGAGTGGGGCTGCTTGGATGTGGTGATGAAAGCAGGAGCGTGCGTTGTATGAATAAGCAACATCATTTTTTTTTTCCCCCCCTCGGAGGAGCGTTGTAGTTGCTGACTCTTGAATTTAGATTTTCACATCTGAGAACCTGGATAACATCAACAGTTTACAGTATTTTGTGAGTATATCTATATCAATATAGATATAGATAGATAAATAGGTATACAGATAGATATACAGTCAAACCTCGGTTTTCGTCCATAATCCGTTCCAGAAGGCTGTTCGAAAACCGAAATTGTTCGAAAACCAAAACCAGGCTTTTAAAAAAACAAACATTTTTACTGAACACGTCTGCTCACAATGGAAAGCAACACGAGGAAGCGTCACTTCCTCGTCTACCCGAGAAAGGCGAGAGGAGTCAAATGGTGCATTCAAGTGCGCTCAGTTTGTTCGAGAACTGAAATTTGTTCGTCATCCGAGGGATAAAAAACTTTTTTGGTCGAAAACCAAATTGGACGAGAACCGAGACGTTCGAAAAACCGAGGTTTGACTGTTTATTTAAGTACCTGTGAATAGAAAAGCTTACCGTATTTTCCACACTATAGGCGCACCGAAAAGCCTTCCATTTTCTTAAAAGCTCACAGCGCGGCTTAAAATCCGATGTGCCTTGTGTATGGTCATTACGGTAATATTTCAACCCGAAAATGGCTCCTTGCTAGAGACATGCTTTCAACGCAGAGTTCAAACTTAAGGCGATCGGTTACGCAGTTGAACGCGGAAATAGAGCAGTGGCAATAAAGTTCAACGTTAATGAGTCAATGTTATAACTTGTTGTTTGTTAAGTGAACTGTGTTGCTGCTTTACGTACGTTGTACTGACATCTAATGGTTCTGTTGGCATTTCCTTGCATTGTAGATTGCATCTTATAATGTGGCGCGTCCAATGTATGAAAAAAATTATAAAATAGGCCATTCATTGAAGTGCGCCTCCTAATCCAGTGCGCCTTTTAGTTTTGAAAATACAGTAAATGATAATAAGTCAATTTTACTGTAGTGAAACATAGGGGGGGGGGCACAAAGGACATTGAGTCTATACAGATTAAAAGAGGTAGTTTCTGAGCAGGTTCACACAAATAAAACCTTCATCCAATAAATTGTAATAAACACTGAATGCGTGTGTTGCCAATTTTACGCATCCTCCGAGGACCCAAAAAGGCTTTAAATTCAGCATTTATTTTCCTCAGGCAGGAACACTGATGGACAGACATTCACATAAAATTTCATAGGCTTGAATTAAAACAGACCACCCATCCACCAAATACCCACCCACACACAAAGACATGTTGATATGACGCTAGCATTTTCCCTGACACACATGCACAAGCACACACACACACATACACACACACACACAAAAGGCTTGCTGTACTCTATACTAAAATCCTCTGGCACACTGTTTTTAAATTGCAGTGGAAAGACATTGTGTTAAAGCTCACAGTCACTTTTTTAACCTTGAAAGGGCACGCACAGTAGTTGCAGAGGTGGGCTAGCGTGGCCAAAAATTGCATTCAAGTACTCTGACCAACATGGTGCTCACGGATTCCATTTCACCCCAAGGACCACATGAGGCGACCATGGGCCTGTTCTCCAAATAGCTCAAAAGTGATGGAACATCGTGGTTTCCCTGGAATGTTGTTGAAGTAATTGTCTGACTTGTAGAGATTTTACATACTAACCCTTTATTGCTCATGATCAGTGTCCTCACTTAGATGAATATCATTAATCATTGATAACATCATTAAATGTCGTTTGAGTGGATCTGTTTATTTTTAGAAGCATGACTCAAGCTATAGCTAAAAAAAAAACACCGATGTGGGACGTTCAAATTAAGTTGCTACCGGACTTAATTTGAACGTCCCACATCGGTGCTAGATTCTTGTTTACTGACAAGAAGCATTCATTTCTTCACACTTGCATTGATTACCGTGGACTGAATGACATTCCCATGAAGAAAAAGTTTCCACTCCCCCCCCCCGTTCCCAACGGACATGGCATTTGTTCCATTACGCTAGCTGCTATTTTTTCCCAAACTCGACTTGTGCAACCAGTGCCCCTTGGTGAAAATTAAAAAAGGGTGACGACTGTGAATGGCATTCAAGATTCCTATGGGACACTCTGAGAATCTCTGTGTGTAATTTGGTCTGCTTTGTGGTCCATCCTATGACCGTTAGCCAACCATGAGACATTTTAGTTTTCTACAAAGAACATGCTTTTTATACTGTGCTGTTGAGGAAGCGATAATCTCAAACTCCTTCAGCGTGACATTTGTATGGAAGGTGGTAGGCAATCGTCTTCAACATTTATCATCAGTGGATCAGTAACGCCTACCTGCCTTCACTATATGAGTTGGATGTCCATCAATGGCAAGCTTTTAAACAAGTTTTCGTATTTCTTGCTATCCGCTATTTCAGCTTCTTTTGGAAAGCATTCATTTTTAAATACCGTTTACATCGAAATCTTCCTGCTGCTCTCATCACGGAGCACGGAACATTATCACCACTCGTATAAAAGTATTTTCCTAGCCACGCCATTTCTCAAGAAGCCTAACGTAATTGATGAACAGTGAGGACATCAATATTTTTTTAATTACCTCAAAAAAATATGGAAGTGCTTTACAACAGTCAAATTTAACCACAAGTCCAAAATGTGTTGTCAGTGTTATCTTTTCCTTCCATTTTTTTTTTAACAGTCTTTACTTCACGCATGGCCCCAGGATTATTTTCTCTCCGAGGGCGAAAGGGAGGCTTGACCGATTCTTAGGGGGGGCTGAGAAAATAACTTTTAAATATTTTACAAAAATAAAATGCTGGAGGGCCTTAACTTGGACGACACAAATTTCTGACAGGGCTATAGAACGCCCTAGCCCTGGTGTATCTGTGCTTCACTTGGCATTAAAAACAAATGGAATGGGTGTGCGCCTCCTTGTAAAACACTTCTCGGTACATTGATTGCTTAAGGTGGGCATATAGTATACGACCCGTGGCGAGCCTTACAGATGGCAAATGTTCACATCAAGAACACAAATCAACGAAGTGAACTTGAATTCCTGACAGGTCAAGTGGAAGTTTGAATCATTTCCTGGTCAAAGACAGGGCCAATGTTGGACTGATTCCAGCGACTATCACAACTTGACGTGTGTGTGTGTGTGTGTGTGAGAGCTGGTCCACCAACATGAAATACAGTCATGCAAAATGGTGATCCAGGATCTTGATGAAAATATTGTTTGTTTTTGTCTTTATTATAAGCCGTTGTTGATTTGCACTCAAATGAAAGCGGAAGAATGCATTTACTTGTGATCGTAACTCTGTGAGCATCAAATGGAACTGCTGTTTGGCAAATGAATGCCTCACCGCATTCGACAGACACGCATTTATAATGGGCATTGTAAATTAGTAGTTATCAGTGTTTTAAGTTATTGCAGGCTTTTAATCATGAGAATAATGAATAGGATATTAAGTGAGAATATTACTGATACAACTCATGTGTCTGCTTGATGGAACAACGGTCTTGGTAATCACTTTTAATGTCCACTGCCAAGCCTTTGACATGTTCAACCTTCGTTTTGCCAAAATGCTCATTTCAGTAGACGTGTGGGAGGGGCCTTTAAGTCATGAGTGTGTCATCGTTGTAAACGTTGATTACCACTCAACCTTGGACATCTGTTTTTTACTCAATAGTAATCATTCGCTCTTATTTTTGTCATAAAAAACAAAACAAAAAAAAACTGTTTTTTTAGTATGAATACAGTTTGATGGGACTCGCACTAATCACTTTTATAGGACACCTGTCCAGAAAACGTTTCATTTTTCAACCTTCTTCTCCAACCAAAACACAGCCACTAATGTGCAGAGGTGGTCGACAGAAACAAGAAGTTAGACACACTGTACTGAATGTGACAAGAGAAAATCTGCACGTTAATTTTGGAATTGAAAATCACTTTCCTATCTATGAACATAAATACTTATAATAATCCATCCATCCATCCATTTTCCGAACCGCTTCATCCTCAGTAGGGTCGCGGGGGGTGCCGGAGCCTATCCCAGCAGTCTTCGGGCAGTAGGCGGGGGACACCCTGAATTGGTTGCCAACCAATCGCAGGGCACACAGAGACGAACAATCATCCACGCTCACACTCATACCTAGGGACAATTTAGAGTGCACAATCAGCCTGCCATGCATGTTTTTTGGAATGTGGGAGGAAACCGGAGCACCCGGAGAAAACCCACGCAAGCCCGGGGAGAACATGCAAACTCCACACAGGGAGGCCGGAGCTGGGATCGAACCCGGTACCTCTGCACTGTGAAGCCGACGTGCTAACCACTGGACTACCGGGCCGCCACTTATAATAATAATAATAATAATACATTTGGGACATACCGTCTGCTTTGTGCATTTTTTTGGGGGGGTGGGAGGTGATGATCATTCTTGCTGTGTCGTGTCCATTTTCATGTTTTTAATTCAGTTGTCATGCCTGCAGTTTTTCTTTGCATGACTGTTCCTTTGCTTAATTAGTCCATACATGGTAAAACTTTTTTTTTTTTGGTCTTACAAAAATAATAACAATTAAATCTGAATGAAAATTGAATTTTTGCAGCTGTGGGATTATTTGTGCTGACTTTTTCCCTTCACACAAACACACACAAAATAAAAACATATATTTTTACCATGAACATGGTATTTCTTGTAATAAGCAAATGCATTTATAATCAATACTTTATTCATCAACAAACAAATGCACAAGTGAAAGTAAATGTAATTACACTTTTCTTTAATCAACGCAAACAGAGAAAGTTTTATTTTCATTCCAAGTGCAAATTTTGCATAAGGTGCGCATGGGAGGCCTGGACTGGGTTTGGGGATTTTCACAAACACACACTGGCATAGTTGCACAGATGTGTTTTGTGCCGTTGTGGGCATGAACACAGACGAACGCCAATCCAAGCAGCTCCTCTCATTCCCTTTAAATACAGTATATACAGCGATGTAATCCTTGACATGGCAGAAGCAGAAACTGCTACAAAGTACGTTAATAAGGAACTGCAAGCAGGACGATGATGCGTAGTATTTGCCTGCAAGTCTGTGCTGATCAAATCCACCAAAACTGCGTTATGCTACCTGCACGGATTGTGTAATTTTACACTTAAAATGAAACAAAAACGGGTTCTCACAACTCACTCACTGCAAAAATGTTGATTCATTGCACTATTTTGGGGGAAGAAAATATTTACATGAAAAAATTGTCGTGTCAACAGTGAGTATCCCGTGCATGGTAGTCCAGTCAAGAAACGAGATTGCTAGGTAAAATAAATGGGGACAAGTACGGTATCATTCCAAAATGCCCATTTTACTTGTAATCACACAGCACAATTATCCTTTGACGTTTGACGATCACTTTAAAATTACCGTAATTTCTGGACTATAGACCGCACCTGATTATAAGCCGCACCACTACATTTTAAAGGAAAAAAACATTTTGTACACACATAAGCCGCACCTGTATATAAGCCGCAGGTGCCCATATTGTTACATGAGATATTTACTAAGAAAGACGGTACACAGGCGGCCGTTAAAAAAGTCTTTATATAGGCCGCTTCATTAAATAAGGCGCAGAGTTGAAAGCGTGTGACAAATGTCGCGGCTTATAGTCCGGAAATTACGGTACTCAGTTTCTCCACATTTTTGACCTCAGCTGCCTCAAACATCTTGATTCAGATCTTATTTTTAGATGAATAAATCTTCACAAAAAAAAAAAGGCACACAACTGACAGTTTGAATCTGATCATTTTAAAAGAAGCCAGAAGTTGATAAAGTACTTCTGCAGTCGCAGCGGAGCAGAACAGAGTCCAATGAAATTCCATTACTTTTGCAAGGACTAAAATAACCTCCAATGCTGCACGACACTCTCTCTATTATTCTATTCTATTTTGTTCTATTATATCTTTATGTATCATAGCGATTTGTGTAGTATTGCATAATATAAAATATTATCCATCCATTTTCAACACTGCTTCACCTGAACAGGGTCGCAGTGGGGTAGCTGGAACCTGTCCCAGCTGACTTCAGGTGGACAACACCCCGAACACCCACATCCACACCGCCACTGAGTGGGAACTGATCCCACTCTGCCGTCACATAAGTCAGCCAAGTGAAACACTACACCATCAGCAACTATAGCATATTATAAAATCATGTTGTATGTTCTATTGCTCCTACGTCAAGAACATTTTGACTAGAAAGGGGGAGGCTACACAGTGTATCCCATGAAGGCAAATTCTATTTGCAAGCATTAGTCATGAACACAGTCCACACACGTGCACAAATAGATTACGTGGGTGCCCGTGAAAGGTACAGTTGTCAATTATGAGGGGGTGGCCTCACTCGATCAAGACTTAGGAAGCAGACGACCATCTCTCCACAAATCAATACAGAGTCGGTCATCGAACATCCGGTCTCCAAGCAGCAAAGACCAACAAGGCGATTTTTTTTCCCCGACTTCTTTTGCATATGGGCATCAAACAGTCAAGTTATATGTAAGACAGATTTTCCCCCTGATCCCTTTACAGACGGAGTAACATGATAAACAATGAAATGATAAGGAATTTGCAGTTGAAGTGGAGCATTCTTCCATTTGCAGTCAGACAGGCCTGTAGATCACCTGTGGAAAAAGACACAGACACATTCAGTATACGTGCGGGATTGTAAATTTTAGTGATCAATTATAATATAATACAGTTATACTGTTATTAATGATAAAAATGAAATACAGTCAAACCTCAGTTTTCGCCCATAATCCCTTCCAGAAGGCTGTTCGAAAACCCAAATTGTTCGAAAACCGAAACCACGCTCTTTTGAAAATAAAAATGTTTACTGAACACGTCTGCTCACAATGGAAAGCAACACGAGGAAGCGTCACTTCCTGGTCTACCCGAGGAAAGCATCAGTTCCTCGTGTAAGGAAGGAGAGAGGAGTCAAATGGTGCATTTAAGTGCGTTCGAGAACCCAAATTTGTTCGTCATCCGAGGCATAAAAAACTCGAAATCTTTGGTCGAAAACCGAATTGGTCGAGAACCGAGACGTTCGAAAACCAAGGTTTGACTGTACTGTATAATATGAACCTGTTTTGTAAACACGAAGACAATTGCGTGTAAAAGATATGACATCTGATTGATACATTTCTTTTTTTTTTTGGATCCTCTCCAGAAGTGTGCGCGCTAATAAATGGTCAAACATGCCCTACCTGAAACCTGCTGTATTGTTGGCATCATTTTATCCCACAAGTAGCACTCTTTGGCTCTCAGCATCCTTCTTTTTTCTGGAAGGTGAGAGTTCAGCGTGAAATACTCTCGCCGTTCAGGGGTGAACAAGGGCCATGCGGCTCCATCAATTCCTGGATTTCTGAAAAGAAATGAATACCAAACGATTTGAGACACACAAGAAAGAAAAAAATGACAAGGGCATGCACTTACACACGTGTGAAGGACACCCGATTCTAAATATCAATGCCCAATAAAAGAAAGTCAAAGTTCATCCCCCTTACTGCAATATAGCACCTGATTAGGCAATAACTAAGAGGGGAACACATTTTCCAATTTCACTCTTTGCATTGATGGTATTCTAGCGTTTTCTTGTTCTTTTTCAAACAGTTCACTATTTCGCAAATGCTTGAATGAAGCAGATGGATTCATTACATGTGTGACTACGTAAGGCGCAAAGTCGACAATGAAGGAGTCATTTGGTCGATATAGTCCATGACGTATTTGATTATACATACCCCGTCCTTGCAAAGTTGGCCCAGTGCTTCAGAAATTTCCTGGTCATGTTCACTTCTGCCTTTGTGTACCCCCATGTTTCATTCAGCGGCATTCCAAATACAAACTCTATCTCGTCCCCATGTAAAACACCCATCCATTCCGGCCAAGGATTTATGGAAGACCGGTGGTCAAAAGAATATAGGAATGTTTTACCTCCCCGTTGTGAGTACCTGGTGGAGGGGAGGGGGGGGGTGACAAGCACGGGTTAATTGAAATTGTTGATCATTGAAGAAATATAGTCGCGATATAACAAAGAGTACTGCGTGCCTCGAGGATGACTGAAGTTCAATACCGTGGGGTTTTTTTCTGTTGAATTTTTGATAAAAAAATGATCTCTGTCAACAGCCATTTGTTAAAAAGAGACCACGACCACACGGGCTCCTATTCATTTTCTCTTGCTTATCCTGTTTAGAGTCAAGCAATATTATCTTAGGGGAGAGACGGCCGGGTACCCTCCGGACAAGTCACCAGTCAATCACCGACAAGACAAAAAAAACCCATTCACATTCACACCCATGGGCAATTTAGAGCCTGCAGTTAACCTACCATTCTATTTTGAATACGGAAGGAGGCCAAAAAAGACCCCAAAAAAAGCAAAAGCGGATGCAAACGCTACACAAAAACCAGATTCCAGAATTTCTGACAGTGAGACAGCATTCAAGTGAACTCACATCACCGTAATACAATCGACACTCTTGGAAATTACCTGCGAGCAAACTCCAACAAAGGAGAAACAAAAAAACGGTCTCCAACCAGATCCCCCAGGGAGTCACGGTTTTTCATGCGGTTATACTCGTCCGTCCAATCGGTATAGTGGAAAACGACCGCTTCTTCTGCAACAGCGTCAAAGCCTGCCATAGCCAGCCGCACTGCTTCCAAGAACTCCATCCTGGTGATGAGATTCTCACCAGTGATGTTAAATCCTGGAATCCCATAAACTAAAAAGTAGGTCCCTTCATTCTTGTTTAATCCAAACAACACTTCTTTTTTTGGAAGTGCATTACTTTGCAGCAAAATCTGTGGAGAAAAAAAAATATTGTTTTGTTTTTCACTTCTCATCATTACGTTCATATCAATTCTTTTGTGAAACAGATTTTACAGAATATCTAGTTGTCTGACCTTTGTCTATATTGGTGGTCAGCTTGCAAAGTGCGGTCTCTCTGAGGCACCAAAAATTACGCGCTTCGAGGAATAGAATGCATTCTATTTCTTCACAATGAGATGGAACGAAATTCTACACCCTGCGCCTTTAAGAGCTTAAATTTGTGTTCAGAAGTCACGTTATACTTTTATGTTTTGGGAAATATATTTTGTCATGTTCCTGCATTGGTCTCCTTTCGCAGGCTCAAAACAGTTTCATTGATGGTTCAGTTTTTGAATGGAGATAAGTCATGTGGGGTGGGAGGGCATAGGGCCTTTTTGACCAAAGATCGACTTTTGAAGTGACCAATTACCCCGCGATCGACCCGATCGCACATACAGATGCACGCACGCCATGATGAACAACAGCCATAGCGGCCCCTAACATGAACGAAACCGAAACAGACAGACACGCTAATCTTTTCCCCCCTCCCCATTTCCTCCTCCCACCTTGGGACCAGTCCGCTGGATCCCAGTCGATCGACGTATTGGCCACCCCTGGCATAGGGGGTGTGGCCTCACGCATTCAACTTGAAGATGGAATCCAATAGTTTGGTTGGTGTAGAAAGTCCACCAGGGGCCTCTCAATTTCAAATTCCCGGCTGAAATTGAGTGGCCCATTATGCCCATGCCCGCCTACATGCTTAACTAGAATGAACTGCTGCATGAAGGTCAAATGCGGTCAAAGGAAGATAAATCCTGTGAGTGTGGTTTACAGGGCAAAAACAAAAGTGGTTATTTATGATTTGTCTGTTTTCGACAAATCATTTATGCTGAAAGTCATTCCTCTCCATATGACTATTGTTCATTAATGAGTGTTTTTGTGGCTCCAACAACTTCAAAGCATGAAATCTCTTTTCCCAGTGGAACATGCATGCTGGTTTCAGAAGATGAAATCTTCAATTATTTTATTTATTTAATATCCATCCACCCATTTTCTAATCCACTTATCCTCACAAGGGTCGCGGGGGCATGCTGGAGCCTATCTCGGCTGTCTTCGAGCAGCAGGCGGGCGACACCCTGAACTGGTTGGCAGCCATTAACAGCTCGCGTCAATGGATTCAAATCAGGATATGAGCTTAAAATCGACCACTAATGCTAAGCGAGCAAAACCTGAATCTGAAAGAAGATACGTGGCATACCCAGAAAGACATGACATGATGGACTCAGACCTACCTCAGGTTCATCAGGTAGGAAGTACCCATCCACAACTGGTGGAAAAGGAATGGAAAGTATACTGGGCTGTGTGACAACATCAAATTGCTTTGAGGTTATCATCCAAGGATCAGTCAATTGTAAACAGATGTCCAGAAAAGGTGGAGAGGACATGGAGCAGCCGACTAATTTCGCCAGCATCGTGGACCTGGATAGCAGAGTAACAATGTAGTTTAACACAAATACTGTCTTGAAAAATTATGGTAGGATTTAGCGGGATGAAAAATGTGCCACATTCAAAATATGTCACAATTTACAGTACCCATAATTACAAATCAACATTGGATTTGGAGTTAAAAAAAACTTTGGGAAAATATTTTCAGGACCTTTCATGTGCAACTGTCTTGTTGATTGAGGCCCACTGTGCATTCGGGGAACCACTCTGCATGACGGCCCTTTGGAAAAGGTCATGACTACCTGGGGAGAGGAGGTGGAAGCCGACAGATGCAGACCCAGCACTCTCCCCAAAAATTGTGACCTGTGCAGAACCCCAAATCAAGAGGGAACCGTTTGTGCTACTTTTGTGAAGACATCTATGCAAATGAATGACTGTTGCATAACAAAGAAAAAACAAACATCAAAAGTCTTACCTGTGAAGGGTCACCCCCAAAAGCGGCAATATTATTGGCTACCCATTGAAGGGCTAAGCGCTGGTCCAGGAGACCTGCATTGCCTCGAATGTTGTTGTCAGGCAAAACCAAGAAACCAAGCGGACCAATTCTTAAACACATGATAGAAAATTAGTTACTTAGTTCACTAACAGACCAAAAATCACTATATTGACATTATTGAAATTATTTAAATGTTGGCAGTATAAAGCCAAGTGTAAGGGTTGGGAAATAATATCAAATCTGCGATTTGGCACTGTTGCAATGCTCATTTTTTTTTTCATGCTGTCTTGCCTGTGTAGAAAATTGTAATATGAAAAGTAAATGGCATTCAATTACACAACACTTAGTTTCTAACGTAACACTGCATCATCAAAGCTGTTTTACAGTCTCTTCATTCATACCATCGTGGCCATGGAGGAAATAGTTAATCTTCATTGAAATACTGATGAGGCAACACCAAGAGCAATGTGGGCTTCAGATTCTTGATCATGGACAAGTTGGGAAAACCGAGGGGAAACCAATTACCAAATCTGAAACTGGCCAGATTTGAGACAATCTCTCTACTCCCTGAGCAAGCCACTCTTGATCCCTATTCTTACTCCTTCTTCTTTCACGCCGGATGTCTTTTCTGACGCAACCAGTCCATTTATGTCGATAAGCCAAATCAAGGTTTCGACCAGGAATCTGACCTAGGGTTTACCAAATCAAACTAATGATCCCTAATGAAGGAGAATGTGTTCTGTTTATTGTTAAAGCTGAGTCTAGTACAGTTGAGCGCACCCAAAGAATTCAGACCAAAGCATTTTGAACGGGGATGTCAGACTGTGTGTGCACCCAAAGCCTGTCTCCTGGGTCTCCCAATGACTTTCTCCATTTAGAAAGTGACAGGTGGTCCAACGGCCTATCACCATTAGGACTTGCTCTCGGTGAGCACACAAACACTTTTAACATGATGTGGAAGACTTAATTACCTTTGCATGACCCTTCCTTTTTCGGACGATATATGTATCGTAGTTAATCCCAAAAATTGTGATGGTACTTAGGTTAGCGCTCTGGGGTGCCCCTTTAATGGAACTTGCTTTACCAGATGGGGCACAGTCATGCTGGACGAGTCTTCCCAATACAGTTCTCACAATGTTGGAGGCAACACATGATTCAAAATGTTTTTGAAGGGACCCAGTAGCCAGAATTATAGATCTTTGTCACAGTACATCTGTATTACTATTGTCAATGCTGCATAGCTTGTTCACAGTAATGGAAGGAGTTGGAGCTTGTCCGAGCTGAGTAGGGGTGAAAAGTTGAGTGATTCTCAGTGCGGTTCGAGTGCCATTTGGGGTACATGGGCCCCCTGTAGTGGTACGCAAAAGAATCATTGACAAGGTTTTGTTCAGTTGTATTTAACTTTTTTAGTGCAATGTATTTGCATCACATTCTTAAGAGCAGTTGGCCTTTAAACTTTTATTCGGGTGCAATTTTTTAAAAATTTAACTTTAATGTGAAATATGCATACAACATACTTATCTAAGTACATTTTTCCTGTATTCAAGCACAGTGTTTATGTTCAAACTGCATAAGATTACAATCATACTAAATAAACTTTTTAAAGAATAAAACCCTCTCATTTTTCACAAGATGTTTTGATGCCGTCTTAGCTTTTGTACATTAATTTTAGTCTTGAAGGTTTTACTTGGAGAGACAAATATTTTCTTAATGGGTATAAAAGGTCTGACAACAGCTGCCTTAGTTAATAACAATTCAATGACAGGCCAGTGTGAATGAATCGCGGAGAAGTATTTTATCCCACACCCACTGCAACAAAGTCCATCGTATGAACTATTACAATAATAATGGGACCCCCAGTAAATCATTATCAAATAGGTTTACACTCTTAAGTCCTCACCTGTAATTCATTGATACGACAACAACACCTTCAACTTTACTCAGGTACCGGCCATCATAAATGTCCAGAGAGGATGTTCCTGAAATAAACCCCCCTCCATAGATCCAGACAAGGACAGGAGCCAGTGAACTCTGACTAGCTTTGTTAAAAGGGGTCCAGATATTTAGATAGAGGCAGTCCTCGCTTAATTTAGTGTTTGGGTTCCACATCTCTGCACCCCTGAAGTCTGCAAAAAAAACACAACAAAAACAAAACAAACAAAAAAAGCTGAACGAAAAGTGAGAATGACTCAAAGACCGCGACAGGGGTTTGCACTCTTCTCTTACTTCTATGGTGGTGAACTTCATTGTTAGTCAAAAGTTCAAGAGCTTCAGTTTATGAGCATGGACTATAAAAAGCTGGAACATGTAGGTTCTTCCAACGGAGCATTTAATTTGGTTATAAAATCTATATTGGGAGAATTTGGGAGGGGGGGGGGGCATTTGCAGTGTGCATATACTGTACTTAGCACGATCTGGTTTCCAAACAACCATCAATGACAGGTGGTTGTGACTATAAATAGCGATGCATCCGTGACCGGAGCCTGTTCCATCTACAGTAGGAGCGCTGGCTTGTCGGAACGCACACCGCCGGCAGATAAAAGAAACAAAACATGCAACAAGAAAAGAAACAAAACAAATAAGAAGCAATTGTAGCATTTTGTTGGTATTAGCGGCCAGAACCTCCTAGGTCACAATTTGGTGTATTTAATATTTTTTCACAAATCTATTTTGGGGGTCTCCTGAAAAGTGCCGATTTTGAAGGTACAAGGATTCCTCCTGACACCATCAATACGGTCCACTAGCCATAAATATAATTAATCAGACACTACGTTATGGTTTGTTCTTTAATTTTAAAGGAACATTTTTAACAGCCCCGCAAATGATAAAGATGTGCTAATAGCTAAGGTTAAGCTTCGTTCCAAGTATTAAAAGCACATGAATTTGGTTTTAACCCCAACTGACAGCACACCAGCAAAAGAACCACAAAAGAGATTCAGTTTTCGACCTGATCTTGTAAGCTTGTACAAGGCCTTATAATATTACAGTGAAACTCCTCTACAACGAAATCATGTTTGCAGCAAAAAATTTGTCACAACAGGGGGTTTTTCACTGTAGCAAATTTGAAACAGGAAAGTCGGAATGGTGTTAATGCATGAAGATTTTTTTCACACTAGGGGGTATTTTCACCCATGTAGATTTCGTTGTAGAGGAGTTTCACTGTATTTCAAGAGACCATCATGCAGACTTAGCTCAAATGAAGCTAAGGAATAATCCGCCCATCCATTTTCTATAGTGCTTGTCCTCATTAAGGACAGAAGTGAGCTGGAGCATAGAATGATCACCAGACAATCGCAGGGTGGTAAGGAAGAGGCTCGGTCAAATAATATTCATCGCACGGTCTGACTCTAAGTAACGCTTCTCTCTTTGTTCTCAACCATGTTTCACTCCTCCCTACATTTTGTATTTTCCTTCCGAAGTCTTGGTGGGGCTTGTAGTCATTGTTTGACTTGCATCCAAATGACTGTTGCGATGTTTTGAAATATCAACAAATAGTATTTGTGAAAATGCCAACATCACATGAAACCAAAAAAAGAAAATAAAAAAGACATTTGTGGCAAACGATGCAGATCCCGCCCCCCCACCCCCTACGTACTCTCTTGCCAAATGTTCTTTTGCAATCTTCCATGTTTCGACAGGGCCAGGGACTTGCGAAAGAAGTTTTTTTTCTCAACGGGACGGAAAATTGGTAATGAGAAGCTGTTGCTGTCTGTGTGTAAAGCATGTGTCATACCTGGATAGGATGTATCAGGAATCTGGTAGCATGAATATGCATAGTTAGTGGCATCCAACACCTCCAGCCATCTTTCTGCAGGCTCTGGATCTCTAAATCTGAGTTTACCAATTGGTGGTTTTGCAAATGGGATGCCAAGGAAGGCTCGGATATGACCACCGAGCACGGAAAGCTGTTTTCCTTTGACTTTCCCATTGCGAGTATTGACTATGAGGTCATCTTGCGTAGTAAGTGACACAGACAGGATCGAAAGCAGCAAAAGAAGAGCACAGTTCTTTTGTGCAGAGTGCGTCGCCATTGGAAATCCTGTCAAAAACAAGAAACGCAGGAAGTCCGATATTAGATTTCAGACTAAAATAATAGAAGTTGCTGGAAAACACAATGTCACAAGATACCTTAGCAACGGTCAAAGGATTAACTTGAAACATGTTGAGCATGATTTCGGCGTGTCTTTGGCTACCTCTGGAACTTATCCTTTAAAATCTGACTTGGAGTCACCTAGTAAAGACTGGTTTACTTATTTTTTACATTTGCACCTTTAGGATGTTTTTTTGGGTTTTTTTGCATTTTTGACACAACATTTTTTTACTTGGTAGTCACATTTACTTTATGTTGAATAGTTTTTTTTTTCCATTACTGTTTAAATGAATGCTGAAATGTGATTGCCTCGACAATGAATGCAGTTTCTTACAGTTTCCCATCTTGAACCAAACGAAGGTTGACCTGCCTGTGTAAACTTATTTGATTTCAGGTTCCACACTATTTGTGCTAACACAGGATTAAACAACAACAACAACAAAATATTAACTATAGAGTATGATTCCACACTGAGCATTTAAAGCTATTTTTGCCTCTCCGGAGGAAAAGAAACATGATCAAGTGAAAAACTGTTGTTGAAAACAAATACAATTAATATGCAAAACAAATTGAGTGGACAATCAAAGGAAAATCTCATGTCACTTTGCAGTGTGTGCATATTACTGTTACGGACGTGTGTTCGTTGAACACACGCACAAGTGCGCTAACGAGCGCAAATTGAGTTGAACCTCGGGTTGTGTGCGCGTGCGTGCAATGCACTTTGTAAGCGCGTTCTCATAATCCCGCTCTCCGTTGTTTGCGAGACGCACGCATGCGCCAAATGCAAAATGTGCAAAAATACAAATGCCGTACAACACGTCATTGAATAAAAACTGGGCATTGAGTAAAACCTAGCTACCCAATCTGCAAATGATGCTCGGACGTCTTACCTTGTCAGTTGCAGTTTGACTCTGGGTGGAGTGGATGAGTGAGTACACGCTGTTTTGACATGAGGAAGGCGTGGTGGAATCGCGGTCCTCGCCCCCCCTCCCAGAGTCATACAGTTGTTTCTTTCCAGTGTTATACTGTACATCGCACTACTAGGTGACAATGAAAGTAAACGGAACAGTTGAACCCTGTAAACAAGGGGGGGGGGGGGGGGGGAGCGAGCTTCACCTGCAGAACTAACACACACCTGAAAATGAGAGCAGCTTTTTTTTTTTTTTTTTTTAATTGGTTAGTGTAATTCTATTCAAGATAGCTCGACTCTATTCATCTTTCCCGCAATTGCCTCATATGATGGACACTCCTAACAGGTTGTGACATAGTGTACTACTAATTCTTTGACAGTGTTGATCAAAATTGTACATTGTTTTCCGTAAAGGCAGGTATATTTTACACAACTATTCAGGATTGACTCTCATTTGATGCTGCAAGTGTTGCTAATGTTGTGTCCAATGAGTGTACTGCATGGGACATATGGTTGTACACCTCACGGCACATTTTCAAAGCAGTCTTAAATTATGATAATATTTCTATTAATGTGAACTCATTGAGTGACATAATTGGGGAAATGGCCTGGCAAAGGAAAATAGCTCACTTAAAATCATTTCGGAAGTCATTGAGGATTAGATGGGGTTGAATGGCTCCATTTTCATCCATTCCAATCATTCTGAATGAAAAAAAAGAAAATACTTTTTTTTTTTTTTTGGTTTTGGTTTTTGCATTTTTATACAAAGTCAGACTCCATAATTCATTTAGGAATTGGAACAGAAATTGTTCACAATAGAATAAACTGATAATTGTGATTTTCAATTTAATAGAAATATTCACAATTTTTGTCAGCGAAATCTTTGCATTCTAAATATTGTCTTTTATCTCATTTCCTCATTGATGTCTGACACATATTTCAGAGTGATGCCGAGTGAGAAGATTGACCAAAATCCACTTTAATTTTATGATAAAAAAAATTCCTCATGACTTTGCTGAGTGTTCCAGGATTCAAGAAAACATTTTTTTTAATCCAGAATCCCTAAAAAGTGATGTATTTTTTTCTGCCTCTTTGCCAGTCTCCCATCTGTGTCACCCTATTTCAACACAGCAAGTGTTTCAGCAAAGATTTCATTCAAAGCAACGCCACTGGGGCCATGAAGCTCAGTACAGTAGTCGGGTTAGCCTATTGAACAGTAGCAATACATAAATCAATGGATGGCTGTACAGGTACAGCACAACTCACGTGGCCTATGATGATCTTTCATAACATTGGTCCAGATTTATTTCACTTCAACATTGCTCACAAAGGCCCCTCTCTGGAACCTGGTCTGGAGGTGGGGCTGGATGGAGAATGCCTTATAGCTGGGTGTGAAACATTAGGGAAAGCCCCAAAACTGAAACGTGGGTCCTCTACCAGTAGCTCACCCCCTGTGGAGGGGGCCTTCCAGGAAAAGGCCTCCCGCTGGGGATTCCCTCGTTCAGCTGGGGAGATTCGGCTGCGCACAGCGAGACCCAGAGTGGCATCAATGGGAGAGATCCAAGTAGAGAGAACGCCAGTGTTGCTTTGTTATTTAAAAAAAAAAAAAACAAACTATGTTGTGCAATGATAGACAGTTCTTGGGTAGAACTACTTCCCAGAAAAGCTGCCGGATTCCTTCCTCTCAAGTGTTTTACTGCATGTGAAGACATGTCTTCATGCACATACACACGCACACAGTGCAAATGAACCATCTCCACAGGTAGGAGAGCACTTGTCCGCCCTTTAATTGGTATAATAGGTAGATTGAGACCAAGGTTGGGTGATGAACTGAGAAACAGGGGGAATAAATGCAAGACGGATTGCTAAATGTTTTCAGAACATTGCTTTTATGAGATGATATCAAATAAGTGGTCGATGGAAGATGAGTCAAATGAAATGGGGTGAACAAAGATTTTTTTTTTCTACTGTCTGTACCTTGGGTTTTGCTTTTGGTTGGCTCTTGATAAATAAAATAAAAAACTAAATGAAATAAAATGTTATTTTGTGGAAGCTGCAAATTGAACTTCAATTTAAAGTTGATGGTATGACCTGCAAATTTAGAGTGCATCAAGTATTTGGGAGAAAAATGCAGAACATTTTGGATTTTTACTGTTGGATTTTACTGTTGGATTTTTACTTTGATTTAGATTTTTATAAGAGGAGACTTTGCATATTATTTTAATCTCAGTCAACATCAATTCGTTGACTGAGAAATAGTGTACGTTTTGAGTCCGCATCATCTCATTGTGAAGGCAACAAATCGAGTTAATAATGAATTGTTTAATAAAGAGTCAATAATGATATAAGTGTCTTAATTATTGTCAACTCTAAATCTAAAGTTGCACAGACACAGGCATCAACTCAGTCTACTTGTATCCGAGCAATTAAAAAGTACATTTGCGTTATTAACTACCTTTTTAATTTCTTACTTAAAACATCGGCTGCACAGTTAATAGGCATTTACTCAAATGAATCGTGAGCTTAAACAGAAAAAATCTTTTGGAATAAACTGGAATATGAAGAAATGATCAATCTTAGTTTTACTGTCAAGTCAATCGGCATGTCGCTAACTGTGGTCTCCAAGCCAGTACTCCAAGCCCTGCGTTGATCATTTTGAACAGATGTGCTTCAGCAAATGTAGGAGAGAGCGTCGTGTACACGAGTATAATTCGACCCAGGCTGAAACCAGCATCCGTGCCAAGGATGTTTCCTTCACCAAATGCGACTTCAACCCCCAGCAGCAGCGAGAAGAACCACAGTTGTCGTGGTGCGTTCGAGAAGTGTCGCTGGCCAAAGTTATTTGCATGTACCTACGACACCTAAAAATGGTGATTAGGACTTGAGCTGATGGGAAGGAAAAAAATGCCTTGAGAGTAATATGTATTTATTCTGCCTATGTGGCAAGCTGCCTGACACAGCAAAGCCTTCCTGTGCAGCATGCTGGCAAGATGCCTGACACAGCAAAGCCTTCCTGTACAGCATGTTTTAAACACCCCCATTCATTGTTTCGTTGTTTTTACTGTGCATATAATACACATCACCAATTTTTGGTGCATGGAAAAGGCAGGTCAAGATTTTCCTGCGTTGTAACATTTCATGTATGACCAAAGCATCATTATGGAATCGCACACTCACGGCATGGCCGACTGTGGATGTTTCGAAAGCTGTTGTGTTACAGAGTTGAGGTCGCAAGAGAAAATGCATATAGATACAGGGGTGAAAAAAAAAAAACAACAACAACAAAACTGTGTACAGTCAAACCTCGGTTTTCGAACGTCTCGGTTCTGGTCCAATTCGGTTTTCGACCAAAAACTTTTTTATGCCTCGGATGACGAACAAATTTCGGTTCTCGAACAAACTGAGCGCACTTGAATGCATCATTTGACTCCTCTCGCCTTCCTTACACGAGGAAGTGACGCTTCCTCGGGTAGACGAGGAAGTGACGCTTTCTCGGGTAGACGAGGAAGTGACACTTCCTTGTGTTGCTTTCCATTGTGAGCAGACGTGTTCAGTAAACATTTTTATTTTAAAAAGAGCGTGGTTTCGGTTTTCGAACAATTTCGGTTTTCGAACAGCCTTCTGGAATGGATTATAGATGAAAACCGAGGTTTGACTGTATTTCGTATCTGCTCTGCGCGGTATTGTGTCAACTCTAATCCAGGCTCCACAGTCGAGTTGTCACGGTCCTCACTTTGACTTTCTCCTCCACTGACCGGCTCCGATGTCCTGATCAGCTCAAACATGCGGGATTTGACATTGCCCGGTCCTGTCGGCTCCTGCGTAAAAAAAAAAAATCCTCTTCCTCGAATTCCAAAAACATCGCTCGCCATTGAATGCACTGAATGTTGTGTACAGCATGTAAATTGTACAGTATCTCTACGGTGTACTAAAACATCACTCTCGTTGACCCTATTGGTGGCTAAAGTGTATTACAAAACATATTGCCAATGACAATTACAGCTAAGATCGGTCCTAAAAAATCGAGCCCGACTCGGCCCGAGCCCGATCACTTAACTTGATATGCAGGCCCGAACCCGAAGCAAACCCGAGATTTCATATTTTATTTGTGAGGACTCGGGAGGAGGAGGGGTGATTTCTGACAACAAAGCCTGTCTTTTGTAACGAAATCTAAGTTAAACAAGACTGTATAAACATTTACATCTCTTATATTTCTGTTTCTGAAGAGGTTACATTAACCGACAATTTCCCATCATTGACGGATTTTTTTTAAGAGTGGACGGGGAAAATTTAAGGCCGTCCGTTATTTTGACGGGTTGAAAATTGGGCCGTAAACCACAGCAGCAGTACGTCCTTAAGAATCTAGCGCGGCACTTTAAGAGAGAGAAGCAGAGAGACAAAGACGAACAATGACGGGTGGATACTCGACAGAGACTAGAAGGAGTTCTAAGAATTGTCATTGCAAGAGTTTAGTACGGTACGTGTTGTTATGAGGCAACTTCTGTTTTTTTGCGAATCACGGTCTCTCGTGGCCAAAACAATTCACGGCCTCGAAAAAAAAAAATAAAATAAAAAGTCAGCGAGAGAGAAGCCCGACCTGAACCCGAAGCAATGATTGTTAATTTTAGGCCCGCCCCGAATTTCGGGTTGATTCGGGCTCGGGCTCGGGCGGCCCGATCTTACCTCTAATGACAATGTGCATTTTAACAGACTCTGAAAAATCTTTGGAATTTGACCGATAGCACTTTCATGAAATTCACGCACTTTGGGTGGAGCGACCTTTAAATCAGGGTCTTCTGTCAGTGCTCGCATTCTCCAAAAGACTTAAGCAACTTTTTTTCTTCCGTGCTCCAGCGGCTGTACTGAGGTCTTGAAGCCAAAACATCATTTTGCATATTTTGAATCGTTTCACAGCCGCGGTCAGCGAGTGATGAGTGGCTGATTCATGCTGACGTGCAGACGGGCCTCAAGGGGCACATCTGACTCGTAATATGCTAAACGACTTCCCAATGTTTGAAAATGTGTTCCTACAACAATGATGGGTGAACGTCAACATTATCATATTAATTGGTAATTTTTTTTTTCTTCCAACTGTGAGGAGCATTTCCACACGCCGATGGGGGCTTGGAGCTCTGATTACAAAGAGCTACAATCTTCGCCCGTGAGTTCTGGATTTTTGAGGTGGGGCTATATGATGCATCTCGTATTGGCAACCCGGTCAACTCTCAGTGTTATGATTAAATTGCTTGCATTGGACGTATTAAAAAGTGACTGCAAAAACAAACCCTTTTTCAAAGCGGCATGTAGATGAGCCACAAAAACGTCACTGGTGATAAATTTCGGTAAGTTCATTTCACAATCAAAGTTGGAAGTATCTTCAAAATGGATCTCTATGGAATTCAAAACTCATGAAAACTCCACCATCCGGAAGTGAGAGGCAGCCTCAGCCTTCATCGAATCACGCCTCTTCGGTGGCTGCGTACAAATTTCTAAGTTATGCATGGTGGGTGTGTCAAAAGCCCGGATGTGAGAATCACCGCGCCTTGAAAGTACGCACAAAGTGAGCGTAAGGAATTGACTTACCGGTAACCACTAATGGAAAAATGTGCCCCTTAAAGAAGAAAATATGTAGGTCGGGTCCAGTCCACTTCATTCATGCCTCCGAGTGCAATTCCTCGGAAACAGGTGAGATGGCAGCCAGAGGCCATGGTGGCAAATTAATCTATTTTGTCTTTGTGCCAGTGCACTTGTGCCCTGACCCCCTATCTGGGTCAGGCTTATTCTCCAGCCAATATGTTCCACATACAGTACATTTCGCAGACAGATTATGAGTGGATTTAA
Source organism: Hippocampus abdominalis (assembly GCA_018466805.1). Taxonomy (NCBI): domain Eukaryota; kingdom Metazoa; phylum Chordata; class Actinopteri; order Syngnathiformes; family Syngnathidae; genus Hippocampus; species Hippocampus abdominalis. The sequence continues at coordinate 4,983,083 of CM031703.1, forward strand.
CCCTCACAGTGCAGTTGATGGTGCCTAAAGGTTACAGTAGTCAGAGAAAAGTGGGACTGCAGCAGAGCCAGAATTTCCCTCTGTAGGTTGCGTGTGGGCACGTTCATGAAAGCGATAGCAAGTGGAAGAAACACGATAGATGATATAACTATTTCAGTAGTGTCAAATTTCATTTAAGATCCTACTTTCCATTCAATCTTAATAAAACAATTGCCTGGCGACCCATATAACGCCCTATTGCACCCACACCTTGCGCAAACTCAATTGTCTTCCTCGCTTGCTCATGTGTGCCCTTGCACGCACAAAAGGTTACAACTTTATATGGCTGCTGTGTGTCTGAAGTGTTGTTTTTATATTGCGGCCATATTTCATTTTGGCCTACTTTCTTTAAATTGCCTGTGGGGTTTCGTATGGGGAGAAGAGCCATCACATTTATATATGAGATTGAAGGAAAGGAAGGAAGCTTGGAGACTTGCTTATGTTCTTATTCATTTTCCACACCTTTTTTTTTTTTATGCCTGTCCTCATACTACCATTCCACTATTATGCTTCATTCCTCCACTCTTACTTTACTTTGCTCCTCTTGAGCCATCGACTCCATTACGCCTCCCTGCAAGATTCCGTTCTCCCCAAGTGCGCATTTGATCCCGTGAAACTGCTTTCGACTGCCGTTTGGACTAAAGTGAGGAGAGGCAAGACCTATTGCGGGATGATCTCACCAAAATTCAGTGGGATACCATATCATACCAATCACAAAACTTGATGTTCAGCTTGAACAAAACTCACCTTATTTTCACGCATGTGACACTTTGTAGACCTACTTAGGCCTCTCCATTCAACCGATTGTAATCGTGAGCACAGAAAGCACACAAAGGAGGAGCGGCGGCGGGGCAATTCAGAGGAGCCGGTTTTTAGGTTTCTGTGCCTTTTGTGTGCGTGAGTGTGAAGTGGGATCCCCACAGAATATCGCATATCACAATCAAGCAGATCTTTGAAGCAAGTTAGAAATGTCACCGTTCTCAGGAATGTTTGCTTTCCTCTTGTTACATCACATATTTAAACATGTTTCATTCATTTCATTTCATTTGTTCGGTAACTAGGGTGGTTAGCGCGTCGACCTCACAGTGCAGAGGTACCTGCGTGGGTTTTCTCCGGGTACTCCGCTTTCCTCCCACATTCCAAAAACATGCATGGCAGGCTGATTGAACACTCGAAATTTTGTCCCTGGGTCTGATTGTAAGCACGAATGATTATTTGTTTGTGTGCCCTGCGATTGTCTGGCAACCGGTTCAGGGTGCCCCCCGCCTACTGCTCGAAGATGGCTGGGATAGGCTCCAGCACCCCCCCACCCCACCCCACCCCCGCGACCCTTGTGAGGATAAAGCGGATCGGAAAATGGATGGATGGATGGATGTTCTGTCACTAGCGCTAAGTCACATGAAACATAAGGCATGCAATTTATTTTTGTGCATGAAAGAGCAGCATATGGGTGTATTTATTTCGAAATTATAATTGATATTATACACATACACGCACACACACACACACACAAATGCAAATGCATTATCCCTGCCAATGCATTTGCCTTTTGTCACAAGAGATTCTCATTTACATACAGACTATCTTTGAATGATGTCTGTGTGTGTGTGTGTGTGTGTGTGTGTGTGTGTGTGTGTGTGTGTGTGAGGATTTGCATCCTCAGTAAATGTGAATAAAAACACATGTATGTTGAGTCAAAGGATTGGAACTAATTTAAAACAACATACATCCCTATTTGACTGCAGCTATCAGTCGAATCAGACAGGGGTGAATGGAATTCACAACGCGGGTATATGTCGAAGTGATTTAAGAGAAGCTGGGCCCATTTTAAATCTCAACTCATAACAGAAACCACTGAAGGCACAAATTGCCCGATGCTTCGAACATACTAAGCATAGTTAGTTTTGTGTACGTGTGACTGCACAGGGGAAGTAATAACTGCTTGCCTGGCAAGATTTTATTCTGAGCAACTCTGCATATCACCAATGAAAACAACCCATAACTAAAATGGCTTTTCTTTTCTGTCATGCAATTTTGGAATTCTAATGTATGCATGTCTAATATAGTGTGTATATCTCTCAATCTCTGGCATTTAATACAGTACATATAGTTTATTATTTTCATTCAACAGGAATACATTTGGGTGACACAATGATTCCTAGTAGTTTTCACTTTTGGAAAATATTACACACACGCACACACACACACACACACACACACACACACACACACACATAGAATTAGTAGATTGTCAAATGCCCATACTATTTATGTTGAGAAATTACTTGGTTATGCATACAGTCAAACCTCGGTTTTCGTCCATAATCCGTTCCAGAAGGCTGTTCAAAAACCGAAATTGTTCGAAAACCGAAACCACGCTCTTTTTAAAATAAAAATGTTTATTGAACACGTCTGCTCACAATGAAAAGCAACACGAGGAAGCGTCACTTCCTCGTCTACCCGAGAAAGCGTCACTTCCTTGTGTAAGGAAGGCGAGAGGAGTCAAATGGTGCATTCAAGTGCGCTCAGTTTGTTCGAGAACAGAAATTTGTTCGCCATCCGAGGCATAAAAAAACTCAAAATCTTTGGTCCAAAACAGAATTGGTCGAGAACCGAGACGTTCGAAAACCGAGGTTTGACTGTATTTTGTCATTCTTAGTCATTCCGAGATTCAAAACGGATGCAAAACAATAATCGCTGCATCACACAATACCGATAAGATATCAGTGCCTGGCCAGCAGGTGGTTTCGTGTGCACATGAAGCATTGAGAAATTAACCACTTGGCTCAAATTCTGAATTGCCTCATGAGGCTTAATCTCACCATCACCGCTAAAGTATTTGTGAAACTAAAACACAAGTTCTGACAAGGAAAAACACAGTAACACAAATGGCAGTTCACTCCTACTTCAGATGGCACATGGCTTCCGAACATTTCTCAGAGGCGTGGCCAGTTGGAAGGGGAGAAAGATGAACCGCGGTAAGTTTGGACAGGCCTTCAGTTAATTTGAGCTCAGCCACCACGTGTATGCTGGCAGCAGAAGTGGAAATAGAGTCTGTCACTCACTTGGGAATCTTCGCAAACGCAGCCAGGACTGGGTCGGAGATGGACTTTAATGTACGTACTGTCATGCGACTGGCCTTCACGAACAAGTCACCAGTGAACAAGAGCAATGTAGAAGAAGAGAGGACCAATGTCGGCTCCAAAGATGTGCTAGCTCAGGGCTCGTTTCCATGGAAACGAATGCTAGATTTGGAGTCTAGATTTGGACACTGGCGTGTGTTACTAGTTACGTCATGTGGCCGGCAAATTTGGTCTTCGGATGATGCAGCCTAAAAATTTGGACAGCTAAATACTTACAACCGCAGACACATAATTTATGTTTTGGTCAGCAGCACTGAACTGTTCTGAAACTGGTTCATTTGTAAAAATGAGGCAGCATTGTAATCAGTGCAATCATCATAATTTTGTTTGGAAATACACTGAAAACATTTTCAACATTTTATTTTCAGGGCGGCCTTTGGATCAAACAGCACACACACAAATGGGTTTTTCAGGAAAAGACCATGGGTGCGACTTGTGGGAGGCAAGAAAACGGATAAGAGAACACAGGGGGACAAAAATAGACGAAAGTGGGCGGATCTGCTTTTGGTGCTGAAGGGAAAGGTTCTTTCAAGTCATTCGAAGTAAAGCCACTTGGAGACACATGGAGATGTACAGTAAGTTATTCAAAGAACACCCAAACCTAATTGTGGTCTGAATGTTGCCGGGTGTGTCTCATCCATCTGTTTCTATTAATACGAACAACAATCCGTGTCTCACATAGGAACATTCTTGAAGTGGCAGTGGGTTCCCATGCAACAAAATCTCAATGAAACTGTCAGAATGTGTCGCTTTATATCACGGCTTTGTTTCACAAGGAGAACATTTGGAGAATGGAAATATGGTACGTGTTTGGTCTGAAAGACCCCCTTTTTTTATCGGATTCTGAAAGGAGTGTCTTATGCAACTGTGCATCGGTTTAGCAACAGCATGATTTATATTTGCTGGCTATTCTCCTCTCACTATGTCTGAATATCTCATTAAAATATAAAACTTTTATTGTTGTGTGTGTGTGTGTGTGGCAAGGACATACATCAGTTTATTGTTTGCAACCAAGTGAATTATTAATTTCACATTAACATTTGCATCTTTTTGAATCATCACTTCATTTCGGTGAATGCATTTGCGGTGGGATGAAGCAGCGGCAAGGATGCACTTTGCTGATGGGCAATAATCCCTGAAAGACACTCTGAAGGACAAACCGGATGTATAAAATGCCGAGAAAAACAGTGACTATCCTAATGGTATCTGATTGCAAACCGACACGTGGTTGGACCTATGGTCTTCAAAACATGCCTTTGGATAAAATCCAAAAGAACAAGTATTTGGTGTGCTGACACTAAGGGGTTCAAAGTGTCAACACTGCCAATAATGACTGTGATTTCAGTTGTTTTTGTAGGTCTCTGTTTATATATTGCAGCAACTATGTTGGGGTGAAACAGAGCCAAGACTAATAAGTGCTGCTCAAACACCTGATAATGTATTTATGTTGGCCAAAACATCAACGAGTGGTGATAGGCTGGTACGTGTGTGGAGAGAGACTAATGTTAGTGGACGAGAGTTGATCCTGATAGGAGTTGTGCGCGTACTGTTGGCGTTCCCAAGATCGGTATTGGTCTCGAGACCGCTTTTTAAGTGTCTCGGTCTCATCTCGGGAATCAAAGGCATTTTAGTCATGTCCCGGGCAAGGGTGGATTCGGCATATTAGATCGAGACCGGTCAGGACCAGGCCGGTTCTACTGTGATCACTGAGAAACACAGAATGCAAGTGCTGCACTTCCTTGCCGGCGTCGCCTGGAGGGCCACGCCCCCTGCACACGGAGAGAGGATGAAGACGATTGCGAAATGTCAGCGGAAACACTCTGAAATGTGCAAATTCAGTGGTGCACCGCTGACAGAAACAGTTGGCAAAACATCTGTTTTTTGGGCACATTGAGAGGAAATATAAAGACAGGTGAAGTAACCGTTAAATGAACTATACTGGGAAAGACAATGAAAGAAAATAAGCTCTTTTTTTACCCTTGATATTTTATTTGTATTTATTTTTTTTGCAAACCTTCAGAGCTAACAGTGACTTGATATTATAGCCAAGTTAGCTTGTGGGGGATGGTCAAAAGCAGAATAACACGACAACAAAAAGTCCAGTTGCTTTCTTAAAATTGTCTGGTTATCTTTGTAGTGCGATAGGATTGTAAAAAGAACGTGACAACAAACAAAGAGAAATTATTATGATTTAATTATATACCTTAGCAGTTGGTTCCCTATCATTTTAAATATAAATAGGTACAGTCATACCTCGGTTTTCGACCATAATCCGTTCCAGAAGGCTGTTCGAAAACCAAAACCACGCTCTTTAAAAAAAAAAAAATCTTTATTGAACACATCTGCTCACAATGGAACGCTACAGGACGAAGCGTCACTTCCTCGTCTACCCGAGGAAGCGTCACTTCCTCGTGTAAGGAAGGCGAGAGGAGTCAAGTGGCGCATTCAAGTGCGCTCAGTTTGGTCAAGAACCAATTTTTCGGTCATAATCCGAGGCATAAAAAACTCGAAATCTTTGGTCGAAAACCGATTTGCTTGAGAACAGAGGCGTTCGAAAACCGAGGTTTGACTGTACTTAATTTGGGTTACTACCTTGCAGTTTCAGTCTTGTTCTTCCTACTCACTAAATTCAAAGTTAAGGTTTATAAGTCTTTTGATATTTTCTGAAAAGTCAGCCCCTTCCTTGATTTGATTTGATTTCTTTCTTACACTGCATCTTTTCACACATGATCTTTAAGATATCCCGCACTTAAGTCTCCAAATCTACTTTTTGGTTCCCTGTCTGCAGGCGTTAGGCAGCCAGCACATCACTCAAATCCCTCTCGTCTTTTGTGGATATGGATGAGGGTATTGCCATGCTGAAAGTGACCGCTACCTTCCCAGTATAAGTCTTTCATTGCAGGACAGAGGTTATAAATCAGAACAGTTTAGCATTTTTCGCAGTGACTGTTCTCTCCAAGGGGACAAACGAACCAAAGCTTTGCCAGCAATGTGATCCACCAGAGCACAACAGAGCCACCATATCTCCCGAAGGTGAGGTCAAGTGTTCAGATGTATAATGTCCACTTGAAGTGTCATACTTCATGGACGATGAAGTATGACTCATCCAGCTGTAACATTTATCGCCCCAAAAAATCTGTTAACTTTGTGCACTAGGTCTGTTCTTTCATTTTCAGACAGGGCCTACATTGCTGCTGTTGAAACCATTATTTTTCACCTAAGACCCCAAAAGACAGAACGGAGGAAAGAAGGGAGCTGGACTGATAAGACGGAAATAGATCCTTCAAATACTCGTCATAATGATGTGATTATGATGTGGAGCTGCTTGGTATCATGATGCATTCTTCCCACCACAGGCATTTCCCAATCGCTACCAAAGAAATTTCGAGACTGGAGTCTATTCTATGCAGCTTGACACCCTGATACATACGAACATCTGTTTTCATTTGGTTCTCCTCCTTAACATATTTTATTCAATCAAGGGTGAGAAGAGTAATCAGACTTTCTGTGGTCCAAACTAAACGGTGCCATCTTGCTAGCGGAGGTCTCAAATGAATGTTGACTGACGCAGTTAATTGACGCAGAGTGAGGTGACCTACCGGGATGTGTCTGTCCGTCTATCTGTCTTATCATTGTGATGCATGTTATCTCCTGTTTCGAATCAGTATAATGCGCTGCACTTATTGCATTTTACATTTGTGTACTGTTATACCCGATCTGTATTGGAAATATAGATGGGTGTTCATCTTTAATTCAGGTCCACACATTTTTTAAAACTCTCTCTTTTTGTTGAGTTTTTGATACACAATTTTTTTTATTGTAGCCTGGGTTTTTTTTTTTAAGTTCACATTCAGCAAATACCCTGCTTAAAAAAAGCAAAGAAATAAAAAAATAAATCAAAAAAATAAATATACAACAACTTTAAAAAACTATTTACAACATGATCAATTTGAAAAATAAAACCCAAAATTAAAAAAATCTTAAAAATCGCCATTTTTTTTTATGCCGAATGTACGCACATTCGGCATTAAAAAAAAATGGCCGAATGTACGCACATTCGGCATAAAAAGAAAATGGCGATTTTTAATTTTTTTTTTTAATTTTGGGTTTTATTTTAAAGCTCAAAAAAAATCATCATATTTAAAGACTACACGTGTTGGTTCTGGCGCCGGTCTGTTACCCAAAGCTAATTATTGTGTCTAAAGCATTAAGTTTGTGCGCTTTGGAGGCTGTCAGTTTTTCAAGTTGAGTGAAGTTGACATGTTTTAGTATAAAGCGGAGCTGTCACATCAAATATGGCGGACACATTCATGACCAGAAAAGTACTCGATGTGGAGATTCTGTTTCTCGATGCTATGAGTGTGTGTGCGTGTGTGTGTGTGTGTCAGTTTGTAATTTTTTTCTCTGTCTCTCACACCCATACTAACACTCACCCACCCACACACACAAACACACACACACACACACTAAAATGCTGCAATCAGCACATCCCTGCCATCTAAATAAACAGACTGCCTAAGCATATGCGCAGCACTGTGCTGATACTATAATTAGCTGCCTAATCATAATCATTGTTACATTTCTCCCCTTCACTTCCTGTGCAGAGGGAAATCTCAGTCCAATTTACATCATTAAAGTAATTGCCCAACACTTGTTAATGCCAACTCACGCCAATCTCTCCTCCCTGCTAGCACTCATTTGTTACGATGAGAAACTGATGCTAACCGGGCTCAACAGTGGGTGACCCATCAAGAGTTTTATGCAGGCACAAAGTTACAAAAAGACATGTTAATGCTGCAATAGGATGGTGACCAGTCCAGAGTATACCCTGACTAGGGCCATACTGGGAACAAAATTCGGGTCAGGAATAGATGTCGCTGGTAGCTGTCACTGTGTGTGTACGTGTTTGTATGTGAGAGTGGGGGACAAATGGATTAGAAAATGGAAGGCTGGATGGATGGATGGATGGATGGATACAAAAAGTGATAACCAGGATGGTCCCTTTTTGTGGATCCCAAGAGTAGGTTTGGGGGATGTTTGGGCACGCTCCTCAAAATTAAATGTGAGTGATAGCACAATGCCAGCATTCATTTCATTCTAAATAAACCCAGCCAGGCGTGTCTGATAGGTAACAAAAAGTGGATGTGTCAAGAAAAAACAGGGCTCCTGATTGATTCATAGAGAAAAACGTTACAGACGAGCGACTGTACATCGTAACGTTATTGAGAGAACATGTTTTTTAATTAATTGGAGGGCACTGAAGGTTGTCTACGATTGTTGTCACAGTGTGTCTTCCTGTTTAAAAACTCACATGGAATGAGAATGACAGAGAGATTTGATAATGATATCATATGTAGGTCAGAGTAGAAGGTGCGGAGGGACACCCAAACTCTGAATGTCTATTTGGAGGAACAAGTGCAACGCTTGTGTTCAATTAACCCTGAGGGCTATTACTGTGTGCGGCTGGTGTGGGCAAACACATCCATAACAACTCAGGGGAAGATTGTGTGTGTATGTTATGGGGTGGGGGGCATTAGGTGGGGGGGTTGAGGAACCTTGATACTCGGAAGAGAGCAGTTTACCGGAGACGGACCTGACCTTTTCGCCATGAACCTGCCATTCACACTTTAACTGCAGCAGACAGTGCAACACAAATGTTCACGCACATACACACTGATAGAAAATCACTACTTTCTCCCTTTTCTAGTATGTCCTGTGTAGAAAATCCCACATAATATTATTGGCAAAATCTTATGATACAGTCAGTCTCAACAAATTGATCTGGAGAACAAGCGACTGAATCACAATATAAGACGTATCCTCTGAAAGGTACAATGTCTACCGTAATTTCTGGACTATAGACCGCATCTGATTATAGGCCGCACCACTACATTTTTAAAGGCAAAAAACATTTTGTACACACATAAGCCGCACCTCTCTATAAGCCGCAGGTGCCCATATTGTTACATGAGATATTTACAAAGAAAGACGGTACACAGGCGGGCGTTAAAAAAGTCTTTATATAGGCCGCTTCATTAAATAAGCCGCAGAGTTGAAAGCATGTGACAAAAGTCGCGAGCTTATAGTCCGGAAATTACGGTACTCATTTTGGATATGGATTCAAACCGAGCAATATTTTATAATAGTTTGACAAACCTGCTCTAGCTATAAGCTCAATGATGTTCTCAACCTCCATTTTTCAAAGTTAAAGTCTGCATCAAAGTTTTGTCAATGATCAATTTTTCTCATGCTACCCATTGTCGAAGTGAAATGCTGTATTCTTGATTGTTCCACCCTATATATCACCTTGTAAATCAACCCCAATGAGTGAGAAGCTTGGTTTATTGACAACAAATCCCTTTTCAGCCAATAGATTTGAAAATGCACAGCGGTTGTCATAAAGGCGGCATATACGTATTGACGGGGAGTGAAAAGGCCCTTTCAGTGGTTATATTAATGAGTGTGTACGAGATGTGACCTTCAGTGGGCAGAACGTCATCGAACGTCAGTATTCATGGCCAGCATCCCCATCTGCCACAATCTACAGTTTAACTCCATACGTGGCCAAGTATGGAGTCCTAGATTGGATATTTAATACAGTAATACCAGGCAGAAGCATCTGTCACTGATGAATATATAGAAAATAATACAAGTGAGAGAAGGGTGATTTTAAAGACGTTTTAAAGATTTTAAAGGCATAAACCGAATGTCAATTAAAATTCTGAGCCTCAGCAAAAAAATCATTTTTAACAACATTTACAACATTAAATTTGTTAACAACACTGACACTCAGAACCACACTGCTTGATACAAGTGATGTGCTCCACGCGTCGAATCCCTGAAGCGTGTGCCGAGTGGTTCATGAATGGGAAGTCGAAGCACGTGCTGATGACGTCAGTGGTGACGTTTGAAGCCCCGCAAAGGGGGTGTACCACGTGACTGATTCAGGAATTGATACGATAGGTTCGAGTGTTGTTCGAAATAAGAGCGGCAAAGAAACGCTATGGATTCCCCTTCCCCATTTTGTGTTTTTGGGTCCCTTATTGTGCTACTTTTTGGCATTTGATTCAACGCCAACGCAACGCAATTTTTCAAAAGCAGGTGAAATTCTCTGCAAAAAAAGAAACCGCCTGAGTCCCAAAACCTTTGATAAAATATTGTTTTTAAATAAAAACGAATACGCACTTTATTTTACCTCCTTATTTCACATTTTCACTTGTTGCATAAACACAAACATAGACAAAGTAACACAGAACAATTCATGTAAAAACAGTCCTCAAATACATATTATTGTGTGTTCAGAGCATGATTTACACCCCACCATTTTATTGCATGCACCAAGCATGTTATACATTTTCCTGTCCACATGATGGCATAGTCGAGGAAGTGATTCATCTTGAAGCCCTGAAGCGTGTGTGAAGTATTTCCCTGCAGGGCTTCACTGTTTTATGGGGCTTCATTTTGCCATCACTACTTGATACAGAACGTATCTTGAAATGTAATAAGTAACAGGCTACAAAATATAAGTGATCTACTGTCACGCTTACGGAAGAATCCAGAACAGAATCGCAGACCAGAATAGGATTGTCAACAAAAATGTTTACTCGAGACAAAAATACGCAAGACTGACAAACTGCAGCGAATGATGTTGGTGACAAAGAAGCAGGACAAAATGAGTCCAATTGCAAACGCTCGCAAAAGGCAAGGACAAAATTTAAATCGCTTGTCAAAAAAGGACAAGGAAAATCCAATTACAAGAAACGAGAACAAAAAAAGTCTAACACAATGATGAAACCTGTACGAACAAGACCCAAAATACAAATGTGGCGAGAGAGTAACAACACAAAATCAAGGACGTCTAGAAAAGTGTCGTGAGCAAAGCCGAATTATCCAAACACAGGAAACATCTTGCCAGTCCTTTTAAACAGGCGAGAGCTGATGACATGATTCAAAACAGGTGCTAATCTGGAGGAGAAGCCCTCCAATGCCAAGTACTGGAGACTGTCTTGTCCAGGGAAACCAAAACAACAAAGTCTTTGGACGGCGATGAGATTTATCATGAGATTTATCAGCTACAGTTAATTGAGAAACACCATTTCCAGATCTTTGATGGAGCGACTCTTATACAAATTTTTCTTCTAAGGAGGGGTCAAAGTGTTAAACAAACATGTTGCCAATATGGTTATGTTGCACAATACTTCATTGTCAAACACATTCCACCGTTGAGAAACATGAGTACCAGATAGGAAGGGAGTGCCCCCGTTTTGACATTTTTTTGCAACTCATCCTGTTTTGCAGCTACATTTCAGATCACGGGAAAACCACAAATTTGCACAATGACGACCTTGCATAGCAACCCTTAGAGATAGCAGGATATGTGATACAAATTAACACTGTTAATTATAAAATCTCCACGAGAAGAACCTTGACATCTGTAAAATATCGTGTAATGAGACCGCAGCGGACAATAAAATACAATACAAATTAGAGGGGTTCGGATGAGACTTTAGAGTAAGGGTTGGAGTTAGGGTTGATGTTACGGATAGGTTTAGGGCAGGGGTAGGGAGCTCCGGTTCCTCCAGAGCCATATCCTGCTTATTTTAGATCTCTCTCGACTTGAACACACCTAATTCAAATGATCAGCTCATTGATCAAGATTTGTAGACGCCTGAAACAATTGAATCAGGTGTGGTGGAGTGGGGTGGAATCTAAAACAGGCTGGATATGGCTCTCGAGGAACTGGAGTTCCCTACCCCTGGTTCAGGGGATAGGGGATAGGTTTAGGTCTTAAGGTTAGGCTTAGGAGTGATTTGGTTCAAAATTCGGGTTAGGGTGGTAGGGTTAGGAGTTAAGGTTATGGTTGGTTTAGGGTTTGGTTAGGGGCTAGTGTGGGGGTTAGATGTTAAGAGTTTGGGTTGCATTAGGGTTGTGTTGGGGTTAGGGTGTGGGTTAGAGGTTACGGTTAGGGCCTTAGAGTAAAGGGGTTGGGCTTGGGGTTTAGGGTTAGGGTTTGGGGTTAGGGTTAGGATATGATTTAGGGTGGGGTTGGGTAATTTTTAGGGGGTTGGGGTTAAGAAAATGCGTTGACTTCCATCACACTTGTCCGGAGCACAAAATCTGTCTGCCTGCACTTTGATCAAATTCATCCAAATTGCGTTACACCACTACTTCTACCTGCTTTCAGCTTGAAGCAGGTGCACATTGTAAAAAAACTAACTTGGTCCACCAGAATGCCCAGCAGGTTGTGGCACGATTTTCAAATTCTCAAACACGCTAAAGGAGGCTTGCATTTGCAAGAAAATCCAGACACGCCAGTTGTTAACGCCCGAGTGCCCAGCGCTGTCTCGCAAGGTAGAACCCAACATGTCACCACGAGGATTTCAATATTTAGTTATCAATTATTTGGTCATTTTATGCTCGGATGTATTCGTCTTCGTTTCTTGATACAAACTGACTTTCTACCTCGATCATCAGCAAAGACACAGAAGGGGCATCAAAATGACTTTCCTCATTGACAAGATGGTAATGAGGATGTTTACATTCATTAGATACGAGACCCCATTTTGAGACAAGGAACTTGTAGGTCATGTTTGTTGATCATTCAATAGTGTCACTGTTGCTGATTTATGACTGTGATCCTGCCGGCATTTGCATAAAACATTCATCCAGATTAGACTTAGTGTGGTGAAAATGATTTATTTCTACTCCCTCCTTGATGGAGCTCACTTAAAGCGAATTTTAGTGTGTGGCTCTTCTATTCTCATCACCACTTGCTCTTTTTTTTTTTTTTTTTAATAGCATTACTTTGCTTCTTAAGCCTTCCCAGTGCAATACATTAAAATATCATTTAGAAATTTATTTTTACAGTTTCAATTTTGTCTCCACACTCTTTTTACCTTAATTTGTGTTTGTTGTCTATAGTTCCATAATATATTTCCATTTTTTGCAAAATACACACCATCAGTCACATAATTTCATGTGAGTAAGATTCGAGGGGTCAATTATAGGACTGCTAAAACTTATGAAAGACTCGTTTTGGACTTGGTATTCATGAGACTTGACTTCATACATGACAAGTCATCGGGCCCTATTTTCATGGCAAGTGCAAGTCAAGCACCAAGCGTGGTCTGACTGTGTTTATACAGATGGGCGGTCCGGTGATCAACTGGTTAGCTCATGGGCCTCACGGTGCAAAGGTGCAGGGTTCGATTCCAGCTCTGGCCTTCCTGTGTGGAGTTTGCATGTTCTCCCCGTGCTTGCGTGGGTTTTCTCCGGGTACTCCGGTTCCCTCCCACATTACAAAAACACGCATGGCAGCCTAATGGAAAACTCTAAATTGAGCGTGTGAGTGTGAGCGCGGATGGTTGTTCGTTTCTGTGTGCCCTGCGATTGGCTGTCAACTAGTTCAGGGTGTCCCCCGCCTACTGCCCAAAGACGGCTGCGATAGGCTCCGGCAACCCCCATGACCCTTGTGAGTATAAATCGGATCGGAAAATGGATGTATGAATGGATGTTTACATAGATGTGGCATTGACAAGTGACTCAAGGCCATGCTACGCCACTGGGTCCACCATATTGGATGTGGCAGATCAGATCGTAAAATAATGACAGTAAACGGTCTGAACTGCATAAAGCTGATAACTTACAAAGTGCACAAAGTTAATGCCTCTCATCAAAACACACACAAATATATTTTTCCAAAAGGAAATAAAAAAAACTATGCATGACTTTTAAAATCTAATGATTGCATGTGTTTACTCCCATAAAATATGATCACAGAAACAATTTCACATACAATTGTACATTGGTAGCTGTAAACACTCATGCAAAAGGGGGGAAAAAAAGACCAAGGCCCGTTTTAGAAATGAAATAGTTCCATCAATGTAGAGACCAAAGGCTCTTCATTGACACTGTCACCAATGACTATGGAGAGACATAAATCAGTGGCACCCCATCCTCATTGAAACACACCACTATAGCTTTCTAATAATACCAACAGATGAAGCACAAGTTGCTTATTAGAGTCCAAGTGGCCATCCTTTTGTAAAGTAATGAAGGAAGCAGCCTGGGTGAAACAAGAGTATGCATGGGTACAAAGGAGAGAAATCACTGAGCTGTTTGATCCCAACGATCTCAGGATGTAAGTTAAATTGGGCATAGAATGGCGCTAGATCATTATCCTAATTACGAAATGCTTTGGGATGAAAGTTTCAAATGTTTCTAACGCACTTTTAGGCAAACAAAAAGATTCCTACACTCTCAAGAGATAACGCCGAGTGCCGCTGCAACAGAATGTGATAACAGGAGCTACGATTGTTTTGCAATAACCCAAAGGACACAAAAAGAAATGTGACTCCCAATTATCTCTAAGCTCTTTTGCCTTTTGCTCTGCTCATATTTCATTACTAGATCATTCGAAGTTCCAAGAAACAAAAGCCGCTCAATGAAGGTTCTCCAATTTTAAAAAAACAAAAAACAACCACACTTTTATGGATTGCAATTTAGCATCAAGACAGCCTTTTTCAACTGTCCCGACACAAAAACAAATATTTGGGAGTGTGACTTAAAGTGTTTCTCCCATTTGACTTGACATCAGGATTTCAAATGTTCCAAAAGGAATTGCATTTGTGCATGGGCGGGATCTTAAACGTCCTCATGGACAGGAATATTATTGATGAACTGATTTTCCTTGACTGAATTTTTCATTTGATTTAATTTTAGCCTGGGGATGAGTTACAAAGACATTTTGAACTGCCTATCATTGAATTGTATCCTGATGCGGTATGTGTACAATGTCCGAGGTCAAATAGCTATTTTACACTTCAAATCTTTGCTTTCATGTCACTTGCTCCTTTTCAAACTGAAAGTCTGGTGAAATGTATGCTGTTATAGATTTGACCCTGAGATGCCACAAGAAATCCAAGACAAAAAAAATGCATATTCATGAAGAACCTAAAGGCTCAGCCTCTTCATATATTGAAGCACCTATGAAGCACTCCCTTCAAATGTGACAATCCCTCTCATACGCTGCTCACATTAGTCCCCTGGCGCCTGCTTTGTCCTGTCTCGCCTCACAAGCACTTATCCCTGCAGCTGAGCGACAACAGCAGGCAATTACAAACAGGTGAGAATGTGACACTTCTCACAAATCACTTAGCGGAGAGATTGCTTTTCTACAGCCTGCTTGAGATAGTGTCTGGATGTGGGGGAAAAAAACCACTGCAATCACACACAGATGGCCCGGCATGTCGACAAGGTTGAAATGAGGCATATGCTGACACACACACACACACACATTCATACACATATGCACTAATAAACAAACACACAAGCTTGATTAATTTCAATATTCACAATACTATCATAACCAAATGAAGTGGCAAACATTATCAGCATTCCGATTAATTGTTGTGCGGACTCCAAGGTAACGTGAGTCGGATCAGGAACAGATTTCAAAAAGGCGAGGACCTCAGCAAAAGCAGCATCCTTGTTATCATCATTATTATTGTGTTTGTTGTAGTTATAACTTGTGTGGAGTAAAGCAGACTTACCTTGTTTGCCAACACGTTACTGTGGTATTATTATGTTGTTTATTTTTCTAAATATATATATATTTTTTATTATATATATATACATATATATATTATTTTATTAATAACACATATATATATAATTATTATTTTATTATATATATATATTATGTTATTAATTATATATATATATACAGTATATATATATATATACTGTGTGTATATATATATATAATTTTATTAATCATATATATAATTATTATCTTATTATATATATATATATATATATGTATATATATTATTTTATTAGATATATATCTATATTATTTTATTAATTATATATATATATATATATATATATATATATATATACTTCCCCAGTGTGGGACAAATAAAGGTTATTAATTGTTTTTGCGGATTGATGTGGCTGATGATCATTTCGACAACACTTTTCCTCTGTTCATGAAGAGAGTAAAACTGATCAAAAACAAAAATAAGGCTCGTTATTAGTGGCTGTGTAAAGCGACACATAAATTATCGGTTCACTGCTGCACACAAGCCGGTTTGCCAGCTGTCCTTTGGATATCCTTTTCGGATTTTATTTGCTCTGCACTTCTAATTTCCCCTGCCCGGAATCTCGACACATTCTACCGCGTAGGTCTGAATACAAATGTAGTCTAAAATTTCAGGTCGAGCCGCTCGAAACTGTGGCACTAATCCCACCCTTCTGCTCACACTTTTCAACATTGAGAACTATAAACTTTGATTGCGTTTTAGAATCTTTAACGGGTTTCTTCTGCCTGAGGATTAAAGCATATGTTTTATCCTGCGATAACAAACTGAACATTTGTGTCCATCTTTCTGGGAAACAGTTTAACGAAGGTGTTCTATTCCAGTGCGATTGTGCTCCAGCGCACAAGGCAAGATTCATAAAGGCACGCTCGAAAACGAGTTTTGGCTTTGGTGAATTTGTATTTGCGAAGACCTTGCCCACTTTTTGCCTAAAAATATTGATTTCTTTTTATAATGCATGATATTACATCGCTATAATCTTATTGTTCGGAAGCACTCAGCCGTACCCCTCAGTCCATCCCACTCACTTGCAGCTCTCGTCATGTTGTTTTCTTTGCCTATTTTTGGCCACGGCTTCATGTTGAACATCCCCTCAGGGGTCCTCGCTGAATTTTGGTAGCAACATTTAATCCGAAGAAGGTCTCTGAATCACCGTCTTTTTCTGTGTTTTATTCCACTGCTACTGACAAGAGGTTTGACATTCTTATTGTAGCGACTTTTTGTTCCAAACCAAGATTTGGACACAAAACTGTGAATTGTAAGTCGACCTGCTAACCACATGCTTCACCACTACATTATTTAACATCTCATTTGTGGTTCTGGAGATGGGGGGGATTTAGCTGGTATTTATAAATGATACAGCATTTCACACCCACCATTGAAATCAGATCTATACATTTATCCGATTGTCTGATGATGTCAATAAATGATTCGCTCACACGACTTATTTCACTCATATTTTTGCTTCGATGAAAGTCGATTCAAACAGATTTGATCTCTGTTTCGGTGTGGGTTGAGTTTGTGCGCCCCCGTGTGTGTGTGTGTGTGTGTGTGTGTGTCTGTGTCTGTGTTTCAACAGGAAGCGGAGGTTATTTCAATGAGTGCTGTTCATTTCTTTTTCTACAACACCCCGAGCATAGCTTCCCATATTGACTTCACAGATTCATCTATTTTCATTACTGAAATGATGTCAAAACTCCATGGCAACCACTCAGCCAGCAGCCCCAACCTTGCTAACTAGAAAGACCCAGGAGACAGCTCCCCCCTACCCCGCCTCTCCCTCTCTCTCTCTCTCTCACTTGTCTGTCTTGATTTACTCACTATTAGCAACCAGGTACTATTTGTAAGACCTGGTCAGAAACACAAACAAACTCTGATGGCTCTTCGAGCATCACTGTGTTTGTATCCTCAGCAGACCCATCTCCACAGGTGGGCCATAGGGGGCCGTGTTCATTTGATTGATTTCAGGTTCGCCAGCGTCTTATCTGTGTCACGGGTTCAACTTGAGCAAAACATTTGCAGGATGAAGAGATCGGAGCAAGTTTCTCTGTGAAAGCACAGCCATTAATTTTTTCCCCGTGTCTTGTCTTGCCTTTGAAGGTTTGCAAATATGAGCCATTACATAGCTGCTGTAGTTAATGAATCACTGAAAAGAAAGGGGTAGAAACACAAGAGCCTGGTTTGATATGGAAAAAAACGCCAACATATTTGCATTTTACGTGCAATTGTTTTTTTTTGTTTTATTTTAGTTTTCCTCTTCATATCCCAATTTCGTGTGTGTCAGAAACCAAGTGGAGAAAAAAAATGCAGTGTTCAAAACCTTATACTAATCAGCAAGCCAGAGAGTTGGGAGCAATTTCCCCCAGGGAATTATTGGCATAATTGAAGGTCGAGGAAAATTATTTATATTGCCAGTTTACCATTGAAAAAATAATGTGTAGTTTACCCTGTGTCTCTTTTCTCTAGCATCTGCCTTAGTGCATTCTGATTAGAATGACAAGTATGAGGTTAAAAGGAAAGGAAGTGAAGAATACGGGTTTGACATGGAAAGGACAGTTGAGACTGTTGGTTCAGGAGGTCGATACAGTACATGTAAGTAGACAAGGGAGTGTGTGTGTGTGGCTTCACAGGCCCTGAATACATAATATATATACAGTCAAACCTCGGTTTTCGTCCATAATCCATTCCAGAAGGCTGTTTGAAAACCGAAATTGTTCGAAAACCGAAATCACGCGCTTTTTAAAATAAAAATGTTTACTGAACACGTCTGGAAAGCAACACAAGGAAGCGTCACTTCCTCGTCTACCCGAGGAAGCGTCACTTCCTCGTGTAAGGAAGGCGAGAGGAGTCAAATGGTGCATTCAAGTGCGCTCAGTTTGTTCGAGAACCGTGGATTCTCTCTTCTGGTTCAACTCGAAAGGCGTTCAAAGACAGCCTCCAAAAAACGGAAATTCATGATTACTTCACTAAGAAAAGCGAAAATAATGCACCAAAACAAAAAATCAAGCAAGGAAATTCTAAAAATTCTATGGGGGTGTTTGTGAACACACAACAAAGGAATGAAGAACATAAACAATTCTGAGACAGTCCAGTCTCCTACATACATACAGCATGTGTTTCCTTCATTGTAAGTTTTATAGAAGGATTTTATTTTTTGGCGGCTCCACACATTTTTTTATTTATTTTTTGGTCCTATATGGCTCTTTCAACATTTTGGGTTGCCGACCCCTGGTTTAGTCAGATGCTGAAAACAGTTAGATATCCGGGAGAGAAAAAAAAAATCAAACAAAAAAAAAGATAAAATAAGATTAAGACAATCTTTCCAACTTCCTTTGTCATCCACATAATTATTTCAATTCCATGTTCTGACCCCTGCCCACTCACCCATCGAGAGTGTTATCGCAGCAGTGCTATGCTCTAACAATTTATTTGACTCTCTTTCAAAGAGAATTGAAAATTAACTTTGGAGCACCATTCAAAGAACATCAGACTTCCTGCAAAGGGTTGACTTTCAATTCTTTACTTCACAGATGGAAATGTATCTCTTCGGCATATTATATTCACTTTATGTGCACCTCTGTGCTGTCATGTTGGATAAGGAATCTCGCTTCTTTGGTAGTCAGAGAGCTACAATCATTTCCCATCAAAATTATTTTTTACTGTGATTGCTCTGGTACTGCTGCATCGGCTTGAGCATTGATTTAATTGAGTGAAGTACAGAATAGAGCAAATATGACTTTTCAATGATTCATTTATTGTTTTTGACCACAATGTAAGTTTGCCTTTATCTGCTTTGGAAGCATTTTTCATGTTAATTGGCTGGCATCACGCGAGCGAATTGTTGCCAGCCCAGCACCTTGAAATTGAAAAGTGAATTGGAACCGAATAGGACGAAGGGATTCTCGTACACACGCTCTTATTCTGCAGCTGGTAAAGCAGGATTAGGTTTGGCAGTAAAAGAGACAAAAGGGACCGCGCGTATTTGTGTTGATGTCTGCATATGTTGGGCCGTGTGTGTTGGTGTGCCAGCACGGAGCTGAAGTCAGGGCAGCAAGGTTTTTAGGGGGACTCAATTAGTTCAGCCCGAACACAAATCCGGAATCTGTCACATTCAAGGTCTATCTTGGATATGGCAAGGGAAGAAAAAGAAAAAACCCCAAAACATTCAAGCTTTCCCTGCAATTCGCCATTGCCCAAAGTCCCTCTGCTGCCCTGCTTATCCCTGAGAATCCCTGCACACCACAGGACTAGTGGGGAGCCGATCACAGCTGGAATCCCACGATCAGCCCCTGCTCTGGGTTTTTCGTATTGTTACTGTGCCTTGTTTTCAGTTTGAAAGGAGATTTGGCCTCATGTCTGATGGTGCCAGGTTTATTTCAATTAGATGTTTGCAAAACCCGCTGCTTCACACATGGCGTGCAGAACAAGCGGAGAGAGAGTTTTGACGGCTCGCTTGACAGCGCATGAGCAAAAGCAGATTGCAATGACATCATGGCAATCCCATTTTGACCTATATTGAGTGAAATGGCAAAATCCACAATCAACTGCGGCCGCAGTGAGCACCTTATTATTATCCCACTTTGTACTTGCACTTTAGTCCGTCTTAACATCCTATTCACAAATGATATTGCACGAATGACATTCCAATGCAAAAGCGCGCACATATTTTGACAGCGGAGTGCAGTTTGCACCTGTTTTCACCCAGATTGCACACATGGCAAAGTATAAATGCCCGCTGTGCTCCAAGAACACCATGGCAGAACAACGGCAGTTAGGAAGAGACTCTTTCACAAATCACAAGTCAAAACGCATCTGTTTCAAACTGCTTTATCAACTTTATGTCATTATGTTCCGGGGGTTACGTAATTTAGGCCATTTCTTGTACATGTCGGAGCGTTCCCTCACCTTGCTCAGACGTTACAGGTGGAAATGCTTCCCCTCAAAAGGAGGCTTACGCAGAGGAGCGCAGATCTCACTTTAGCGACTTGACAAGTGAACGTAACAATTATTAGTCACTTATTAGTCACTTCAAAATGTACACATTTTAAGTAACACGCTACTTTTTAATGTATTACAGTCAAACCTCGGTTTTCGTCCATAATCCGTTCCAGAAGGCTGTTGGAAAACCGAAATTTTTCGAAAACCAAAACCACGCTCTTTTTAAAATAAAAATGTTGACTGAACACGTCTGCTCATAATGGAAAGCAACACGAGGAAGCGTCACTTCCTCGTCTACCCGAGGAAGCGTCACTTCCTCGTGTAAGGAAGGCGACAGGAGTCAAATGGTGCATTCAAGTGCGCTCAGTTTGTTCGAGAACCGAAATTTGTTCGTTATCCGAGACATAAAAAACTCACAATTTTGGGTCGAAAACCGAATTGGTCGAGAATCGAGACGTTTGAAAACCGAGGTTTGACTGTATTAGCATCACTGCATTAAGTCAGTTTTTTTTTAATGTATTACTGGCATCACTACATATGACCTCATTTAAATATGCGCAAATACCACCGCCGCACCGAGACACATTCTGCTTGGCAACCCAGTTAGTGGCGCATTTCACCAACTGTGCGCGCTTTGTGAATTAAACATGATCCGTCTGCTCCCTTTTTATTGGTTGGCGCCGCGCAAAAGACACGCGTCGGCCCTCGGCGTTCAAACTGAAGAACATTTTTAAATGGTACATAGAATACCCAATCAGACTGCGTAAGTTGTTGAGTTGTCAAATCAAATGTATTTGTATAGCCCTCAGCAGCTGCAGTCCAACTTGCGCTGCATGACCCATTCGTGTTCAATGTCTTGGAGCTCCCAGGTTGCAGGGGTCGGGTAAATGCACAATACATGACCTGGCTCCTTCTTGTGCATGTCTCCATTTCAGTGCTGGTGGCTGATGAGTCTCCTACCTATTCCAATGGCAAGCTCCTTTATGTGCATCGGAGTCTTCAGTACCTGGTGGACTGGGAGGGGTATGGGAACGTAGTTGAGCTCCTGCCTAGCAGGTGTTGTGTGGGTCGCTCATCCGCAACTGTCCACTGTCGCTATGCTGGGTGGCGCTCCGTACGAGGGAGATACTGTTCAGTCCTCTGCCTCTGCTCCTTGAGCCCCACTCTTTCTTTTCCCTGTGTGTGTGTGTGTGTGTGTGTATGTGTGTGTGTAAACCAGTAAACCTATGGTATTGATTTACTGCTGACGAAGTAGTTTCTGACAAATCTTGCACCCATCGATCGGGGAGTTGACAGCACCAGGAAGTCAGATAGCGATAGTTAAACAAAGGGAATGCTCCAAAAATGTGAGCATCAGGATTGCAAAACCAAATACCTTCATTTTGCAAACCAATTATTACTCCATATTGAAAAGAGGAAAACAGCACCCGTGTAGAGCTGACCTGAATGTAATTGGTTGCATAAAATGATGTGTTTAAAATGTCTTATTTCTTCAACAGTTGAATAATCTATGACAAAATTCCATCAAATGATGGAGATGAAGAAAAGTTGTATGAATCCTTAGCCTCACTGAGCTATTTTTGCTCAGTGGAATCGGGTCTGCCTCTCTGCATCAGTTTTTTTTTTTTTTTTTGAGTTTGTGGGCTCAAGAGTTGAGTATAGAGAAATAGAAAGCGCTAGTGCTGGCTTCGGGTCTTACCTTAATCCTTTCCACACATTTTTCAAAGCATTTCTCTGAGACATCCGAAGAAGCAGAGGGGCATCCTTTTGTCAAAGACAGATTAACCTTATATAAACAGGTTTCAGAAAGGAGAAAAGGCTGAAATGAAGGGGGAGGGCGATGTTTTCAAGTAACTTTGAAAAGTGACTAGAGTGATATGAAAGAAGTGCAAATATGAACAGAAAAAAAAAAAAAAGCAAAATGACATACAGAATTTCAAAGCTGGCTGGAGAGGGAAGATTGAAAAGATGGGCCAATTTTGATTGGTGGCTTGGAAAGGGGGAGCTTTGGTTTGGTTGGGATTGCAGCCAGTGGAGCAGCTCAGTGGAATAAGCTGCTTCCAGATGAGTGAAAGGAGTGACACACAGGCCCTCTCATACGAAGGCACGGGCGAGGAGGAGCAGTGAAAGGCCACAATAGCGCCATGTTCCCGTCACACTGCAAATCAAAGGTCCGACAGATCGCTGCCACTGAACTCTGTTCGTCTCCGAGGAACCAAAGGCACCCAAACTATGAGCGTCATGGAACGGAAATAACATGCCGAAATTGACTACAAACGTTGTTTATGAGCTGTTATTATTCATCGGTATCTCAATTGAGCAGTACCGTAATTTCCGGACTATAAACCGCTACTTTTGTCACACGATTGCAGTAGGGTGAACTTGACGAGTTGTATTGATAAAAACACAGAAAACTACATCCTAAACAAACAAAGTCCTAACAACAAAACATATCCAAAAGTATTGACTGAAGCTCAAAAAACTAGAACAGAACCATGACAGGACTAGCAAACAATGACCCGACACTGAGTGGTCACGCCGGGAGTCCTTTGAAACAGCTAATTACCTAACGAGCAACAGGTGTGCAGCTGCAGAGAGAGCCCTACAGTGCCACCTGTTGGTCACAAAGCGAAACATGACAGTCAGTATTTATTTTGCTGTCTGAGTTTTGAGTTTATGACCTTCAACTAAATCCTCCATATCTTGGTCTCTCTCTCTCTCCATATCTCTGAACAGCATTTCTGAACCCAGGAGGCAGTGGCTTTTTTTTTTTTTTTTAATGTCTGAGTGGAATTTAAGCCGGATGCAGGTAATGTGAACGACTGCAACAGTTTATTATGCACTGCTCAGTTTCAGTGGAAGCAAAGTACAGTCAAACCTCGGTTTTCGAACGTCTCGGTTCTCGACCAATTCGGTTTTCGACCAAAAATTTCGAGTTTTTTATGCCTCGGATGACAAACAAATTTCGGTTCTCAAACAAACTGAGCGCACTTGAATGCACCATTTGACTCCTCTCGCCTTCCTTACATGAGGAAGTGACGCTTCCTCGTGTTGCTTTCCATCGTGAGCAGACGTGTTCAGTAAACATTTTTATTTTAAAAAGAGCGTGGTTTCAGTTTTCGAACCATTTCGGTTTTCAAACAGCCTTCTGGAACGGATTATGGACGAAAACCGAGGTTTGACTGTAACTAAAAGTGAACACAAAAATTTCATTTGAACACCAGTGATCAAAAATAGAAACCAAAACAAGGCTATTGTTTGAAAAAAATGGCCACAGTGCACTACATGAAGATTTTCACGAGTTCAAAAGGCTTCTTTAAAAGATTATTTTCCACAGCGTTCTGAAAAATTGTTTTGACAACACCATTTATCGCACTGGTGGACAAGCAAGGGGCCACAACCTTGGAGTGTACATGACTCTGTGCCACTGTGCTTGCAAGGGTCCTGATCTATGGACACGCATAATGTGAGAGTCGCTGAAGTGGACAAAATAAGGCGGTGCTGTTCCCAAACAGGAACACACGCACACACGCACACACACACACACAGGTACCGGTGTCAAGAATGTCCCATTAAATCTGTGGCGGGAATGTCAGCATTGAAGTGGAATGAATGGAGATGCTACTTCCAAGGAAAAGGTCATGCACTCATGGATTACGGGAAGATGTAGGGAATGATCGAACACATGCATGCCTGTGCACGCACACTCTCACACACACACACGCATACGATTGGAGAGACGGACGGGAAAGAAGAATGTGAAGATTGGCAAAGCAATCTGTCATGCCTCCACGTTGTTGTTTTCTAAAATTGATTGAAATAGACAAAAGGCAATCACTTTAATTCCATCCATCATGTGGAATGGGAGCTCCGTTTGCACATTAGTGCCGTCATATATTTACTCTTTAATGGCGTGTTCATAAAAACCAAGGCGTGCATTCATTTTGTGGTGACTAAGCCCCTCATTGTCACACATTATTTTGCAATTGACGATGACACTTTTATCTTGAACCCTCATTTTACCAAATTTATACAAGTTTACCTCCTCCTTTACGGCACTCAGGGGATTGAGTAGGATTCCACTTTTTTCACTCATTCCTCCATGCAAGGAATCATCAATGACTCTCATAAATGAAAAGGAGACACACGCAAAAACCAAAGTCAGGACCATCAATTGTTTGTTGTAAAACAAAGGAATATGACAGCTTGTCCAATCTCTTTAAGTAAAGCAAAGGGGAACGGTGTCAGAGGTCCCCGTTCCTTCCTGAAGTATTAATGAAAGCGGCAGATGGTGGAAAGCGGAGCAGAAATTACTATTATCTTTGCTCCACAGTAGTAGAATCAATTATTTTTATTGGCTTTTTTTCCTATTTTGTAGAGATAAGGTGCAGCTGTACTTTTCTCCACTTCTGTGCATATCCAAAATATCCAGCATGACCGTGACAAATGTGTCGTATGGCATCAATTGTGTTTCATTGTAGGTGTTTAAAAGAGGCGGGGCATTTTAGGCACATCTCCCGAGTACGCCTGAGGATCTGGAGCACCCTGCCAATGTTCTTCAAATGAGATACTGAAAAGAAAGTGTTTTGAATGGATAAAAAAAAAACATTTAAATTTAATTGAGGTTTTCAAAACTAAGGAGGGATTAACCTGAATTCAAAATTACTGTACAAAACAGAGCAGCGCGATGGGCAACTGGGAATTAATGCCTTACAGGTTGTAGCGTCAGTCTTGTACTGTAGAACATTACCTCTTCTGTTAAAAACAAACCAAAAGAAAAATGCCTGGCAGCCTACATTTGATTTGGTTTGTCATTATCATTATTTTTTTCTTCCACCCACAAGCCTTTTCTTTCAGTCTGGATGTCGCAACACCATATTTCCTGTGCCACAAGATAGCGCCGGAATCCTGCCTAATAAAAATAAATACATCAATACATAAATAAATAAAGACACAGAAACAGCAAATATGCACGTTTTCCACCAAATAAGGGACCAGCTTCGGGGGAAAAGAGGGGAATTTGTGATTAGCGAACACTTCATTAAAATGTATATAATTATTAAATGTTGAGATTATGGGGTTGTTGTTTTTTTGTTTTTTATTTTTTTTGCTGAAAAAGGTTTTGACAGACTTGCTGCCCACTGTTCTATACGTCCATTACGTTAAGGCGAGCTAAGTGCTATGTTCCATCCAGTCTCCGTAATAATCATTATTATTTTATTTGAAATGCCGATTTGACTTGACATTGATCTAGTTTCTAAATTTTTTTTTTCATGGATAACATTTGGACTGTAACAACTCATTTTGACAATCGGTATTGTACAGAGGAATGAGCAGATGCATTATACCACTCAAATTGTCAGCCAATTGTATAAATCACAGAGGCGCTAAACAATTACCTCCCCAAGTGTGATTTACATGACCAAAGGTCACAATTTCGACAGACATGCAACACTTGATTTCAGCAATCCCTGTAAGGAAGCACTTGGTGGCAGTAACTGTCATTTTGAACTGAAAATATTTTGTTTCATATTATTTTCCATCCATCCATCCATTTCCCGATCCGCTTTAACCTCACAAGGGTCACGAGGGGGTGCTGGAGCCTAACCCAGCCATTTTTGGGCAGTAGGCGGGGGACACCCTGAACCGGTTACCAGCCAATCACAGGGCACACTCAAACAAACAACCATCCGCGCTCACACTCACACATAGGGACAATTTAAAGTGTTCCATTAACCTGCCATGCATGTTTTTGGAATGTGGGAGGAAACCGGAGTACCCGGTGAAAACCCACGCAGGCACGGGGAGAACATACAAACTCCACACGGGGAGGTCGGAGCTGGAATCGAACCCTGCACCTCTGCACTGTGAAGTCATTAACTACTGGCCGCCTCATATTATTTTGATTGAGAAAATTATATTGAAAACTTAGTATACAGTCTTTCAAGAATTAGTGGTGAGCACATCCGGCACACAGAGAAAAGGCGTTTATGCAAACCCTTGTGCTTGTGATTGTTTTCTCTGGGTACACCCACTTCCTCCCACAATTCAAAAACAATGCATGTTAAAGTCAAAGTCTAAATATGCAAATGTGAGTGTTAATGGTGGTTTGACGTCTGTGCTCTGAAACAGACTCTCCTCTTGCCTAAAGTGAGCTGGAATAGGCTTCAGCAGACCCTAATAAGGACACGCGTGATTGAAAATGGTCGGATAGAATATAGAATGTTGTTTAATATCCTCAAAATGTGTTTACACAAAGAGACACCACGACCAATCTGCAGTTGTGTCAACACACACTGCTGTCATGTGAACAAATATAGCATAGTAGAGTCTACACTCACCAGCCATTTTATTAGGTACACTGGTACAATCTAATAAGATCGAATGCAAGATCGACATAAAAAGATGTCTTCACAGAGAACATACTACCACTGACAGACTTATTCATATAATAGTTTTTGATAGATACAGAAAATAGATTTGTCCAGGATGTATACTGTCTGATTGTTCTCTCGACACCACTTCATTGTCACAGTAGGTGAGAGACCCAATGATCATTTCTGTTGTCCATACCGTGCGCTGCCATTTGTTTTTTGAGCCTCTTTTGTCAGCAGTGAGTCAACCGTGATGAATGAGAACCAGAAGTGATTCAATGGCTAGATCACCAGCTCCTATAGCTACCGTACATCCTCCGCTGGCTCATTTTGAGGATGGGGTTGATGTTCAGCAGGGAGAAGCAGTCGCCAAAAATCCACTATCGTGTTGAGCTTCAAGTTACAAAAGCTGCAATCTCCCTTCCGACATATAAACTCGAATGTGGCAGATAACCGTGGTTGTGTCTGCAAATTTTAGGGGCCTGTAGTTGGTGGTTGTGTAGGAGAGTTTTCCTCCTGATCCACATTCATTCATTATTCTATGATCAATCTTCCTGTCCATTAATTTGTAACATCTCCGCTGATGTCCCATTTATTTGCCCCCTCCACCCACCATTACCTCTCTCAGATCTGCAGTTGTGAAACCAACCTCCTTCTTCCTGCCAGCCATTCTCCATTTGGTTCTTTATATCCGAAGAGATCCATTCCATGAAAGTCACCTCCTCCTCATCACCATCTGTTAGCCTGGTTGTTTCGTATGACCCATCCAGGGGGTTCCATCTGCACCTACTGGCTCGGCTCTCTTCATGGTGCTGTCTCATTTGCATTAGCCAACAGAATTGGAGGTTACTCATATTAAAGACACACAAATTAGTAAATGAATGTAATCTAAAGGGATGATTGATGGAAATGGGATTTGAAAGTAAGATTTGTAGACCAAAGAGAATCAAAGATTCCACATTCTGTTCCAATAACTTCAAAACGGTATTTAGTAAATGCCCACTTGTATTTGTTGTGTTTCTGATGCCTAAAAGGGTGACATAAACAATCATGACTTATGGCATGTTTCAAAGTAGAAGAGTAAATACAGTGAGACTGGCAGAGTGCAGAATATACACCCCACACTCTGCTACACGTGATTGAAATTACTGCCTTGGTACAAAAAGATATTGTGTTAAAAAAAAGAATAGATTCTCAAGGAAAAATTCATAGGCAAGTGTGCATGCATGGAAAATAAACTCCCTAGCATGGACAGAGCTACAGGGATCAACAATGACGAGCTCCTGTTCCTTTTCAAATGAATATTGAAATAAGGCAATCGTATTTTACGAAGGTAATGTGTTGCTTTGCTAATGTGCAAATGTTGATGTAGCCACAAGTGCACATAATAAAATAAGCCCTCTAAATCCCACCTAATAGGCAGTTTTCGTAATACTGCCTTGCCCTAAAGTCAATAAAATAATTATTTTAGTGGGGATTACACAGGAGAAGTACTTGGCTTTGGTCGGGATAAGTTTCATGAAAAAACAGGGGCAGTCGCCAGTAGTGATAAGAAGCAGTATTATGAGATGTGGCCGGTGAAATATTCAAGGATCTACGTAGATGATCAATACCAATTTTCTTATTTTCTTTTGATTCCCTTTTATTTGAATCTCACAGTTAATGGCTGGGGAAAAAAACAATGTACACCTTGATTTAAATGTCTATAAATGTATGTATTCATGTATATTAACTGTCTTAATGTTCCAAAAATATTTCTTTTTTAACATCCCAATACCGTGGTATTTTTTTAATGGAAATGGAAGGATTAATTTACAGAATATAACATAACATATTATTATTTTTCTCTTGACCGCTAATTTTCCTCCCATGGTCTCTTGTTCCATCCATTTTCAAGTCTTACTCTGAATTTAGCCATGACGAACTCTTGCCTGTAGAGTGTATGAACATGTTGGAAGTTTGGGGCAACTCATCCCTTGACTCCATTTGCGCTGTTCAGTGTCGGTAAAATTGAAATGTTGCAAAAGCAATTTGACATAGACTTGCACCCACACATTCGCACAACTGCTACACACAAACACACACACACAGAGAGTTAAGGAAACCTCTATTTGAGGTGATGTGGAGTCATGCTGTTTCCATGGTAACATTTCAGCTGCAAACCACGGAGGTGGGCCAACATATCAAATGAGAACACTTTCCTCCTCTTGACAACAAAGAGAAGAATAGTTGAAGGACACAAAATGAATGAAAAACAAATGAGAAGGTGCAACGGTATTGTTTCAGACAACCGCGAGAGTGAAGAGAGGGGGGAAAAAAATTCCCATCATCGCCGTATTCTCAAGCATGATTGACAGAAAATATAGCAGCTCGGCTTTAATTTGCCATTGTCAGAATAAATATTTACCCTGTATTGTGAAGTCGAAATGCAATTCCATCAACAAGAAGGCAGGTGCAAATATGTGTATTTGAACCCCTTTGTAGCAATTTGGCAAAAATAATCCAAAATATTAACAGATGATTTGCATTTTTTTTTTAAAAGCCAGCAACATTTGACAGTAGCACCTTGTTGAAGCAGCAAGAAAAGCATATTTTCTCCAGGTGTGAAAAACATGACATTGTTATTTTGTTATTGAACTGTCAGTGACGTGGGAAATGGTGTTAACGATCTTTTTCTCTGTTTTGCATTCTCTCGCTATGAATATTTTGTCGCGCCAACACTGCGCCTTTTATGACCACGGTCATGATCGATAGCGATCGTATGTATTTGTCTTAAAAATAAATTTTAAAAAAGAGCAAACACAAAACACTTTGGGAATATAAACAGCAATTGAACCTGGGATGAACACTTTTAAGTAAAGGATATCATAACCGATTGGCTGGCAACCAATTCAGGGTGTCCCCCGCCTACTGCCCGAAGACGGCTGGGATAGGCTCCAGCACCCCCCGCGACCCTAGTGAGGATGAAGCGGTTCGGAAAATGGATGGATGGATGGATATCATAACCTGTTTTGTTTAGGAGACAGTGTTTAGTATAATTATTATGACAGCATTTATGAATTGTTTTTCCATTTGTATTTTGTAGTCATGCACAATTTATGGGAAACTTTTTTTTTTTGACTGGCTTGCTCAAATGACAATTGGCATCCACGGATTTTAGTGAGTCTACCTCCTCCCTTTAGAGAACATTTTACTGTTGTTGCTACCCAAACAGAGGGGCCACATAAAATTGTATCACTCTGTTTTCGTTGGTCACAAAAAAAAAAAAAAAAGGGGGTTTCGGTGACAGTGTCAGATTCGAGCTGTGAAAAAGGATGTAAACGATGCATAGTTGTTCTCTTCCCATTTCCAACCTACATTCACACGTGATGATGGAAAACCAGCTAACCGAAGTGGACATGAACCAAAGGCTGCCATCGCTAATTGAGATCGATGATGCCGGTGGTGATCAAGGGATACATGTCCCATTTTGTTACGCCATTGAAAAAAAGAGACAAAATTTGATATGATGCCATGGTGAAACAACGCAATATATTACACAGCACGCACCATCGCTCACCGTCGGAAAATTGACATTCATTTTTAGAATGAGGAAACCTGCTGTGGGTCGTCATGTTAACAATGCTCATGGTCATATGCTTCCACGAAACAAAGAAAAACAATGCTCACTGAAATGGTGGCAGTTATGAGACTTTGTCTCATCTTCTTCAACAAAAGTTCAACAGAAATGTGATCGGGGCTTGTTAGTGGTTGTTATGTTTGTAGCTGTGTGAATTGCGTGCTGTTGGAGGACCGATGACCAGAAGGGTGGAGCTGAGATCAAGCTCTCCGACGCCGGGCAATACCATTTCACTGTAGAATGCCTTGAGAGTCTTGAGAATTCTCAACACTGACTCAAGAGCCCCTTTGCGGGATGCAACAAAGCTTCCCCACAACATAACCAAACAACCTCCATGGTACAGTAGGCACCCCCACCTCCCCGCCCCCAATCCCCTTTTTATGTTATGTTCACGGTGATGTTTTCTCCCTAAATAGAAGATGGGTAGGAAGTAAGAAGGAAGGAAATGAATTCAATTAAATCCATCTTGTCATTTTCAAAACCACTGATCTTTCTCAGGATTGCAGGGAAATGGGAGCATATTGCATCTGATTTAGGATGACTTTTTTTTTTTTAATATCCAGACTCAATCAGAAACCCAAAACTCAAAGACAGCAGTTTCAACTCACATACATACAGACACTTGGTGTTGACACTCACAATTGCATCGTACTTTATACAAAAAGGGCACATTTATGCAAACTTTGCACTAAGTAAACAAACACATGTAGACCCCCTGTTGAATCATCCTGATTTTGAAATTACTTGAGGGATACACCAAGAAATGATTGGAGGCGCAGATCCGCAATATGAAACAGGAAATACTAAATGAATGACGAGAGACGCCAAGTAAACACGGCCTTGGAGGCAGGGCGGGACAACAGAGTAATTAGCTGTAGTGATCACTCCTTGGCCTTAATCTCTTTAATTGCTCTGTGCTTAAAGGGGTAGGATATTAATGAGATGCCCTGCGACACAATAACTAATGCATTTTGTTCTTCTGGTCAATAGCCGTATGTTGGACTGAAGGTTTGGCAAGACTAATTAGGCTACAGCACTATCCCAACAGGCACAGTTAGCGATCTCACAAAGTAGAGAACATTGTTAAGGGAGAGAGTGGCTTCAATTGGACAATAATGTTAAGAATGGAATTTTAAAATGAAACCTACCTGGACAGATGGGACATGGTTTAATGGCGCAGTTTTGGCATCACAGGTGATCTTATGACATAAGAACCCTGAAAAAAGCTGCTATTATCATATATTGACTGTGTAAAGGAAGAACAGTGGGGCGTCCATTAAAAAGGAAAAACATCAATCATTCTTTGGAAATAGATGAGAGAGAGTATGGCACTTCAGATGAAGCTAATGCTGAAATGTATTGCAGTCATTTTATGTATCTCGGAGTTTCGTCAGTCTCTCTTTTCACACCTCTAATGTTCAAGAAAATGTCATCACCATCAATATGCAATACGTGGCACATGCTGGTGTCAGATGGTAACGCTTAAAGATGAAATGAGGAGACATTCAAAAGAAAACACTTTTTTAAAAAGTATTATTCCAACAATTTTATATTGTTATTATATAATCATATTCTATCAACCATGATTTTATCACAACCCATTGATTTTGCATGATTTATTCTTATTGTCGTCATTATTTCCAGTCACAGTTTATATGTAATCAAATTCACTTATAACCTCCTCAAGATTCATAGTCAAAACCCAACAAGAAACCATAGAAGTGGAACCAAACAAAAGGACTACAAATCCCAGCGGTCAAACCCGGAAGTGGAGCGCCGGGACTATTCACTCCAGTCGTAACGCAAATTTATCATTCGAACTTTCCAGTGCAGCACGACAAACATGACATGGCAACACTCCAACAAAAAAAGAACGAAGCAAAGACACCACCGCAATTGTAAGACCCATCTTTATAATTTTTGCCCACGTTGTTACACTGCCGATTGCGAACAGCAAGACATTATGATTGCGATGCAGCAACCATAAAGCGCCGCCGATACAAACGTAGCTTACCATTGGGGACATGCTGACGACGAAGTGAGTGAGTTTCAATCGAAACAAACTGCGATGCCGGTCGAGTTAACGGTCTACCAGTCAGTGGCAGCCTCGCCCCTTTTAAAGCCCCAGGTAAATCTGTAGCGCACGTCTTTTGGCTTCAACCAATCAGTGCTGACGCAACGGACGTTACACATCAAAGAGCTTTGATCTACGACAACAGCGAAGCTAGCCTAGCCGTGACAATAGCTAAAATAGTGAGTTAAGACGACACCACGCTCGAGGTCGTACGGACACGCTCTCTTTCAATCTGTGTGTTTCTCTTTTTTATTTTCTGTCCAAATATATATTTTTCTACAAACAATAGCTGTCCTGTCCATGTCTTTTTTTCGTCCCACCGGGGTTTAGCCAGTGTGGTTATAAAGAGACCAAAAATCTCTTTAAATCCAACAGTACCCATCCATTTTATGAATAAGTGTCTTGGCTGTGGCTTTTAGTGGCAAGGAGAAAAGCGGCCTTCAAGATAATGTACAAGGTTGGCGTAGAACTGTGTTCAACGTTTGCTTTCTGTGTCTTGGCTGCAAAGTGTGGATAGCACGAATATGAATCAATTTTTTTTTTAATTTGTCTCAGTACTTTGTTGAATACTTGAGAAACATGTTGCTCACGGCAATTGCAGGGTAGCGATCAGAGCCGTCGAGATCAACGTTCCCATTCAGATAGTCCAAACATGTGGATATCGTTTACGAGCAATGTTCCTTCAAATTTTCCATCCGTCTGAGCATTCACGCAAACTCCCTGAGCGTCCAAGAGCCATGCTTTGCTCATCCTTATCATGAAAAATAGGGAGCGCAACCAAATCATTTCAACATTGTCTTTGGCGAGAACAACACTGCTGAGCAACCTGGACGCTCCGCATGTGCATCTCCGATTTCCATTTGAACGTGGGACAATAAATCACAAAGTTGAGTTCCTATCTGATTTTCTCAGCTCATCTTTTCTCTCTGGTGTGTGTTCCCTCCCCCAACCTTGTCATCTCCATCTTGCGACTCCCCTTCACGTCTTTCTTCTCATCGCTCCCCTGCTCCATCCTTATCTAGTCAACCTTTTCGTCCGTACCTTCTTCCCTCTCTCACTCCATCCGGCTCGCCTTCCATTCAGTGCACGGGCAGCAGCAGTCAAATTGATTTAGCCTCTGTGCTTAGGAGCACAATCAAGTCGCAGATTGGGTTTCCCGGTTACACACTCCCTCTGGTCCTGTGCATTGCTCTATATTTCTGCCACTGTTACTTCCACCTTTCCCCCCCGCCCCATCTCTGTCTCCTGTTAGTCCCACTATACACACACACATACACACACACACACACTCTTTTATACACATCCATTTTCCTTATATACACCAAATGCTTACATGATGCACCGGATTTGGGGAAAAGTTGTTTCAAAATGTGCACATTGACAGGAAAACAAATACATATACTCAACTAAAGTCACACAGAGCCTTAAACTACAACCTCTTATGACATGTTTGGCATATGACTAGGGTTAGGGGTTAGGGCGGGGGTCAAGTTCACCCTGCTCCTCCCCCCTGCCTGCTTTTTGGGATCCACCACCGCCACGCAACGTGACACACAAAGGAATTTGCCCTCTGTGCTGCCTCATAGAAAACTAAATAAAATGAAAGTAAATAAATACATGATCAAAATTGTATTCATTATTTGTAATTGTGTTTACTTTTATTTTATCTCTTGTGTAGCCCGCATTTAATAGCAGAAAATGACCAACAGTTATCGACCCAAGTCATCTTCTGATAAGAGGCTTTTAGTTTGACTCAATTATTGCTCATCGATACTCTTATCAAAGACCGGGGTTTTTTTTTTGCTACAAAGTCTATTATGAGAATAAATGAAAAGGAAACCTTAGTTTCAGTTACAGGCACTTTAAGGAGTTGAATTCAAAATCCAAGAAGTGTACTTGGGCGGGCCCTGACACAAACTCACAAAGCATTTTCCAGAGTTGTAACTTTTTGCCAACACAGACGCTTTCCAGACAGTAGCCTCATCACTCCATTCCCTAATGAGCACCAACCCTCCACGTTGCAACCACCTTTCCAAAATATTGAAGGCATTTTGTTCGGAGCTGAACTAATTTACTGGAGGTTTGGCTGACCTCGGTGTGTGTGTGTTCGTGAAAATGTTCACGGTTACTCGTAAAATCATTTGCTTCATAAATGCACTCGATCACCGCAAATTATCTTGATTGATGAATGCCTCTCTAGGAAATTCATCTTGAGCCGTACTAACTGGACAGACTGCTCCAATTATCCCCCATCGCTGCTCCACTCCCCATTGATTAATATTGACATGAGGTGTTTGATGCATGACCTCGGAATGCAAAGTCCAAATCTATGCCTTTCAGTGACTCTTCCGGTCTCACTGTATGTGTTTCGCGAGCTGCTGATGCCACTCTGTGACATTCTAAACTCAGTGGCCACTTCCGTCTGATGTTCTGTTTGAAGCCTCGCAATGTCGACGCACTCTTCATGAATTGTTAAGTGTTGTTTTGGTCTGGCAATTTCCAAAATGAATTGCACGATGAAGAGGGCTGCTCAAATGCCAATTCTAATTTCACTAGGAAATATAGTGGCCCCTTCATGGATCCAAAAAACGTGTTGCGAATGTGAATGTTGAGCAATAGTCAACAGCAAATAAAAGTCAAATTGAATTCAAATCGAAAATTTCAATTCGATAAAAAGCAATTCGATAGGATTTTCCCTGTTAGAATGACATAGCGGCAACATTATAGCCGATCCTGCACACATTCACCATATTCAGACTGGATAAAATAACATCTATATCCCGTGCAAAATGCTGGATGCTAAAATAAGAAACTCTATCTTTTAACTGGAATATCTTTCTGGATCGGAAAATGGATGGATGGATGTAGCTCATTGGTGCTGTACGGCAGGTCAGCTGTCTAACTGGAAATATTCTGCTGTGATATAATTGACTGCATTTGTTTGCTCATATGTTGAAAAATGATTGCCGCATTATTGTTGTATGATGTCACGAGAGGAAGTCTGAGGTGAAATGCTTCTTTTGGAATGAGCATACCGACTGGTGTATTATACGTGTCTTTGTATATCCGTGTTATGTTTCTTTTTTTTCTCTGTTGTTCCCGATCAATGGCCCTTGAATGCGGTTCCACTACCTGCGGATAACACCGCTGTCGACTGAGTGTTTAAAAGATCAATGGTTGTCTCAATCCTTTTCACGACATCAAGCTCCAAAGAGTCAGCTATTGCCATAAAGGTCACTCTTTTGGTTTGATGCCACATGTGTGGGCTATATTCACGGTTTTCTCCACATCTTGTTCAATAGCCGACTTTCACATATGGTGTCAGAAAGGATCAAAGAAATGACAGTAGAGGGAGGGTGCCGAAAGGTCCTTTCACACGATACTTAACACATTGATGAAGATGTATTGTATTGCAGTGCGCTATCATTGAATCCATTCAAGTTGACAAAGGGGCGGCCCGGTGGTCCAATGGTTAGCGCATCGACCTCACAGTGCAGAGGTAACGGGTTCAATTCCAGCTCCCTGTGTGGAGTTTGCATGTTCTCCCCGTGCCTTCGTGGGTTTTCGCCGGGTACTCCGGTTTCCTCCCACATTCCAAAAACACGCATGGCAGGCTGATTGAACACTCTAAAATTGTCCCCGGGTGTGAGTGTGAGCGTGGATGGTTGTTCATCTATGAGTGCCCTGCGATTGGCTGGCAACCAGTTCAGGGTGTCCCCAGCCCACTGCTCGAAGACAGCTGGGAAAGGCTCCAGCACCCCTCGCAATGCTCGTGAGGATAAAGCGGATTAGAAAATGGATGAGTGGATGGAAGTTGACAAAGGTAGACTCCGAAGGACTGCAGCGGTGTCAGAGAAGTGTTTGCTCACTGTTGTGCTCATTGAACTCATGGAAAAGCTAGATGTTTGTTTTTTTCCATCTTCCTCTTGTCTCCTGCCACATGTTTGTTTTGTTTCTCGTCTAGGTTTGTAAAGTTGTGTCGAGGGGAAAAAGTAGGAGTCCTTGAGATCTGAAAATGCATCAAGTGCACACGGCACATACAGAGGGCACACGGACGATCTGATTCAGTATGCTGGTATTTTATACAGAAAGAAGGCTACTTTTAAGATGGCCCCCATGCACAAATAGAATGTCAGTAAAAGGGAGCCCAAGGCTAAAGAAATGTGGTTGAATTCAAGAGTCCTTATTCGATTCCACCCTGCGGGACCATCCCTTTTTCTAACAGGGAGCGCCCAGGATGGAGAGTCAAACAAGAACTACGAAGAGAAGTGGGGAGATTAATACAAAATGAGTTAGAGCCGAGTGTGGACTTAACTGAAAGAACTCGCCTCAGAAAAGTGGCACTTTTCTCATTATGAAATGTTGAATTATTCACTGAAACTCCCATTTAATTTCACTCCGCTGAAAATAAATGATGACTTTCGACATAACCTTTGTATTGAGCATCTCGCCAAATTGCACTTTTTATCGTCAGTATGGTGAGTAGATATTTTGTATTTTAGACTCGGCTAAACTACAGTGTGTGCTGCATCAGTACCTGTTGGATAAGATCCCACTTGATTTCATTGTTTATCCATGATAAAAAATTCCTACTCGGTCTAGGGCTATGGGAGAGCTCAGTAAGCCAATGGGAGAGCAGCCATGAGTATGTTGCGTTCAGGAAACTCGGAGCGGTGAAAGAAATAAAAATCGTTCACTATTCCAGTAAAACTCATGCTATGAGAGTCACTTACATGTCGCCGTTTCGTATCCAATGAGAGTAAATAGCGGCGCAGACAGAGTTATTCCGTGGTATCGAGCGGGACTTGCTTGTGTTTGCGCCACTGCGTGCTTCTGTATGGCTTCCGGGTTCCGGGTAGTGGAAATTCCGGTGTTATGAATTGATCGTTAATGTAACATCGTAGTCGAAATTTTAATTAAAGATTAAAGATATAATTTATTTGTCCCACACTGGGGACATTTACAAATGCAATAGGTTTTTAGTCCGGGTGAAGGAATTTCCTTTTGAAAGAACTCTGTAGATGGGAATATACTGTATACTGTAAACCAGTGTGGTGGTTGCTGTTGCCGTTTCCGAACGAAGCAGTAGCTGTTGGATTAGACTTCGTTGTAGTGAATCTCTATGGAGGCAAGAGCAGAGAAAAATATTTCGTATAACGCAACAGGGGTTTTTTTTCGTGGTATTGGGGGCAGGAGAGTGGGAATGGAGTTAATGCATGAAGATTTTTTCACACTCGGGGGTATTTTCGCCCATGTAGGTTTCGTTGTAGAGGAATTTCACTGTACTGTAATATCCCTACATTCCAGTACATGTATATACATTTGAAGTGCAGATAATTCTTTTTGACCACATTTCGGGCTCGGGCTATCGATATCGATTGGGCTATCTACTGGAATTGAATCATTTTCGGCATCATCATTCAGGCATGAGCAATGTTTGAGGCGGAGACTCTTTCTGTCATGGTGAGTACTCAATCTGACCCGAGAGCTTTAAGCTTGGGATAAAGGTTTGAAGTGCATTCCAGGTAATGTCATGAATATGATTTCCAAAATATCTGTTCTTGTTTTTTTTAGTCATGTTTTGGTCCAAACATGCAAATTTCATCACTCATCACCTCATTATCTTTGTTATTTTGCTCTCTTGAGTTCATAAACAAGCATGTGATGCTGGCGCTTGTGAGAAGCAATATCTTCCATTTCCTCCCCCGCAATGGTCCGTTGCCCAAAAAGCACCGTGCAATTATTGATGAGGTTCATTATCAATAATTCAGCCATACTCTGATTAGCCAAAAGGATTGATGATGGGGCTCTGCAGCCGATTCCTCTCACGTCCACATCAATCCTTGACAAAGCCCCAGGCTTGCTGTCTCCCCTCCTGTTTTTATTATTTCGGCGTCTGTCTCATTCTGTCTGTTTTCCGTTACCTTTCTTTCTATCACTTCTTTCTCCACTTTACGTACTTCTGTACCTGACCTTCTCTCCTTATTCATGCAATTTATCTACATTCCAGACATGCCTTTGTCCTTTGAAACACTTAGATCAACAGGTGGCAAATGTCACACCGCCTGCCAAGAATGTTTGTGTGTGTGTCAAAGGGAAAACTGGAGGGATGGAAGTGACTAATGTTAGCGTTCCAATGAATCTTGGGAGGGTTTTTTTTTTTCCCCAGAAATGTGCGAATTGATAGGCCACCTGACCAACCTCACAAATCTCATAAGGAAAGCTGAGTGCAGGAATAAGATGTGAGCGTGTGGATCGGGGCCCAGACAAATTCTAGTTGTGTTGGCCCCTCTTGCTGTTCACAAGGCAACACAAAGACTCACAGCAATAAAGAAAGGGGGAAGGAAATCTTGCCAGAATAGAAAATACAGATTTTTAGCAAGGATCATGCAAATTGACACACATGATTTGCTTTTGCGGGCCGCATAAAATGATGTGGCGGGCCGGATGTGGCCCACCGGCCTTGGATTTGACACCAGTGCTTTAGATTCATGAAAGGGGTCATGTCATCTTTTGTAACGATTCATTTTGATTATGTTACAGTATTATTGGATTTGATCTGACCGACTTTGATCAATTGAGCTTTGACTCAATGAAAATAATTTTAGATGTACAGTCAAACCTCGTTTTTTGTCCATAATCCTGTTCGAAAACCGAAACCATGCTCTTTTTAAAATAAAAATGTTTACTGAACACGTCTGCTCACAATGGAAAGCAACACGAGGAGGCGTTACTTCCTCGTCTACCCGAGGAAGCGTCACTTCCTTGTGTAAGGAAGGCGGGAGGAGTCAAATGGTGCATTCAAGTGCGCTCAGTTTGTTCGAGAACCGAAATTTGTTCGTCATCCGAGGCATAAAAAACTCTAATTTTTTGGTCGAAAACCGAAGTTTGACTGTATGTGCACCTCTGGTCTATTTCATTCTACTGCCCCTGTTCATTTCAGACAGAAGTGTGCAGTGGTTTCAAGAAAGTATTGTCGTGAAATTGCAGAAACCACCGTGTGTCCTCGTAGCGATTATTGAGAGCACACGAAATCACACAGGCTGAATATACGACATGCCAGCCGCCACTGCTGGTAGTACAAATTTAGGAACTGTTCAGTGATATGAGAAGGTAGGAACAATTGTTATATTACCTCTGCCAAGCATTGGCCTTTCTATTTGTCCATCTGTCACTCCATCTGTCGGCTCGATCATTTTAAAACTCAGAGGGGCTCAAATTTGCAGGGGGTGTAACACGGCATAAAACTGCACTCGGTGCAGTGAAGTTCGCTTGCTGTGCAGTGTCGAAGCCGCTTTGTGAAACCAACCCCTTCAAAGTTCTCTCTTCATCCAATTGTCGGTACACGTACACAATTGTTCCATCTTAACCTTTTCGCTTTTGGAACCTTCTTTTCTTCCTTTGTATGAGTGTTTGATGTCGAGTCATGCTGATGGTGTGTATTTGTTTGGATTTTTACTCACCTGTTATTCATGTTTGCCGCTCCCTTTGTGCGCGTGTGTTCATTGCCAAGTGCATTAACCTGTCAAAGTGCAAAGCCAGCTCATATCTTACGTCTAACGGCAAGATAAGAAAACCACTCCGCTTTTGATTTGAGGTGAGAAAAGTGGTTTAGCACCCCTCTTTGATATATCTTACCTCCTCCTCCTACCCCGTATTTGTCAATTTCATTGTTATCCCGGTTGGTCTGACAGCAGGACTCGTGCCCGACTTACCTGCGGATGGTGCTTCATTCGGACTTTTATTTGTTTGCCAACGAAACAGCGGGAACAGAATATTGCCGTATGCCATTCTGCTGCAGTCGAAGAATTGCAAAAGCGGGGATTTATGTCAGGAATACTTTCTCAACATTGCATTTCGTTCATTTAGAATCTGATGATTCTCTGTGTGAAGCACTGAAACCTTGACGGGTAAACACATTGTTTAATATATGCTTCTGTTATTGCAAATTAACTCATTCAGTACCAGCCAATTCTGGACCAAGTCTGAAAAGATGTTTAACCCTCATGCAGTATTTTTAAGCGGCTGCATGAAGGAGGATTGTCCCAAAAATGTCCCTCTTCCAATGTGCAACAACTTTTTTCACTTTTAATATTTTTTCACTTTCAACCCCTCAAAATGTTCAGTGGGAATTGGCCAAGACATAGATATACATCCTATGCAAAATTAAAGCTTTGTGGAATTATTTTTCACTGTTTTGTCTGTGGTGTCCATTTGTCCAACAGTCCAAAATCGTCCACAGTGTCCGAAATGTCCAATTTTGGGATAATT
Source organism: Hippocampus abdominalis (assembly GCA_018466805.1). NCBI lineage: Eukaryota > Metazoa > Chordata > Actinopteri > Syngnathiformes > Syngnathidae > Hippocampus > Hippocampus abdominalis. Next base: position 5,024,143 of record CM031703.1, read on the forward strand.
ACTGCATGGGGGTTAAAAACGTCTTTGGTAGTGAATGAGTTAATTGCAGTGATCGAAACAGTACTGGATGGACAAGAATTATTTTTATTTTTTTATTTGTTGGCTTGATTACACTTAAGAAATGAGCTCCAGTACATTGCTCATTGATCAAAGCAAGAACAAAATTCATAGTTTTAATTTGGAAGGGCGGAACGAATCTAAATATTGTCTAAGTTACAAAACATTTTTATGGTTTCACTGTTTGTTATCATCAGTGTCAATATTATTTATATATCTGAGATGCACTGAAACGTGAGCTGTGATTTAAGCATTAAAAGCAACAGGGAGTCCTGCTCTTGCAAACAATGTCCACATTTTTCTTTATAAAAATACAATCCGTCCTGTTAGGTTAAAAGCCCTGTGGTCCTTTTCATGTTCATGCTTTCTTTTCTTTTTCTTTTTTTTCGAACATGCTGTTTTGATACCCACAGTGATGAGCAGGCGGCTAACAGCTAGCGGTGACTTTGGGCTAATTAACAAATAAACAAGTCTTGTCTGTTTGTTTGGCCAGACTATACCATTATGCCTGAGCATTTGACACACACACATACGCACGCACGCACACACACACACACACACACACACACATTTAAAAAAAAAAAATCATACTTTGACATGTTTTTGATGAAAAACTAATAGCATTTTTTCCCCTGAAAATGTTGGACAGTGTCTGAACTTTACTCCCTCACAGGGGTGTCCGACTTCAACTGAAACTTGTTCTTTGGCGGACAAAAAGAAATGAGGAAAAAATTATTTGGGAGAATTACTATATAGTCATATATTATATATAACATGTAAAGTAAACCAGTAGAACAGAATGTGAATGTGAGACCTTGAAACCTATAACAACGTACAATAATGTAATAATTAGATATTCTGAGTACACATTCTGTCCTCGTCTCTTCTGTTGTTATATTTCAAGGCTTTATAGGATCCTCGTTGCCTTCACACTCTGTTCTCACCTCCCCACCTGTGCAAACAATTGATATGCTTCATTCTTATTTGTCCATGCAAGTTCTGTTAAAAGTCAGCTTTTTTTTGCACCCGCACCCGCACCCGCACAGACACATAAGCGGTCACAGTAGTGCACCTCGAGGTTTTTGGCACATTCAGCCAATGCAAAGACATAAATCAGTATTTAGTCTGAATACAGTGTGTGTGTGTGTGCGTGTGTGCGTGCGGCCAATGTGACAGACTGTTTATGTGCTTGCTATGAACCTACACTTCCCTGCTTTTGACTCCATCAGCAGTATAAATATTCGTTTAGCAGAGAACCTATTAGATGTAAGCGATGCGCCAGACTCAACCAGCCATCTTCATTTGTGTTATCAGGTCTTGCCACCACAAGTCACCTCCTTCCGTCTGCTCTCTGGCTCCCGTCCGCTGTCGCTGAGTGTAAGATAAACGACTCGAAAAAAAGAAAAACAAATATTTTAATAAAACGTATTATTGAAGAGGTCCCCATGTCTTAGAATATTTCAGTGGGCTATTTTTCATAGAAATAATCTATTATTCCCACAGTCTCTCTCCTGGGGTTTATACTCCCTCTCTTTTTGTCTCTCTATTTGTCAGCGTGAAATTTGATAGCATTCAAGACTGTAGCAGAAGGCTAAAAGCAAGAAGGGCTGGGATGGAAGAGGGTGTGATGGACGGATGCATGGTGGGTGGGGGAATGGGTTGAGATTTGCAAACAAATTAAATAACTGCCCCTGCAGAATCAAATCATTTTGCAGAGTTTGAAATTGCTCACCTTCTCGAAAAAGAATGAGGGGGATGAGAGAAGAGGCCCACGGGAGTTGGGGTGTGGGGGAGCTAGAATTTGAAACATTCCATCAATTTCAGACACTGCAGCTATGAGAGCATTTGGCTACCACCTGAACACTTGGATGATAGGTACACAGAAAGCATGAGCGAAATGACACCCCCGCTGGATGTAAAATTTCAGCAGGAGGGGGTGGGGGGTGCATGATTTTTTGAAAGAGAAAATAATGTACATTCAAACCTCGGTTTTCGTCCATAATCTGTTCCAGAAGGCTGTTCGAAAACCGAAATTGTTCGAAAACCGAAACCACGCTCTTTTGAAAATAAAAATGTTTACTGAACACGTCTGCTCACAATGGAAAGCAACACGAGGAAGCGTCACTTCCTCGTCTACCCGAGGAAGCATCACTTCCTCGTGGAAGGAAGGCGAGAGGAGTCAAATGGTGCATTCAAGTGCGCTCAGTTTGTTTGAGAACCGAAATTTGTTCGTCTTCCGAGGCATAAAAAACTCCAAATTTTTGGTCGGAAACCGAATTGGTTGAGAACCGAGGCGTCCGAAAACCGAGGTTTGACTGTACTTGCCTTGTTTATGCCCTAGTTCTGATTTAATTTTGTGGCAAGAAATAGCGGTTTGCTACGAAGCCTCATTTGTTAGCGTGATAACATATATTGCTCCACTAACTTGTCAAATAATAACCAAATTTTGTAATAGTATGGCAATTAACACTGGTGAACAGCAAGTTTTAATCAGAGATAGCTTGATGTGACCCTTAACATATTTTTGATGCTCATTTAAATAATGGCTTTACTTCTTCTACAACATCCATTATTTTTGAAGATATTTTCATTTTTCGTCTGACCGATTGCACAGGACAGATTTTATCAAGCATTAAAATTTATGGCTGTGATGATTTCAGAAAAAATATTCCATCCGTTGTTCAAACTAACCCTTAATTCATCAGTACAGTATTACTAAATTGCATATTATATTATTTTTATCATATTAATATTATTGCTATTCGGAAAAGCTGAGTGAATGATCATGATGATGAACACAAAAATTCACAAGACGATCGTCCAATATAAGGAAGGCACCCAGTCTGCCACCCAATTCTAAGTGATAGTCTGCCAGTCTGCCAACCGGCTCTGTTTCGCCACCGCTGCTTTTCATAAATGAAGTGCTTTGTAGAAATCATCAATCATGTCTCTTCCTGTGTGAGTGGGAGCACACTAATTAGTTTTCGTTTTCAAAATGCTGCAGAATGCGTTGACAGGCTAAAAACAAGCTTCAGTGTGCAGACTATACATAGTACATATACTATACTATATCATAATTACACTCCACTACTTGGTTTTTACCTGGTTAAAAATGCTTCTTCCTATCAAGTTTATAAAAGCATTAATATGACCACGTTTGGACATACAGTGGTACCTCTACTTACAAAATTAATTGGTTCTGGAAGAAATTTCTTAACAAGAAAATGTTGAAAGTAAAGACACGTTTTCCATGTAAATGCCCTAATTCGTTCCAAGCCCCCCCCAAAATTTAGACATGAATGTTTTGTGAAGCATAAAAATGCATCAAAATATGTAACAAACACACATTACAATGAGATTATTGCACAATAAATGAGATTGTGCATAACGTAAAAAACAAAGAATAGAATAAAGAATACAAATGATGGTCATTTAACTTTTAACTGCGTCGTCATCATTTTTTGCCTTCTTTAGTTCATGTTCTCTCTCAGAAGTGGTTTTGCCTTGCCTTTTGTAAAGAACGTTTGCTTTTGTCAGCTTTCAACAATCCTTCGAAAATGTCCAAGGCAAACATCAGCTAAGTGAGCGATCGCCCGACTGGTGAACACTTTTTTGGGTGATTCACATTTACGTAAAACTATCGGAACACCTCATGGCTCGAGGGACGAATGAGGAGGACGCTGCATAGACACATATCGATCTATCGACACAAACGGCAGATGCCAGGAAGATGCTAGGAAATAGCCATTGGCAGAGCAGCTCTAAGTATGTTGCGTTCAGGAAACTCGAGCTGCGACTCATAGCCCATACTGTATTTTTACCTTTCGTATCTTGAAATTTCTTTCGTGACAAGAGGCAATATTTTCCTGTTGAGGCATTTCGTAACTTGCAAATTTCGTATTGAAGAGACGTTCGTAAGTAGAGGTACCACTGTGCAAGGTTTTTGCCCAGCAGCAACGATATGTGCCGCGTGATTGCCTGGTGACCAGTCAGGAACGTACCCGGCCTCTCGCCGAAAATCAAATGGGATCAGCTCCAGCTCACCTGGGACTCTCAGGAGGATTACAAATACTGTATACAGAATGGATGGATAATAACTTACAGTGGTGCCTTGTTGCATTAAACACAGATAAAACAGAGTTATGGTGGGAAATGGACTCGACTCTAGAATGTACATTTGTCTCTTTGTGCATTTACCTTAAATGTAAATGGTTGTAAATGATACAAATTGCTCCTTTAATTAATGATTCTGGAGGCTGTAACCCTAATTACCTAAAACCCTCAGTCAGTATTTCCTGGCCAACTTAATAACTCCCCCTTTTGTGTCGTGCCTGGGAATAGTGGCCATTTGATTGGTTCGGAATGGCTTTCGTGTCACCAGTGTGGTTAATTGCTGCTCTGAAATCATTTTAATAAGAACAAATACCCCCGGGTAGTATCTCTATCTGTCTGCAGATATATTGAGGGGGAAAGGGATTGGGACTCTCCAATTAATGAGGTATGCAGTGACCCCTCGATCTAATTACCGTCCCTGATTACATGTTACAATTATAGAATTCCAGGGCTACCAAAAGGCTGTTCACAAATTAACATGGCAGAAAGAGAAAAGGAAAGAGATTGAGAACGCTCAATTCACTTCCTCCGGTGTTCTTGCCAAACCTTCTATCACTTTAATGAACAGATAATCCATGCTTGATAAATACATTCAAGATTCGTCTGGCAACCTCGGATACACATTAGTTTTTGTAACTAACGACCAATCAATTGCTGGTTTGCGAGACAGACTTTTTACACCCCGACTGGGAAAGACTTACTGTGTACGTAGCCATGGAATGCAGGATTTGAAAGCGAATTATTTTGATCCGATCTAATAAGTGTGTTTCAATTCAAAAGTTGATTTTTAGTGACATTCGGATGGTCTGCGGCATGTTTTGAAACCTGAAACCTGAAAGTGAACTCATCTCCGGCTAGTTTATGAAAAGATCCTGAGCTCAGTGGAAATGTCCTCCAAAGTTCAATATGAAGCTGTAGAAGAGGGAGCTTATGGTTCATTTCCTGTTTATTAGTCGTACCGTTTGGCCGACTGGATGGCGGGCAGCGCGGAATCTGAAGTAAATGGACAGACTGGCAGGAACAGTCTGACAAAGTATAAATCTCAGCTAGACATGAAAAAAAAAAATCCATCTGTGTGTATTTGTTCATTGAGAGACTACTCCAACCTCAGATGTGCGCTCCATAAAAGATTGCAACATCACAGCAATGCCTCGGGGGAATCAGAAACATTTTAAGATACATTCAATATATCATGGTTTGAGAAGTGTTATTTCCACTTGCAATTTGGTCCGGGTTTTGGCCTTGGCACAGGGCTGCATGAACAAGGATTCAATTACTTGCATCTTTTAACAACTTTCCTACAATGCCGATACAATTTAATTAAAAAAAAGACTATTCATACTATATTTAAGGGCATTTTCACTGAAAAACTCGCTTTATGTGTTTTTTATTGAACAGGAAAAGGATAGTCCCTTGCATTTTCAATTTTATCAATTTGTTTTGTGGAGATCTGTAAAGAATGACTCTCAAAACACCCCTCTCTGCTCAGAAGTAAGGCCCGACCACCACCCTTGTCTCTATGTTTGGTGGAAGTCAACAGAGAAAATGTTTCTAGTTTCCCAGTTCAACGTCTGAAAATATCATAATACAGTCAAACCTCGGTTTTCGAACGTCTCGGTTCTGGACCAATTTGGTTTTCGACCAAAAATTTCGAGTTTTTTATGCCTCGGATGACGAACAAATTTCGGTTCTCGAACAAACTGAGCGCACTTGAACGCACCATTTGACTCCTCTCGCCTTCCTTACACGAGGAAGTGACGCTTCCTCGGGTAGGCAAGGAAGTGACGCTTCCTCGTGTTGCTTTCCATTGTGATCAGACGTGTTCAGTAAACATTTTTATTTTAAAAAGAGCGTGGTTTCAGTTTTCGAAGAATTTCGGTTTTCGCACAGCCTTCTGGAATGGATTATGGACGAAAAACGAGGTTTGACTGTAATTAGTCTCACTTATGAGGGCATGAGGAAAGCTTCCATCCAGTTTCTTTCATGCCAGATTCTTTTCTTTGATAAGACACCAAGATATGAACACATTGCTTTCCAAAGCTTTTTGGTATGACAGTGGTGATTGAAAAATAGAAATTTCAAGGACAAATACAAGGACATAAAGACTGAGCCACACCCTGAATTGAACCAAAGACTGAACCCATCCATCCATCCATCCATTTTCCGAACCGCTTTATCCTCACTAGGGTCGCGGGGGGTGCCGGAGCCTATCCCAGCTGTCTTCGGGCAGTAGGCGGGGGACATCCTGAATTGGTTGCCAGCCAATCGCAGGGCACACAGAGACGAACAACCATCCACGCTCACACTCATACCTATGGACAATTTTGAGTATTCAATCAGCCTGCCATGCATGTTTTTGGAATGTGGGAGGAAACCGGAGCACCCGGAGAAAACCCACGCAGGCCCGGGGAGAACATGCAAACTCCACACAGGGAGGCCGGAGCTGGATTTGAACCCGGTACCTCAGCACTGTGAAGCCGACGTGCTAACCACTGGACTTACCGGGCCGCCCAAAGACTGAACCCAGCATTGAATTGTGACTGAGGGAGTTTTTAACAGTGCATCTGGGAAACTTTTGTATCGGATTTATGATGAGAAAATCATTCAAATTGTTGGAGTGACTTCAGTTATTTGTCAAGTTAATACATTCTGCATCAACAATGAAAGTGTCTTTTAGCATTTTTGTAGGGCTCGATGAGAGCAGCGTCCAGGACAGGAACCCGTTTCCTTTCAGTCACGCTCCAGAGCTTCCCGGAGATTGATCAGTATCAGTCATCCACCTGACAGCTACAGGATTGAATCTCGTTCAGTGAGCTTGGCAATTTGGGACTGGGTGAACAACAACAGACAAAGTGGGGAGAGAGGGAAGAGATTGGGAAATGGTGACCGAAAGAATGGAGAGAAGCAAGAACCGTTGATAACACATCCAAGGATTGCATCGGTCTGCTTGCTGCAGTAAAGAAATACACAAACTGAGTTTATCTGTAAAAACTAACCTCGCATTTAGGAATTTATGGCTTGTTTAGTTTTGCTCGAGTTCGATGCCCCACTGCGTTCCTCCTTGCCTTTACATACTGCCTGCTAACTTGAACATAAGACAGGGCTACTCAAAGCCATTTTGTGGACTATTTCTGGGTTGGGTCGATCACTTCTGGTTAGCATCTAAACATTACACCGGACGTGCTAACCAGTGCCGCCAAGTCGAAACATGGTACAGTCAAACCTCGGTTTTCGTCCAGAATCCGTTCCAGAAGGCTGTTGGAAAACCGAAATTGTTCGAAAACCGAAACCACGCTCTTTTGAAAATAAAAATGTTTACTGAACACGTCTGCTCACAATGGGAAGCAACACGAGGAAGCGTCACTTCCTCGTCTACCCGAGGAAGTGTCACTTCCTTTTGTAAGGAAGGCGAGAGGAGTCAAATGGTGCATTCAAGTGCGCTCAAGTTTGTTCGAGAACCGAAATTTGTTCGTCATCCGAGGCATAAAAAACTCGAAATCTTTGGTCGAAAAACGAATTGGACGAGAACCAAGACGTCCGAAAACCGAGGTTTGACTGTATTCTAATTAATGTTGCATTTGTGGCAAAATCTACCCGCTCTTGTCCATCTCAGGTGGCAGCCATTTTGACACTTGCTGTCCACGGATCATAGTCGCTCAAGGCTCAGGTAACGGCCAATCACGACTCACCTGTTTTCTGATTTTGGTCATGTGACGTTCACAAGATTTGATCTGAGCCCTGAGCAACCGTGATGTCATTTTGGACTTGTCTTCCCCCTTGAAGCAGGCCCATATTTCACACTGAGTTAGTCAGTTTGTGAATCAAGTCAGACAAGCGCAACATTAATTCAGTCGTCATGCGTTTTTGTGTCATGTTTGTTTGGTAGTGTGCCATGAGATTTTTGTTAGGGGAAATAAAATGCTCAATAAAATGCTGACTAAAGGAGGTCGAAATGTATATTCTTACAAATCCGTTTTGAATGTCTGTTCCAAATGTGCTAAAGTTATACAATGAACATGACATCCGGATTGTATGGACATGCAATGAAGGAAAGATGTCAGAGCAAGGGAGATACACAATGAGGATCTTGGATAATTGGGTGTTCAGTGCCCTGGCTCAAGGTCACATCCACAGTGCCAAGGAAGAGAACGAGCAGCCCTCTGAGAACAATTCTGATTTCCAATTGGCCATTTATTGTTCTTCAAGCTACAATCAGTCCTTACAAATGGATCTGCTGGTAATGTCCCCATAAATACAATGGGATGTTGAATGAACTGTTTCTGGTCAATGAGCAACAAATTCAATCAAGTGTTTTAAGCCATTCATTTAAATAACGACAGTAAATAAACCACAAATCTCAAATCTGCCAGCAGTGTGAGGGTTTGATGCCTTGCTCAAAAGCAGGGGGACAGTGCAAAGAAAGTAAACATCAAGAACCGACTTGAACAAGTCATTCCTGTTTTATGTTTGCTCTGCTCAGCTGCACAATTGCTCTTTACCAGTCGCCTCTCCTCGTCCCGCCAAAGCCTCCCACCTCCCAACCACGATGAAACTCAACAAAAGTCAACATATGGGGACTATATAGCAGAACGAGGTAATCAATGCACTGCACGATGCCTGTTAAGCCCCTCGATCCTATTCTCATGCATTACTGGGCCTTCTCCTTCATTACCTATTCAACCTCTCTGGTTCGCCGCATGGCTAATCCTTTCTTAAGCTTGCCATTCTTCTTTCACGATCCACACCATTTTAGTTTTCGATCTATTCCACCAATCTTACACTACTATTCCACCGCAAAACCCAATTTTACTTAACTAACTCCCACGGCTGTAGCTCTATAGTGCGCCTTTGACGGACTATGATTACAACTGAAGCAATTCCAAACGTGGCCTGATCAATACCAATGTGTTGCCCTCATTTCGGCCAGTGGGCATGATGGCTCAGTAAAGGGATGCCAAGTAGCTACCGGTACTCACATCCGTCTTGAGATTACCATCGTGTGTGCGTGTGTGTGTGTAACTGCAGCAACATGTAACTATTGATTGGACCATTACCTCACAACTGAATCAAACCCAAACCACAAAACAGAGCATTTTTCAGCAAATAAAAGTGAACAGGCTCCGAAATAAATAAAAGTTGGCCTCTGTCTTCAGCAGACATCTGGACAGGGTTAGCGTAGGTGGGGCTGGCGGTTTGTTAAAATGTGTCACAAAGGCAGTCCAGGGTGTTCACAGTCAGTGTCAGCTGGGATCGGCTCCGGCCCACAATCTTAAAGCGAATACAGTATGATGATTGTAAGTGACAAGTCGTGATTAAAGTCCCACGTTTGTGAAAGCTGAGCGCAAATGCATAACACGGAACTGTTGAAGGGCAGAAAGCACGTTCAGATCTTAAAGAGAGTCAAGATCCCATGTCTGTGTCTGGTTGCGTCGAAGACGTAATTGATAACACAAGCAGGTGGCTGGGTCGGCAGGAGAGGATGGCTGGAGATTTGTACAGATCGTGACCATCTGACAGGAGCTGGCAGCAGAAGAGTCTTCTTTTAGCACGAGTGAGTACTTTATCTCAGGCATGTGGAGAATCCAAATAAGCAGCACAGAGAATTACGTCACTTTTTTATTTATTTATTTTTTTACCAAAATGAAGAAAACTAACTCGAAGTTTTCAGAGTGCATGTTGCTCATGAATTAACTCACGAGCCCATTGCTGGAGCACGATATGGGATGTCCATAATACAGTCAAACCTCTGTTTTCGTCCATAATCCGTTCCAGAAGGCTGTTCGAAAACCGAAATTGTTCGAAAACCAAAACCACGCTCTTTTTAAAATAAAAATGTTTATTGATCACGTCTGCTCACAATGGAAAGCAACACGAGGAAGCGTCACTTCCTCGTCTACCCGAGGAAGCGTCACTTCCTCGAGTAAGGAAGGCGGGAGGAGTCAAATGGTGCATTCAAGTGCGCTCAGTTTGTTCGAGAACCGAAATGTGTTCGTCATCCGAGGCATAAAAAATTTTTGGTCGAAAACCGAATTGGTCGAGAACCGAGACGTTCGAAAAACGAGGTTTGACTGTACCTCCTCTCGTTTGCACGAATTCTTTTAGAAAAATATCGAGTAAAGAAATGTGCCTTCACCTCCCTGCAATCATTTAACTTTTCAGACACACCCTGTTAAGTAATTTGTTTTCGAAAAAAAAAGAAAAATGTGTTGTTTATACCAGAGCTACACATCTACGGCATAATTGCCGTGCAATGTGTTTGAGCATGAGTTTTGGCTCTTTATTTTCATCGCTAAAGCGGTTTCCACATGGCCGCCCCATGTTTGAAATGAAGTTCTGGAAAGTGACATTTCACACTGTGTTCACAATCTGTTCCACAAAGACGTGTCATGTGATCATGTGATGTTTTTATCACAGACTTATGCGCACACTCTTACATGATCACACCACACAATGCACAAGCACTATCATCAACTCCTTGTCGTCCGCTGTCCCTCAACCCCACTTTTCTTCCTCCAGTGATCGCCCAGGTGTTCTGAAGAAGTGCGGCGCTCCTTAAAATGCCGCCTCCTAGTGTGTTAGGTCTGCCTCCGTAGCCCCCGCATTCTCACATTTGTACATATTGCTCTTCTTCATTTGGCTGTCGCGGAGCTTGTTCCAATCCCAGACTGTGTTCTCCTTCCTTGTCTGGGACTTGTTTTCTTTTTTTTTTTTCCTTTGCCCTTCCGTAAGTATTTTGTTTTCATTTAAGAAAATCGTTGCACCCTTTTGGCGACCCGCAAGCCTTCTTCTCTATTCTGTCTCCCTGTATTGGTCATGTTTAAATCTCTTGAACGGCTTATTTGGTCTTTTGTGAACGTTATAGCAAATAAAATTGGGCCCTGTTAAGTGTTGCCTGTGAATTGTGAATAATTCATTTCATTATTTATTCATGTATTCATGACGCGTCTTTTTGTATTGTAATAGCAGAAAGCGGATTACAATGGTAAGAATGCTAAAATTGAAATGTGAAACTCTCAGCCATCACTGAAGCATATTTCGAGGAGTTGGTGATCAGCCACCTTTGACTCGCCATTGCCTCGACTGATAATCTAACTCGATAATTTGATTTATTGAAATCAATACTGTTTTATTATATGTGCCATAGATTTTAGGATGTGCAAGACCTTCCCTCTCACTCCAAGTAGAAGGCTCGTCAGTTTATGTCATAAAAGGCCAAAGATGAAAATGAGTACCGTCAAACCTCGTTTTTCGTCCATAATCCGTTCCAGAAGGCTGTTCGAAAACCAAAATTGTTTAAAAACCAAAACCACGCTCTTTTTAAAATAAAAATGTTTACTGAACATGTCTGCTCACAATGGAAAGCAACATGAGGAAGTGTCACTTCCTCATCTAGCCGAGGAAGCGTCACTTCCTCGTGTGAGGTACGTGGGAGGAGTCAAATGGTGCATTCAAGTGCACTCAGTTTGTTTGAGAACCGAAATTTGTTCGTCGTCCGAGGCATAAAAAACTCAAAATATTTGGTCGAAAACCGAATTGGTCGAGAACCGAGACGTTCGAAAACCGAGGTTTGACTGTACAGTATTGTTATTACAAGAACATCCCTCTTTAGCATGATAGGCAAGTATCTTAATTTTTCACGAATTACACGTAATTTATTACACGATTTGCTGGTATCCACGCTGAACAATTCATTTATTTATTAAGCGCTGTAGATAGTCGATAGATTGAAATTTCTTGTGTTTAGACACATATTTTCCCGGGCCACATAAAATGATGTGGCGGGCCAGATCTGGGCACCCGGGCCTTGAGTTTAACACCTGGGGATTAAGTGCATCACAGAACACTTAACTGAACATAACTGTACGTCTTGAAATTACACACAGGCTGGGGAGTCTCGGAATACAAGTAACGGGGGTGACATTTCATAAAAATGTGGGTTATTTAAAAAAAATGACTGTAATTCTAAGTGACTTGAAAATATTCTTTTCATTACTGTTGGTGTTATTAGCATTGCCTTGAACACTTGTCATATACATTGCTGCATCGACTGAGCTCACATATTCATTTTTCATTTCAGTCGTGCCACGACCATATGGTGCTTCTTAAAATTGCAACATCTTTCTACGCAGGACCCCCCCTCACACACACACAGAGGCAATAATAACACACACCTTACAAGAGTGGTCTCTGCAGGTTCGAGGAATGCACGCTGTTCATCAGTGCTCACAATCTGTTGCTGGTTCAGGCCTCCCACCTGACTGTTCAGTTCAGATGACAGACCTAAACACGAGTGTCACAAAAAGCACGTCGGACAAATGCAATGTGTTTCGATAGAAGTTCGAACGTGATATGTTCTTTTAACACGAAAGCCTTTGCATAATGCATTACACCAAAGCATGTCATGTCTCGTTGGCTACAAGAATTAAACATTTGTTGGGTACTAAAAAGAACACAGCCCTGACATGATGAACCTGAAATCGAGATAATCAGCATTTTATGGGCCAGATGTGGCCGAGTGGTCAAGATTGTCACTCGCCACTGTGGGGGCCACGGTTCAAGACCTTCCACTCCCAACAACACATGACAGTGGAGCATCAGGATTCACACACGAGCATGACTCGTGTATGTCAATGCCACACCTTCCTTCAATCTGTTAGATGTTCAGATTCTGTTGTTGTTGGCTATGTCATCCCAGCAGAGTAGAAAAAAAAGTGATTGACGTCCTCCAAAGTAGGAATTTGGAGCGAGGAATCTGATCATACAGAATCATACATAATAATTCTGTATTAGGCGTCACTTCAAAAACAGTGCGCTATTTTCTCAAGCAGGACAAAAATAAATCGAAATGATATCAATATAAATAATCGTTAAGGGTGTATTGACAGTGGAAGCAGAATTCAAACAAAAGGGAATTTGCTTTTGATTGTTCTGAGCCAGTGACAACTACTGCAAGTGCCATCACCAATGTCGGTCCACAGGTTCAAACTTGTTCAACTCATCTCGATAGCAGCCTACCAATTGTATCAATAATTACGTGATAAATATAATTTGTATGTAGAAATGTATACAAATGTCATAAAACGTGCAGTACCATTTACTGCGTTTAGGGTTAGGGAAATGTTTATCTTGTACAGTCAAACCTCGGTTTTCGTCCATAATCCGTTCCAGAAGGCTGTTCGAAGTTGATGTCCGAAATTGTTTAAAAACCGAAACCACGTTCTTTTTAAAATAAAAATGTTTACTGAACACGTCTGCTCACAATGGAAAGCAACACGAGGAAGCGTCACTTCCTCGTCTACCCGAGAAAGCATCACTTCCTTTTGTAAGGAAGGCGAGAGGAGTAAAATGGTGCATTCAAGTGCGCTCAAGTTTTTTCGAGAACCGAAATTTGTTCGTCAACCGAGGCATAAAAAACTCTAAATTTTTGGTCGGAAACCTATTTGGTCGCGAACCGAGACGTTCGAAAACCGATGTTTGACTGTATTAGGCTTTTAATATGGTCAAGGTCTCGGTGTGACTGCGGATTTTGATGTGCATCGTTAGCGTCAGCGCTGATTTCATTTCAATGAAAATGTTGACATTTCCGAGCATTCTAAATTAGCAAACAAACAAAATTTTGAAATGGTGATGTGAGTCGTAATAGGTGCTAGCAAGATAAGGTGTAATTCGAACTGGTACAAACGGTATTAGGAACCAAAGCGAGATGGTGGTTTTTTTGTTTTGTTTTGTTTTGTTTTTCCTGAAAGTATGGATAAAAGCAGTGGGTAGTGGCTTGTTAAAAGGGTTAGACCCGACCACGACAATATAATACAGCACACATATCCATAAGAAATACTTCACAGTTTTTGCTAAACAGGCCGTAGATGAGCACGACTTCATTTTATTCTCAGAGAATACAAAAGAGTCATGTTTTCAGTGCTTTTACACCGTGTATGTCTCTGAACACCAGAAATGGATGATTTCCATTTTGTGTCATCATTCTTTTTATACCCTTGATCTCCTTGTTTCCTCGCCTCATACATTACACAGCTATGTGGTTTTTATGTTTGTCCCCATGGCCACAAGCATAGATTTATCATTCTTTCGTCAAGCAGCATACTCCAAGTCCTATTAGACAAACGCGCCGCTTCCTATACCCCCCGATCCCCCCCACCCCCACCCCCATCTCACTAGGCACAACCAAGTTGCAGCACATGGTCTCATGTGAATCCCCATAAGGTTACAATAGTACTATACACCCCCACTCCATCAACCTTACGTCATAATATTATTGACCACCTGAGAGACAAGAGGTGCTCGGTAATTATCTGCATGCATCATAAGCATGACTATTGCACAGGCCAGAGGGAGAGCCGCTCGCTCTACGGAGATAATGAACGAACAAATGAAACGAAAGAAATGTAAAGCCAAGACTGAGACGCAAAGCAGAAAGTTAAACACGACTACAATGGAATATTGGAAGGAATAGAAAGGGGAGATGTGGTCGTTGTTCAAAACACCAGATGGATGGATCATGGGAATGAGTCACATTGGCCAGTGGACAGAAGCGTCTGAGCCATGATTAGGGTGGATATTGATAGCAAAGGCAAGCAAACTGCGTCGTACTTCTTCGGCCACTGACAGGTGCATACAATAACACGGGGGACAAGGCAAAAGACAAAACGAGTCGCGGTAAGGCAGATGGATGGGCGGGCGGATGCAACGATTCACAAGCCGACGAGATGCCAGCCAGCCAGCCAGACAGGCAGAGGGAGGGAGGGAAGTATTACAGAGTCAGGACGTACACGGTGCATCACGGGCAGTAAAGCAGCGTTTGCTGTCATGTCCATAAGTCACACTCCCCTGAGTTTTTTCCTCTCAAATGAAAATCGGACAATGTTTGTTCCTCTTCTGAGGTGTCAGAAGAGAGGGGGGGGAAAATCCTCACATCCATCTTTAAATCGCATCTGGTTCTATCACAGAAAAAAAAATGAAGGTGTAATACATCACTTTTATAACAGGATGGGGCCAAGATTGGGAGAATTACAAGACTACTTTTTTATTTATTCAACAATTAGTTTTTCCATACTGCTTGGAGATGTTTGTTTTATAAGGTCAATGGTAAAGCTTTTTTGAATATGCAGTGATCCCTCGCTATTTCGCGGTTCGCTTATTCGCTTGTTTGAAAAAATCCGCGATGCTTCAGTGCATCGCGGATTTTTTCAAACATATTCATAAAAAAAAAAAATAATAATTTAAAAAAAAATTGTTTTCATATACATGTAGTACAGTACTGTATATGTTGCTCTATGTGACTCGCTGTTGTTTTGCTGACTTTCGCAGCTTCTCGCGGACCGTTTACGGACTTTTTGCGGACTTAAAAATGTTTTTTTTATATGTTTACTGTCCAATTGGATGAGAACCGAGACGTTCGAAAACCGAGGTTTGACTGTATCATAACCCTTCCAATCATTTCTACAGATGGTATTTTTGTGCTCGTTTATACACACTGAGCTAAATTGAATTAAAGTTTGATATCTTCAAATTGTTAATTTTGTTGCATTACAGTTGAAAACCAGGGTCATTAAAAGTAAAGCCATGTTGGCCAAGTTGAATAATAATTCTCTTAAAACATAATTGTGGAAATTTGAAAACACTCATCGAAGCTGCTGTTCATTGTAGCCGGCAGCCTCATCCATCAAATAATAAGAATATTATTTGATCTCAGTGTTGCTCACCCTGTAGATTTCACGGGTCTCTGCTTCTTATCAAGATCAATTCAACTTGATACAAGCTGAGCCTTTTTATTACCTCAATGAATTTGGGTGGCTAACGAGCGGGGGGAAAAAAATCAATAACGAAGCTAAGGCACGTATGGTCGACAGAGACCCGACGCAGCTGCAAACGTGACCAAATAAACCAGAGGAAGTGCTCCCTTATACTCTCCTGTTGGTATTCATAAAACGGTCATGGCTGCTTGCAAGCTTATCACCAGATGACGTCATATTACTTTCAAAATTCATACTTTTTGGGACATTTTTTGTTTGGTGGTTCTTTGAAATTGTTCTGTTGTAAAATCGAGACCTCTGTTCAATAATGTTTGAGAAATGCTGCACTAGAGAGAGAAAAATATTTTGTTTTCTACATCCTGTGCAAATGTTTCTTTTATTTGTTCATACTCCCTCCACTTTGCATAAAATCTATAAAAATTACCCACTTTAGCATCCTGGTTGAGTTCAAGGGACTTTCAGAGGCCAAAACTTTTGACATTTGTGTACTTTTTGGGCTGCTGGCCAGATTTCCTTCTGCCTCAAGTAGGTTCGACTGTTGCTTTGGCTTGTCTGCTTTGATGGGGAGCGAAACACATCACAGGTGAGTAAAAGTTCAACCTGTCACCGAGTCGTTGAGCAGAAGTCGAACTTGTTTCTCACATGTGTTTATTTGCCGCATTTCTCCTTCTCGCTCTTCTAGCTTTCATTCAATTTGCATCGCCCTCTCACATTTTCTGACACAAATGGTCAACACACACACACACACGCATATACATACACATAGCGCGAGTTAATCACATTCACAGACTGTGTGATTCAGACACCAGACAGTTTTCTATGCCTCAAGTTCAACTTCAACTCAAAATTCAACAACTTCAACATCTGAGAAATTTATTTGACTTTTGGCCTCTGTGTGTGTGTGCGTGTGTGTGTGTGTGTGCATGATAACCTGGGAAAGGAAGTTGGCGCATTTCAAAAGCAACACACTTTTATGTCATTCATTTTCAACTGAAATAAGCGAAGAACAGTTTTTAAAAAAAACATTTTAAGTCGAAGAACTAGAACAGGAGGAACTCTGAGGGAAGAAAATTTGTTTGAAAAAATATATACAACATATGTGGCAAAGTAAGTGTCTAAAATATTCGTTCCACACCACTACAAACTAATAACCGCAGGTCAACTGTCAAAACCTCTGACAATGTCAGTCAAAACTGTCATCTTTTTTTTCATAAAGTTCTAATACATCTTGTGTATTAAATTGGCTGCATGTAATGAGATGACTGTGTGTGTGTGTGTGCGTGTGTGCGCGCGCCTGTATATTGAAACCTTCAAATTCAATGCAACTGCTCATTGAAAAAGCACCTTGCTGCCTGTCTTAACAAAGGCACCGAGCAGCAATCCTGAGTATAAAACAGAAGACTCCATTAATTAGAACTGCAAAATTGTCACGCTCGTCCCTACGCAGGAGGTCAGAGCAGAGCGAAGTGAAGTGTTTCGTTCATAAAGATGGCGAGGAAATGTCGTCTTGGTCAAGGACTCTTCAGGAGAAAGGTTGTTGTTTGGCTTTGACAAGGTCCTCTAGAATTATGCTATGAGGGAACACTTGTGATTTGTGAGTTGGATCCGGGGCGTAACGAAATACATGCAACAGTATTGCATAATCAGGATGCAAAATAAAATTGTAATGTATTCAATTACACTTACAGGGGGGGACCCCCACTCAATGGGATTACGGGTACATTTATGAAAAACTGAAATTATTTCACAGGATTACGATACGTGACACTGATGTTAATGTACTACTACACTATTGGTGGTACTTGGGGAAAAAATGCCTGGGAAAACTGTTTCACAAGTCAAACATTCCCGGTTCTGCAACGCATGACTTTAAATTCGATTCATTTCAGATTGCATTGCATTTAGATGCATTTAAGTGCATGTGCAGTAACCAGCATGGCTTAGGTGGTCACGTGTTCCTCCCCCAAACTGAAGGTGGTGGGTTTGATTCTGAAACAAATCTGACCATGTCAAAGTGCCCTTGAGCACGATACTCAACCTGCAGTTGAACCGGAAAGGTTGTCCAGTATGTAAAAAGCAAGTCTGCATAATGCAAACTCTCTGCTTTTTCCAGGATAAATCCGATTTTGCAAAGATGGCTGGATATGTGTGTGTGACCGTGTCCTGAGCAGCAGCTCTTTACAGCTGGACGTAGATGAAGCAGTGCAAATCACAACTTAACTATGTATGGTCGCTCCTATGGGAGTCCATGTTTAATTTTGTATGCCTGCAGAGAGTGTCATAACATATTCACTTCACACAGCTCAACAAGCTCGCTGGGTCAGGATAAAGAAGCGTGTGAATTTCTACACAGTTGCACATATGCATGCGTTGCATGGTACATTGCCGTCAAGCTTGATATTTCAGTGAGAAGTTGTATGTGGAGACTCAGCCTTCAGGTTGCAATGCTAGAATACTCACAAAAAAATACAAGGCACAATGGGCCCTGTTTTGGTTGACTGGCACCCGTGCACTGTGCACTCGGCGTAAAAACAGCCTCACTGGACATTTCAGCCTCGGCCCCCAGCGCATCTGCAAATTTGGCCACAAAAAGTTGACTAAATTTTAGACTTCACAAAAGCAGGTGGTCAATGCGATTTTGCGTCCAAAGCATGCGTAATAGGTTGAATTGAAGACTGCGAATTGCAGATAGGTGTGAATGTGAGTGTGAATTGCTTTTTGCCTATATTTATCCCGTGATTGAATGGTGACGAGTCCCAGGTATACTCAGGCCCAGTTGCCCAAGTCAACCGGGATAAAGTCTAGCTCATCCGACACCTGGGCAATCTTTAAAGAGAATAAATGAATGACTGTTTTGCAACTAAGGAGAGCCAAATGTCAATGAATACGTTTGACAGTTGAACACAGTTAAGGATGAGGCCGTGCTTGCCTTGCACAAAGCACGTTTGAAGCATTTAACACATCACTGAGAGATTCTCGCATATGTTTTGTATAATTCATAAGCTGGCACTCGCCCACACAGAATATACAGCATGTGTTTTGGCACGCAGAAGCGTATACGTTCCATGGTACAATACGTTCCATACGTAGACCTACATAGAACGGATTGAGGTCAGTCTATTGTTAATGATTGCTGGAAGACGTTTTGATCACACCCTGTCATTGAATCTCTAACATTAAGATTCCATTAAGATTGATGCTAATTTCACAGAGATAGGCAGCAAATACCATTTTTTTTTTAATTAAAAAAAGGCAATTGCCCCTTTATTTCGGAACCAAAATGTATTGTGACACCCATGACCTATGCCCCACCACAAAGTATTGTGGAAACAGGTTGAGTAGATTTAACTGTGATCAAAACTATAAAAAAAAAAAAATCTTGACATTGGTAATGGACAAAATCGTTTCCAAAGAAACCACTCGTAGCCCAAGCAAACCACATTTAGGTGTCAGTGGATAATCGAGAATCTTATTGTTTCTTGCGATTAAAAAAGATACAGATATATCATCAAAACCAGAATGTTTCCAAAGTGCGACATTGTACTTCCAAACACTTCGACACACACAACCCAAAGTGGAAAAAAACAAAACAAAACATGAAACTCACTTGAGGTCTCTCAGGCACATTATTAAATTAGTCAGGGAAACATACGCCCAGTGCCTCAAAGACTAGAGGCTTTCTCTTTTCACCTAATCCCAACAAACCGGCTTCCTCCTTTGTTACAATCTCCCTCTCGTTTCAATTTGACCAAGCAACAAGGAATCCAGGAAAGAAAGAATTGTTTTCCAAGACCAGCCAGAACAATCTTTCATTTTTTGGGGGGGGGGGTTTCCTTTGAGTTAATCTCAACGCTGCTGATTAGCGATTGGCATCCTGCACGATTGTCTTTTTCAAGAGAAAGGGAAACAGACACAAAAAAGGGATACGGAATAAAGAAACAATTTACATATCCATCAATCAAGAGAGAGAGAGAGAGAGAGGGAGCGCACACATAAACATTTCTTCCAAACAAATAAACACACTCATCCAGTTCGCCTGAAAGAATAGATGAAAGAAAAGAAAATTAACAATGTGAAAATGAACAAACGTTCACCACCTCAGGGATTTCCCTCACAGCAGCAGAATCTACTCTACTACCTAATCATTATACATGTTGAATTACCTTTTTTTTTCTTTTTCTCAGTGAAAATAATGGTTGATGTCACGTCTGTAAGAGACAAATGTCTGAAATTACACAAACTGCTACACTATAAGAAAATTAGACCCATTGGTGTTGTTTCCAGTTCATTTGGGATGTAAAAGCCACTATTATTGATGAGGCCATTAATAATCATTTGGTAAATGAGAAGGGATGGGGGATTTCTGCAAATTCATGAATAAATTCAACGCAACATACAGTCAAACCTCAGTTTTCGTCCATAATCCGTTCCAGAAGGCTGTTCGAAAACCGAAACCACGCTCTTTTCAAAATAAAAATGTTTACTGAACACATCTGCTCACAATGGAAAGCAACACGAGGAAGCGTCACTTCCTCATCTAGCCGAGGAAGCGTCACTTCCTCGTGTGAGGTACGTGGGAGGAGTCAAATGGTGCATTCAAGTGCACTCAGTTTGTTTGAGAACCGAAATGTGTTCGTCATCCGAGGCATAAAAACTCGAAATTTTTGGTCGAAAACCGAATTGGTCGAGAACCGAGACGTTCGAAAACCGAGGTTTGACTGTAATTTCATTGCCAGTCAAGCAATGTTACTTTTTGTACGTCCAAATTATCTTTTATAAATAATTTCCTGTTGACTCACAAGTATTTAGCCACTATAAGCCACATGTCCATCAAGCACAAAACTTCATATCATCATGGGACCCTACTTTATGCTTTATGCCGATTACGGGATATTTAGGCAGCTCTTAGCGATGAAAGGGAATCTTGCTGAAGGCAGGTGGCTTTACGCTTTAAGCCGGGGGTCGGCAACACGCGGCTCCAGAGCCGCATGTAGCTCTTTAGCGACATCTAGTGGCTCGCTGGAGCTTTATAAAAAATAATTGAAAATGGAAAAAGATTTTGATAGTAGGTTAATATAGCTCAAATAGATATAGATACATGTTGCAGCTCCGAAAAAGGAGAGCTGTGGTGTTGTTTTTTTTTAATACGTACACTTTATTTATGCTTTTAACAGTCTCGGCAAACACAGATACGTCTGCGTCCGACTTCGTGCCTTCTCTCTTCTCATTCGACTCAAGAGGCATTCAAAGACAGCCTCCGAAAAACGGAAATTAATGATCACTTCACCGACATTAAGAAAAGCAAAAATAATGCACCAAAACAAACAAAAAATCAAGTGAAGTTCCAAGCGCCATGGGAGCGATGGCAAACATAGCATTGCTAAGACTGGGAGGCGGCGCCAGGCGAGTTACGCCGCAATTCGTGAATGGATTTCGGATTGCTTGGGCTAACATGTCTGCTTGCACTGTTGTTCGAGCTTTCGCAAAAAGCCCGAACGCATTTCTGTGGAGCTAATCAGATTCATTCAGCCAAGAGGTGAGCTCATTGATCGTACTTTCAAATTATTCACCTCACTCTCGCCAAAAACAGATGCCTTGTGCTGTGCGATACCACAATTTATGTTGTTTCAATTTGTGATGCCGCTCTATGTTCCCAACAGGAAGAGAGTGTCAAGAGATTTATGTCCCCACAATGTAAGATATACGTGTAACACACACACACACACGCACACACACAAAAGCCTCCAGCCACTTCCACTTCAAAGATCCACTGCTTGATTGGGCCACAAGAGGTTTTGGGGAAAGTTACTCCTCAGAGGAAAGGTTTGCTTGTCTGCGTCATTAAAAGCAATCTGTACAGCAGAGCTTGAGGCTTGAGCAGTAAATAACAGAAATAATAATGAGTGAATTAAATCACACATTTCTTGTTTTTAGTGTAAATTTTACTGTTATGTCGGATGGAGTTTTAAATTAATTTCAAGATGGGAAAAAAATGAGTTTAATTGATGATATGATAATGAATGAACCTAAGTGGGTAAGTTGACCTTGTAAAGCTTGAATATATAATTTTAATTGTTGTTTTGCCGATATTTCTTTCAAGTAATTGGATGGCGGTCCTCATTAAAACATAAATGGCTTTGTCACAGTGATTCTTCTCACCATTATTGGGACTTTATTGGGGCTGCAGCTATTGAATATTTTGGTGTATATATTGGTGACACAAAAGCAAGTACAATCAAACCTCGGTTTTCGAATGTCTCGGTTCTCGACCAATTCGGTTTTCGACCAAAAATTTCGAGTTTTTTATGCCTCGGATGACGAACAAATTTCGGTTCTCGAACAAACTGAGTGCACTTGAATGCACCATTTGACTCCTCTCGCCTTCCTTACACGAACGAGGAAGTGACGCTTCCCCGTGTTGCTTTCCATTGTGAGCAGACGTGTTCAGTAAACATTTTTATTTTAAAAAGAGCGTGGTTTGGGTTTTCGAACAATTTCGGTTTTCCAACAGCCTTCTGGAACGGATTATGGACGAAAACCGAGGTTTGACTGTATTTTGTGACGACAGGGAAAAACCGCAATACAGCAAAACGAAAGCCCATCCCGTGAATGAAAGTTTCTTTCATACTTGAAACCAAACCTGTACTGGACAGAAGCAAAAGACTCAATATTTAATTTGAGGAACACAAATCATTGTCTGTCTCTACCCAGACAAAACAAAAAAAAGCTGTACAATCGATACAATGTATACCTATTGGAGAGAAAAAAAACCCTCGGCAGACGTTGGCATTGTACGTGCGCAAAACGGAAATGGAGGCAATATCTTCTTCTTCACACATAGCGAGACTCTTTTACAACAAAGTCTGTCTCATTGCAAAGGATCACATAAAGGACACCGTTTTTTTTTTTTATTGATTACGGTAGTCACCTCAGTTATTTCATTCCACATGGAAAAGACGGAGTGATATTGGAGATCTCTTTTTGTTATGTGCTCTTTTCTGCTTGAATACCTTTGGTGCAGTCTCCCAAGACACTTTTTTTGATTTAATATCCACTTTGCTTCCTTACAAAGGCACCAGATCCACTTTAACTTACATTACTTAAACACTTGCCCCCCCCCAACCCCCCACCCAGTGAATGAACCCTTGTGACCTAAAGAATCATTACAGTCACACAAGTCACACGAATCATGTTCTTTAATGTTTTTTTTCTTGAGGTTATTAAAGTCGCAGTGTATGCTCTTTTTCTCCCTTACTCCGCCAACTTTGCATTTGAAAAGTGCCAAAAATATCAACATAAATCATTCGTATAAAAGCAATATTTCTTTTGGAACATCCTATCTACTTCTTGACAAATAGTACTGATGCGTGATATTATGAATGTACTACCACTGCAGTGACCACTAGTTTGACAGATGAGCTAAATATGCTGAATAAAAGATGAGACGAGGCATGACGAGAGTCTGTATTTACTGTTTTTAAGCGTTTCCCTTTGACTGTTCGGTTTTTTTTTTTTCTCATTGGATTTGAGACTCAAAAATATCCCTCATGAAGCATAAAAAGTATGACCTCGAAGCACTCTGGTCAAATTTTTCTTCTTCACACATAGCAAGACACGTATTTGCCAACACACACACACACACACACACACGAGAGATCTCGTGATATGCAACCTGCTCGCACATGTATCTCATTATGTCCTTTTCATGAAAGTGAGATGTGAATTCACTTGAAGGGAATGTTGATGGATGAATGCAAATGTTATCACTGCCTTCCATTGTAAAAATCCTTGGCCTGCCACTGCTTCTATCCTGCCAGCCTGAACAGATACATGCGGGGATCCGTCACGTGGTTTCAAGGAGCTCAACTGGTGGTGTGAAAGACATAACCATTTATTTTTTGAAAGAAGGGGAGTACATTCCGAGCACACTTTTTATGCACATTAAGGAAATAATATCAAGAATATTTAGAATAAAAATATTGAGGCGGCCCAGTATTAGCGCATCGACCACACAGTGCAGAGGTACTGGGTTCAATCCCAGCTCCGGCCTCACTGTGTGGAGTTTGCATGTCCTCCCCGGGCCTGCGTGGGTTTTCTCCGGGTACTCCGGTTTCCTCCCACATTCCAAAAAACATGCACGGCAGACTAATGGAACACTCTTAATTGTCCTTAGGTGTGAGTGTGAGCGCGGATGATTGTTCGTCTCTGTGTACCCTACGATTGGCTGGCAACCGGTTCAGGGTGTCCCCCGCCTACTGCCCGAAGACGGCTGGGATAGGCTCCAGCACTCCCCCCGCGACCCTTGTGAGGATAAAGCAGATCGTAAAATGGATGAATGAATGAATTTCATATTGACAGGGTAGCTGCCACCCCTTACCACTCTGTAAAACCGCCCGTGCTGCATATCCAGTACTGTAGGGCGCTGAGTGTGTTTGTTTTGTCCACTTTGCTGTGCACTTAGAGTGTCTTTTAATGGATTCAACATCTCTCTGTATGTTTATTGGATGATGATGAAAAATGCAGTGGCTAAAATGCCCCTAAAGATACCGTCACAATGAGGCATTTTGTTGGCAAAGTCACTTACTGTATATGCATACAAATCACCGGTTCTCCTTTCCACACTAAAAGTTTAATTCATCCGGTTGCTTTCAGACTACAGCACGCCATTTAAATTCAATTTAAACAAGGCCCCAAACTTACTTTTATTGTATTTCCTAGCACACACAAACCCTCCTGCATTTATTTATTTTATGGTTTGTAGTGGTTGCCTTCTTCTTTTTTTTATTTTTCTCTCTTACAATCAGTCAGTTCAATTTACTCGGGGAAAGACTGCAGGGTTGAAGCAGCTGAGCTGTCACAATGAATTTGTGTGCTCTAAACAAGATTAACTACTGCTATTTGTATCCCCCCCATATCTCTGAAAGGGTAATCAACGCAGGCGGTTTAGTTTGCTAATTTTCACCATGGTAACCACTTAAAAAAAAGCCCATCACGGCAAATAGATTGGCTTCAAATAGCATCGCTATTATATATATGTGTGTGTGTGTGTGTGTGTGTGTGTGTGTGTGTGTGTGTGTGTGTGTGTGTGTGTGTGTGTGTGTTTCGAAGTAATGTAAGTTTTTTCACGCCTTTTGGCCTCTATGTATGGGAACAACTTCTCCTTTTGGTTGCCCCAGCCAGTCCATACATATGATACGTGTGTCCCGAACGATGGAGCGAACAATTTAATTTTTCTTGTGGCGCTGAAAAGATACATTATGTTTGTCGTTCATGAATATGGAGTCTTCACAAATCCTCAGGCATGACACAATAAAGGCGAGGAGTTTGCTCATTTCGCTGAAAGGAAAACTGGACATGGTGGAGTCCAGGAACTGTAATAAGAGATTCAATGGAATGACGGATTTAAATCATTCCGATGTCATGTTACATTAGTTCATTTTCGAAGCTGAATCAAAGTGCTCACACTCAGGTCCTCCACACTTGTTTTAATCTCTCCAACCGTGATCCTTTTTTTCATTTATTTTTAGTAGAATGCTGGATAAGTGACATTATCAATGACAAAAGGAAGAAAAACTCACTTCACAAAAAGAAGATAGCATGCATCCTTTTTCAACCTTCCATTTCGGCTTGAAGATCTCACTCTCACATCTTGGATCAGCAACACAGAGGCTGAGAAGGAAGAGGTGCGAGAAAGTGAGACACCTGCGAGCTCAACACTTTTGGAGCCTAGATTAAAAAAAAAAAAAAAATCTATTAATTAACATGGAGCATTTTTTTTCTTTCCAGCCACTGTCGATTGATTACCTGATGAGAGTCGGACAAGCGAGAGGAAGGTGCGATACCAATTAGGAAGAGTGAAGTGTTTCGAAAAAACCCAACTCACTTCCACAGTTGACAGACTTTCATGCCGGCGCCGTGCTGCTTATCGGCTGCTCGGAATGAAATGGCACCGCAGATTTTCCCGCTTGATAAAAATAACCTCTATGACAGGCGTGAGTTGAGCTCATTGTACAGGGGGGGGGTAACACGCAGCTGAAAGAAAATGATGCCTTGTGTTGTCTGCCACATCAATAACATTTATACAAACCATGTTTTGTTGTTGTTGTTTGTTTCTTCAAAATGGGAGGTGGAAATGACAGCAGTTACGTTTTGTTAAGGAAATCAATAAAACACGTGCTCATAAGTCGAACAGCTCTTACAATTGAAAATACGGTATTAATCAAAATGAAGTGACTTCAATTTTTCATTTTCCACCCATTCTCTGATCGTCTTACCCTCACAAGGGTCGCGGGGGGTGCTGAAGCCTATCCCAGCTGACTTCGGGCAGTAGGCGGGGGACACCTTGAACTGGTTGCCAGCCAATTGCAGGCCGAAAAGAAACAACCATCCACGCTCACCTTCACACCTAGGGACAATTTAGAGTGTTCCATTAATCTGCCATGCATGTTTTTGGAATGTGGGAGGAAACCGGAGTACCCAAAGAAAACCCACGCAGGCACAGGGGAGAACATGGAAACTCCACACAGGAAGGCCGGAGCTAGAATCATACCCTGCACCTCTAAACGGTGAGGCCGACGCACTAACCCGGGGGTCGGCAACACGCGGCTCCAGAGCCGCATGCGGCTCATTAGCGACATCTAGTGGCTCCCTGGAGCTTAATAAAAAATGTTTGAAAATGGAAAAAAGAAATTAACAGTCTCGACAAACACAGACACGTCTGCGTCCCGACTCCGTGCCTTCTCTCTTCTCGTTCGACTCGAGAGGCGTTCAAAGACAGCCTCCGAAAAACGGAAATTAATGATCACTTCACTGACACTCAGAAAAGCGAAATTAATGCACCAAAACAAACAAAAAAAAACAAGCGAGGAAATCACAAAATATATTCTATGGGGGCGTTTGTGAACACACAACAAAGGAATGAATAACAAACAATTCTGAGACAGTCCAGTCTCCTACATACACACAGCATGCGTTTCCTTCATTGCAAGTTTTATAGAACTTTTATTTTTTTGCGGCTCCAGACATATTTGTTTTTTGTTTTTGTTTTTTGTCCTGTATGGCTCTTTTTGGGTTGCCGACCCCTGCACTAACCAGTTGACCACCGGGCCGCTCTTCTCTCATTATGGGTTTTCTCAATGATTCTCCTCGCATTTTAACATTCAGAGTTGATAAAACAAGATCAAATTCATTATTAACTTGTTTGGTAAGGGACACAATGGCCGCAAGAGTGCGTTATGGGTTGCACGAGGCAAACGGTCTGAAGGAGACAGCTATCTCGGCCGTATGGGAAGAGAAGAGCTTGTGCTGTGCGAAGAGGAGGTGAGAAAAGGAGGAGGGAAAATGACACGAGGCTGGTGAAACGAACAGATCATAAGAGCCCCCGGGGTAGAGACAATTGAGGCATGAAAGAGCTTTGGAGATGTGGGTGGTGTGGGGTGAGGGGAGATGCAAACTTCACATCCACTTTATCCGTCTCCAAATTTTTTTATCAGAACTTGTTAGCTGTCTGCAACTCACTTCTTTCTCCATTTGGCTTAACTTTCCTTTTCTACTTCTCATTTTACCGCCCATGGATTCCCTTTCGTTTCTCGTGAAAAAAAATGACAGCTGACATTTATGTTAAACAACTCTCGGTTACACTCTATATATTGACAAAAGTTGAAAGCCTCTGAGATTGAATAGTTTTGAATTTGATCAAGA
Source organism: Hippocampus abdominalis (assembly GCA_018466805.1). Lineage (NCBI taxonomy): Eukaryota > Metazoa > Chordata > Actinopteri > Syngnathiformes > Syngnathidae > Hippocampus > Hippocampus abdominalis. The sequence goes on from CM031703.1 coordinate 5,051,781, forward strand.
TTCCTGCATTACTCCTCTACGCGTAACATTGAACTCTGCAGTGACGGAATATAGCCAACCAAAGAAGCTCTCTGACTGACAAATGAGGAAGTGCCAGTAAATGAAGCAAAGTAATATCCTACCCGATGTTCATCCATCAAATGATATTGAAAAAGAAGTGCATATTTTGTTTTATTGTCCTTTTTATCATAATTTGAGGAGACAGAGATTTTGTAAATGATCTGATGTCGCTCTATATCTCCTTACACTGTCAGATGAAGAACGACTCAAGCATTTGTTCGAGCATAAGCCATTTTATTTGGAATGTTGTTGTTAAGTGCTTGGCTGACACGGAATTTTGGTAATTTTGTGGATGTCTGCCTTTTGTTCATTTTCATGTCTCAATCACAGAGTAAGTAAATAAAGTAAAATGAAGATATTCACATTTAATTGAAGAAAATGCTTCGGATTCATCTGGGTAGACTGCCTTGAATAAAAGCACTGTGTCTTATATTGCGATAATGACCCTGGTGTGGAAATTGTAAAATAAGGCGACAATTTCTCACTTTCACACACAGCAAGTGTGTCGTTTTATTTTTCACTCAACTCTCGAGCCAAACAGGTAACGGCTGACAATCCGTTTCCCTAGCAACAAAACTAAACATGGCGGTCCTTAAAGGGACCGCAATTACTTTAAGTATTTGCAGTTCGTGGTGAATTGTGAATTGCGAAGTCACTACACACGTCCCCCCAGAATTCAACACAACAAAAATAGACAAACTAAAGTTCAAGTCGTGGGGGGCGAATCCGACGGCCGTAGCGGCTACGCAGGACGGGGGAGTGAGGAAGCGCGTCCGCAGGGGGCGGCGGCGGAGGAAAAGTGGAAACTGGAGACGGGGGAGTCATGGGGGAGGGGACAGAGGGGAGAAGGCTAGGAGAGTGTCCAGTGGGAGGACGACCTCGCCTCGGAGGTTGAGCCACTTCAACCGGCCTGGCCAAGTCCAGGTGAGCTGGCTTAAGGCGGTCCACCGAGACCCGCTCGGGTTTACCCCCCATGTCAATGACAAAATGTTTCTGTCCCGCCTCTAAAACCCGGAAGGGGCCTTCATAAGGAGGGCGCAATGGCCCTCTGTGCCCATCAACACGAATGAACACATAACTAGCTGACAGGAGGTCCCTGGGCACGTGAGAGCCTGGAACACCGTGGCAGGAAGTGGGCAGAGGGGCAAAAAGTCTGGCATTGTCCAAGAGGGTGGAGCGTTGCGCTGTGGCCGACCAAGGGGTAGAAGCAGTTGGCACAAAATCCCCTGGCACCCGTAGAGGCTGGCCATAAACCAACTCCGCAGAGGAAGACTGCAGATCCTCTTTAGGCGCTGTCCTGATGCCCAGCATGACCCACGGGAGCCTGTCAATCCAGTTGCCGTCCTTCAAGGTGGCACGAAGAGCAGCCTTCATTGACCGGTGGAAACGCTCGCAAAGGCCGTTGCTCTGTGGGTGATACGCTGTGGTGCGGTGCAACTTCACCCCCAAGCTGTCTGCCACTGCAGTCCAAAGTTCAGAAGTGAACTGCACGCCGCGATCTGAGGAAATGTCCGAAGGGGCGCCAAAACGGGATATCCAGGTGCCAATAAATGCCCGTGCCACGTCGACTGATTTAATGGATGACAGCGGGGCGACCTCCGCCCAACGTGTGGTGCGGTCGACCATAGTTAACAGGTGAGTGTACCCCTGAGAAGGGGGCAGGGGGCCTACCAGGTCGACGTTCACATGGTCGAAACGTCGCTCAGGCACGTGAAAATGTTCCAAAGGGGCCTTGGTGTGGCGGTGCACCTTGGCTCGCTGGCACACCATGCAGGCACGAGCCCAATCTCTTACATCCTTCTTCAGGCCGTGCCACACAAACTTGGCAGCCACCAGTCTTTGAGAGGCCTTGGTCCCCGGGTGAGAGAGTCCATGGACAGCATCGAAAACCTGGCGCCGCCAGCTCAAGGGAACCACCGGCCGAGGTGTGCCTGTGGAAACGTCACAAAGCAAAGTGGTGCCGGAGCTGTCAAAGACCATGTCCCTCAGGTGCAAACCTGTAGTGGACGACCGGCACTGCTGCACTGTGGTGTCGGTAGCCTGGTCCTTCGCCATACTGCAGTAGTCGAGACCCAGGTGGACCGCTCCAGTCATGGCCCGGGAGAGGCAGTCAGCAACACAGTTGTCTTTCCCTGCCACGTGCTGAACGTCTGTAGTGAACTCTGAGACATAGGTCAGCTGGCGTTGCTGTCGGGCGGACCATGGTTCTGTGGCCTTGGACATGGCGAAGGTCAAAGGTTTGTGGTCGACGTAAACCGTGAACTGGCGGCCTTCCAGCATGTGCCGAAAATGGCGGATGGCGAGGTACATCCCCAGCAGTTCACGGTCGAAAGTACTGTACTTCCGCTCAGGGAGGCGCAGCTGCCTACTGAAAAAGGCGAGAGGCTGCCAGGTACCGTCCACCCACTGTTCAAACACCGCCCCCACCGCGTAGTCAGAAGCGTCCGTGGTCAGTGCCACAGGGGCGGAAGAGGAGGGATGTGCCAGCATCGTAGCCCGTGCCAGAGCTGCTTTAGTGTCCGTAAAAGCCCTGACCCTGCTTTCAGTCCAGTCCACAGTGTGCTTGGGCTTCTTGCCTTTAAGGGCCTCATAAAGAGGCCGCATAGTGCGAGCTGCCCCCGGGATGAAACGATGATAAAAGTTCACCATGCCAAGAAATTCCTGCAGGGACTTCACAGTGACTGGGCGTGGGAACGCTGCGACGGCTTCCACCTTAGACGGGAGAGGAACTGCGCCTGCCTCCGTGACCCTGTGCCCCAAGAAGTCAATGGTGGAGAGGCCAAACTGGCACTTTGCCGGGTTGATGATAAGTCCGTGTTGACTGAGCTGTTGAAAAAGGGTTCGGAGGTGTGCCATGTGTTCTGCCGTGGAAGAACTCGCTACCAGGATGTCGTCAAGGTACACGAAAACAAAGGAAAGGTCCCGCAGCACAGAGTCCATCAGACGTTGGAAGGTCTGAGCAGCGTTCTTAAGTCCAAACGGCATGCGCAGAAACTCAAATAATCCAAAAGGTGTGATGACTGCTGTTTTAGGGATGTCAGGGGGGTGAACGGGCACCTGATGGTAGCCCCTAACGAGGTCGACCTTGGAGAAAATCACCTTGCCGGCTAGGTGAGCTGAGAAATCCTGGATGTGTGGCACAGGGTAGCGGTCGGGCGTCGTAGCGTCGTTGAGCCGTCGATAGTCACCACAAGGGCGGCAGCCGCCACCGGGTTTAGGGACCATGTGGAGAGGAGAGGCCCAAGGGCTGTTCGAGCGGCGGACAATCCCCAGGCGCTCCATGTTGTTGAACTCCGTCTTGGCCACAGCCAGCTTGGCCGGGTCCAGGCGCCGGGCGCGGGCGTAGACCGGTGGGCCCGTGGTGGCGAGGTGGTGTTCCACCCCGTGTCTGGCAGTCGCAGAGGTGAAGGTGGGCTGTGTGAGTGCAGGGAATTCGGCGAGTAGGCGATGGAAAGCGTCTGTGAGGGGGAGGATGCTGGAGAGTCGGATGACTTCAGCCGGGCCGAGTGTACACTCGTAAGAACAAAAAGTGGCAGCGTCTATCAAACGTTGATTTTTCATGTCCACTAAAAGTCCATGAGCGCACAAAAAATCCGCCCCCAAAAGCGGTACATCGACACGCGCTGTAACAAAGTTCCAACCAAAACGCTGCCCGCCGAAGCACAGTTCCACAAACCTCATGCCGTAGGTGCGGATGGGGCTCCCATTAGCAGCTGCCAAAGGGGGGCCGTGGCTGTCAGCTACCATGTCGATCTGCGATGCGGGCAAAATGCTGCGTTGCGCCCCTGTGTCGCAGAGGAAACGCCGTCCAGAGATAGAGTCGCAGATGAAAAGTAGCCTGCCAACGTTGCCGACGCTCATGGCCACTAATGAGCGCCAGCCACGGCGTTTCCCGGCCCGCCGAACGAGCACGGCGAGCGGCACTTCCTGGCCTTCGGTCCAAACTTGGCGTGGTAAAAACATAAACCAGTAGCCGGCCGCGGGTGAGGCACAGCCGCTGCGACGAGCGCGTAATTATCGGGGGCACCAGCGGCAGCCACGGGGAGGAGAGCCGCTGCACAGTGTTGCTGGCTGGCCAGGAAAAATTTATCAGCCTCCGCAGCTAGCTCTCTACAGTCAGTGATAGCAGTGTTCGCTAAAGCTGCCCTCACCTGTGCGGGTAATTGGCGCAGAAAAAGGTGAAGAAAAAGAAAGTCCGGTTTGTGCTCGCCCAGCAGCTCGAGCATGCGATCCATTAACTCGGAGGGTTTGCCGTCCCCCAGGCCGTGGAGAGAGAAAAGTTTGCTGGCTCGTTCAGCGTCGGAAAGTTCAAAGGTTTTCAATAAGTGAGCCTTCAGCGCATCATATCGTCCGTCTGTCGGAGGAGACTTGAGGAGACTCACGACCCTGGAAGCCGTCGAGCTGCCCAGCGCGGAAACAACGTAGTAATATTTAGTAATGTCCGCAGTGACGTCGCGTAGGGCGAACTGGGCCTCGGTCTGAGCGAACCAAGCAGACGCAGATGATTCCCAAAACTCGGGGAGCTTGAGCGAAACAGCGTTCACGGACATCTTCGCGGTCTGGAATCGTCCAGCAAAAAACGTCGAGGGTCACCAGTGTGGAAATTGTAAAATAAGGCGACAATTTCTCACTTTCACACACAGCAAGTGTGTCGTTTTATTTTTCACTCAACTCTCGAGCCAAACAGGTAACGGCTGACAATCCGTTTCCCTAGCAACAAAACTAAACATGGCGGTCCTTAAAGGGACCGCAATTACTTTAAGTATTTGCAGTTCGTGGTGAATTGTGAATTGCGAAGTCACTACACTGGATTGTTTATTTTAGCATTCATACAAATACACAACAGCCTGGCAAGTGTGTGATATTAGCATCAAGGTGACATGGTCAACCATCGACCATATCAGCCCCCAAACCCAGGTCCGCGGACTAGTACCGGTCCGCACAGAAAGAATAAATAACGTACATTAATTCCGTTGTGTTTATTTCGGAATCCGAAAAATATTTTATTTTGAAAAAGTACCCAATTCTCTGTTACATCCGTCTGTATCACACTTGACGGACGTCAAGGCGCGCTTCTCGGTCACGTGATCGGTTGCGGTCAACCAATAGCAGGAGCTAGCAAAATGAGTAAACTGCTGAGAAAAACTGCTGGAGATCGCAAATGACGGCGGCCTTAAAAGTGCGTTCGAGACAACAACTCTGCCGGTGTTCTGGATTAAAGTTAAGGCTGAATACCCTGATATCGCCACAACAACACTGTTGCTATTTCCAACATCCTACCTGTGTGAAGCGGGGGGTTTCTGCAGCTACGGCGACCAAAACAAAATTACGAAGTAGACTAGGCATAAGCTACATACTTCAGGTGTCATTGTCTCCTATTATCCCGAGATAGGACCGTCTGGTTGCAGAAAATCAAGTTAAGGGCTCCCACTGATTCAGCATTGTGGTGAGTCATATTTTTCATGCACTTTGAATTTGCGATGTATTTTATTTTGAAGGCACGTTTAAAAAGTTACCATAGTGACCAGAGAGCGTTGCGGCCAGATAGGACGTTCCTCATGTTTATTATTATGTTTAGAAAATACCGGTTTTCATGAAGGTAATATCATATTATTTTGTTTTATTTATCCGCCACACCTTCAAGGCCGGTCTCTGAAAATATTTGGCAAAAAAAGGTTGTGGACCGCTGATCTAGCATATCGTTAGACAACGCAAAATAAAAAGGCTTAAGCATCCTTTTGTGTACGTCGAACACACTATTTGTTCCGTTTAGCTTCCATGTCCATGAAGAATGCAGAAGCTCTCAAATGTTCACTCACTCTTCTTCACTCCTTTCCGACGATCGTGGAGGGTGTCGTGGAGCTGAGAGAGACGTCATTAGTCTGCCTTGCCAGAAAGTGTTTAACGTTTGGGAAAAGCTGCTCTTCCTCCTTTATTTTCTGATTCTTTTCAAACCTGCCCTCCATCACTTTCTCGCCATCTTTCCCAAATAACTCTGCTGTCCTCTGGCTGAACCACAGCTGTTTAATACTGGTGTACATGTGTGTGACTCTGTGAGAGAGCAAAGCTATTGTGTGTGTGTGTGTGTGTGTGTGTGTGTGTGTGTGTGTGTGTGTGTGTGTGTGTGTTCATGCTAAGCCATCCATCAAGTCTCAGAGTATGGCTGAGGCTTTTCTGCCTTGACTCTGCAGCCTCAAAAAGTTGATTTACTTCAAACCTGAGACACAATGTGACTGGATAACAGCAACTTCAACAGACAATTTGATTTTCTGAAAGGATTTTTAAACCAAGTTCATTCAATGACTGTGCATTGAATGACTGGTTCAATTTTAACTTTTAAACAGTTTTCTTTCCAAAAATGGCGTAAATGACCGTGATTACTCCATCTTGTACATGTCCAGCCGATGTGTATATGTATATTTTGTTCCCAATTTAGTTTCACCCACAATTACTTTTTCATTAGCATTTTGTGGTTGATTATAATTTTTGTATTTTGCTTTTATGACTGTTATTTTTACGGTGAGTCTTCATGTTATGAATTTTATTTTGTTCATTTCAATTGCGTGACCTTTGACTTTGTCTCATGACATTACTTCTTCTCTTTTCGGCTGCATCCGGGTGGACGAGCACATATCGGCACACAAATTGCAAAGTGTAAGTCGGCAGCTTAGTGATCAGGTCCTGCCTCCATGAGTAAAAATACAAATGATGCCACTACTTGGTCTTTATGGGGGCTCACTTTTTACAGAGCAAACAAACACACGCAAAAACCGAGCGCTTGCAAGGGTTACGAGTGCCTGTTAAATGTGCTGTAATAATAATAATAATAAAAATACATTTCATTTATAACCGCCTTTCAAAACACTCAAGGACACTTTACAATCAAAACAAGAACAATAAAGTGCTTTATCCTTTGTGTGTTATCAGCTTTAATTCAGACACCCCGGAACTGTTAAGAATGGCTAAAATGAAGAAAAATTAAACTTAACGACATTGTTTTTGCATCCGTTCAAAATAGCTGTGCCCCTCTGTCCATTTAATACCAAGGATTTAATAAGAACTTCCGTCAATTAAAACCGGATTAACAAACGCTCCTATTTGCTTCCCCTGGATTGACTTCTCGGCGTCACCTTCAATATCGGTGAAACAAAACAGAATATTCTAAAATGAAAAAAAAAAACCAAATTGAACTTTAATGGCACGGAACTGATGTTTATTGGAAGGGACGCTTGAGGATTCATTCATCGACACCAATTTGTCGATGATGTCTGGCCATCCCCTCAACAAATACAATCAAACCTCGGTTTTCGTCCATAATTCGTTCCAGAAGGCTGTTCAAAAACCGAAATTGTTCGAAAACCGAAACCACGCTCTTTTGAAAATAAAAATGTTGACTGAACACGTCTACTCACAATGGAAAGCAACACAAGGAAGCGTCACTTCCTCGTCTACCCGAGCATGCGTCACTTCCTCGTGTAAGGAAGGCGAGAGGAGTCAAATGGTGCATTCAAGTGCGCTCAGTTTGTTCGAGAACCAAAATTTGTTCGTCATCCGAGGCATAAAAAACTCTACATTTTTGGTCTAAAACTGAATTGGTCGAGAACCCAGACGTTCGAAAACCGAGGTTTGACTGTATTTCCAATGTTAGGGATCGTCCTCCCCGTGATGTTTTATCTTGAGCATATTTCTGATGTGCGAAAGGCAGTAGAAGTTTGTTGAACTGATGCGGGGATGAATAAAACACGGATTAGTCAAAAGGAGTTTGTTTCTAACGGCGGTCCCTTGGTGCACGAGTTTAGTCCCACGGACCGCAATTAAGTGGTTCACATTATTTAGGGAGTCATTTATTTGGTGGCTTTCGGCGGGTTTTCAGTTGGACCCCATCTTTGCCAGGGAGCTATAAATAATGCAAATTTACCACTTTAACCACCAGGACTAGTTTTGTCAAATTTGACGTTCCCTAATAGTGCATATTTGTGACTTTAGGAAGTTGGACCCTTAAATAAGATTATAAAGATGCAACAAAATATTGCGGAATGGATTTGTGGGATATAGAAAGACTTGTAAACCTTCAGATAGACATCTGCTTGCACCAAGAAGCCGAGTTTCAGATTTAGTATGGAAAGTACGTCTGATTAAAGAGCTTTTGCACAAGGCCAGATGGGCTTTGACTGCAGGTCATTCGTGCGCCTGCAGCTGAGCAAGGGGGAATGACCTCATCTCAACTTCTTGATATTGTCCCCCAGCATTCTTTGAAAACCTGTTTAACTGACCTTTTGAATAACTGCCCACTGATAATAAAGGATCCTCATTAAATTAGGATTACCCTATCCGCCCGAATATAAGACGGCCCTGATTTTTCAAGACTCAAGTTTGAAAAAAGACTTTTTGAACACCAAATTAATTTTTTATCCAGGAAATAATTACAGTACATCTGAAACAAAAGATTATCACAATATATTTGAGAGAAAAAGCATCTTGAAGTTTTCACCATAACTTCTCAGCTGCCGGTTAACCTGGCCGATCTTTGACCCACTTTTCTCCAGAATGTCGCTACGTTTCTCCATTTTCTGTTATCTCTTCTATTATTTTCTTCTCTTTTCTTTCTTACCGCTATTTTTTATTTTTCTTCTTCGTGCTACCGCTATTTTTATTTTTATTCTTCGTGACTGGGGTTCGCTTTGACCTGGGGAGTCAAGTTCAGCATTCGCTTCAATGATATCTGGCGCCATCTAGCGTCGTGAATGGGTATCATGTCTAGACCCCGAATATAAGACGACCCCCACTTTTTCCGTCTTATTTCAATGCAAAAAACACCGTCTTATATTCGGGCCAATACGATATCATTATTACTAATATGACATCTTTTGTGCATTTTGGTTTTGATACGATTTTAGTTTTTTTCATGCTTTCCTTGTGTGGTGTGTGTCGTAAGGTTATTGCTTGGGTCACCCTATCAACTCCTTCAGGCGGTTGTGTGTTGTCCAAGTTGTTCCTCTTTGTCTCCTCAGTTTTTTGGGATTTAGTTCCCAGCCGTTCTACCTGTGAGTGTATTTCTAGTTATTGGTTTACAACTTTGAGTCTTGTTTTTTTGGGGGGGGGGGACATCGTTGCCTTTTTTGTTCTTTTGAGAAACGTCTTGTTCTGAGTGTCATACTGCCTTTCCTCTCTGCTTTTGGATCCTAAACCATACACACGTTAATTGAATCTTTTTTTTTGAGCAAAATTTGAAAGCGCAACGTTCAACCACCAATATAGCTCAACCATCTGTTGGCATGTCGCGGGACAGCTGCTTTCAGCGAGCTGTTTAAAACAACTGGTTTTCAGTCATCGCCGTAATTGGTTTTGAAAAAATGCTAATTGGAATGAAGAATTATATGTCACGAAAAGAGATTGCAAAATCAATTACATGAGATCAGGATACAAATGAACAAAACACCCAATTGAAGACGTTAAAAAGATATCAAGAAAATACGCTTGTGCTCCTTCATTTCTTGTATCGATCTTAGAACTGATTTCTTTTTTTTTTATAACCCTTCCATAAATAATGTTTACGACCATCTGTCCTTCAGTGGCTGACGGAGTATTACATTCACGCTGAGTTGCAGAGCTGTCAACCTGTAATGAAACAGCCTGATTTGGAGGTGAACTGACCTGAGCTGCCCTTGTGAAGGGCCCCCGCGCTTTATGACCTCAACTCATACAAAATGCATAGAAACACACTGACTGACCTTTTGACATTTGATTAAGCCCTTCACGTGGAACTGGCAACAGAAACTGGATTGGTTTGATAAACCAACAAGGTCTGACCATTGACATGACTCAAAATAGTCAATCCTGCTCGGAACGGACATGTCAATGAGAGCGTGTAATTCTAGTAGAATCAAGGAGAAGAGTGAAATTCTCCTTTTCAGTACATAGCAATCAATACATCCTCAAGCGCAGAGGCAAAGACTGTGGACAAAATGCTTGCTCAGAAAGAGATCCAAAGGAAGCGCACACAATAAATCATGTGCCGAAATAGAAATCTGAAAAAGTGCCACCTACATTCACTCACGCATCCGCATTCTGTACGAGTACATCAAATACACAGACCTCCTCCATGTGCTTCCCTTGAGTTTAATTTTTGCAGCTCTGCGGAGTGTTCTGAAGATAGCAAGAAGCAAAAGCATGGCTGAAAAAGACTCATCGTGAGTTGTGAATTTGGAGAAAAGAAATCTTGCATATTTCCCTTCTTGTTCACGCTCTGGAAAATGTAAACGTTTGTAATAGAATAGGCGCTGTGTTGTGGGATGCTGTTGAGCCTTTGTTGGCATTTCGAAACAATTTTCTACATGGCGTAAGAAGATGATGACTCACGTTGATCAGGGACTACAAAGAGATCGCCGGGGGGATCGCAGATCGCCGCTGTGAAGTGAAGACAGCTTCGCATCTCGATCGTTCGACCTGATTCAACAGCCAAAAATAATATTTTACATTTTCAACATTGAAGTATTGGGGCCAAAGTGATATACAGTCAAACCTCGGTTTTCGGACGTCTCGGTTCTCGACCAATTCGGTTTTCGACCAAAAATTTGGAGTTTTTTTATGCCTCGGATGACGAACAAATATCGGTTCTCGAACAAACTGAGCGCACTTGAATGCACCATTTGACTCCTCTCGCCTTCCTTACACGAGGAAGTGACGCTTCCTCGGGTAGACGAGGAAGTGACGTTTCCTTGTGTTGCTTTCCAGACGTGTTCAGTAAACATTTTTATTTCAAAAAGAGCGTGGTTTTGGTTTTCGAACAATTGCGGTTTTTGAACAGCCTTCTGGAACGGATTATGGCCGAAAACCGAGGTTTGACTGTATATATATATATATATTTTTTTTATTTTATTTTTTTTTTTTTTTTTTTTTGCAGCGCCCATATATATTCATATTATGGAATGGAATGGAATACAACTTTATTGTCAAATGTGCTGTACGTATGTGTAACATACAGCACAGATGAAATTTCTTCCCCCTCAACATAAAACAAGAGGAGCCGCTGCGGGTGTCCGCGCCGCCATCAAAAGAAAAGTTGACCAAAAAAATGACAAAATAATACAAGACAACACATTATGAAATGTTTCCTTCAACGGCTTGTGAGATCGTTTGCGTAATCACAGTGCGAGCTGATTTTTTTTTTTAATGATTGATTTTGACCATGCATTATTATATATAAAGAAACAAAAAAAGCAAAGCAGCACAAAGTCTTTGGAGCCTCATAAATAGGATAGATGTAATTGTAAGTATCAAATTATGGTGCTTGCATTTTTTAGAATTTGAATGCAGCATTTATTACCCTGACAATTTGAATAAGAATGTTTTGACTGCCCTCTAAACTGAGCATTATTACCACAGTGAAAGCACCGCATTGGTATCCTGGCATTCCCACTCACTCCACTTCTCTTTGTTAGCATAGCACCAGTGCCACCTTCTGTTTGCACATTTTGTCAAACAGGATCGGGTCTTGCCAGCTTTTGTTTGAATTTGCAACACTTTTTTTTTTTTCTACACCTTACATCTCATTCCCCCTGTTACCACCAACTCAACGCCAAGTCTCCGGAGACCTAATGAGTTTGAAGATGTCATCAGCGGAAAATATGTTCTTTGTTTAATTATCCTCATTCGTATCCACTGTGAATCACCATTTAATTAATACACAATTGAATCTCAATGACACCATTTCTTTCCGATGCATTTTATTAACGCATTTGCATAATATAACTTCAAATGAAAGGAAGTAGGGATAGTATGTAGTATTTAGATCATGAACGCAAATGGGTTCATATCAGGATCATGATGTGAAAAGACCGTTTTCTTCGGCAACGTCACATTCGGTGTGTTGTTAACTATGCTGTGATACTGGTGTTAAATCTACCAGGGCACTGTCACAAGATTCATGCAAGCACCCCCTTGTCAAAATTTAAAAGGTTCTTTGCGATCATGAGTCACCACCAGCTTGCGAGGCCGAAGGCAGAACAACTGCATGAGCTCTCCCGTGAATTATTTAGACATTTCAAATGACGAGTAATGGGTTTTAATTAGTAGATATTCAATTTTGGGAGATTACTTCGAAAGCTTCCTGAGGAAAAAAAAAAAAAGTCTTTTAGGAGTGCATCGCTGAAGGTATAGGCATCTCTTCATACGAAATTTGCAAAACGTCTCAACAGGACAATATTGCCTCTTGTTACGAAAGAAATTTTGAGATACGAAAGGTAAAAATACAGTCTGGTCTCCTGCTTGCAGCTCCGACTTTCCTGAACGCAACATAGTTATAGCTGCTCTGCCATTGGCTACTACCGAGCATCATCCTGGCATCCCATTGGCTAAGAAGGACCTCTCGCCTATGTGCATTTGCGTGTAGAGTGATAGGTGTCAATGCAGCTCCTCGTCATTCGCCCAGGAGGTGTTCCGATGGTTTTACGTAAATGTAAATCAACCTGAAAAAGTTCACCAGTCGGGCGATCGCTCACTCTGCTGATGTTTGCCTTGGACATTTTCAAAGGATTGTTAAAAGGCGACAAAAGCAAACGTCCTTGGATTCGGCAAAACCCCCTTCTCAGAGAGAACATGGAGCGATAATTGAATTGTAACATGTATTTGTTACATATTTTGATGCATTTTTATGCGATAGGAAATATTTATGTCTGAATTGGGGGGGGTGGGGGAGGCTTGGAACGGATGAGGGCATTTTCATGGAAAACGCGTCTCTACTTACAAAGTTTTCTAGTTAAGAAATTTCTTCCAGAACCGATTAATTTCGTAAGTAGAGCTACCACTGTCTAATACTCTTTTCGGTACAGTCAAACCTCGGCTTTCGAACGTCTCGGTTCTCGACCAATTTGGTTTTCGACCAAAAATTTCAAGTTTTTTATGCCTCGGATGATGAACAAGTTTCGATTCTCGAACAAACTGAGCGCACTTGAATGCACCATTTGACTCCTCTCGCCTTCCTTACACGAGGAAGTGACGCTTCCTCGTGTTGCTTTCCATTGTGAGCAGATGTGTTCAGTAAACATTTTTATTTCAAAAAGAGTGTGGTTTCGGTTTTTAAACAATTCGGTTTTCGAACAGCCTTCTGGAACGGATTATGGACGAAAACCGAGGTTTGACTGTACTTGTTTTTTTCATGCTGTCTCGAAAGCCGTGAGCTCATGTTAAGGGTGTTTATTTACACTAAATATTTGAGTTATCTCAACAAATCTGACAATTACTAATGATCAAAAAGTATTACTATATCCCTGGACCTTCGTCTTCCCTATTCTAGTACAAAATTGAAATTGAGTCACGTTTGTTCTTATTCAGTACATTACATGTTTAAACCCCAAGAGACATACAGTCTCGGGGAAACGGCTAAAGCACTCTTCTACAATGCATGTCCACATGTGGCCTAAGACACAAGTGCAAATGCGCAGGGACCTGCACGTCAATGAATTCACAAGGCTTTCATCAACCATCAAAAAATACCCCGGAGACAATTATGTTCTCCAATTTCGAATACGACAGGGAGAAGTAAATGAGGCTTTATTTCCACATGGAAGTCGGAGTGAAGGTGTCGTTAAAAGGTGAAGCGGGGTAGAAGGAAGAGAAAGGATTGGATTTTTCGAGAGATGGCAGCTAAATGAAGCTGTGGAGTGTGCTACAGATGGAGAATGGCTTCAGACACAAGGTAATTATTTCGTAGCTGGTGGAATGGAAGGAGCAAGGGCTCCATCATTAACTGGCTGTTCATTACTGATGGATCAAGGGATGGACACACACTCATTTGGGCAGGCATGCACACCCACGCGCACACACACACACACACACACACACACACGCGCACACACATTTTCAACACGTTGAACTATTGAATCCAGAGAAATGCCAAGACCAGAATGTAAAATCCTTTTCTTCGAACCGAGATGACCTCGTTGTTTTTGTTGTTATTACCCAGAACTTGGTAGAACTGATCTCTTTTATGGAACATTGTTGTCGGTTTTTGATGCAGTGCCACCCGAGGGATTGAACGGGCTTCCAATGCTTGTTTTAGGGCTTGCCGCTTACATGCATTGATTTCTCCAGATTCTCTGAACGGTTTTGGTGGTTATTATGGTCCATATACAGTCAAACCTCGGTTTTCGAACGTCTCGGTTCTCGACCAATTTGGTTTTCGACCAAAAATTTTGAGTTTTTTTATGCCTCGGATGCCGAACAAATTTTGGTTCTCGAACAAACTGAGCGCACTTGAATGCAGCATTTGACTCCTCTCGCCTTCCTTACATGAGGAAGTGATGCTTCCTCGGGTAGACGAGGAAGTGATGCTTCCTCGTGTTGCTTTCCATTGTGAGCAGACGTGTTCAGTAAACATTTTTATTTTAAAAAGAGCGTGGTTTCGGTTCTCGAACAATTTCGGTTTTCGAACAGCCTTTTGGAACGGATTATGGACGAAAACCGAGGTTTGCCTGTACAATGAAATCCCTCAATTCCTCACAAATGTATGTTGCCGCTTCCCGCATTCAGATAATTATTAGATGTGTGGCACCATCAGCACCAGCGTCTAAAAAAAGCGAGAATTCTTTTCGACACCAAGTCTTGCGCGTTCCTCCTGATTTGAAATCGGGTCAGATAAAGTTCATTAGTTTAAACGGAGGTTTTCAGCTTTATATTGAAAGACGAGAGAAAGAATTGGGAGGGGCGATGGTTGCCATGTTTGTGCCTCTCATAAAGAGCTTGTCAGCTCTGCCAGCCCGAAGGAGACAAACCAATTTGCAACTTGACACTACGTGACGCGCGTGTGCGTGTAAATGTATGCGTGTTTGTGCAGTGCGTGCATTGCAATTGCCGAAAACTATTTAACCAATGTTTTTTTAAATGGACACAGCATGGGTTTGCACAGACATAAAACCAGATATGAAATGTCCTACCAATTGCATACCGTATACTCTATACGGCGGAAGGAAACCTGCATGTGCACACCTCACCACACAAATAGCGCACACAAATAGACACACAAGTTATGAGCCTGAATGCAAATGAGTGTCAAGATGAAGGATGCTGCAGGCTGTCCATTTAGGAGAGTCATCACCTCTTCCCCATCTGTGATACCTGGAGACAACGTTGTCAGTTCTCATCTATCTCATACCAAGGGAGGCACATACATAAAACAAAACCAAAAGAACGGAGGACATTGATTTGATTTGCACGTGCAAAGTGTTTCACAAGTTTTAAAAAAATACGAGTATTTCTTCTCTCGAAATATTTTGAAGTGACTTGGCTGATTTGTATTTGAGGATAAAATGACCCGTGATTTCTAGACGACAAGCCGTTACTTCTATCGAGTAGATACAGCAAATCCTTGCCTCAAAATCTTTTTTTCCATCTTATTTTGTCATGTAAATAATTCATTTATTTTCGTGATTTCTTGGTCTGTTTTCACGTGAACGCTTCTAGCTTGTGAAAGCTGATCAGTCTGGACGGAATAATGAGCAGCGTCAATGTGTATGAAATAACGTAAACAGTGTCTGGTCCCCCTCACATTTTTATTCCCTCACAAAATTCTCTCACATCTCCCTCCAGTCTATCGCAATGTTCTTACTATCTGCTCTCTTCCAAAAAAAAAATGTTGTATTTCTACCCTCAGGATAGTGTTCATTAGTATGATAAATCATACTTGCCCTCCTGAAGAATGCAGTCACTTTCTAATGAGACAAACACGCAGATCAAAACCACTCTTAAGGCAATGGTGTAATGATCAAAGTTTGACATCAGCCAGGTAGGCACCCCCAGGACTTGCCATAAAATTTATTAAAAAAACAAACATCTACCGAGAAGTTCGCATCAAAAGTTGTCCAATTTGGAGTTCGACCAAAAATGTAATAGAGAGACTTACTGTATCTACCTGTGCGCATGGCTGTGAAAGAAGTTTTTACTGTCTCTCTGACTTTCCTCTTCAGTGCCTCTTAAGAGTCTGTGGAGAGTGACACTTCTTCAAGGGTCACTTCTAATAAATGAAAGCGTCAGAATATCTCTTTCTGCCTCTACTCCCCCTTGCTAACCTTGACCGCCTTCTGCAACCAGGAGCTTGACCCTTCCACACGCATTCCCATCACGCTTGATACAGTAGGTTACCTCCCTGTCACACACTGATACATTCACAGCCTCCTTTGCCGGAGCTGAGGGAAAGATTATCCGTGACACTGTGTTACCTTGTCACCTTTGACCTTTCACAAACTTCTGAAAATGCAGACTCTTCATTGTCTATCCATCCATCTATCTACTTTCTAATCCGCTTCTCCTCACAAGGGTCGCGGGGGTGTGCTGGAACCTATCCCAGCTGTCTCCGGGCAGTAGGCGGGGGACACCCTGAACTGGTTGCCAGCCAATTGCAGGGCACACAGAGACGAACAACCATCCGCACTCACACCTAGTGACAATTTGGAGTGTTCAGTCAGCCTGCCAGGCATGTTTTTGGAATGTGGGAGGAAACCGGAGTACCCGGAGAAAACCCACGCAGGGACACCCTGAACTGGTTGCCAGCCAATCGCAGGGCACACCTAGGGACAATTTGGAGTGTTCAATCAGCCTGCCAGGCATGTTTTTGGAATGTGGGAGGAAACCGGAGCACCCGGAGAAAACCCACGCAGGCATGGGGAGAATATACAAACTCCACATTGGAAGGCCGGAAGTGGAATCGAGCCCCGCCCCTCTGCATTGTGAGGCCGTCGTGCTAACATGTCGATCGGCGTGCCATCCCTTAATCGTCTATTTAAACACAATTACAAGAAGGCAGGCAACTGGAGTGTGTGGTTGCATGGAAAGGTGGGCTATTCAAGAATACATTAATTCATGTGTGTGTGTGTGTGTGTGTGTGTGTGTGCGTGTGTGTGTGTGTGTGTGTGTTTGTGTTTATTTATTTATTTTATTTTTTTATTGAGGGGTGGGAGGGCTTGTGATGCTGTGGCTCTCAATTGTGATCCATGTTTTCCCCTGGTCGTTTCCTTTGCCAATATTTACCATCTATTTCTGTCATTGTGTGTTTGTTGCATAACGCCGGCAGCAAAAAGACAAGACCAAGAAAAGTCAGCAGAGTCAGCTCATGAGCTTCACGCTATTAGATACAAGCCGTTGTAAGATGTTTGGTTTGTCTCTGCTTCCTGATGGCTTGTACCCAAATTAAAGCATTAATATAAGTTCGTTTGAACTTTAATAAGTTTTTTATTATCACATATTCGTGAGTATCGTGATTGCGTCTTTAATCTGTCTTTTGAAGGTCGTAAAAATCCCTTTTTTATCTTATCTTTACACATCTATATCGATTTGCGAATCGTAGTTCAGGCAGCTTTTATCAAAGGTGTGGAGGGACTTAGATGTAAGCCTTGATGTCACATTTCTCTCCCTAAGGGCCCACAGCAGCTTGATAATCAGCATTATCAGCAAAAAGATCACTTTCCCTGGCATACGGAATCACCTCCGATGCTGTTCAACATTCATGAATAATCTTCGGCTCCTACGTGTATATTAACTCATTCACTCCCAAAGACGTTTTTGAACGTCTTTTCAGACTTGGTCCAGAATTGGCTGGTACTGAATGAGATAATGCCGAGCAGGTTTACAGTTACACAAATTTAAAAGTACTGTGCAAAAAAAAATTATAAACCATGCCTTTACAAAGAAAACAACGCTGAGTTTTGATTGACACAGAGACATACGGTAATCATTTATTTGTCCGGCAAAATTACAGCTGTAAAAGTTAACATGTTTTTTTTGGGGGGGGGCAAATTCAATTTCCCCCTCCGCATCATCTCAGAGCAAAATACCCTGGTCAAGTTCCCTCCACGGACCTTGCAAGTCAACGCTGCAGGCATGTGGTGCTTGTGGGCAAGATTAAACCCATAAGCGAGAAGTTATGAGAATTGTGTCGATGAGACGAATATAGGAAAGGGGCTTGTAAAGCTGAGTCAGTTGTTACTCAAGTAAATATCTGTTACAAACGTCGTAGAATAATAGCAGAAGTAGAAACATTTGAGTAACCGTGATTGATGACAGAAAATGTTATGATTAAATATGTTGCAGCACCGAAACAAAGAGTACACGTACACTTTATTAATCCTTGAAAAACTCTCAAATAGAGACGTTTCCCTCCGACTATGTGCATGCTCTTCCTCGAGAGGCGTTCAAAGACCGCCTCAGAAAAACGTGAATTACCGTATTGGCCCGAATATAAGACGATGTTTTTGCATTGAAATAAGACTGAAAAAGTGGGGGGTCGTCTTATATTCGGGGTCAAGACGTTATATCAATTCACGACGCCAGATGGCGCCAGATATCATTGAAGCGAATGCTGAACTTGACTCCCCAGGCCAAAGCGAACCCCAGTCACGAAGAATAAAAATAAAAATAGCGGTAGCTCGAAAAAGAAAAAATAGCGGTAAGAAAGAAAAGAGACGAAAATATTAGAAGAGATAACAGAAAATGGAGAAACGTAGCGACAATCTGGGTCGAAGATCGGCCAGGTTAACCGGCAGCTGAGGAGAAGTTATGGTGTCAACTTCAAGATGCTTTTTCTCTCAAATATATTGTTATAATCATTTGTTTCAGATGTACTGTAATTATTTTCTGTATGAAAATTAATTTGGTGTTCAAAAAGTATTTTTTCAAACTTGAGTCTTGAAAAAGAGGGGGTCGTCTTATAATCAGGGCCGTCTTATATTCGGACCAATACGGTAATGTTAGCTTCAATGGCACTAGGAAAATCGAAAACAATGCGCCAAAACAGAAAATCCAGCGAGGAAATCAAAAAATAAATTCTATGGGGTTTGTAAGCGGGGCGGCCCGGTAGTCCAGTGGTTAGCACGTCGGCTTCACAGTGCAGAGGTACCGGGTTCGATCCCAGCTCCGGCCTCCCTGTGTGGAGTTTGCATGTTCTCCCCGGGCTTGCGTGGGTTTTCTCCGAGTGCTCCGGTTTCCTCCCACATTCCAAAAACATGCATGGCAGGCTCATTGTGCACTCTAAATTGTCCCTAGGTATGAGTGTGTGCGTGGATGGTTGTTCGTCTCTGTGTGCCCTGCGATTGGCTGGCAACCAATTCAGGGTGTCCCCCGCCTACTGCCCGAAGACTGCTGGGATAGGCTCCAGCGCCCCCCGCGACCCTAGTGAGGATGAAGCGGTACGGAAAATGGATGGATGGATGGGGTTTGTAAGCACATAACAAAGGAATAAATAACATAGACAATTCTGAAACAGTCCAGTCCTTACAATAACTTAAATACACAATTTTCCATATTGCAATTAATCAAAACTATTTTACTCACTTGATAGCACCAAAAAAAAGTATACATAACATAACAATAATGCAAAACATCACGCTGGTGGATTGTTTTTGTTGAAAACACTTTCAGATGTCTTTCAATTACATCAGCTCACAATCTGACAAATTTGTTTTGCTCTTCCCCAAGGAGTCAGATATGTTTTGTGTAGACAAACACAGTCGCTCCTTCAAAAATTGCCTCGTTCTTTCTTTCATACAAGCAAAACATTCTTAAATTCCTCTTATGTATTAATCCATGCTCGTTGCGCCTGTCTGTCAGGACTATCAGCGGTTGTGTGCTGGTGCCAGCGCATTAGCAGATACACTTTGTACAACCTAGACAGATTTTGTATCCTGGGGACATAATCTGACTTTAATTCCAATCACTTGCATGACGAGTCAAACACATACGGACACAGAGGCACGCACCCACGCATTCAAAGATCAATTAGGATTGGCTTTTTTTTTCATTCGGTATAGCTGTATTCAATCAACTTTTCATTTCCTGTAGGTTTTGCTTTATTTTAGTTTGGGATAATGCACATTAATGAATGTCAAAATCACATGTGAATTTCTGCTCATTGTCGCTATAAAAGGTCATATGGTCGTGTTACCATATGACAGGCCCCTGAAAATGGTGATAAGCAGCAAACTGTCTCATGACGCCATCTTCTTCCTCCCTCGGTGGTGCCGCCAGAGGTGGTGACTGAATTTGTTGTCTGGGCTAGCTTCACAATACAGTCAAACCTTGATTTTTATCCATAATCCGTTCCAAAAGGCTGTTCGAAAACCGAAATTGTTCGAGAACCGAAACCACGCTCTTTTTAAAATAAAAATGTTTACTGAACACGTCTGCTCACAATGGAAAGCAACACGAGGAAGTGTCACTTCCTCGTCTACCCGAGGAAGCATCACTTCCTCGTGTAAGGAAGGCGAGAGGAGTCAAAATGGTGCATTCAAGTGCACTCAGTTTGTTCGAGAACCGAAATTTGTTCGTCATCCGAGGCATAAAAAAACTCGAAATTTTTGGTCGAAAACCGAATTGGTCGAGAACCGAGACGTTCGAAAACCGAGGTTTGACTGTACTGTACTGCGATTGGGTGTACCCGGCCCCTCGCCCTAAGACAGCTTGGACAGGCTTCCAGATCCTCGCAGAACCCTTGTGAGGATAAGCAGTTCAGCGAATGGACGGATGAATAAAAATAATACTGTGCAGAATACATTTTAAGAACCTGTTTTTCCACATTCTGTTCTGCTCTGTTGCATATGTCTTAATTTAGTCATACTTGTTTACTGTAGACAGTCAAAAAGAAAAAAGTACATGCGGATTAATCAAACAATAAGCACTCGCGTTTTGTAGAGCCTGACACATTTCTAAGTATCTCAAGCTTCATCTCATTACCTGTGGTGGGATCAGAGCACGGAGGGCGTTTATTCGAGAGAATCATTAAGTCAAATTAGAAACAGTGCCTATGAGAGAGACAGACAAAGACAGAGAAACATGAACTGTCAAATTACCACAGCTTCATTATCGGATAAATGTGTCATCCACCTCACATTCATATATATATATATATATATTTTTTTCCTTTCGGCGTGTTATCGTATCTGTCCTACAATTTTTGAAAATATGAACCAAATGCAAAGTTCATGGAGTGTCAAGCAGACATTCAGAATATTCACATCACCTGTAATCGGTAAAGAATGGGGACAAAATGCGAAACTTCATAAATACAGTCAAACCTCGGTTTTCGAACGTCTCGTTTCCCGAACAATTTCGATTTTTTATTTTTTTTTATGCCTCGGATGACGAAAAAATTTCGGTTCTCGAACAAACTGAGCGCACTTGAATGCACCATTTGACTCCTCTCGCCTTCCTTACACGACGAAGTGACGCTTCCTCGGGTGGATGAGGAAGTGACGCTTCCTCGGGTGGACGAGGAAGTGACGCTTCCTCGTGTTGCTTTCCATTGTGAGCAGACGTGTTCAGTAAACATTTTTATTTCAAAAAGAGCGTGGTTTCGGTTTTAGAACAATTTCGGTTTTCGAACAGCCTTTTGGAACGGATTATGGATAAAAACCGAGGTTTGACTGTATTGTGAATCTAGCCCAGACAACAAATTCAGTCATAATATATTTGTTGTTTTTTTTATTTATTTAACCGGGTAGGTCAGTTGAGAACCATTTCTCATCTTTTCGACCAAAAACAGTGAGGCCGCCGGTCGGTTAAAAATGAATTACCGTTATGTAAAAATCATTCTCTTTGGAGCGAGTCTAATCAGTATTTTCCCTTTTTGAACGTGCGTTTTTTGCACCGATTCCAAAACGAGTGTTAATTTGGCAGCAGAATTTGTTGTTCAATTTCATTAGCATTGAGCATTCTGTGGCGAATAATCACAAAGGAGGAGCAACAAACAAGACAACTAATACTTGGAGCCAACTCGAAAGGAATGACTTCATTAAATGAATTGCAACTGATGGACTCTTGAGAAAACTGATCAATGGAATAATCAGCTAAATGAAGTCAATTGTGCCAATTAACGGAAGACGGCATACTGCTGTCATCTTTCTATCAAGCAGAATCAGCTCGACAGCAAATGTTTTATAAATTATAAAACCTGATCTAGTTTGGGGATGTCCACTGTGGATTGATTGACTGATTGATTGATTGTTCTTTTTTTTCCAAGGACCAACATCAAACAACGTAATCGAGTGTTCCCGAAGTTGTATTGTCACACAGAAGCGATGGCTCTCTGTTGACCAATCAGACGGTCGACACCAGACTGACTGCTTTCGAAAGTAGACCTCAAAGCTCAGAGCAGACCTCAAAACGATGCGCTTTTGTCAAGTTGAACATTTTTCACAGTTTGAGCCATAGTTTGTTTTCCCCATCTTCAAACTTGTCTTCCTTTGGGTCTTTCCCCATCGTTACTCAATGTGCACAATGATAATAGGCACGCTACTTGAGAAGAAACAAAAATCCCAGAGTGGTACAACACTCTTAGCACAGTGTGACTAATGATGAATGTCCTGTCAGGTTGAATTAAAGTCTTTAACGGCTCCGCATACGATCTGCCTGGAGTACCGCCCAGTATGAGTATAGCCTGAGAGAGAGAGAGAGAGAGAGAGAGAGGGGGGAAGGCAAATGAAAAAAAAAGCACAAACATTGTTAAGACTGTAAAAAAAATGTGAGAGATCAAGGGAAATGAGGAAGGAAAAAAAGGGAGAAATGTATCAAGTTTAAAAACGATCGAGAGTCATTCTGTAATGCATGGGCTGCATTCTGTTTGAGTTTTTTTTTTCAGAAGGCAAACAGAAGCAGATCAGCACTTTTTTACAGCTTGTATGAGAAAGAAACAAAATAAACAGCAAAATATTATGGTCTTTCTATTTTACTATATAATTGAAATATGTATTTAACATTTTAATTTGCCGATGTTTTTATGCCTTACTCGGTACACAAGACCGTGTGTGTGTGTGTGTGTGTGTGTGTGTGTCTCATTAATGATTAAGTTTGGAAAGAGAGCTCCTCAGATCAAAAATTTAGCCGAATCAACACATGCAGAGGCCCGCATGGTGTACAAGCTCCTTTCATGTCTGTCCCCCAGAAACCCCAACACCACTTTTCACGCCACACTCCGACAGGAAGCGTTGATTCGGTTGTGCTCAAGCAAATTCACCTCTATTCACATCTAAATTTAATCCCCGCCTACCAGAAACTAAGGAGAGCGCTATTAAATGCGGAAAGAATAAAGTATTCACACGTCCTTGATTGCGTCTGCCGTGTTGGATCTGTCTCAGTGACAGGCTGAGACTGCGGTTGTCTTCTTCTCTGATCAAAACAATGTTGTCTTCTACTCGGATCAAAACTGTGTCCCCCTAGCGGATACTCCATGAATTGCATCTTATTAAAAATATTCATTCCGTGTCTTTTATGCATTTTTTTTTCACTTTGAAATTATCCTGCGGGCCTGATTGAACCTCCTTGGGGGCCGGTTCCGGCCCGCGGGCCGTATGTTTGACACCCATGTCCTACGCGCTCTCCTTTCCGCTGCCATACCGCACCAATTGTCGCTACCGCTCTTGCGGTTTGTTTATCTTCTGAAATGCCCCCTCTTCATATTTTCTTTATCTGATTTGCTCCTTGGCATTTATGGACAATCTTGTCTCCTTTTATTAAATCGGCTATTCCTGTCATCTGAAACTCGTGAACCCCCTGGATCGTTTTCCCTCACTTCACTCACTATTCGTCTCCATAGCTTTGGTTTGACACAAGCAAACGAAATCCAATTTCTTTGCCTCAAAAGACGTCACGAGTATAGAGCTGTATACACCCCGCGAGAGCAGGAATGCTCGTGGTCTTGAATAAAGTAAAATAAAGTTCAAGTTGGCAACTCTGGAGCTAATTATGCCAGCGTGCGCATATTTTGTGCTGTCACGAGGAGGTTGATCTTACATCAAGGTCACGGCGAGTAATTGTGGAAAGTTGTTTTTGAAGCTCATTTTCCATGTGTCGAGCGCGTGTATACGAGTGTACTCGAGAGGCAGTTTGTAACTGTCAAAATAATGAGCCTACCGGTCTGTGTTTTGCTACTCGTGTGTTGAGTCAATAACGGTGACAAATCCAAAGTCCGTTTGTTTCTCGCTCAGCACACGCGCATACACATCATTGTAGACATGTCTCACGTTGTGCTCGAAACGGTCCGATTGATTGCGCTGCTACTCCAACTCATGTTCCGGGGTTTTTTAGGTCATTTCTTTCACCTTTGACAAACGAGAGAGCTGTCTTTTTGTTCTTTTTTTTTTTTAACTCACCCTGGAGAACCCAAGAACCATTTTCTTCTTTGGAAAATGATGAATTACCGTAATTTCCGGACTATAAGCCGCGACTTTTGTCACACGTTTTCAACTCTGCGGCTTATTTAATGAAGCGGCCTATATAAAGACTTTTTTAACTGTGTACCGTCTTTCTTTGTAAATATCTCATGTAACAATATGGGCGCCTGCGGCTTATAGACAGGTGCGGCTTATGTGTGTACAAAATGGTTTTTTTTTTTCCTTTAAAAATGTAGTGGTGCGGCTTATAATCAGGTGCGGTCTATAGTCCAGAAATTACGGTATATATTAAATGACTGCTATATGTTCACCGAACACCAAAATATATATTTTTCCAAAAAATTCAATGCTTTAATCCTAATTTAGGATTAGGGCCAAATTTGACCCTTTGGGATTTAAGGGTGGCATTTGAGTAGCAGAATTTATCGGGGCCAAATTTGACCCCGTGGGTTCTCCAGGGTTAAAATCCCTCGAGGGGGAAATTCACCCCACGCTCCGACGTATAGGAAAGACGTCGGTGCGAAAGAGACGTGTAACCATGGCCGCGCCACTTGAGAGCTGCAGCAGGCGGCGATAATGCTTTGCTCAAGGGCCCCTCGATGATGGCGAGGATCTCTTTCAAACAACTCGTTGGCCATTTTTATACATTTGTCCATGACCCTCCAGCTCCAAAGCACTTATAGATGAGCTCCTAGTACCCGCTCACGCAACACTCAGCTCACAGTGCATCGGTCTGCTACTGTTGTATGAACGAAAACACAACGGCTAACATTTTACAATTGTACACCGGACACATGCAAACCACGCAAAATGAGAAAATAATGAGAAAATCTTTGCGAGCCGTCGCCCACACCCACTTAGCTTTCTCAAACAGAGCAAAAAAAAAATATACTAACGTTGACAGTACAAGCCCTGTAGGATTGTATTTCCTCACTCCACCGCGTTGGCTAGATTGTAGATGAGGAGTTTGAGTCACTTCACATTTATATGAAGAAGTCCACCGGGGAGCAGCATTGCAAAATGATCCCACTGGCAGTAGATTAGTTCCTGCGTGAGCAATGGGCCCGGCTTCTGCTCGCTCTGCTGTTCTAAATCAATTATACTACCTGCTAAATCAGACTCTTATGCCAAAACATGCAGGTTTTCAAAGCCAGCATCTAACCATCAAAGCGATTTCTCTCTCCCTACCAGGGACAACTGAAGAATTTGTTTTTCTCTCCCAGGGAGGGGGGTCTTGACCGATACAGGGAGGGGGAAATCATCCATCCATCCATCCATCCATTTTCTGATCCGCTTATCCTCACGAGTGTTGCAGGGGGTGCTGGAGCCCATCCCAGCTGTAATCGTGCAGACGGCGGCGGGGCATCACCTGAATTGGTTGCCAGCCAATCGCAGGGCACACATCGACACACAATTATTCACGCTCACAGTCACACTTAGGGACAATTTAAAGTGTTCAGTTCATTTACCATGCATGGTTTCAGAACCCGGAGAAAACCCACACAGCAACGCGGAGAATAAACTCCGTCCGCACAGGCGGATATGCAGTGACGTGCAGTGAGGGTTGGGGTTGGGGAGGCACTGACTGAAATGAAATCCTCCATTTTCAGGGCGAGAAATTACAGCTTGTAGCATCGCACTGCGATTTTGACTATAAAATGGTCAAAATAGATTAAGAACGACACCAAAATCATAATCGAGCGGACAAATATTAATATTTGTGATGACAGGGGAGGCACAGCCTCACCTGCCTCCCCTGACTGCACGCCACCGCGGATATGAATTGAATTGAATTGAATTGAATACAACTTTATTGTCAATTGTCAAATGAACCCATGACCTCTGCACTGTGAGGCGAATGTGCTAACCAGTCAACCACCAATTTATGAATATCTTTGAGAACATCAAATAAAATTCTGGAAGGGCTAAATTTGAGCTACCCAGATTTCTGACGGGGCTACAGCACCCCCCAATGGCCCCCGTGTAGCGCCGTCCCTGCTCCGTAGACTCTTAAATTATCTACAATGTCTGTGTTTCCACTTCATCCTTTTGTTTTTCCACTTTTCTTTTCCGACTGTAAAAAAAATATAAAAGGATCAAATTCGAAATGGGCCAAAGTTTATCTGTCGTTCTTGTGCCGTATGACCAAGGTTGTGCTCGTGTCAATGGCAGTGAGAAGTTGTCGCCGCCCAAGAGCAGATGGAAGAGGGTGATCATTCACCAACCTGCTTCCAACTTGACATTTTAACATTTCTCTGTTTATATTCGTTTCTCCCCAGAGACGGCTGAGGCAAACTTTTCATTCCGTTTGCGCAAAGTACTACATGATGATTGGTGTTCATCCCCTTCTGCAGGTACACTCAGTCATTTATATTCAGTCTAGACTCTAGACGGTCTCGCCGGCCCTTTTTTTTTTTTTGTTCCTCTCACACTGTGGTCTCTTTTTGGACTCCTGTATGCTCAATAAAGAAAACACAAGTTTTTCTGTGAGTTGGAATTTAGTCAACATTACATACATTGTACAGCACAGTGTAAATTGATTTCCCCTTCAGGGCATGAAATCTAATATAAATAATGATTTTTTAAAAATATTTGAACGAAATGTTGAATAAGGACATGTTCTTTGTTTTTTTCTTGAAAACACTTAATATATGCATTTGGACGCACAAGCGTGCAGCATAATTAGACTCAGATAGTAATGCTAATAGTGCATTAGAACGTTTATCATTCTGATCCATTCTAGCGCCACCGGTGCAGAAAATTGAGATTGTGTTGTGATGTGTGAACAGAACAGTCGCCCGTGTTTGGATCAGTGATCTATATTCAGAGAAAGTGCCGGGATAGTATTGATTTGCTTAACAAATGCAGACAAACATTCTCAAGCAGAGAGGAAATGCAATGCGAGCAAAGATGTAATGATTCTTTTGTTCTCGTGATTTAATCAAGCGTCAACATATTTTGCAGCATTTTGTTTTCATTTGTACGAGGTCGACACAACCAATGTATCTTTCATCAGATAATAATTTTAATCAAAAAAAAAAAAGGACAAAGTCTATCAACCAATCAGCCGTGCCTATCTGACATACAAGTATAAGGAGGGATGTTAACAGCGGCGATTAAATTAAACAACAGTATCATCAAGTACGTGTGCGTTTGGGCGTTTTCAAGCTGAACATGTCCACGCTCCGTCACGGTGAAATATCAATTGATATAAAGTCGTTTAAGAAAGGCCAGATGTATTTGTTGAACATTGGGGCAGTGAAAAAGGAACTTGTCAAGGTCACTGGAAGTGTCATCAGAATAGTTGAATTGGAAATGAATAATATTTTGTTTCTACTTCAAGGCAAAGAGGACATTTTTGGTTTGTTTTATGTACGTTATTTATTCACGTTGTGAAATATTTATTTTGTCAAATTAAGTTACGTTATTTTGATGTTATCGCTATTATCGCGGTAAGGTGGTTTTTGCCCAGACACGTACAGACACTCGAACGCAAGACATAGAAGAGCAGCAGCTATAAGGACTGTTCGCTAGCTGTTGAAGGTACTTTGTGATTTATTTGGCTGTGTATATGTAACTAAATGTAAGACCTGATTGTAATTGTTATATTTTGTCATTTAGAAACTGAAAGTGTATTTTTTGTTGCCCAAGACCTCCAAAGTGGCAGGCGGCAATGAGGTTAGCTTTAGCCCACATTTTTGTATTAGCCTCGTTTATTGTTTCTCTATTGTTAATTGCTGAATGTATTTTATTTTACCAACAGTTTTCACGGTGTTGGTGTACAAAGGCAACTCGAAAGACACAATTTAAACACCCGTCATTTGGAAACCGTGCCCTGGTTTTGTTACTTTGGAGCTACAGTCACCTTATGGCAATACTCAACTGGAATACGCGCTCCAATATGTAAACACAATTTTGTGCAACTCGTGTAAACTCTGCTACCCCAAAAATGATCTTGTTTGGATGTCAGCTATTGTGGCATCCCCAAGAATTCGATTCTATGGGTGGTTTGACCCTGAAAACACTCACGCGCACACACAAGACACAACGAAACAAATGTGGCGCTTAACCTTACGCATCAAGAACAGCGTAATCAATCTTTCAACTCAATAGCACTTCCCCTATTTGGATCCACATCACTGTGAGGGTCAGTAGTGACAATAACACTTGTGCACTGGTGGTTTTCCTCCATATAAATTGTCTCACGCATACAAACGTGTGCACTTGCAAAAGTGAGCACACCCAACTAAACGCTACAAAGACACGACTGCGTTGCATTAAGGATGCAAAAGACCGGTACATTATTAACGACAATTTGATACAATGTTTATTGATGGAGTGCATTTCACAACAGCTCCAGTTGTCACAAAGCATTTTACATCGAACACAAAACAACAATAATACAATAATTAATTATGCTAACGCATGTACGGTAGTGCAGTTGCACTTTGTACTAGCGTGCAGAATTTAGCCCCGGCTAACTGCCCGATTCAACCTACGGAGCCCTTTTCTCCCGTGTTTTTCCAAACTCCTCACACCCATAGGCATTGATGAGCACACCCCTTAACTGACAGGAAAATATCCCCCTGACAACAAACAGACTTGGCTTGATCCGTTTCAGCCAGTAATCGTGTAAAAAAAAAAAAAAACATGACGGGAGACTGCGAGCTTCGGGGTTTAAGCAGCGAGAGGGCACCACTGATAAAGTGTAACACTTAATTGAGCCGAAAGAAAAATGAGCTCTTTACTTTTGTCGATCTCTCTTTCTTTTGTTGTTCTCGCTTGTTGCAGACTACAGGGGAATGTTTTAACCAAATCCCAGTTGAATTGTTTTTTTTAATGCCTTTCAGGCATGAATTGCTTTATTTTATTTTTTGTTTGTTGTTTTTTTTTGTTTTGCGTTGATTACAAAAAAAAAAACCAATGAACAGAGATGAATATCTACGCTTGGTTTCAAAATAGCGAAGACGATATCGATACTCATTAAGCGGTGTGACCAACAGGAAAACGGGACAACTTACGGGTGGGATGGCAACGGGGAAGTTGAGAGAAGACTGAAAGTGAATCATACAGTAGCTATTGCGTCAACATTAGTGATCGCCAGTACAACCATATCTAAGGCCCTCATTTTGAGTCTGACAACTTGACTAAAGTCCGACTTACGTTTCCGAGCACTTGGGACTTTGCTTGGTGAAGCAAAGTCCCAAGTGCTCAAACATAAAACATTCAATTTGACTCCCACTCCCACTGAAGGGAAAGTACTTGACAAATATAACCTGTTACGTTACAAAATCTGCATTTTCAAGGTAGTGCCAGGCCACCTCATGAAGCAAGTACGGTTTACAACATAAATACTTCATATACGACACAACATCCGTGACATCCAACTTCCTGTCACCTTAAGACGGGCAAGCTACGTTAGCATCACAGTTTAGCTAACTCGTAGCTGGTTAAATGTTTAAAAACAACCAAGGAAAACAACAGCCATTGAACGCAACGTTTTGAGGGCTGTAAATAAAGACCATAAATGGTTTGTGCCGTCAACAGGAACATTCGGAGGGCAGGAGCGTCATGTAGGTGAATATAATTACAGATGCTACACTTGAAGATGTGTAGCATCATAAGAACTACAAGAAAGATGAGACTCAAAACGTCGGGAACAGTTGTTTTATAGACTGATGACACAAATATTTACCAAAAACACAAAGGGATTCAAGGAGTGGCAGGTTTTGGAGCGGCAAAGTCAATCCCTCCGAAACCCCCAAAACAAACAACAACTGAAAGGGGCTGCAGTGAAAGCCTGAAAAAAAATGGGAAGAAAAGGACAATGCAAAAATTTGCTGCCGTCGCTTGATGCAGTTATCGCAATCAAAGGATATGCACGCATAATTTATTTTATTGTCAGTCTTTTTGATCCAGTATTTTGTCTGCCCCAAATTGTTGAGATCTCGTTACAAATAATGCGACCTTCTAAGTTGCGTGTGGCATTCAGATGGGCTGCGGATCTCCCGTTTCAAATTCCTCCCCTGATACTGAACTCAAATGTTTTCAGCATAAAACATGAAGGAATTTACCTCGGTGTTCCAATACTTTTGGAGCAGAGAGTTATATGAACATCTAAAAACAATATTAACAAGGGGTTTCAGACACCACGTCAAGTTTATCCCCGGCGTTTCCTTTTTCATTTTCTTTTGCTTCCGTTCACGGGGCTTTTTTATATTCGTGCCAGTCCCAAATTCAATAACTGAGCCAAAGATTTCATGACAAAAAAATATTTCTCCCATAAAGCCATAAACTTGTGTGTATTTGTGCAGTTGTACCTGTGAGAGGAAACGGAGAACATACTGTGTTATTGGGTTTGGCCCAGGTGTGTTGTTTTGATTTCTACAGCGCACTTGTGAGTCATGCACATCAGGCCTCAATCAACACCACTCGTAGCTTGAATGAAGATCTGAAAAAAAAAATGCCAGGCCGGTGAGAAAGGATGAAAAGAGAAGAAAAAGTACTTGGGCCTCCATCCGCACTCACTTTACGCACACGTACACGCGCACACAAACTCCACCTGATTGCATTAACGCACTTGGACCTCAGTCATCGTCCCCTCTGCCGAGCTGCGAGCCGGCAGCCAGAATCGCTGGAGGAAGGCCAGTGACAGATTGTTAATCAGGATGTGCTACGTGATGTTTTCCACACCGATACGTCTGCCGCCTCCCTCGTGGAGTAATCACCCTAAAACTGTTATGCTGATGACGGCGCAGGGTCAAAGAGAAGATCTTCTCTGGGAGGGGGGGGGGGGGGGGGGGACGCGATGGACATGCGCTTCCATGTCAATTAGGCAGAGTCAAAATTGGTGCAGAGAGGAGTGTTGCGAATGAGAATCATTGTTCGTTTTTCTTTTATTTGATAATTAGGGACGCGGCTTATTAAGTGATATTACGCCACTGAATGATATTATGTTGCTTTACTTACCTCACTGAGGACAGTTACTTTTTTTTTTTCTTTCCACACGAAACAAGCACGTCTGCTTTTCACATTAGCAGGGGGGCAGGAAGCGGCAATTAACACCGCACGTATCCTTTTTTTTTTTTAAAGGAATAAGCCAAAAGTGTTACATTTTCAGAACTGCAGTTCACCCATGCGCTTCACAACAAATTAGTTTGAGTGTGTTGCCCGTTGTGTATAGTTTGTCTCTGAGCACTAAATGATATTTCATGTTTTCTCTTGTCACAAGAATAAAATGGCTGCCATTGTTGTCCTTTCAAAGGCCACCGATGTAGTTAAATGTCATACTTTTGATGAAAAGTCACAGAATTGCAAAAACAGAAAGCAATATCGGAATACAGCTCGTTGCTTTTCAATGACAGAAACCATCCATCCATCCATTTTACGGGGTGAGCAAAGAGGTGGGATGGACCCTTTTTGAAGTAAGTTACTCAACACCGGTGTTAAGCAGCACACTCATTGCTTCTCTCGGTGTCGATTTACCATATTGGCCCAAATATAAGACTGTGTTTTTTGCATTGAAATAAGACTGAAAAAAAGTGGGGGTTGTCTTATATTTGGGGTCTAGGCATTATACCCATTCATGACACTAGATGGCGCCAGATGTCATTGAAGCGAATGCTGTACTTGACTCCCCAGGCCAAAGTGAACCCCTGTCGCGAAGAATAAAAATAAAAATAGCGGTAGCACGAAGAAGAAAAATAAAAAATTGCGGTAAGAAGGAAAAGAGAAGAAAATAATAGAAGAGATAACAGAAAATGGAGAGACATAGCGACAATCTGGATAAAAGTGGGTCGAAGATCGGCCAGGTTAACCGGCAGCTGAGGAGAAGTTATGATGTCATTTCCATTTCAAAAACCAGAAGCCATTCATTGACGAATGTGATTGCACTTTAGGTTTGAATGAGTCAAAATACAGTGAAACTTCTCTACAATGAAATCATGTTTGCGGCAAGAAATTTTTCACAACAGGGGGTTTTTCACTGTAGCAAATTTGAACGCAGATGTAAACACACACACACACACACACACAAACGTATGTGTACACGCACACACAATCGTATTGGCCGTCTTATATTCGGGCCAATACGGTATATCACAATGTTTAGTATGTAATGATCAGTACAGTCCAGTACCCTGCAGTCTTTCAACATGTCTGTGTTGTGTCTCGGATGATGAGCATCACTCGTCACCAGGTATCGTATCGCATTACAAGCTTTGGACATCAAATCCAACACTCATCATACAAGCAAACTCATGACAATGCATCTTTATTAGACTCATTGTAATTCAGAATATATCAGCAGTGCGGATAGAGCTTCCTCAGCACAATCACGAGTAAAATGCTTAGCTGTAGTATTTGGACAGAAAAATTGCACTGCCGCATAATACGGTGAAATAAATGGCCGCATTGTACAGTCGAATCATTTGCAGTTATTAGATGGTCAGAGAAGACTTCTGAGCTGCTCAACAAACTGGACGATGCAGCACCACGGTGTGACTTTGACACGCGCGCATCTGACGGAATGTAGCTTAATTAAATCCCGTGGACGTCGGGGACCTCATACTTGCATATGCTAACTTCAAAAAGGATAAGGCTGTAGTCAAACAGTGATTGTACGCACTCGGGGAGCGTCGGATCACGTTTGGTTTCTTGCTGACTGCCCGGAGTATAATCTGTATAAAAGCACACGGGTGTTGGCTAATGGGTCCTCTGTCTGAGAACTCAAAGTGGAGATGACACAGAGTGAAAAAGGCAGACTTGGTGAGTGATGCCGGGTTGAGTGAACGCTGGCGCTGGCGCGTCTGGCTGCCGCTGCTCACCCGCAATTACCGGTATTCTTTTTTAGCGTTTTTTTTTTTTCACGGTTTACTCTCGTCATGGGAGAACCCCTACACTCCTTCGTTGTAGTTTTGGACTGTCAGTCGTCGCACGGTTGGCCTCGGTCGCGGCGTCCTGCCTGTTCGGCTGTCGGACGAGGCTTCGTGCCTTCTCCACCCCTCTGCGGTGGGGGATCGACGGGGCCTGTGTCTGGGCTATGCTGCTGTGGACCGCCTTGTCGCTCCGCCGTCTGCCCGTGGGGGGACTGCTACGGTGCTCGGTGGCGGGGCTTCTTGCGCTCCGCTTCCGGTGGTCGGGCGCCCCGCCTGCGCTGCACCGCTTCCCGGGCGTCGCTCCTCGTCCTTCCCGGAGGTGCATCCGCCACGGATCTCGTCGGGGCTTCCACCTCGATGGCTCCAGGGGAATGCCCTCCTTTTGGTCGTCCTCCCGCCGGCCACGCAGAGACAACGGCAGAAACGGCTGCCGATCCGCGGACCACGGCGTGTTGGCCGGCCTGGCTGGGTCGGCTAATGCTCCTCGCGACGGCGATGTTGCCGGCGTCAACTATTTAAAATCGCATATTCAGTTTAAATTAACTTCTCCTTTTATTATTTATAATTTTATCTGTGGTTTTATTGTTCTTGTTTTGACTGTAAAGTGTCCTTGAGTGTTTTGAAAGGCGCTTATAAATTAAATGTATTATTATTATTATTATTAAAAGAAGACTGGCAAACTCACAGAAAGACTAAAAAAAAAAAAAAAAATTGGGAGTGGTACATGATAGCGACTGGTAATGGCTTACTTGGCGATCACACAACTGACTGTGTCACCTCCGCTCAATTTCAGAGGTCCCCTATGACCAGATGCACATGTCAGCCATGAGACGCATTTGCCTGGTAGCCGCCCCATCCTTTCCATTCCCTTGCATACAATATTCAGTGTTGAGTCATCATGTCAAGTCAATATGAGACTCTTCCGAAAATGTTCCAGTCCTGTGACGAAAGAAGATACATTTATTACAGTGGAAACTTACAGGTCACGTAAAGTCTATTCTGGGATGAACATACCGAGCTCGATTTTTGTAGACAGCGAACCTTCATAAAAACTGTCGCGTCTTGATTTGCGTGCCGGCGCGGGCCTCGTTGAGCACATTCGGGAATTTGGCAGACCGCGCTGCGCAACGCTAGGCACTCCGGCGGACCGAGGCTGTTTTGTTTGACACGCCCTGGGTGTGCACATGACAATTTGGTGGCTGAAAGTACCCTAAAATTTAGACCAACTGGAAGCAGATCTAAGTTGTCGTAACGCAATTTTGGTGAGACCGATCGAGGTGCAGGCGGACAGATTGTGCGCGCCAGATATGCGATGTGGATGTCATCGTATTTCTTTCGTAAATATGGCAACAGCATACATTGAACCCTCTGAATCATTGCAGAAATTACAGTCAAACCTCGGTTTTCGTCCATAATCCGTTCCAGAAGGCTGTTTGAAAACCAAAATTGTTTGAAAACCGAAACCACGCTCTTTTTAAAATAAAAATGTTTACTGAACACGTCTGCACACAATGGAAAGCAACACAAGGAGGCGTCACTTCCTCGTCTACCCTACGAAGCGTCACTTCCTTGTGTAAGGAAGGTGGGAGGAGTCAAATGGTGCATTCAGGTGCGCTCAGTTTGTTCGAGAACCGAAATTTCTTCGTCATCCGAGGCATAAAAAACTCTAAATTTTTGGTCGAAAACCGAATTGGTTGAGAACCGAGACGTTCGAAAACCGAGGTTTGACTGTCATTCCAAGGCATTGTGATTATTGTATTCTTAAAAGCATCCTCTTTTGCCGTAGCCACGGTGGGACGGGGGGATGGAATCGGGTTGGAAGGCAGTCTCCGAGTGCCCACTTCACAGCAGTAATCTCAGCAAAGGCTTTTCCGGTGTCGAATCGGTGCTTTGAAAAAGTGGCTTTAGACCACGCTAAGCAACTAGACTCGCCCTGGGAACAAAAATAAGGCCCAGAGAATTGATGAATATTCATCATCACCACAAAGACAAGAGGCAGACAGTAATCAAAAGTGATGCTCTGAGCAGAATATTTTAACGGGCTAATTGTGACAGTTTGTTGTTGAAAAGTTGCCATCGTCCACACATGACCTCAGCGGGCTAGCGGTTGAACACAAACGACTCACGCGAGATCGGCTCGGAAGTATTTATTGACTTCACGAGTGACAACTGTAACTCTGAATATATTTACATCTACGCACAAACAAATGGGTTTTTTTTTTGTGTGATTCGACTATTTAATTGGATGCGTTTTACATGAGTTTAATAGCTGCTCTTACTTACCAGCCATTGAGACAATTATTGGAGAGATAATGATTTAATCCTTAACTACTAAGCTGTTTAGACATTCATTTGCTATTCAACATTGATGCGCAGAGCCAAGAATGAAAAGATAAAATGGCACAACATCCATTTAGGGAAGACCAATTAAAGAAAGAGAGCCAATTAAAATGGTTTGACACCAATGTCCTAAACCATGTTATAATCTGTTTTGCAGAATAATTCAGCTGACTCCGGTCTGCAAGTCCTGTCGTATGAACCGACTTGCAAATGGAAGCCGAGCAACAGTATACTCTTGAGATGAGTATGAGGACGACTGCTGTTCTACTTTATTTATCTCGGTAAAACCTCTGGCACTCATTCAAAGGCAAGTGCATTTTCAGGGTCGCTCGGTCACACTTCATGGAGGACGTTCACACACAGGTAAGCACGAGGATGCGTTTTCGGAACCTCCTCATGCTCTCAAAATGACGGAAGCACGTTCGGGCTACCGTGTCCTTTCTGAATACATTAAATAGCATTGCATACAGAGCTAAAATATGACAAGCCATTCGTTTTCATTGAATTCATTAAAAACTGCTGCAATCCCAGGAACGTGTGCGTGTGTGTAGCGTGCATACATACATGGCCCACAGTGATCAGAAACTTCATACTGACAGGCTGCTTGGACAACCCTGGATACAAAAATGACAAAGAAAGAAAAAAATGGCTTTGTAATCCTAAGACCTCACGGTGCGTTTCAACATTTTATAGCTGCTTTTATGTCTTAACTATGCAAGAGGGCTTTGCAGCTCGGTGTCAACCGACGTGAGGTAAATGAATGCGTTCTACGTCAAATCCCAATGATTGCGGGCTCACTTTTGCAGTAATAGTTCACAATTTTCAAATTGCATTTAAAAAAAGAAAAAAAGACTTCAACCCATACAGCTCATCTACCTGAAAGAATCTGGCGATTGATACCTTATCATGACTCCACGTGCGATTAGGCGCATGCTTGACTGCTTTGTCAACATTACTGCGCTGCTGGACCCCCTTTTGCCTTAATGCCTGAAAATGAGAACGGTGGAGGTCATATAAATATAAATAATTGATGGTCATGATTCCAAAATCAGACTGAGACAGTTTAAACTTTGTGTTGTCTGGCTTGAAGTAGAATAAAATGGCACTCGGCTGTTGTTAAATGATGGACCTGATCAGCAATGATATCCAGGATCATGGTGTAAAATCTGTGCTGAATTCAGATTTAAAAAAAAAATTTTTAATCAAAGTGTTTAGATCCTGGAACTGTCACAAGATGCTAAGACTGAATGAATTGGTGATAAGAAGATCCAAGGATCCACTTTTTTCATGTTTTTGCATCCGAGTCTGACCCTGACTTCTGAATGTTACAGAAGAAATCAATACGAATCCGAACTAAATAAGGTTTGTCCGATCTTCTCGCGTTCAAATCATCGGTGGCTCCAATATTCTGTTCTTATACTCCCTGTGTGGAGTTTGCATGTTCTCCCCAGGCCTGCGTGGGTTTTCTCCGGGTGCTCCGGTTTCCTCCCACATTCCAAAAACATGCATGGCAGGCTAATTGAACACTCCAAATTGTCCCTAGGTATGAGTGTGAGCGTGGATGGTTATTCGTCTCTGTGTGCCCTGCAATTGGCTGGCAACCGGTTCAGGGTGTCCCCCGCCTACTGCCCGAAGACGGCTGGGATTGGCTCCGGCACCCCCCGCGACCCTAGTTAGGATAAAGCGGCTCGGATAATGGATGGATGGAATTTTAGTTGGTTCTCTTTAATCTTACTTGCTTATTACTTCGTGGGAACAATTCGAGGACGGCCAATTT
Organism: Hippocampus abdominalis; assembly: GCA_018466805.1. NCBI lineage: Eukaryota > Metazoa > Chordata > Actinopteri > Syngnathiformes > Syngnathidae > Hippocampus > Hippocampus abdominalis. The sequence continues at coordinate 5,088,986 of CM031703.1, forward strand.
CTGAGTATGTGTTTAATCAAGAGAATCAAAGGCCTGCTTGGTTGAATGTGAGGTCATACTGTATTTTCCAAAATAATAATAGTTAATATCCAGGTCGCTATCCAACAAAGTCCATCATTCCTGACTCCTCTTGAACAAAAACTATTTCTCCATTCGCGAAAGTTTTTAAGGATGAATTAATTCTGACCTTTGGACCAGAAGACTTGGCAAAAGTCAAACTGCCTCCCGCGACTGTCACCACATCCCTTCAGCACTGCATCCACCCACGGCCTCATGTTGCGTCACCACAAGCGTGGTACAAGAGTGACCTCTACAGGTCATTGGTGGTATCAAAACAGGATTGGATTGTACAGTACTGCCAACTCACCGCTGTTACCAAACACTCAACGACGACCTACTCCCTCACCGTCTCTTTGAGTTTGTCTGGGTGCTTCATGCTCAGCGTGTGTGTGATTTGTTTTTTTTTTTCGACAAAGCACTCCCACACATAAAGGTGTACCTGCCACCAAAAAAAAAAAAAAAAAGACACGATTCAGACTCGCAGTCGCAAGGGCATTCGATGTCGTTTTATATCGGTATGAACGCGTGGAAGGACGGCGTCAGACAGCAATTTCCCCATTAAATATCAAAGGTGGTAACCTTGCAGAGAGGAGATATCAATCAGGGGCTGTCTGCGCGTAGACAGTTTCAAGAGTGAGCTCGCTGCTTCCAACATTAATCAATGATCTATTCACGTGGAATAGAGCAGACGCCCTGATATGCAAAAAGTCGGATGAGTTGAACCTCTTCACCTCCCCACCAGGCTGAGTAATAATTGTTAAAAGCTATGTTGATATTATGCCACTTTTGGAGGAAAACACAATGGGAGGCTTTGTGGGGGGTGTATATTCTATTTTATCTGTGAGGTTGTTGTTTTTTTCTGGGCAAGTCAACTTATGGCTAATGCTGCAAAAAATAATAATAATAATAGTAATAATAATTTAATTAATTAATTAAATTTGTAACATTGTCTATGCAGAATTGTTGTATTAGTGTATGCATTTCATTTGCTGTGAGAATTATGATTTATCTCTTCCCGTCTGATGATTATTCTTGCTCATCAAAATTATTCTCATGCCACCTGCTAACCCGGTGGTCGGCAACACGCGGCTCCAGAGCCGCATGTGGCTCTTTAGCGACATCTAGTGGCTCCCCGGAGCTTTATAAAAATTGTTTGAAAATGGAAAAAGATTTTTATAGTCGGCTAATATAGCTCAAATAGATCTAGATACATGTTGCAGCTCCGAAAAAGGAGATCTTGGTTTTTTAAAACGTACACTTTATTTATGCTTTTAACAGTCTCGACAAACACACGTCTGCCTCCGACTCCGTGCCTTCTCTCTCTTCTCGTTCGACTCGAGAGGTGTTCAAAGACAGCCTCCGAAAAACGGAAATAAATGATCACTTCACTGACACTAAGAAAAGCGAAAATAATGCACCAAAACAAAAAAAATCAAGCGAGGAAATTACAAAATAAATTCTATGGGGGCGTTTGTGAACACACAACAAAGGAATGAATAACAAACAATTCTGAGACAGTTCAGTCTCCGACATACATACAGCATGTTTTTCCTTCATTGTCAGTTTTGTAGAAGGCTTTTATTTTTTTGCGACTCCAGACATATTTGTTTTTTGGTTTTTTTTTGTCCTATACGGCTCTTTCAACATTTTGGGTTGCCGACCCCTAAGCTAACCTGATACTGCTCCCACTGAACTTGCGATGCAAACTATCGGTACTGTTCTTCAGTGTCAAGGTGTCACCGGTAAGAACAGTGAAACGCTACAGATTACCTCACTTTATATCTGGTGGTCAAATTCATGAAAATGTAAATGTAATGGTGTGTTTATATCACAAATCACAAATCTTAAATGTAGACTATATTGATATATAAACTCGTGTCATATGACTCCGCTCGAGTCGGCGGTGGTGGAGCAAGTTGATTTACATGTATGCAAATTATATTGGCATATGTAAAATGATATACCCACAAAGCCTGTCTGTTTTATTTTCTTGTATACTTGTTCAGCTTCATGCCTGTTGCGAAGCTTTTCGGGATGGCGAGGACGTGAACGGATCATTCAAGTGTTTGTGAGCGAGAACACATTGCAATGTCTTGCGTCAGTCGTTATGACTTTGCGGCAAAACAAAAAAAGACCACTTTGATATGACTCGCCTGTTTTTGCCTTTGACCCCGATTTCATTATGCCTAAAACTCTTACGAGTATTACTCGCCACAATTTTCAGTTGGATTGAAACTCCTTCAATAATCCACAATACCATTCATCCTTCATTCATTCATTTTCCGAACCGCTTCATCCTCACTAGGGTCGCGGGGGGTGCTGGAGCCTATCCCAGCAGTCTTCGGGCAGTAGGCGGGGGACACCCTGAATTGGTTGCCAGCCAATCGCAGGGCACACAGAGACGAACAACCATCCACGCTCACACTCACACCTAGGGACAATTTAAAGTGCCCAACGAGCCTGCCATGCATGTTTTTGGAATACCAAAGTGCTCAAATTTATTTAACGTTGTTTTGAATTGAATTGAGTTGTGGCACGGAATGATATCATAAATGATTGTAGTCGTTGAAAAATGACACACGATAGAATCACAATTGATGCAGCAGAGTAAAAAAAAAAAAATGCAGAAACCACCCCGCTGTGAAGTGGAGACATCAAGTAAGGCTTTTGCTTCTCTGAGTCAAATCCATTTGGGCAAAAATAGATTGCTTCCTTGCATTCACGCTCGGTGTATTATTTTTTTTGTTCTATCTATGCAGCTCTGACTCTGTGCTCTTAGTCAAGATGATTTAGCGTGATCAGGCGAGCCCTCAACCGTTTACCATTAACAGATGATCTCAAGCATCTTTGTGGATTATCAAGTATGTTCTCATCGTACTATCGATTATGTTTGCGCAAAACAGGAGGATTAGCAAGCCTGCGGTTGCCGATTCTAATCGTCATTCTTCATGTTGAGCAATCCAATTGTGCTCTCCTTTTCAGCCCAGCGGCATGTGTTACCGATCAATACGCAATACAGCACAGTCCACCACCCATTTAGCAAGTGTTTCATTGATACTGTTGTTATCTTTCAGCCGAGAAGCTGCCGAGTAATGATGTCTCCCAATGGTTCCTGAGTTAACGTGTTCACGAGAGAAAGGCTGATGTTCTTCTTTTTTAAATTGTGATGAAGGGTTGCTCATTTCAATGTTTGCTATTTAGAATCATTTAAAAACCGTCAATGCTTTAAGATACCATTTGTGCAGTCCGCCTGAATTCGAGGATTGTATCCGATTGCTAAATAGAAGATGATCACGTCTGATTTATTGAGTTCACCTCCACGTTTGTGCTTCAGATGTCTTGACATGGTCGAGTAGTTATTGCTTCTTTTCTGATTGCTTGGAGGCTATTTTAAAATGTAGCACTGATGTGCCACTTGTCCTCACTCCAGGTAGTGTTGATTATCTCATTCTGAGCACAAATTGCAGTTCTTCTCAGCAGGAAGTGGTTTTTACGCATTTAACTTGATTGGACTCCCCCTTCCACTTGTGTTTGCTGTCGAAGGAGTCTTCAAAAGTCTTTTGTTTGAATGCTGGGGAGGGGGGGGGGGGTTCTTCGCTGGTAGTATAGCGATTTCTCACTGCGAACCCCAGATAGCGACTCCATGCAGAATGTTAATCTCCTAATTGATTTCATTAACCAACTTTTTATACTTGGCATTAGTTTCTTCATTGGATATAAAAAGTCTACACACACGTGTTTGAATGACAGCTTTTTCACCCATCCATTTTCCGATCCGCTGTATCCTCACAAGGGTCGCCAGGGGGTGCTGGAGAAGAAGTCGGGGGGGAAGGATTTCGTCAATTTGCAAATCTCCACTGACATGCTGTAGGCACTTCATAATGTATGTTATGTATTGAATTGAATTGAATACAACTTTATTGTCAAATTATTGTCAAAAAACATGCATGCATGTGGCCCTAAATAGAAGATGTTTGTTTTGTTTTTAGCACCGTAACTGCATTGTACACAGTTACGGTATTTCATCCATCAGCGTGCTGGGTACCCGTCCATCATTGTCATTTCGTCATTTATCTCAAGCCGAACTAAACTGGAATTGTCGGTCAGTCCGTCATCTTATTTTAACCGTGCTTCCAATACTAGCCAATAGAATCTCATTTGACAACCACCAAATTTCTCACCGTACTTGCATTGTGTGGTCAGTTGCCCTTGTCATTGTGCCCAAGTGACTTTTAAACAATATTGAAAAACTATTGACAATAGTGGAGAGGGCAATCTGATATCCGGGGTCTGAAACACAATAAAATCATGAAGTACTAAGTAGGCAAAATATCAATATGTCATAAATAATACAAATATTTGGTGTGTTTATGCAACAGGAAATGAAGAGGAATATACAGTTCTGTATTTTATTTTTATTTTTATGAAAAGCTTCACAAAGGGTATGCTTGCATTAAAAAAAAACACTAGACCAAGAATTTAACACACGATAGCCACCCTTATATATCTGCAAAGTTTATCTTCTTTGGTCTGAATGTTGATGTTGAAGCTAATGGTGAAATGAAAACTAGAAAAGCGTTTTATATTTTGAGAGATACTTGCCTCAGAGTGTGGTGTTGTGAACATAGAGTCACAGCGCTGTCCTCTGGCTCCAGGAAGAACTACAATAAACCAGCAATTCTGGAAGTTGCCATCAAATGCTGAATTAGTTATCTTAACTACACAGAGCAATTTGTTTATATGAATGGTGTTAAATCAAACAAATCCAGAATTCACTTTAGGGTATAGTACCCCATGAATCGAGTTTGGGCTTATAAAAGGCACCCTTTTACTCCTCTGTGAAAAGTACTGTAGAAATAAAATTTACTAATTTACTGACTGACCGTGATTGACAGTTGTTGTTTGGCTCTAATTATTTTATTTTCCGTATGCCTGCATTTTCCAATCCTTGCAGCCCTGAAGATGGATTGGGGTGGGTTAATTATTTGTTTAGTGTGCACGATTACTTCATTTATTCCAAACACTTACTGGCAGGTGTCTTTTGAACCGTTTACTTTTCATTCTCAGTCAATATGGGGGGGGGGGGACACTGTTTACCTTCAATTCTCAATCAATATGAAAAAAAACCGCTTTTCTAACTTCACGCATACAGTTGTGCTTAATCTCATCTGAATTTACACGTATAGCCTACAGCAACAGGCTACTAAACCGATCGTTGTGATGCATCACATTATATTTTCAATTTTGAAATAATAATGTTGTTTTTTTGACGCAATATCCCCTTTTGAAAAAAAAGGGTTCATACGCAATAGTGCCTCATTTCATTCCTCGTCTCTGTTTTCGCCCTCCCGCCTCCGATGCAAACAAATGGGCAACCATGAGACCAACCGTCATAAGGCTACAGACACTGCCAGCCATGTCCTGCATGTAAACATATGCTGTTTTTTTAGCCTTTTTAGTCACTCTCAATTATATTTTTTGCTTCTTTTTCCCACCGTCATTATTTTTCTGAAGGTGTTGAAAACGTTGTGTGTGTTTCCCGAAGCAGCGGCCATGTGTGAATGGAGGTCTGACGTTCGGTTACCGCTGTTATCGGTAATGATGATGCTCTCCGTCTCCGGTAAGCACGCCGCCCTACATTGACAGGAGGGCTTCACTCAACAAGCACATTATCGCATCTTATTACTGTATTTATGTGACGCGTGTAGAATTACATTTAGAAATGACGTCGCTCGAGCCATAAAATCGAAACATTTTGTAAATAAAACAGCTGTCTTCGCCATTTTTCTGATTTCTAAGGCCTAAATACACCTTCTCGTCCCCATTTAAGATGTGCCACGTAAAACTAAAAATGGAGTCTACAGGTTTCTGTGGTGCCCGAGTTACACATATCGATACCACTTACAGTTGAAACCCACAATCGTATCACTTAGTGTGGATGCCCAAGGCCAATAAAGATGGGCGTAATTACTATTAAAACCAAATACTGTACTGTATTCGCTTTACTTGACGGTACTGTAACATCACACGAATGTATATGCAACTGCCTTCTTGTTTTTATAATGATGCGTGCAGCTGTCAAGGCTATCCATCAACTAGACACGTCAATTTTGTGATATTTAGATCTTGAAATTGTTGGGAATCTGTGCCTGAAGACCCCCATCCAATTCAAACCAACCTGACATTGGTGGGGGAAAGGGTGGCAGTATGAATAAGAAAGGTATATACCCCCCCCCCCCCCACCACCACCTCCCCCCCAAAAAAGCTAATGTTCAGGTGTTAAGAAAGACGCCTCCCAACTTCTCTGTTTCCCTCCAAACCAAAAATGCAGGCGATCGTATTTGGAAACGCTAAATTTAGCAAAGTGGTAAAGTGGTCAACTGTCTACTCTACAGGAAGCAGCTTTTGTTTAGCCGTATTGATCTTTTTCACCAAGTGACGTGCCACACCATTTTCTGTCTCCATGACAACTCAGAATGCAGTGATGTGGGAAAACTAGTGGTGTAATGCCTTTGCCACAGCCTTGTTTTCTTAAGCTGAGCGAATATGTCAGCATTGTTTTCTCGTTTTTGAAGCTCTGCATACGTTTTCTTTAACAATGTGTGCTGTTTGAACAGCCTCTCTAAAAATTGTTACCGATTGGTGTCACTAGAGGGCAGCAACGGGCCGTTCAATTAAATGGCCCCAGCTTCAATGTGGGTACGTATGTCTGTTTCAATATTTTGCAGTTACATCTTCAACTCGTTTGTTTGTCAAATTAAATATTTAATAACAACAATAATCATACTATTTATTATTATATTAGTATAAGTTGTAGTAGTGGTACTAGTAGTAGTTTAACAATAATACCCTTTTATTGGCTGGCAAGCAGTTCAGGGTGGTCCCGACCTACTGCCCGAAGGCAGCTGTGATAGGCTCCAGCACGCCCGCGACCCTTCTGAGGATAAGAGGATTAGAGAATGGATGGATGGTTAATATTAAGAATAATAATAAATATAACTTTGATGTGTGGTGAGGGTGTGGCTGGTGAGGCGTTAATATTAATCAGATTCACGAGCCAAATGGAGTGGCTTATTTGCCATTAAGTTAGCGGCAAGACATTGAAAATTGGTTAAAACCAATATAAATAAAAAATTTCCCCCATTATTTTTACACACATAATATTTAAATTACATTTTAAATACACACCAGAGGAATAACCAAAAATATTTATAAGTTTGAAGTCTAGTTTTGTATTTGAATTTGAAGTTATTTTATTGTTTATACCCGATCTTATTAAGGTCAATTTAAAATGCCTTACCTTAATCTTTATTTTCACGTAGCCTCCAAGTCCTCATTTTCTTCTTTGAGTTTCAAAATGTTTCCATCTTTCCAAGGACACTATTGCAGCTTGCACAGTGAGCGCAAGAAGCAGGAGTAACTTTGTCATCTCCGGTGCACATCAAATTCTTTTTACCCACATAGATGAGAATTTCTCTGTCCGTGTTTTTTTTTTTTTTAAACTTTTAATTAATTGCCCACCATTTGTGAGCTGTACAGTATGACGAGAGCAGCCTGGCTAGCAGCTACTTGGCTGTGTCAAACACCGGCACCAAATTCAATTAGTGAGGCTGCCAGAGCCACTCAAAACGAGGCTGCTGAAGACAGTGTGGAAGAGTAATCCTTTTTGCCACCTCTGGCGCTTTGTCTGCAATTTTATGCAATAAGCAATATTAAAGTTGCACTCTAACACATAAATGTTAAATAATTTGCCTGAATATAGAAAATCAAAATGTATATTGGAAGTGTCTGAAAACATTATATCGGAAACAGGACAGGCACTTACCAATAGCTTTGTCTGTTTTCGTACAGTAATTTTACCGATAGATGGTCCCGTTGAACTTTGTTGTTTCCAGTTTTTGTGAGGGATTGGGGCCATCTGAGGTGACACTACTTGCCTCCCCACTTCCTGCATCAGCCATGTATTTGGAGAGGAAATGGACAAATTCAGCAAGTTTACCAATGACATAATGAACATTGGATTCAAAAATAAAATCAGTAGAAAGCACAGACAGGAGAACTAAAATGGAAAAGATTTTTATTGATGATTTCTTTTTTTTTTTTTATGTTCAGCTTCTGAGCCTCTCCTGACCGCCTGTTCCTGTAGGTCACAGGTGTCAAACTCAAGGCCCGGGGGCCAGATCTGGCCCGTCACATCATTTGATGTGGCCCGCGAAAGCAAATTAAACATGTTGACTTCTATGATGCTTGCTAAAATTGGAACCAAAATTTCAAATTCTCTTATGTAATATACAAGAGAGCTATTGTAAGTTTTCTTGTTACCAAAACCCTCATTACAGTACAGTAACTTAAACTAAAGTAGAATAAACCATTATTCTTGACTTCCTTATATGGATTCATAGTCATAACGGCCCTCCAAGGGAACCGGGAATGTGGCCCACGACAAAAAATGAGTTTGACACCCCTGCTGTAGGTGTAGGTATAGTATAAAGCTCTTAGGAGCAGACTCGCTATGGCGACATAAGATGAACGTAACAAGTTAATTTATGTCTACCGCACTTTTATGGAAGTTTTAGGTTGCACATTGCTGACAGCCAGGGGCATGGTGGCATCGGGATTTTTCGGAGAACTGCCTGTACAGATGTTCCATTCTTCCCCGTCGCCGAATAGTTTTTAGCGCATTGACCGCTGCTCCAACAAAATTCTCTGGACGAATTTGGTCGCGGTACATCCCTGCTGACGACAGTGATGTGCTGATCAATTGCTGAATGTATGAAAGAAGGTCAGAGTTAAGCCAACTGTTGACAACTGATAAACAAAACAAATAAACAAAAGCTTGTTTTAATATCTTCACCAATTGTCGAAGAATGAGTTTTTCTACACTGCTAATAATGATCACATTCCCACCTCTGGAATCTTTGTTGAACACAACATGCAGGTTTTTGGGATTGGCAGCAGGCCAAAGTGCCTGGAGCAAACCCCCGCAAGCAAACGGAGAGCACACAAACCCACACATAACGCAAAATGAGCGAGAATTCAACGTGCTCTACATTCACCTTCACTTTTCCGGCATTGACCTTGCATGTGTAACACACACCGAACACACAAAGACTAAAGAGACAGATACATGTATTTATAATAAGGATGAGATAACTGACATTTTGGGTACCAGGAGTGTTGATAGAAAATAAGAGGGGTGGGGGGGTGCGAGTGAGGCAGACAAAGATGGGAGGGGCAAAGGGCCTGACGCATGCATGAGGCTGCTTCACTGCAGTACTTCTTGTCTTTGCGAGTGCCACTGGCTCATAGAGTACCTGCCTGTCTTTGCTGTGCAGGAGTGCTGAGTCATTCATTGCTTCTGCCCAGTGGATGGCAAAAGTGTACACACCTCTGTTCAAATTCCATTTTGTGTGTCTGTGTGTGTGTGTGTGTGTGTGTGTGTGTGTGTGTGTGTGTGTGTGTGTGTGTCTATGACATAGTAAATGAGACCAAGATAAATAATTCCAAAGCCATTTCCACTGTGAATGTGATTTGTCACTTGCACAACACACATGAAATAAAGGAACTCTTAAAGAAAGGGGAAGTCAAAATAAACAACTGAGATCAGTTGTACACCAATGTTCTCTCTAATTAAAAAAAAAAAATTAAAACCACTTAAATATCAAAATAAAAGCAAGCACATCAGTGAAACGAGATTTGTAACACAGATGAAATGAGCCCAAGTTTGTAAGAATCGGTTGAGGATTTTATGCTACTTTTTATGATGTGACTCATCCCAAATTGACAAATTGCCCACAAATGAATTGAAGTAAATGGGAATTTTGTAATAATTATACTTTTTAATCAAATTAACCAACAGAGTAACCGAGCAAGGTCCACGTGACATTAATTACATGACACTGGTGCAGTCAGTGTCAGGACAAAAGCTTCAAGACTCATGCTTGAAATTCTACGATAACAGGTCAAATTCATTTGGGGTTAATCAGATTAGCAATTCAGTTGTGCAGGTTACATAGGTCACATCACTGAGGGTTTTAAAATAATTTATTGTGGTCTTGGTTTTTTTTGTTTCGAAGTCTTGGCACTTGAACATGAGTGTGCAGTGGGACGACTTTTTCTACCCATTCTGTACAGTATCGCTAAATGTTTAAATATGTGTGTGTAAGTGTGTGTGTGTGTGCACACCCTCCTGCACGGGTGTGCGGATGTCATGGTGGGCAAAAAGAATGTGTCATTGGTAACAATGCACACAATTTCTGAGGTTTGTGGGTTCATGTGTCTTATTTGTGTGTGGAGAGAGGCACACTTTTGTGTCGCATCAAAACACAACTTGCTGTTGTCCATTAGTGAGATTGTGTGTGTGTGTGTGTGTGTGTGTGTGTGTGTGTGTGTGTGTGTGTGTGTGTCTGCGCTGCAGAGAGGCAGTGGTGCAGCAGCAGTGGGAACCAAGCCAAAAACACCCAACTGCAGTAGAAAATGGTGCAGAGTCCCTTCACACACACACACACACACACACACACACACACACTTCTGTCAGGGGAGGGCAAACTCATCCTTACCAGACTCATCATCATTCATATAGAAGTACCGGCAATCATTGTTCAAACGACACGTATGTGATAACGTCAAGTGACTTTGAAGTGGAGTATTGTTGGGTTTAGCTGTTTTTAAGAACGCAGTGGAAACACTTAAAACTTAATACAGTAGCATTGCCTTTCCAAGTTGTCTCAACAATTCTTTTTTGTGATGATGGAGATATATTTGTGCACTAACAACTCAGAACTACCAGTTGTCAAAAAAATTCAAGGTCTTTCTGGTTTGAAGATACAGTCAAACCTCGGTTTTCGTCACTTCCTCGTGTAAGGAAGGCGAGAGGAGTCAAATGGTGCATTCAAGTGCGCTCAGTTTGTTCGAGAACCGAAATTTGTTCGTCATCCGAGGCATAAAAAACTTGACATTTTTGGTCGAAAACCAAATTGGTCGAGAACCGAGACGTTCGAAAACCGAGGTTTGACTGTATCAAGCCCAATCCATTCCACCAGATATCAAAATACAGTCATACCTCGGTTTTCGACCATAATCCGTTCCAGAAGGCTGTTCGAAAAGCGATTTGTTCGGCCCATGACTAGAGGCCAGTACACTAAGCAGAAATACTGTAACAAAAAAAAGATTTGCATAAATCACAACAAACACGTCTGTTCACAAAACGTCACACAAGGAAGCATCACTTCCTCGTGTAAGGAAGCCGAGAGGACATGAGTGGCGCTTTCGGGTTTGCTTAGTTTGGTCGAAAACCGATTTTCAGTCCTGATCCGAGGCGTAAAAATCTCGAATTTTCTGGTTGCAAAACGATTTGGTCGAGAACAGTCAAGGTTCCATTGTTTTGTTTTGGGGTTTTTTTCCCCCACACAACTTCTGCCACTGGAAATGTATTTGTCATCCCATGTGTCTGTGCAACAATGAATGAAATGTTGTTTTCTTTCAGGTTGTTCAAGCATGGACGTAAATGTGCCCAATAAAATCCACGTCATGAATGGATCAGACATCAAAATCCCATGCAGTTTCACTTCCTGCTATCAGATAGACACAAACAAGTTTGTCATGAACTGGACCTACCACGAATCAATCAACGATACAGAAAGAATGGTCAGAAAGATCGCCAAATATGAAGAAACGCACTGTCAAAACTGCATTTACCAACCATTGCTTCTGTCTTTCCATAGTTTTTGGCGTACGATAGGAAGAAAGGAATGGTGGCTTTGCTTCCAGAGCGCTTTGGAGAAAGGGTGCTATTTGCGGGCAACCTGGCAAAGAATGACCTTTCCATCACTCTATTAGATGTTCAGGAGGAAGATGAAGGCATTTACAACTGTTACGTGATCAATCCCCCGGACCGCATACATGGACACGGGGCCATCAACCTTAAAGTTTCGACTGAACGTAAGATACTCACCCCTCCCTCCTGGAGAAATAAATGTGCACTCATCTTCATCCCAAACTTGCCTTGAGGATGCAGTCAATAGAGCTCAGATGGTAGAGTGGTTGATTCACCTGTGTGGGTTTTCTCCGGGTACTCCGGTTTCCCACATTCCAAAAACATGCATGGCAGGCTGATTGAATACTCAAAATTGGTGTGAGTGTGAGTGTGAATGGTTGTTACTCTCTGCCCTGCGGATTGTCTGGCAAGCGGTTCAGGGCGTCCCCCACCTACTGCCCCAAGACGGCTACGATAGGCCCCAGCACCACCCGCGACCCTTGTGAGGATAAAGCGGATCTGAAAATGGATGGATGGGTGGGTTCGATTGCATAAATTACAGAACTGGAAAGGACTTTTGTGAAGAAGAATTTTGCTAATCATTTGATGAGCAAATTAGTCATTTTAATTAAAGGTGCATTTTTGTTTTGGCACGACTGGTTTATGTGTGGGTAGCGGGTTGTCACACATGATCGGGGGTAGAAGGCTGTCTCCCAACTTGACATCATCCGTAAGTGGAGATCTTTTTACAGTTCTTTCTAAACTGCAGAAATGTCTTTGAGTTCTCTCCAAATAAAGTCAAACCTCGGTATTTCGTCCATAATCGGTTCCAGAAGGCTGTTCGAAAACCGAAATTGTTCGAAAACCGAAACCACGCTCTTTTTAAAATAAAAATGTTTACTGAACACGTCTGCTCACAATGGAAAGCAACACGAGGAAGCGTCACTTCCTCGCGTAAGGAAGGCGAGAGGAGTCAAATGGTGCGTTCAGGTGCGCTCAGTTTGTTCGAGAACCGAAATTTGTTCGTCATCCGAGGCTTAAAAAAACTCAAAATTTTTGGTCAAAAACCGAATTGGTCGAGAATAGAGACGTTCGAAAACCGAGGTTTGACTGTACTCGATGCCAAATAATAATCCGACGTAACATCATTTCCTGTGCGTGTGTGTTTGTTTGATTTTGCGGACCTTCTGCTCATGAGTCAGCTTTTTATTTATTAATGGCCGACGAGAGGTTGAACTTAGTCCCTCAGCATCGTTCTCCCCCTTACACGCTAGCTAGGCTAACTCAGCAGCACTTTTCTTTCCACTCTGTTTAATCAGCCCAGTGGAGCTTTTAGCCAGCACTGCACTCCCATTTCTTGTCCATACGATATACTTAACTCTCCCCTTTTGTTTCCTTCAGTTCCCCCCCCGAGAGACTCGACGATCGCCGTTGCAATCGGGGCATCGGTGGGCGGAGCGCTTGCCCTCCTCATCCTTTCCATGGTGGTTGTGAAATTTCTCCGTCATCATCTCAAACAGGATCTGACCTCGGAGGAGAAGATGGAGGAGGAGGGGAAATTAGAGGCCGAAGGTGCCGCGGACGAGGGGACAAAGTAGGAAATCATTCATTTAAATCGTACATTTTTTTTTTTTTAAAGTTCAACAAGTGGCAGAATCATATGAAACTATTAAGACTCTTAAGACACTATAATCACGGCCATGGCGTTGCACAGATTTTTTTTTTTTTTTTAACTCTGATAGTCCCAGCCCAGATAAGCCCATTGGTAAAAATCTCCTGGCACCTGATCAACTGGAACCAGTCCAGAGTGTCAGCTGGCATAGGCCCCAGCATCTATTTTAGGATGACTTTGTGATTTTGCTCACACATTGTAAACCAAGCTTCATACTTTCTAACCTTCTCTTATCAAACTCTTTCTGAACGTCAATCTCTCTTTTCTGACATTTGCAGACAAACTTAAATGGGTCATCAGAACAAATTAGGAGCCTGCAGAGCTGTCGACCCAGCACGTCCCCCTGGTAAGCTTCTATTCAATTGTCTTACTGTCAAAAACAGAGGGAGCGAGATCATAATGTGCACTCAGGGATGTTTATCCATGATTAACTAATGATGTATGCATTATATACTCTCTGACCATTGACGTTTTAAGTGAAGGTCAACACAGACAATTATACTTCAATGACTGTTTTGTATTTTCACATGGTCCAGTATATTACATCGACTTTAGCTTCTGCAGTACATCAAGGAGAGTTTATTCCATTATTTACAATTTTACGGATTCACTTCTATTATAATATTGCTTTTCCTCAATCACTCTCATCCATAAACAAACAAGGAGAATCGATTTTCAATAGAATTTCAAAATACCGTATGTTTCACCGCTTGTGTGTGTTTGTTTTGGGCTCGAAGAATGTTCAGGTTGTTCCTTCTGTTTTCTTCCAGAAGATATTGTGTCGTCATTCCTCTGTCCAGAACAAACACTGACTGAATCCTTCACCACCAAGTGCATCTGTTCCCTCTGCATGTTTGTGTGTTTCAGTGGACACAGGTGTGTGTGTGTGTGTGTTTGTGCTTAAGAAAGAGAGAGATGTGTATTTGTCTCTTTACAGACACTGATTACATCTTCAATGGTAACTACTGGTACCGTATTTTCCGCACTAAAAGGCGCACCTAAAAGCCTTCCATTTTCTTAAAAGCTCACAGCGCACCTTAAAATTCCATGCGCCTTGTTTGTAGCCATTACGGTAATATTTCAACCCCAAAATGGCTCCTAGCTCGGGACATGCTGTCAACGCAGAGTTCAAACTTAAGGCAATCGGTTACGCAGCTGAACACGGAAATAGAGCAGCGGCAAGAGAGTTCAATGTTAACGAGTCAGTGTTATAACTTGCGGTTGGTTAAATGAACTGTGTCGCTACTTCATTAAATAAGCTTTACTGACATTTGATCGTTCTGTTGGCATTTCCTAGAGCGTAGCTCCATCTAGTGGATGCAGTGTAGATTCCGTCTTACAAAGCGATGCGCCCAATGTATGAAAAAAATTACAAAATAGGCCATTCATTGAAGGTGCCCCTCATAATCCAGTGCGCCGTTTAGTGTGGAAAATACGGTGTGTTATAAATGTTCATCTATCCAAGGAACAAATTTGTCATTGAACATGTATGACGGATTAGCACTGGAACCTCACAGTAAAACAAAAGGATCCAAGAACACTAAATATTTTGTTTCTCACAATATATACCGAATGGACAAAAGTATTGGAACACCGGCCTGCAACACTTGAAATGGAGAAAAGAAAATATGGTTTTCGCTGCCTTTTTGTTTTGCATAAACATAATTTTAGATGAGATATTTGAGTTCATTCATGTTGGAAAATTAACATTCCAGTACACCCCAAAGGGATTTGAAGGGCTGTCATGTTCTTCGGCACCAAACTCATCCAATCCATTTTTTTTACGAATTTTGCTTTGTGCGTTGGGCCAAATGAAGAATTCAAATTCAGGGCTAACTCAATGGTTTAGTATTGGGGTCTCCAAATAGTCAGGTGTGTTGGGGCATGTAACAGTAAACGCCGTTGGTCCGCTGAAACGCCCCCACATGGCACAGTACAGTCTGCCAAATTCCCAAAACTAGATTTACCCCAGCACAAAAATGAAGATGTTGACGTTTTTACACCACGTGCAGGGCCATGTAACTACAAAAATAGGGCCCCTTGGCTCAATTTTTGTGCCCATTGCAAGTCCGGTGCAAGAAGCGGCGTAAACCTGCGCAGGGGTGGGTTAGACTTTGTTTTAGTATTCACATGTGCCGATATTTGAAAATAGAGCCCCATGTCTTTAAATACTGTGTACCGCATGTAGTTGTATTTGGGTTTTAATTTATAATAAAAGACAAAACCCGCTACTTACTTTGTAAATCCATAGCAGAATTTTTTTTTCCTTCCCTTCTTATTTTTCCTCCAGACAGAGTCACATTTTCTTTGGGTCAAGGTATTTTTAGTTTTCAAAGGAAGTCACGAAAGGCCCGCTGTGGTGAATGCACCAAATGATGCTTTTGTTGTTGTTTTGGAGCATGTTTTCTGATTTTATATTTGCAGCAGATCCAAATGTACTATAAGGCTGTGTTGGTCATACCGTTCCATCCGTCCCTCTATAGTTTACGGAAATTACTACATCAGGCAGATGTTCAGCAAGAGCTCAAAAATATCATTCATCGTCGTGTATCTAATCTCAGCAGTTGAACAGGTACCTCACTTTGTTTCATTTAGTTCAGCGCCATAACCATTTGATGATATAAAAACAGTGTAGTATACTCAATGCATGTGGGTTAACACATTTCAACATGTACCAGTCTTAAGTTATGTCAGAACGAGAAACAAACATGAGTTTCTGTGTGCATGCTTAATCTTTTACACTGCGTAGCAATGGGCACTTTTTATGTACTGTATATCGCACTTACTTCATTGTTCTACAAGAAAATTGTGTTTGAAAAGAAGAACAAATTACTGCCTTGATGTTTTTTTTTAGTTTAAATAACAATACGAAAGAAAGTTTGTTATGGAAGCATGATGTCCAAATGGAGTTGAATTTTATAGAGATTTGCATTCCAATTGGAGCAAGGCAAAAGTGTGTGCGTGTGTTTGTGTGTGTGTGTGTGTGTGTGTCTGTCTTAAGATTTTCATGATATCCTTTCCTGTCTCAAAGGTCAGGTCACTGTTTTGCACATTGTCACATATTTCACATCAGTGCTTCTCAACTGGTGGGTCGGAACCCAAAAGTGCAGCTCGTAAAAAATTATACTACCAGTATTCTGATTTTTATTTTATGTTTTTTTTTTTTAATTTTATTTTATTTCATTTTATTTATTTATTTATTTATTTATTCCCCCGGACAGTACTGAGGTGTAAGCACACTTTTGTTCTAGTCACTAGCTCCTCTCTAAACAAAGACTTGGGCAAACGCACGTCTTTGCTCAATATGCTCTTGGCGGTAGGTCAAACTCATTTGAAACTGCATTTAAAAAGTACAGTAACATACAGTACTTTACTATGTTTGTTAATTTTTTTTTTACTAAAAAAACATGCATCTTTGCAACAATAAGACGATGCGGATCCCAGACTGACAGCAGTTGAGAACCACTGTTTTAGATAATACTGTCATTGAGAGCATGCAAAAAAAAAAAAAAAAGGTGTCAATGAGAAAAGCATCTAAAATGTTTGCTATGTAAATGGTTTCCTGGAAGGTGTGCACTTTATAGTTACAACATAGCATGGTGATTATATGCTACGGAAGATATGTTCTCCATGTATCCTTAATTTCAGCACCGCGAATGTTGAGAAAAAAAGTACTATCGTAATAAAGTATTTCATCATATTTGCCTTTTGTTATGTGTTTGAATCACATAATACTTTGAAGGACAAAACATCTTCGTGAGACGAAATTCAAACTTGAAAACTACAGCATAAGTAAACTCAACATTTACGTGTGTTTATAAGCCAATTTAAATATGGATGATTAACGCTCTTGTCAACCATTTCCACATTATTCATACCGACCATCCATTATCTGAACCGTTTACCCTCACGAGAGTCTTCATCCTAAAATGCGCGTTTTGGGGATGTGAGAGTGTTACAGTACCAAGAGAGAACACAAGCACAGGAAGAACACACACACTCACACACACACGCACACATATATACAGTATATATATATATATATATATATATAAATATATATATATATTGCCCTGCGATTGGCTGGCAACCAATTCAGGGTGTCCCCCGCCTACTGCCCGAAGACTGCTGGGATAGGCTCCAGCACCCCCCGCGACCCTAGTGAGGATGAAGCGGTTCGGAAAATGGATGGATGGATATATATATATATTTAAAAAATCAATAATCAATGAATAATAAAATCAATAGTAAAAAAAAAAAAACATAATATAAAACGTGCCTGTATTAATTAATCCATCTCTGAACACAACTCCCTGCAACCTTTTACCATTTCCATCTAAAAGATAGCAATCCAACAAAACAAAATAAACAGTTTTTGTCCTCACAAATGGACAAATCACAGTTGATAAAAGTATCATTTTGTACACAAGAAATACACCGTAAATGTGAGGGTCGATTTTCATGGCTATATAGTAAACATTCTGCCTTTATCAAGTACATCACAGCCATTTTCAAGCGTCCTTCATTTTAAGGCCAACCACAAGTCTGCACAATCTCGCCGTAATAATCTCTGCACACAGGCGTATCGAATATTCCAAGATGACTCCGCACCCGAGTCTGCAACTTCGAACTAACACTTGCAAAACTTTATCCCTCCCGTTTAAACAGGACTCACCTTTTGATTTTATCCTGTTCCCCGCCAAACTGTCAGATGGGACGGCCCAGAGCGATTAGAAAAGACGTGGAAACCGCAGAAAGACAACAAAGAGGAGACGGTGGACCCAGAACGAAGGGAAAAAAGGGTCATGGTGGAAAGAGTGACAGATAGGATGCTCAGATGGGGACAGTCTGAAGATGAGGCTGAGAAAGGGCCACTCAGGATGTTCTCTGAAATGTGCTCACTCACCGGCTGGTGCAAAGAGAGAGAGAGGAGGAAAGGGAGGGAGACGAGAAAGGAGAGCGGGCCCAAGTGTTGGGTGATAGGGAGGTTAATCAGACTCTGTATGTGTGTGTGGGGGGGGGGCACATCCAGAAAGATGACGTTGGTGTGGTCGAGAAAGGGTTACGGCCGGTGTGCAGTTCTATGTGTGCGTGCGTGTCAGCAATGTTACCCATGTGGCTTGACTGCAGCATTTCAGCACCTCACCCCCCCCCCCCCCAGAAAGAAATCCTCCACACCCCCCCTCGCTCTCTCTCATGTTACTTCCCTTTTGCCTCCTGTTACGTCCACTCCCCGCAGAACCCTTTTCTGCATCTTCACAAATCCCCCCCCCCCTACCATGATTTTCTCCCATCGCTCGCTAATATTCTCCCCTCGTCCCGTAAGTGCAATGTCCTCTCTTGCTCCGCCTTCAAAGCGTTCCAAGGTCACCCCCGCGCAGGAGCAGGTGCGTGCGCACATATGCCACTGGCCACTACATATGATCGTGGACTTGCAAAGGCTAACTCCCTTGTCCCTTGTCTCTCTTGAGTGTTTATCGAACGATCCACACTGGTGCGTGTATGTGTGGTCAATCCTATTTGAATCGTGAATTGTGGATCTTACGGGAACTACATGAGAGACAGAATGAGACAGAGCGGTCGTCATTTGAAGGACACTCTGTAATGCACAGATCTATCTGGAACAAATGAACATTAATTTGAAGACCTTCGTGACCCGCCTTCTGCATAGATGACTTTCATGTTGTCAAGAAGATAAATTGATTATTCACCGAGAAAGCAAAGAAAATGACCGGTGATAAAGTCGTGATTCACTGTGATGACCTTTATGCAGCTGGCGCAGGCTTGACCCCCCTCCCCCCCCGGCTCAGTGACATGTTCAATGCAGCTCTACGACTGTGGCAAAATATCAAAATGATATTAGATTAGTCATGGTGCATTATCAATACACGAGAATTTAGAGCTGCACAATAATTGGACATACCCAATTTTTGAAGGTAATTTTATGAGAGTAAACGGTTTCTTTATAGCTGTATTATTACGATTAGTATATTAATAGGTTTTGGAGAATGTACTGTATACATCATTAACATCAGCTTTAAATTTGAACTAAATAATTCCGTGATATTCAGAAATATGAAAATCATGACAGTCATACCTCGGTTTTCGACCATAATCCGTTCCAGAAGGCTGTTCGAAAACCGATTTGTTCAAAAACCGAAACCACGTTTTAAAAAAGAAAAAATCTTTATTGAACACGTCTGCTCGCAATGGAACGCTACACGAGGAAGCGTTAAGTGGCGCATTCAAGTGCACTCAGTTTCTTTCGAGAACCGATTTTCGGTCGTAATCCGAGGCATAAAAAAAATCTAAATTTTTGGTCGAAAACCGATTTGGTCAAGAACAGAGATTTGATTGTACTAATCTTTTAATGTACCCTTTGTGGTACATTTCCAAGGTTCTTATAGAATTTTAAATCAACACCAAAAAAAACACACCAAAATCTATGCTATGACGGAGACATGGAGTGTTTAAGTTTATATGATAAGTATAACACGATAAACTGTCATCCAGATGCACTTAAGCCGGCCGTGCAAACCAATATATAACCACCGGCTGTCCTTGCACATAGACACCATGGTAGGTTTTCAAATCGACCCTCTTAGTGTCGTAGCACGATGCTGTAGTCAGAACAGATCTCCGTTTATCGTGGTATCTGCACTTTCACGTGATTAAAAGTTCTCAACTTGACTGTAAAGGCTAGCCAAACCAACTACGTGTCCTTAAAAGCCGTCTCCTTCCGATGGATGCTAAAGTCTTTGGCTCACATGTCGATGACAACATTGCAGATCATTAAAGCAGGAAGTGATGAATCCAGTGAAGGAGGTCAGTCTGCACATCAACGGCGTGGACCGCAATCCCTCACTGCCACTGCAGGGTTGCGTTGGTGGTTTGGATGAGATTTATGGAAGGTCTCTTTGTATTGTGTAATGTTGGTGAAGGGCTCATTTGATGGGTTCGAGAAGGTTCGTGTCAGACGAAGCATGTCACCTCGGCAGCTAGATTTCAATCTTTAGAAGGTTTACAGTTTCAGGATATATTTGTCTTTGATGATTACTGCGTTAAGATTAATAAACACAGCATTCACGAAGGAGTGTGAAATAGGCCGGAGTGTGATCAACAACTGCTTGTGATCTGTGAGAGATCATCAGGTGTGAAGCGGGACCAAAAGTTAACATTTATTTGATACAAATGTAAGCTTATGTTATATTAATAATTACAGTCAAAACTCGGTTTTCGTCCATAATCCGTTGCAGAAGGCTGTTCGAAAACCGAAATTGTTCAAAAACCGAAACCACGCTCTTTTTAAAATAAAAATGTTTACTGAACACGTCTGCTCACAATGGAAAGCAACACGAGGAAGCGTCACTTCCTCGTCTACCCGAGCAAGCGTCACTTCCTTGTGTAAGGAAGGCGAGAGGAGTCAAATGGTGCATTCAAGTGCGCTCAGTTTGTTCGAGAACCGAAATTTTTTCGTCATCCGAGGCATAAAAAACTTGAAATTTTTGGTCAAAAACCGAATTGGTCAAGAACCGAGACGTTCGAAAACCGAGGTTTGACTGTATTATCAAAGACGACATTTACATTCCACAGACAAAGACGCTTTGTTGTTTTAATGTCTTTCCACTTGCCTGGAAAATAGACACACATGGGGGACCTTCTGTGGCTCAAAGCCCCCACAGAGGCTTTAACAGTTTTCATGGCAGGAATGCAGGAGGGAGTCAAATTATTATTGATTGAAGAGCCAGAAATAATGGCATGTTGAGTCAATTTAGAGACAGTAATTACCTGCCGGTGCTAGCTGCATACCTGCTATCTTGGTCTTTGCGTTTGACAATGGTCACGTGTGGTGATATTGATGTGTGACCCTGCTCGTCACTCAATTTAGCAAACGGTATATCAAATTATTTTTGCTCATTGAAGTCCAAGGTGTATCACGCCTATGGCCCAGTCGTCTGGGCTATCGTCTTCAAAAGAGAACAAGCTGCATCGAAAATTGAAAGATGGATGAAAGTTAACTTGATTCCGATGGTTTCTTATTTTAACGTCCATTATTTTTGCGTCTGACCTTGTTGTCTGTTTGCCATAACCGTTATATTCACATCGATTAAGACGTCTGTCTTGCCATTGAACAAGGTCAGATGGTTGCGGGAGGGAGCGTGAAGTAAAAGACGCATGGAAGTGAGACAGGCCAAGAGGAGGATGCAGCAAAGACGAAACGACACTGAGTGGTGGTCATGTGGCGTGACTGAAGCAAAGCACTCATCCTGTCTTCAACTCCTGTAAAGTATGGCTGAGTCAGCGAAATTGCCCTGAATTGTCATATGTGTGTGAACATGGCATTGGTAATCACCTTCACCTCTCTAACACACACCCCGAACCTCCCCGCCCTCCTTCTCGCTCTCTCTCTCTCTCTCTCTCTCGCTCTCTCTCTCTCTCTTTTTCATCCCCTCTCTCCCTCTGCAGTACCTTCCGCGCTCATTTCTCTCCTCGCCGGCCGTGGAAACGTTCGCTTTCCGCTCCTCTGCCTGGCCGCTCTGCGCCAGCATCCCTCATTGTGACTCTTTTCTCCCAGCACTGCTCCAGCCTACATCTCCCCTCTGTGTGGCTTGCCGGCTGGTGCGCTTCCCTGACAGATCCCTCTGCTGCCAGAGTGTTGAGGCTATATCTGACTCCACGGGCACGTCGTCAAACAGCTTCTGCGCTGCCTTTTTTTTTTTTTTTTTTTTTTTTTTTGTGGCTTGCTAAACAAGAGAGAGAGTGGGCGAGTGAGAGGGGAAGACAGGGACACAAACAGGGGGTCGGTGGGGGGGGGGGGACGCATTCCCCAGCCTGGACAGAACTCTTTACGCGTCCTTCCTGGGACAGAAGGGGGGGGGGGGGGGCATAGGGAGGGACTGAAAGCACGACCACCTTTCTCCAAAGACCTGTAAGAGAGCCACGTTTTGTTTTTTGGCCAAATTCAACTGTGACAGGACAAGGGCAATATTCAGAATAGGGAAAAACACAAGGATTCGGACAAAATAAGTGGCGTCATGGCGTCATTGGACAACACCGGTGTGCCAGGTCTGCTGCTTGCGCTGCTGCTCGGTGAGTTAATGACTTCTCTCTGTCCACCTTAAATTGTTGTTTCGCACTTTTCCGTGTGTCGGTGGTATGAAGTGTATTTTTTCTCATTCGTTTGTGTCAAACTAATTGTATGCAAGGTGGGTGGCTCATTGCCATCACGGGAAATCCATACCTTCAAGTCCAAACGTTAGGGTTTACCCACATCAGCCTTCTAAGCGAAGCCGTAGCATTCACCTCCCACACCTTGGAGTGCAAACTTGCTGATATACAATTTGAGTTGTACTTGTCCAGATCATTAACCTTTTTTCGGATGAATTATGTCGAGTTGGATTGGTCACAGAAATGGAGAGATGCCCAAATGATTCCTCCCTTTCCGCATGAAAATTCACAGAGCGATGACTTGAGAGTAGTCGGCTTTCCCCACACGCAAAGATTTTTTTTTTTTTTGTCCATAGCTATTCAAATATCTGTCTCATATTAAAGATTGTCTGCTCCAACCAATTTTGATCCCTAATAATTGGGGGAAAATTAACTCAACACATCTCAGGCCACCGGGCGTTCTTAATGGAGAATTGTATGACACATAATATAATCTGGTGTTCAGGAAGGGGGAAAACATGACAAAAACATTCTCTTGATGTGTGTACCAGGCCTAATCTGGACTGAAAACAAGCTTATATTAGCCACGGGTGCTACATTGGTACTTATTTGTAATGGAGTGTTACTCTAAAAAAAATATTTATTTTTTTATGTACAATTAATTAAAAATCTGAGATGAACATATTTATCTCTTGAGCAGCAATGTTGCATTCCATGTCGATTCTGCATCCACCACTTCTGAGAGAGAACATGAACTAAAGAGGCCAAAAAAACGATGAGGACGCAAATGACCATCATTTTTATTCTTTACTCTATTCTTTGTTTTTACATTATGCACAACTCATTTATTGTGCAATAATCTCAATTTTACATGTATTTGTTACATATTTTGATGCATTTTTATGCTTTAGAAAACATTTATGTCTGAATTTTGGGGAGGCTTGGGACGGATTAGGGCATTTACATGGAAAACGCGTCATAATAAATTTCTTCCAGAACCAATTAATTTCCTAAGTAGAGGTACCACTGTATTATTATTGCCTTGATTAAATAGGTATTGATACCTACACATATCGATACTTAGGTCTCTATCAAGTTTCAATAACCTGTAATACAACTTGTCAAAAGTTGTCGTACATGGATGCACGCGCTTATGGGAGTCAACACATGCAAGCTATATGACTTCAGTAACATAATGTCCATCTCTCTGCTTCTTCCTGGTGACACTCTCCTTCCCATCTCTCACCCATACCGTCTATCCCTTCACCTTATTCTCTTCCTCTGTGAAAATTCTCCCCCCTTCCCTTTCCATTCTTCCCAGCAGCACTCCCTCACCCCACCTTCTCCAAGTGGTAATTGTGTTCTCGGCTCGTTCTCTGTGGGTTTGCTCAGAAATACATTAACTCTTCAATGCGTGGCCTACTTAAATAAAACGCATCACCTTGACTCTGAGCCAAGGACAAGATATGCCAGCAATTGCATTTTGTTCCATTAGCTGAACTGATTTTAGATATTGACGTTTGGTTGAGACAGAGGAGCTAATACGGCACAAATATATATGAGTGTGCACTAATTGCAAGGCCAGTAAATGATAAGAAATTGTAGAGCGACACTCGAAAATCACATTCACAGATTTTTACCTTGAACGACAAGTGAAATTTGTTCCAAGATTGTAACGCAGTTTACCCTTGAACCAAATCAATATTACAGATTGAAATGAACTTCAATTCCATTAATCCATTTGAGCTTCCAAAAATCACCCCAACACATTGTAACACGTTTTTAATAAACAATAAAAATCATAGCACTGTATTGTACAAAATCATAATAAAAGAGAATCTAAAGAAATAAATCGGCTGTATAAAGCGTAATTACTGTTCAACCCAAAAATCACAACATCAGACGTGTGCCTTCAAGGGGTGTGACCGAGTCAGTGACATTAGGAACATGGCTGGTCAGTCTATGTGAGGATCTGCACTTGAGTTTTGGTTTACTGTTGCTGCTCGCAAGTGTTTGTTTGACTCTTTTTTTTACTTTTCAGTAAATGGCTGAAATTGCATTCTTGAGAGTGGCGTTTGTTTTTTGCACTTTTTTTTATTAGTGGTGAATGCGAAACTCGCTCATAAATCACAATTTCAACCGCAGATGATTTTGACCAATTTTCAAATATTATAACTTCATCGATAAGCAAGGATTCAACAAATTTTCATTGACAGGCATCAAATGCCAGCCCCTCCCTGTTTTTACATGGGCATTGCTTCCCATTTTCCAAAACATGCAAGTTAGGTTCTTTTAAGACTTGAAATCGCCTAAATTGTGAACAATGACCAGGCCAGGGAAGTACCTCGCCTCTCACCTAGAGGCAAATGAGATAGGCTCACCCGTGACCCGATGTAATGATGACAAGCACTATCGAAATTGGATCAATGGAAATGTTCGTCCAGGCATTCAAAACCCTTCCCATCATGGAAACATTTCAAATTCTTGAGTGGTCAAGTATAACACAACTATGTCAATCAAAAAAACACACCATGCACCTTTTCCAATCTCGCTCCAGCATTCCTGCAAGATGCATTCTCTGATCAATAAGACGCACAAGCTAAAAGTGACCAGAGCTCAAAGAAAAGTTAAAGTCCATTAAAAGAGACAAGCTCCAGAAAGAGAAAAGAATAAGGTGGACCCGAGCTCAGATTGCTATTAAAGACGAGTCAACTTGAATGCAGACGGGAGATAAAAATATCCACTTGTCGAAGTCAAGATGAAAGGGGAGGATCAGGAGGCAGAAGTAGAACCAAACAACTTCGAAGACCTGAGCTGACACGCGCTCTGTTTGTAAACACATTTGTTTTGTCACATGTAAAGAGATTTGGGAACAACAAAATAGTTGAAACAAGACTGATTTTGTGATTTGGAACTGTACACAAGTGCAGTTTGGCAGTCTTATTTTTGTGGTTGGACCGCGAAGAAAAACGGGGACGAAACATCGGCTTTGAAACACCAATTGACAGGCGTAAAATGTTTTAATCCCAGTTTGCACAAAGTGTAATGTGATCCCATGATGGTCAGTGTGGAAAGGACAGTGTTTATAAATAGGACTCAAGGGTGGGCAGACGCCAGAGTAATAATGTCAGGATTCCTCTGGTTGTCATGAAGCAAGGACAACTCACTGGACCCATGCACATAGTAATAAGAAGAACAATACTAAATTAACATTTTTTCATTCTCACTCTCACTATATTGCATTATTTTCGTATGCGTCCCCAGCCGGTCATTCTTGTTGGTTCTTGTTGGGATTTAATTTTTTTCCCTTTTTTTTAATTTTATGCTTCCTACGAAGCAGAAATAGAAGAATTATGCTTCTAACACACACACACACACACACAAAACATAAAAGGCACACCTGTATAAGGCACATTGTATGAATGAGGTGTGAGAGAACCTGACTCAATCCCTGACCTCGATAGTGACCCCAACACAAATGCTGTTTTCTTCATACATTTGACCTCATGTTAGTGGTCAAAATTCTCTGGAAGCGATCATCTACTTCTTAAAGTCGTATTCTCGCCAGTGTTAAATATTTTCATTAGTGATGGGAAAATGAAGCTTCATGAAGCACTGGTATTTTTTACTTCTCTTGATGGTGCTTTTGATTTGAAGATAAGTGCAATGGAAAGTGTGCTAGTGCAATGGAAAGTTATTAAGTTTCCACTGGAAACCAAGAGTGCCATCTACAGGAGACAAAAAATATCGCAGGTGCTTCATGAAGCATCATTTGTCCATCACTACTGGATGACTTTGGGTGAAAGGCAGGCTTCACCCTGTCCTAGAACCTAGATTATTATGAATACTATACACAATTTCAATAAAATATTGACAATATCGTTATGTATATTTCGAGGATCTGCTGATGATTTTCCGCGGCACACCTGATGATCTCTCACGACTCACTCACATCTATTCTGTGCGCCCTACTCCCAGTCTTTGATTCAGACGTGCTGCACGTTCGTGGACTGGAGGTAACAACAGGAAAAGTGTCATCAGTCGAAGCGATGAATGGCTCCACCGTGCTGTTACCCTGCACCTTCTCATCCTGCTTTGGCATTCACCAGCTCTATTTCAGCTGGCATTATAACAACGGCACAATGCAAAAGGTAGGGACCTCATAAGCATCAGCACATTGGTAAAACCTTTATGTTCAACTCTGGTCTGGGTAAACAAGTCAGGTTTTCTTGGGTGTTTGCGTAGTTATGCGATGGGGTGGTTCCGAGCGAAGGTGTGGAGCCCAGGGTGAAAGTGAAACACCCGCGAATAGAGTTTGTCGGCTCTTCCAAGAAGCACAATATTTCTGTCCTGCTGTGGAATATCACCTTTGAAGATGAAGGAGAGTACACCTGTTTTGCAAGAAATCCAAAAGAGAAGTACCGCAACCACAGCACTATCTTCACTCTCTACGTGGTGGATCAAAGTATGCACCGTTTTGACATATCCCATCGTGTATTTTGTTTGTCGACTACCTTTCACCTAATGTCTCTTTGTCCACAGTGAGGGAGGTTGACAATACGTTAACTGTCATCATTGTTTCTGTGTTGGGCGGAGTCATTGGCGTCGTTATCATCGTGATGGTGATAAAGGCCTTGGTGGTACAATTCCTGTTGAAGGATGATGAGAAGAAGTAAGTTGTCTCGAGATGGTGACTGGAACTCATCACAGCATGCATAACTTACATGACTTTTGACCCTTTTCCACTTTATCGAGGACAAGCCAATGAGGAAAACCTCACGATACCATAAAAGGGCTTGCAAAAAATCTATTTAAGTCAAGTTAATTGAAGTTCTTTTATGTAGGCCTTAATTATAAAAGCATATCTAGCTTCACAGGCTCACGCTTTGCAAAATTTAACAATCTCTGAACAGGGATGGGATCGGGAGCGAGGAGAAGCAGCAGTAAAACAGGCCAAATTCAACAAGTGAACCTCCAAACTGTCCTAAAGGCAAAATGGCCCCACAGCAACGCAAGGTGCACTAAGTCAAATGATGACCCTTGTAAAACATTTTTAACGCAGCATTTGAACATGTCTAATTGTCATTCACTTAAATTCTGTTTGGTTATAAAATTGGGGAAAATATCCTTAAAAAATATCCACTTTCGTTTCAATGCGTTTTGTTTTGTATGGCTTGTATAAAAAAAATGTATCCATGTGGATCAGTCTATAGTTTTTGTTGTTGATTTTGTTGCTTCTGCATGCTAATCTTTGGTTTCTCCATCACCTTGCAGTAAAGAGTGCCTGGTAAATGCCTCAGGGAACGACAATACCGAAAATGGACTAACAGGAGCCAAAGCTGACAACAAAGGAACACCAAAGGCATGAGCAAAAACGCAGTGTTACGTTTGTATATATGTTACAACAAATGTACACTCTCAAGTACACTAAGCAAATGTACAGCTCCATCATTGCTTCAATTAAAAAAAATTATAATAATATGCAGAAGGCTGGGTCACACTTGTCTCCATGGCAGCCTATTTATTTGTGGCAGTGTTCACCGCCTGTATCATCAAACTCTGCAGTCTTCAAATTTCACGAGTAGTTCCCTACGCTAAATGTACTAAACTCGGTCAATATCCTGCTTATTCTGTTTGATGATTAGTCTTGCGCTTATATGAAACTGAACATGAGTCAAACAGAGGAAAGAATGCTTTCGTTGGAATAATCGAAGAGTACAAAAGAGCTGAGATGCCAAAGCGGCATTTAAATGTTTGGAGCTACACAGTGTTGAATTTGATAGCAAGTGTGCCTCACAGTCAAAAGTTCTGGGTTTGAGTCTGGCTCAGACTTTTCAGTGAGGAGTTTGCATGTTTTCCACACTTTGCATGAGGTTTTCTTTGCATAGTCCCATATTCCAAAAACATGCAAGTCCAGCTAGTTGAATAATCTAAATTGGATTGTGAATGGATTTATGATTTATGTGTCCTGTGACTGACTGGCAACCAGTCCATTGTGTACCCCACCTCATGCCCAAAGTCAACAATGATAAGACTACAGCTCACATGTAATTTTGAAACCGCAATAGAAGATGTATGTATGGATCGTTGGATGGATAAGTGGTGTTCTTTTTTGAAGAATTAGTCTTTTTTCTAAAATTCAGAAACTTGTATTGTCCAAATCTCAATTTCAATTCAGGTCATTAAAATTGAAAGTCAGGGGTGATTCTGGGATCAGGAGTTTAGGGATGCATGCACACACACGTGCGCGGACACACACACACACACACACACACACACACACACACACACACACACACACACACACACGCATAAACAAACACTCATATTTAAGTGGTCAAATAGCAGTGAGTCATGCAAAGGCCTTGCACACAAACAATACAGCACTTTACCACTGTTTGGAGTGGCTGCACAAATCAATTTAAATCCATTCTTATTTTATTAGAAAACAATTTGAACACAATGGAGAAAAAAAAATCTGAAAATCAAATTTGCCATAATTCCGTTAAGAGAATGTGTCAAAGCCATGCATTTGTTTTATTGTTCAGATTTCTCACTCTGGCCAACT
The DNA here is from genome assembly GCA_018466805.1 of Hippocampus abdominalis. NCBI lineage: Eukaryota > Metazoa > Chordata > Actinopteri > Syngnathiformes > Syngnathidae > Hippocampus > Hippocampus abdominalis. The sequence goes on from CM031703.1 coordinate 5,118,209, forward strand.
GGCCACTTTCTTATTTGTTTTATGTCTTTTCCTCCTTGCTTTCAATGGAAGCAATAACAAAGAAATTGTTATGCAATAATATGTTAAAGATCACTTTAGAAGTGTGTCGGGACAAAAGGCCTGTTGAAGGCTTTGTCAATGATAGGCAGGGTGGTAAAGCGTCTTTGTGGGCCGATGCCTTGAATATATTTTATCAGACATAACGTCATAGAATCCAATAATTAATGAAGACGTATAAGATGTTCCGGCTCTATAAACAATGCCATTGATGTCTCGCTTTACTTGAGGTAAGACAACCCAACAATGATTCTGGTTAGTGCCCGCAATAGTGCATCTCATACGCAATGAAATCAACTTAAAGTAAACATTGCCTTATTCTAGCTAGTAACAACTTTGTCTTTTTGAATGTATCTAGTAGTGAATGTTAAAATGCAATATCATAAAGTCTATTGGCCTGTCGCGTTTCATCAGTACTATTGGACAAATGTATTGGGACAGAGTTCGTCAGTCTTTCATTCATTCATTCATTTTCCGAACCGCTTCATCCTCACTAGGGTCGCGGGGGGTGCTGGAGCCTATCCCAGCAGTCTTCGGGCAGTAGGCGGGGGACACCCTGAATTGGTTGCCAGCCAATCGCAGGGCACACAGAGACGAACAACCATCCACGCTCACACTCACACCTAGGGACAATTTTAGAGTGATCAATCAGCCTGTCATGCATGTTTTTGGAATGTGGGAGGAAACCGGAGCACCCGGAGAAAACCCACGCAAGCCCGGGGAGAACATGCAAACTCCACACAGGGAGGCCGGAGCTGGGATCGAACCCGGTACCTCTGCACTGTGAAGCCGACGTGCTAACCACTGGGCTACCGGGCCGCCTCGTCAGTCTTGTCCTTGCCATTACTTTGGTGGCACACATAATTGCAGAGCCACCATTTTCACGATACTTGCAATAAGGAGACAGATTACAAATGTTAAGTTTTAACCGTTTACCAGTTTGACATTTACCGTTTGTGCAGCAGAACGAGTCTGATTGAAGTCATTTCCTTCATCTTGACAGATTTCTTCACATAAACAAAGATGCCATTTGTATGTAATAGCTGATTAATCACTTTAATGTAACGGTAATGGCAGGTTTTCTAATTACCGATACTATAGACTTACATGTTTTGTCCGTGATATAAGTGATGACATATGAAAGTATTGCCAAAAGCACTTCACTTAAAAGGGAAATAAAAAGACTTTCCAGTTGTGTAATTGATACCGGCAAGATGCGCTGTTATCACAGAGAAAATTATGATAATTTATTATCATTTGAAGGCCAATGTTTACATCCACCAAAAAAAAAAAAAAAAACAGTCATATTGAATGATGTCATTTCGGGAGATACAATTCATATTTAATGATGTCTTATGTGGATGCAAACTCATTCACCCTTTGTCCTTTTCCTATTTCTGACCCGTTCTGTCTTTCTGCACAAAGAGAACACGACTTATCATCAGCCGACTGTGTACAACCCTTGCTGCAGTACTGACTTGAATATACTCTAGATATAATATCCATCTCGTCAACTTGACATGAGAAGCCTGTTGTCTCAGCTCAATTAGCTCGTCAATTAAATGTTTACATATTGGAGACACATTATTCTACAAGGCAAAATGTAGTGTTTTCACATACCGTTTACTCGGCTACAATACAAGTGTAACAATGCATTTATACATAGTTCTGCAAGTGATAGGAATGACTTTTTTGTCTCTTTTGGTCAGATTGTTTGTCACATGTCTGTGCCACATATTTTTAAAGTTTTTTGTCAATTTCAAGATTATTAGGGCAAGGGACCACAAAAAAAAATATGGATGAAATCATTTCAAACTGACAACAATGGGAAGAAGTCATACCATGTAATGGAACTATTGAGGCAAAACAATTTAGGAGAAAAAAATGGGGAAAAGACCACGATGTCTTCTTATGGTAAATTATTTAAACTGCCAGAGCAACTGGAGCTCATACTGCCAGTCCAGGAGTCTTGTGGCTTCCCAAATATGACAAAGACGCCTTTTAAACACACAGCAATCGGATAGAAACGATCACTGTAACAACTGTTACTGAATTGCAACACTCTGCATGTGGCCTAAGCGGTCCCCAACCTTTTTTGGCCCACGGACCGGTTTAATGTCAGACAATATTTTCAGAGACCGGCCTTTAAGGCCGGATAAATACAACAAAATAAGATCATATGACCTGCATGAAAACTGTAGTATTTTCGTAACATAATAGTAAACACGAATCATGAAACCAGGAACGTCCGATCTGGCCGCACCATTCTCTGGTCGTTATGGAAGAGTTTAAACGTGCCTTCAAAATAAGATACAGCGCAAATACAAAGTGAGTGAAAAATACGACTCACCACCGCCACGTTATCCAAAATGGGCTTGGTACATGGGAATCTCCCGTTGCGCTAAAGCCGTATTTTAAGTAGGACTACTAAAGGTATTCTACTTTTTCTTCAAAGTCGTAGGCATCTCTTTGGTCTCCTGGCCGAGCCTTTTCCCCTTCCTAAAGAACCTTTCCAAAGACGTTTGGGTTTTTTTCACTCATTTTGCTAGCTCCAGTTTCATTTTAGCCGTAACCTATCACGTGACCAAGAAGCACGCCTTGACGTTTTGTCAAGAGTAACATATTGTAGACGGATGTAACAGAGTATCCGGTAACATTTCAAAATAAAATATCTTACAGATTCCAAAATAAATAAAACAGAATTAAGCTAAATTATTTATTCTTTATGTGCGGCCCGGTACCAAATGACCCACGGACCGGTACCAGTCTGCGGCCCGGGGGTTGGGGACCACTGGCCTAAGGTACTATCACTGCCCACACTGCCAAGTCTACTCCCACATTCCATTCGAATTCACTGATCAAATCAATGATCAATGCACTTCAAATGAAATATTAACTATTACAATAGGTGAAAAAAAACAATACCGTCTATATCCTTACTTTACAACAAAACTAAATATTCTCCCTTGTGATGGAAAAAAATATTTTGTTTTTTTTAAACACAAAATGTATAATTCCTAATTGTTTGTATTTCGATTCCAACTGTAGTGTCTATTGAATATTCACCACCCACACATGTAACCCCAGATTTCCTGGAATAATATTCCTCTGAATGTCACTCTGTTTGTCTCCCTCGAGTCATGCCGCTCATGTTCACCTCATGACTATGCACTTATAACTTGACTTGTTTAAGAAATATAATGATGTAAATAAAAACACTGCAAATGCCAGAGAACGCTGGTGTCCGTGCCTGTTTGTGAAATAAAACATCTGACGCATTGTGGGGAATTGGTCCGTTTTTCTGTATTGGATGAAAAATTGTTTTTGTTTTTGGTTTGTGTGTGTGTGTGTGTGTGTTCTTTGAGGGCCACTGCCCATCATGGGCTCTTCATGCAGCTGTTGAGAGATGTTCTGGGCAGAAATCAGCAATGCGGAGCTTCGGTAAAACATGACATCATTGCAACCCCAGCACGTATAATGCAAATCGGCCCGCTAGAGGAAGTGAACGGTCCATAGTATGACGTCGATGCAAGCAAACTTCACAAAACGTACCCCTCCTCATTATGACCAAACACATGAGAATGGTTTATTAGATATGACAATTAGAAATGATTCCAAATGTTGTCACATTAACGACGCTATGACGGAACAAGGTATGGTTATTGAATGTGTTCAGTATTTTTACAAAAGCCCAAATAAAGTGCAAAAGTAAGAATTTTCTCAAACTACTTTTCTGGAACTCTTCCCCTTCCTCTCACTTTTACCTTTTTTTTTTTGGTAATCTAAGAGAAGAAGACAATGTAACGTGTACATCTAACTTGGAAAATAAAATAATTAGTACAAATGCATTGTTCAGTCCTCATTCCCTGGCTCTCCTCTTTTTCATTAATTCACAGCAGCAAAACCTGCAGCTGCTTCTCTGAAAACAGACCATATAAAGCAACAATGCAAAGACATTTACAAAATCATCAATAATTCAAAAATAAACAATATGTACAATCTTAAGCAACACCCCGTGAACGGAGGGAAAAAAAAGTGTTCAAGGGTTGGTCACAGTGGAAGGAAGCTTGACTTGAAATGTTCTTTGTTGTTCATTCGATCGCCAGCGTCTGTGATCACGAGTGTCTTTACGGCTGCTTTTCATCAAACATCCGCCATCCAATCCAATTTTCAACTAATTCTCCTGAGCAAGCAGCTGGTAGCTTGAAGCCCCTCAGTTATTTACTTGCTATATGATGCCCCTTTGCCTCGTCTTAACCAATCCCGCCACGGGGCCTTGTCCTGATTGCCGTCGACACTCCAAGGGAAAGCGGTCTTGTTGGACTTGCGGAAGAATGACATTCCCTGTGAGGTGATCTTCTTTGGAGGCTGCTCCGACTGCTGCTGCGACCTCAGCTGCTGGTTGATGACGATCTGGATGTCGTCCTGAAGAAGAGCGGAGTAAAATTGCAGATGAGACGGTTTTATGAAGAAATAAAGGATATGTAACAGGGTGTAACAATCAAAAGGAACAATCCATGAAACTGTGTTTTCTTTCAAGGTCAAGGTCAAGGTCATCTTTATTGTCAAACACCTATTTTAAATATAATGTCGATCCCCATTATGATTTATGTTTCGTGCTTAAGACGGGTGACAGATCAACAGACGCATAATCTTTTACTTGAAAAGCTCCACCAAAAAAAAAAAAAGAAAACAAATCTGAATACTATTTTTGTCAGGGAGCAACCAAATATTCAGATTATGAACTACAGTATTTGATGCCTTTCGAGGGGTAGCACTGAATGATGTTTACCTTCGACCGTTGCATGACAATTGTTATGGAAGCGAGATGACAACATACATTTATTGTATACAAAAACCTAGTTTAGAGACATTTTTGACTGATCCTCAACATGATCTCTGTCCACAGAGTCCAGCCACACGATAGGCAAACGTGTAATATGAAAGCTGAACCACAAGATGGCACTGTCAAGAAACGCTTCAAGCACACACACAATACAGTATTGTGAACGCCTTCCCTCAGCTTCTGTAAGACTTCCAGGGTTTCACATGTGGAAGTCACGTGACTCTGTTCGGTTCATCACAGTAGCAATATAGCATACGGTATGTGCACTTTGTTGAAGAAGCATTCATTACAAACACAAACGCTACATCAGTGCGATGCTCCCCCCGGTCATTGTTTTGACTGTGGCACTGGCCCAGGCTGAACATACAGTAAGTCATGGTCAAGAACTTGCCTTCAAATGTCTATTTTCAGACTCCAAAACGCCATTGCAACGTGACAAATGGTCACAATGTGTTACTGTCGCAGTATAAACAGCCCCGAAGAAGAATCCATGTCAGTCCAGAAACTGAGATTTTACCTGCCAGGCCTCCAATTCCTGTGAAAGCTCCAGTTTACGTTGAATAGCGTCTAATAATTGGTTGTTCAGAGACATCATTTCATTTTTACTCCGGACCAACTCGGCCTCCATCAAGGTTTTCCTGCAACAAATCAGTATGGACATAAAAATTACTCAACATTGGACTTCAATCACTATAGAGACATACACGTTTTTCAACGACGAGCAGTACCTCTAAATAAAAAAACAAAATTTTAAAATTAATTCCAGATCAGTCCCACATACACATAAAAGTTACACACAAAAAAGAAAGAAAATAAAAGAAAAAAAGGAGGTCAAGGAGGAAGTTGACAGCATTCAGCTGTTTCTTGCAGCTAGATTTATTTTATTCTTTTTTTTTTTTTTGCTTATTCTAATTTAAAAGCTTGTTAATTTGATCTGCAATGCAACAATGGCAATGGCACTCTGGCGCAGCATTTTCAAAAGTGTACACGTTTGCGATGTTGACATTGAACTGGACGATTTCGGGAGGTTGTCTGCTTGAAAAGTCGATCTTGGGTCCAAAAAGATTGGGTTTAGACAGTGAAGCCTGTAGTATCTGTGGTCTTGAGGAACCAAAATGAGGAATGGGCGTTACTGGCTCAATGTTTTATCATAATCGTCTAAGATGTGATCATATTTTTACTTCTAAATACTATTTAAATGAGTATGACATGTTTTATAGTGATGGCAAACTCATTACACCCTCAAATTCTTTAGAGGGTGACCATTGAACAAATACAAATATTCAGGATTATGTTTGCGCATTTGGAAGACATGTGAATTGTGGATTAAAGGATTAACTGTCATAATTGAGGATAATAAGGCCTTAAATTTGGAGTTTAGGACTCTTTAAGGCTTTCTAAGGTTCTGCGAACAACCAATGCAAATACGATCGTTGGCTTGAACAAGATTCAGCATGAAGGCTGACTGACTTGGCAATGGCCTCATCTCGGTCTCTGATGGCCTGTTGGGCGACTTCCGCCTGCTCCTTGACGTTCTGCAGCTTCTGCCTCATTGCAGCATTTTCCTGCTGCAGCTGGAACTTCTGAAAGGGAAAAGAGCAGTTCGGGGTTTTTATCTGTACATTTTTGCTGTCATTTTACGATAAGAACACGGCGCTATCAGAGCACATCATCACCTTTGATTGGATAAAAGATTAAGTCTGAGACAGCCAACGACTTTTGTGTCAATTGCGCAATTGCACCGCACGTCTGTGACGTAGAGATCGAATGAAATGAGAGCACTCAGATGAGACCTCTCATAAAGACCCAGTTGGGTCCCAACCCTCCCCAGAAGCACCACGTCACTTGATCTCCTAAACCATACATTGCGCTTGAATTCCCACACCGATCATTCATGCAGACAACAAAGCATGATGCAGCTCCTGGAGCATACAGGAAAAAAAAACGAAAAGATCGGATGGCAGCAGTACATTTGTTCCAAACTTTTCCCGAGAAGGGATTCTGCCGTTTTGGCCTATTTGTTTATTTCTCCAAGCAGATAATGGGGCGGGAAAATATATTTAGTTACAGGGATAAATTGTCACTGCTCATGGAGTTAAAGCTCACCCACAATCGGTCAGCATTTAACCTATCAGTTGCAATAATTAGCCAACATTCGTATTATATAAGACCGTAGCGCCTTCAGTGATAAGAAAGTTGCAGTGTCTACAAGTATACTTGGCTCACTCACTCGGAGCAGATGAAATGTCATCATTTTATAATTCCGTCACCTGTGCTCCAGAGGCCTGCGCCAGACTTTGGGCCACGGTCTTCAGTTGGTGCAGAAGGCTCTTTAGGCTCTCCCCTTGATCGGCATCTGCGCATGTTGCGCTGTTCTGGGCCAGCGGCAGCAGTAGCTGACAGATCAACCCCATTTCTTCTGTTAGCTGCAATTAAAGGAAGAAAAGGCGACTTATATAACATTTTGAATATTGTAGAAGTATTTAATAATGTATTTAATAATAATAATAATAATAATACATTTTATTTATAAGCGCCTTTCAAGACACCCAAGGACACTTTACAATCAGGAACAAAAAACAATAAAACACAATGCGGGTTGAGCAGCGGCAGTTCAGTCGATCAATTCAATTCAAAATGTAAAACTCTTATGTCGTACGGATTCAATGCATGAAAAGAAATACAGTCAAACCTCGGTTTTCGACCATAATCCGTTCCAGAAGGCTGTTCGAAAACCGATTTGTTCGAAAACCGAAACCGCGCTCTTTAAAAAAAACAAAAACTTTATTGAACACGTCTGCTCACAATGAAAAGCGACCCGAGGAAGCGTCACTTCCTCGTGTAAGGAAGGCGAGAGCAGTCAAATGGTGCATTCAAGTGCGCTCAGTTTGTTCGAGAACCGAAATTCGGTCGTCATCCGAGGCATAAAAAAACTCGAAATTTTTGGTCGAAAACTGATTTGGACGTTCGAAAACTGAGGTTTGACTGTCCAGATTTTAGTTGTTTTGGGGTTTTTTTTCCAGCTAATGAAAACCAAAAGTTCACCACTCAGTTTGGATCTTTTGTTACCTCTTCTTTACTGACTCCTAGGTCAGCCGTGTCCAACTCAGAAAGTAGGGACGCATCGCCAAGGCTCTTGGCTTCTTGGAGGGAGATTTGCTCTTCGAGCTCCTCCATCTGTGCTTGAAGCTGCTGCGAGCGACCTTGCGCCACCTCCAGCTCCTGTAATGCTTCCGCAAGCTGGGGAAAAAAAAAAAACCAGCACATGTGAGACCAAGGAATGGATGGATGGATGTAATTGGGCCACACTTTTAGAATCAAGGCTATTTGGATCTTTTTTTTTTAACTGTGTGCGCCTACCCGTTGGTTATGTTGTTGGTTGAGCTGGTCACGCATAGCCAGACGTGCATTCAAAGAGGCTAAGTTGGCTCTGAGCTCAGCATTCTCCTGACAAACGCTCTCCAAACGCTCCTCCAGCGCCTGTTCCCTTTGCGTCAGGCGGAGCACCTGGACAGACACACACCCACAAACAGAACTTAAGATACTCCTTACTGAGAGTTATTTTAATCATTAAAGACGTCAACGGGAGTTTTCAAAAACTACCAGTGTGATTTTTGCGCTCATAGAGGGAACATGGGATTCCAAAGGGGCAGAAAGGTTTTAGTAAATTTCTGGACACTTTTTGGGGATATTTGGTCAGATGGGGAATTGCAGGGGAAAAAAAGCTGGGCACTATGACGTTCAATTTTCAAATGTTAGAAGTTTATTTTTTAATAAACAGAAAAACCATCAATGTTGGACATAAACATATTTTTTTTAAACAATGCATACTGAAATAATTAAATGTCGCAAGTCAGATATTCTTTTACTTGTAGTGTCACTCCAACACACAATACATTTTTATAGCAGACAAGGAATCAAAAATTACAAATGCCTTTAATCCAACACTCCCAATTTCACTCCAATACCTAATACCAACAATATTTGGAGTATCTTTGTGCGTTGGGCTGATGAGTTGAGTCTAGTGCTTTTTTTTTCAGCCCAAAGCACTGATGCACAGTACATGTTAAAACAAATTTGATCAAACCACTATTTCAAAAATGGTCTCATATGATGTTTGCTTACCTGCTCTCTCATGGCGCTAATCACCTCCTCATCCTGAGGCCTGTTGTGGTTTGTGGTTTTTTTCAGATCTTGTTTAAGAGTCTGCAGCTCACTGGACATCACCCTCTCCACCTCCGTTGCCTGCAAACAGTATGCGGTACTTGCTGTAGATAAGATTATAATTTATTTTTTTTAGGATTTGGAACATGAAGGAAGGGATTAAAGAGGCCACAATGTCCAAACCAAAAACAGCTGAATGTCGCCAATACGTCGATCTGTACGTGAGCCTCTAAACCTACCGGAGGTGCAGAAGTAGTATATGAATAAAGAATGTGTTGTACTTCATGACTCTTTCCGTTCGCCGTTATTTTCCTTTGAAATCTGGGGATCATGTCGGGTTATTCTTCTCGGTGTTGGGGGCCCTCAATGTTCATTTAGAAGTCAACAGAAATGTATATAAATTCCAACACTATATCCTGCTCTGAGCTCTTTGTGTGCTTGCATTCCACAACACAATAGAGTCGTTATGTTGTTCCCAGATGTTTACGTATATCTGTTGGGTTTTTTTTACTGCAAGAAAGACACTGAGTTCCCCCGTTGCAGCAACAAAAGAACAACAGCTCCATGTTAAAAATGGATGTCAGGATGGATGAATGAATGACGTGGTGAGAAAAATAAAACATGAACAACAAAATCAACTTAACGCCTTTGCGGTGCTCCTGTTGGGAGTCCAAAGCCCAAATAAATGTGACAACCGTTTGGCCTGTCTTCAGCAGTTTCCTCAAGTCTGGGACCCTTTGTTTACCTTACTCATGGAGCGGTTTGTAGGGTCGCTGTCAGGTCCCCTAATGGCCAAATAATACAAGCTTCAAAGTGTGCCATTCGCTAGATGGAGAAGAGAACTTATTGGTCTCGTAAGTAACATCATATTCAAAAAAACAATGTGGCAGACATTTCAAATGTTGTGCATCGGGATCGGGGGCAAGGGGAGGGGGGGGAGGGTTGTGCGTGCGTGTCTGAAGGCGTGTAAATAGGAAGTGAGGGAGTCGCGAGTGTGTACGTGTGTAGTAAAATATAGCACAACGTGAACAAAAGCAAAGCCTAACGGTGTGCAGGCGCACAATGACAAAGATGAAGCCCGATTCCTGGAGATGCCTTAATTACCGGCTGGTCTCATCAACGCGGACCCCTCTCACAATGGAGGCAGCGACCCGCTGAGAATAAGCAGGGACGCAAGTGGAAGCAGAACGCTCTATTTGTTAGAAACACAAAGACGGAGATGATATCCCCTCAAATGGCCCCCCGAGCCCCAGGCCATCCCAAGTCCACAAGAGGAGTGAACAGTAGAGGGCAGATGACAAGCCAAGCTACGGCCAAGTCCCTGGGGGAGTGCAAAGAGGGGATGGCTTTCCCTCGGGATGATGGGCTGTTTACTCTTGGGATCTATCAAAAACAGCCAACCAAACATTTGTACCTCTCCAACATATGTATTGGATTTGCTTTTTTTCTGTAATGCTTGGTCGCAAAGAGATGACTGTACTCCACCGAAGTTTTTTTGTTTTTTTCTTTATATTGTACAAAAGGAAACCAAAGCAAAGGATTTGTTTATAACAACTTGTTTCGCTGAAATCTAAGACTGGATGCCAAGATTTTACACAGTCACCGTTTTGTACAGTCCACGTTTGTAGATTTATCATAATACATCCTAAACTCACTCATGTCAAGCAATACAGTCGACTCTTGGGATAGGGAACCGCACGGATCTCGAATAGTGAAAATCCGTGTATAATTCATGCCCACTGAAATGCCTTGGGAATAAATAATATCAAAATAAAATATGCCCACCTCCTTTTTCAAACCCACTAAAAATGTTTGTTTTTTTTAAACCCTAATTAACATTCACTCTGGATTTTCTATGAAAACAGGAGGAAAATGGGCGGGTGAAGAGCAGAAACAGAAATCTCCACATTCAGAACTAAAACAAGATGTACTTAGCTGACCTTGACACGGAGCAGAAAACGGAGCAAGCCATTCACACGATTTGCTGCTGTGACTGAATTCTATTTATTCATCTGGGTGTTCCGAATAACATTTTGTGACAGTTTTCGTGATTTGTGGAAAATGATGAGAAAGAACTTCTCTTCTCCTAACTCACCACCAAGTCACAATACATAGTACGAAGCAGGCATACAATACAAGCCCTGTCATTTGTGAATTTTATGCTGCAGGACACTAAAGAATGGGCAGTGTGACGTAAATGGCCCCCGGGGCCGTATTTTGGACATCCTGTCCTAATTTAATTGTCCATTGACATATATACTGTATGTCCATGGATATATCTATATAACAGATAGATAGATAGAATTGTGTGTGCGTGTGTGTGTGTGTGTGTGTGTGTGTGTGACTAAACATCAACGATAAGAAAATGTCCTGCACTATACTGTAGAGTTATGCAATAATAAAGTTAATAATTTCTGAGAGTAATATAAAAACAAATGGGCATTCATATACGGTCAGCAAACAAAGACAGTAAGTACAAACTTCAAAGAGATTAGACTGCACCACCTTAGTTTAGTGTGCCAATGTTCGAGTGTACAGTACAGTACGATGTTGTGTTACTTCTTTTGCAGTCTGCCAATATTCTTATGTGAAGCAAATGGGTCACACCCAAAAAAAAAATGCTTAGCAAAATGTAATTAATAATCGCAAAGCCTGCAAAGACAGGTGCATTTGAAGATTAATTCTCCTGCAACAGGTGAGAGAGCACAGTGAACAAGATTTGAGGGCAAACTTACTGCATACTTGTCAAAACTTGGACAAACTATCTAAACCGGGGGGTCGGCAACACGCGGCTCCAGAGCCGCATGCGGCTCTTTTGCGACATCTAGTGGCTCCCTGGAGCTTTATAAAAAATTTTGAAAATGGAAAAAGATTTTGATAGTAGGCTAATATTGCCCTGCAATTGGTTGGCAACCAATTCAGGGTGTCCCCCGCCTACTGGGATAGGCTCCAGCACCCCCCGCGACCCTAGTGAGGATGAAGCGGTTCGGAAAATGGATGGATGGATGGCTAATATAGCTCAAATAGATATAGATACATGTTGCAGCTCCGAAAAAGGAGAGCTGTGGTGTTGTTTTTTTTAAAAACGTACACTTTATTTATGCTTTTAACAGTCTCGACAAACACAGGCACGTCTGCGTCCATCTCCGTGCCTTCTCTCTTCTTGTTCGACTCGAGAGGCGTTCAAAGAAAGCCTCCAAAAAACAGAAAAATTCATGATCACTTCACTGACACTAAGAAAAGTGAAAACAATGCACCAAAACAAAAAAAGTCAAGTGAGGAAATTACAAAATAAATTCTATGGGGGCGTTTGTGAACACACAAGAAAGGAATGAATAAAAAACAATTCTAAGACAGCAGAGCCTCCTACATACATACAGCATGTGTTTCCTTCATTGTAAGTTTTATAGAAGGCTTTTATTTTTTGGCGGCTCCAGACATATTTGGGTTTTTTTTGGTCCTATATGGCTCTTTCAATATTTTGGGTTGCCGACCCCTGATCTAAACAGTCACGACGTGACACATTGTTTTCATACCAACATTTCCTCAACGGTATAGCAAAGCTTTCCTGTTCACATCTGTTTTGCTGCTCCTTCTACACAAGCCACACACTCAAGTGGTCCACACAGAACAAAAATGTCCTCCTATAAACAAAATACAAAGAACTCGGAAATGTATGTTTGGCACGTTATTTCTCCATTGTAACACAATCGAATCGACAATCCCGTCAACAACCCAACACAAATTTCCATCCTTTTTCCTTTATGCTGTTCATATGAAATGGGCGTGGCCTACTTTACACACAAAACTACTTCAGTGTTTACCGTACTCACCAAAAGCCCAGCCGAAGCACGTAACACTAAATCAGGTGAAGAGTTGTCATCAGACATTAGGATTCCTCCTCACACTTTCTCCATCCTAGAACTTTTACAACATAGCTAAAACCGTTTCTCCACTTCCTTTGCCTTTCAACAGCCTCGGTTTTTTATCTAAATTGGCTTTTTCCTGCACTTCAAGGGGCTCTAGTCTCCACAGCGAGCCCTCGGATGGAAAGGCATCACATTCACATTCCGGTTTTCTGTGGACCTTGACACACATGGGAGGGGAGGAGTGTTGTTTTGGATTCCTTTTTAACTGAGCAGGAACTAAATGATTACGGTATTCTTTTTCTCCTGCACAAGAAATTTCTCTTTAAAACACAACTGTGACACATCTCTACACTTTTAACACTTCCTTCTTAGGACCACAAATTCCAATCAGCGACTAACTTTTGTATATCAGGTGATAAGATATCTTTGAATACGTCACTGCTTCAATTCTGATGACAATAAACACCGCTTCCTTCGCATCTAACTATTAATGTTTGACTGACCACAAATGACGATGACTCAGCTACCGCTACGGATATTTTTTCCATTAGGTCATATGATTGCATGAAAAGCTAATCTAGCTCAAGTCTAACAATGTTACCAAAACCTGCTACAGTATGATACTAAATACACAATTTCAAGTCTGCAATTAAATTGTACTTGTCAGTCTTTATATTTTCAATTGTTCATTTGGTCTGTAATAAATACTCACATTTTTCTGTTTTCTCCACTACAACGGTCATAATTTCATCAGTGTTTGTTTGTTGTTGGGTTTTTGTTTTGTTTTGTGTGTGTGTATTTGGAAAAAAATCACAAAACTTTGTTAAGGATTTCGGACTAAAGTGGAACTGACGACATTATGGCACCAATCCAAATAAACGTCTATTCACTTTGTGAGTTCAGGTTTTCAATATTATCATCAGTTTCTCAGTAAATCATTTGATCAATCATAGTGCCAGAATTTAGGCACATGCAAGAGCTAGGAAGGTGTATTATTTTGGCAGTGATCTGAATTAAGGAATAAAAATACAGTAAGCGTTTGGCCCTGGTGGACGATCACACCGTTGCAGGGCACAATAATGAAATGAAGAATTCTCGAAATTTCAATCAAATTGAATCATATGATCATGTAAATTCGCTACGAGACGTTGAATAAAATGTCAACAAAAACTTGTGTCATGGTACAATTTCTCTAAGTTAGCATTATTCTGCTCAATACATTAAAAGAGCCACCCCAAAAATAGAGTGGGCGTTTAACCTATCTGTGCGGTTTAAATGAAAACACACATTGCTTTAGTTGTGTGAGAGCACAAAAACTGAGGCTGTGTGCATGGCCTTGTGTGTCAGGCTGATACCCGAGAGACCTATAAAGAACACGATATCAGTGCATGAGGTGTACTAGGTCGGTGCTTGTCTTATCTGCTTTGGAACTGTTGTTACTTGATCACCTTGACGGCCTTTCATACAGACACAGGTCAATTATTCTCACATGCAGTGTGTGTGTGTGTGTGGGGGGGGGGTGGACTCACAGTGTTGAGCTTCTCCTTCAGTCGCAGCGTGTTCTCACTGTAATCCATCTGGGCTTGGATCTTGTCCTTCTCGGCCTGGCACAAGGCCCGAGTGAGCTGCTGCACCTGAGCACTCGATTCCCTGGAATCCCTTTCCAGGTAACCCACCTGACTCTCCCACTGAGATCGGCAGTTTTCCAGCTTCAAGCGTAGCTCATGATTGCTCTGTTCCAGCTCCTACGTGAGGGGTGGAAGGGGGGGGACAAAAACACCACATGAATCATAAACATGTCAACTCAATTTTAATAAATACCCCCCAAAAAAATATAAGTCTTGATTCACTGCTGATGAACTGGATTCCGCTGATGAACTGGATTCTTCATTCAAGTCAAGAAAGTGATTTTGGACTTCAGAAGCCACAGACACTGAAAGTGAAACAACACTGGTGCCCACATCAAACCGTGTCCTCTATTATTCACTCACAGTTTAAAGACTTACGACTTGGATTCATTTAACTTGCTACATTTTTGAGCAAACCTTCTGTTTCAGCATCTGAATCCCAAATCTCTTTCTAGATTTCAGAGGACAGATAGACTGACAAGATATTGTTGTTGAGGTTGCAATAAAATGTTCCTCATTTTAAATTTATTTTAGCCCCTCTCGTATCACTCAATTGGGCAACCAAAGATAACCACACTAACTAACAAACACACCTATTTTCGATACTAGTAAGAGCAAAGAAAACAAATCTGCGGAATCAAGTTACCCGGAGTAACACGTACTGGCGCTTTTACTTTTATTTAGTGGCAAACGCCCAATTTAAGTAAGTGCTCCAAAACCACACAACTCCACGCACAAATTTCGTCTTTGACTTTAAAAAAAAAAAAAGTCTTACCTCCAGCTTTTCTGCGTACTTCTCATGTAGTTTGACGCTCTGCTCTTTGAGTTGACGATTTTCCAGGAGCAAAGCATTCCCCAGCTGGGCAGCCAAAATAACCTCTTCCTCCTTTTGTTTCAAAGCGGTCACAAGATGACCGGGGTCTTGGTAATCGACTATTTCCTCTTCGCCGTAGTCGATGAAGAAGTCCTTCTCCAGGCCAATTTGCTTGGCCGGGAAGCCCCACGCGTACGGACGATTCATAATTCCTTATCGCTTACTCCAAACTAGTGTATGTGAACGCAGCACATAATGTGCTCCATGACACCTGATTGTGGTGTACTTATGTGGGGCGGGAAGATGGATGGTGTTGGGGGAGGGGGGGGCAAACTGTCTGTTTGCGCAGGGCGTCCGACTGTATCACCTGGCAACGGTTAGCGTCCAGACCGGCTGCACGTTGAATAATTAAAAAAAACAAGCCCCATTTTAAATAACTCTCATCACAATAATAAATTAAATGATGGTTAAGTTGACCGCAATTTAACAATTTAATATTGTGATTGTATCCTCTTGACAAGTTTCCACTTTGCACAAATAATAATAAAAAGAATAACAAGAATAAGAGTAATGGCTGGTTAGCAGGTCGGTCTCACAATCGACAGTTCTCGGTTTCTCAGCTCAGGCAGGCAGTCGTGGGGAGTTTGCATGTTGTCCGTGTGCTTGTGATGATTAACAGGATTTTTTTTTTTTTTTGTAGTCTAAACTTGTCTATAAGTGTGAATGGTTGATTTGTCTGTTTGTGGGACACTAAACGACCAGCTCTGGGTCTAACTGTCTTTTGCTCAAAGTCACTTGGGATAGTCTCTTGACCTTTATGACAAACACTAAGAAATGTAAGGGAATAATAATAATAATAATAATAATGAGAACAAATTCTATTCAAACAAATGTGTCAGAATTCCCATAGTCTCAGTGAATGCACCCAACAAGTAGTCACAAAGCCTCTCCCCACCTGATCACGGCTGCCAAGTGGAGGAGAGCGTCTCCTTGCATTGTTTGGCTTGCTGCCAAGGGTCAGAGGTCGGCCCCTAGGGCATTTAATTGAGGCAGTGGCAATATCAGGGAAGAAACGGCAGCGCATCCTGACGCGTGGTACAGCTTTGTTTTCTCTGGGACGAAAGCATCAACATATGGCGGCGTGGTCCCAGGAGGGAGCAAGCAAACACAAACACACATAGGTCATTTCCATCCAATTTCTCAGCGCACACACACACGCGCACACACACACACACATATACAGTATATATATATATATATAGAGAGAGAGAGAGAGAGAGAGAGAGAGAGAGAGAGAGAGAGAGAGAGAGAGAGAGAGAGAGAGAGAGAGAGAGAGAGAGAGAGAGAGAGAGGGAGAGAGAGAGAGAGAGAGTCTTCAAACGTGGACTGTATAAAACTAGATAGATAGATAGATAGATAGATAGATAGATAGATAGATAGATAGATAGATAGATAGATAGATAGATAGATAGATAGATAGATAGATAGATAGATAGATAGATAGATAGATAGATAGATAGATAGATAGATGTACATGTGTATGTAGTATAAATCACAGTACTTTTTAGGAGCTTCTGCAATGTGAGAGTTTGTAGTTTCATAATATGGGTTATAAGTGTTTCAATACATTTATATTGACGGTAATTATGACTACTGTACACTACTTCCTTAGAGGTACTGTACAGTACAGTCTGTTGTCCGAACGACTCTTTCTCCTGTCAGTTCACTCGCCGGGCGGTAGGTGGCAATGTGCAACCTACTTGTTATCCAGGAAGTGAGGGAAGTCGACGTCAGAACTCAAAACATGTTTCAGGGCTTGCACGTCAAAATTCAGTTCTCAAGTTGTACCAGTGTAGGTAAAAATGGAGAGGAGTGTTGGGATCATTTCTGTAATTAAAGCGTTAGGGTAAGTGATATTTAACTGCCGTTGGGTTTTGTGAGCGGTCCTGTTACTCGTCGTTGCTCTTAATCGTGCAACGTTCACACACAGGCGCAACCCGAGCTTGTTTTTTTTTTTTAATGTGTTTCATGTTTCATGATTTTCTGTCGAATAACGTATATACTTATTGTCCTCTCATTATTTATTGAAACAGGTACCAGAGCGGTTACTGTTTGTCGAGATGTACATGTGATGAACTTCCATGCCCACTGCTCGACTGGCTTACATCCCAGTTGAAGCGTCTGTGCCCAGAGCTTCAAGGTATGAATGCATGTACAGTACAATTAAAGTAATTTCTACCCACTCTTTAATTTACTCATCAGCAGTTATGACATTTATGTGGCATATTAGGACCCAAAATCCAGGCAAAGGTTTCATTCCTAAAAACAAAAAAGGATGGATGATCGTAAATGATTGTGATGATAATAAATGAGCCATATTACTGCAGGTGTTCCCTCAGTGTACTTCAAAATTTTGATTTTTTTAACTCCCAAATGTGCTCAGTCAAAATGTTGTTTGCTTACTGCAGACTCGGGTGGGAGAGGTAACGTCGTGTTAGTGAGAGAGCTAAGGACTATCCTGTCCGACTTAAAATCTCCTCTCACTGGGCTGACATCAGAGATGCTGGAGCCTTCTATCCTCTCCAGAATCACCGGTGAGAAACAGTTTTTTTCCCCATAAGATTTTAGCAGTTGTTTGAATTATCCATGGTTCTAAGCTATCCTGCCCCAAAAGCTTGACATTGTGTCAGAAACCTCTAAAATGTTGCTTGAAACCCTGCAGAGTTCCTTGTGTCAGAATTGCAAGCGGCGCACATAATCAAATATAAAGAGCTACATTCTGAGGATAAACCCGCCAGAGAAGAGGCTGCAAAAGAGCAAAGAGTGGAGGAAATGTCAGTATTTTGTCCAGAACATGAAGACAATGATGCAGCCAATAACCAAAGGACAGCTGAGATACAGGCAGAGTGGATATTACTGCTTCACGCTCTTAACATGGATACATCCTCTCAATATCCTGATGTGGTGCATGAGGTGAGCTGGTTTGCAGAGTACATGCTTCACGTGAGCCGTTACAGACTGCAAAGATATGTAATACCGTAGTTATATTTCCTACAATGCAGGTGGAGTCGAGAATTGCTGGTCTTCCTGGTGAAGCCATGACAAAGCCTCTGCTACACTCCGTCCTCACTACAGAGCAATGGGTATGATGTTTGTACATTCTGCACTGTATTACACTTGACTCCAATAAATGTTTTCCCTGTAATTCAACTTCAATTTCAATTTTTACTGAATGTCTTGATTCCTTAGAGGCAACTGGAAAAAATAAATCGAGTTCTGACCAGTGACTATGGCTGTCGACAGCAAATGATGCTGAAACGCTTTCAGGTTTCACTTGAGTCATTTGCCTGGGGAGAAAACCAAAAGGTAGGAATGTCAAAGCACAATTAAACAAATACATTGTTACCTCAACTTACAATTGACATGACGTTGGAGTTTTTCAAGATAAGGGCTGTTATTCAGCCAATTTTTTTGCCTTCAGTTGTTTGGAAAAATGTGATATTACGAGCGCTAGATGGTGGCAGCAAATCTCACAGCAGACATGTAGTTTGCGTTATGAAATTCTGCCCGTTTAATGCCAACACACAATGCAAAATACTAGATGGGCTAATGAAACTACAGTATCGTTGATGTTATTGCTGTCTGTATATAATATACTGCCCCCTGGTGGCCAAGGTGTGCACACCAGAATGAGTAGTGCAATGAATTACAGAAAAAGCATGAAATCATGATGTACAAACTGTTAAAATTATTTCCATATTATGTATTTATTGCTGTGTATTTTTATAAAGTACAATATGGAATATTTCGATCAGATGGCAGTACTGTATTACTTCTTCTACACAGGAGCGTCGTAAAGCAGTCACCTCAGTCCCTCCCCTCACATCCATCGCCGTTTCGTCCAGAGTGTCCCTCCCACTTCTCCTGGCTACCAGAGAGGATCAATCCTGCATTGAGCCAATCAAAGCTGGAACCAGCACAAATGTCTACAAGGTAAAACACGAAGTCTGCTTTTTAATTGTAAATGAAACTTCACAGGTAGATAATTCTTCTCTGGTGACTAGAAATTGATGGGCCATGTACCAGACAGAGGAGGACGACCGGGAGAAATGGAGGCACCTTTGCCTGCCTGGACTGAGCGAAGATCGGGAAATGGTGGACGCAATCAGTGGCCTAAAAATCCAAATAAAAAGAGGAAGGGGAAAAGGGATTAGCAGGCGCCCCCCTTGAGTTTTACTTGCATTTTTTTTCAGGGAAAAAATATCACATTAATAATTATCCATCCATCCATTTTCCGAACCGCTTCATCCTCACTAAGTTCGCGGGGGGTGCTGGAGCCTATCCCAGCAGTCTTCGGGCAGTAGGCGGGGGACACCCTGAATTGGTTGCCAGCCAATCGCAGGGCACACAGAGACGAACAACCATCCACGCTCACACTCACACCCAGGGACAATCCAGAGTGCCCAACGAGCCCGCCATGCATGTTTTTGGAACATTAATAATTATTTAGAGTTAATTCTAAGTATGCATTTGCACTCAATCGTCTGTTTTTTAAAACCATTAATTCACTTCCTGTAGTGTGAAGAAATATGACCCAATATGATTTGTAATATTTTTTGGGGGGGGCGGGGGTATACATGGGACTAATGATTTTGTATTTCGTATATTTTCACATACGCAAATTAAAGATTATTCAAAATGTTGACGTTAGTCGTGATTTATCAACGTTTTCATATTTACGGTGTATTTAACTTGCAGGATGAATACCTTACAATACTGTAATGCCCTTCAATAGCGGAAAGAACGATGCACGCAGTCGCTGATGCAATCTGTCGTTTTTAATTAACAAAATCAGCAATAAACACACACATCCATAGGAGTTGCTGTTAGCCACAACTCACGCCCATGCGCTCCGAGTCCAGTAGTCCACACTCAGACTGACTACCGGAGCCAATATTCCCCCAACCTGGCTCCTCCCCTCTCTATGACGTCACACTAAATACAAGAAACAGATATTACAATACATTAAAAAAAACATGAGTAAGTTACTTAGCAAAGCTTGAAACTAACAATAATTTTTTTAAAAAACTGTGACGAAAACGACTTCGTTTTATCACATACCGGAAGTTACCCGGAGATAAATGATGTAACGCACAGAAATTTCCGGAACAGCTAAAGGTCGCTAGATAAAAGCGTTAGCTGAAGACCAGTCGCCAAGTTACATAGAATATCTCCCACGACAAAACATTGTAAATAATAAGTTGTGTATTTTGACACCATGCCACGAGGAAGTAGAAGCCGAACATCGAGGATGCCTTCTCCGGCAAGGTAATGTTTGAATGTTACGGTAGTGAATTGTTCAGCAACGTGACGACGTTCGCGCTGATGCTAACGTGTCCTTCTCAATGCGCGTTGAACTGAGGGAGCGAAAGAAAATTACTTCTAACACAAAGTGGTTCAATTACAATTGTAAGCGTGACTGAAAAATGTAAAGATTGTGTGGGGTTTTGGCACGCTTCGTCAAGTTGTAGGTATTGCGTCAAGGTCATGTCGTTGACTACACCACATAACCAAATCGTGACGCTGCTTAAATAATAGACAATTAAAAAAAAAATCAATTTAACATTTTTTCTTCTATTACAAGAAAATCAAGCAAGTTGTGGGGATCGGGGTTATGTTGCATAAGATGTCTGATTAAGGCAGTCATTTGGTAATATCGCTTGACTTAATTAGGTAGTTTATAGCAAACCTTATTCGTATGGAATTTAAAAAGCAACTTTTAACTACCTCTGTTAAAAACCTGGACACATTATTTTAATTTAACCCAGAATGAGTTGTTTTGTACACGCTGCTCTGCATTTTCTAAGGTTTTTTATCACTAAGTCAGTTGTTACAAAACACACTTATGGTGCCAGTGTTTGACCTTTTCTGTGACTCTGTTTTCAGCCGGGCACCTCCACCACCCCCTCCGACTCGTGCACCTGTACCAGTGCATGCACCTCCGACCGCTATGGCTGCTCCAGCAGCAGCACCCAGGCAGCCTGGTATGTTTGCCCAGATGGCTACAACCGCTGCCGGGGTAGCCGTTGGTTCTGCGGTCGGACACACTCTCGGCCATGCGATGACAGGAGCCTTCAGTGGGGGTAGCTCGGAGCCTGCACGGCCGGATGTCACATACCAGGTTAATAAACAACTCTTTATTCATTCATAATTAAATTTCAGAGTATTTTGTGTAATAGATCTAGATTTTTTTAATTGCATTATTGTTGTAAAGATAAAACTTTTGGTGCAATTCTTGTATTAGGACTTCTTTAAATGGGCATCTACATGCAATTGTTTGTCATACATTACAAAGGACAAGTGCTAATAGCTTAAAGCTCAAAGTTTTGTATATACTTCTTGATGATATTTCAGAAATTCACTCAGTTGTCGGAATACCCTTAACGTAAATAACATTAACCCAGATGAATGCTATTGAATGGTTGTAATAATCTGCCCTTTTGTGTGTTAGGAGCCCCAGCAGGTCCAACCATACCAATCACAGTCCCCCTACATGCAGCAAAATACCCCGCAGCAAGCCTGTTCCTACGAGCTCAAACAGTTTATTGACTGCGCTCAATCACAAAGCGATTTTAAACTCTGTGAGGGCTTCAGCGAGGTGCTCAAACAGTGCAAGTTTGCTAATGGTAAGTATGAAAGCACACCGTTTTTTGTATGGGGAAAAGTAGGTTCTTAAATGTCGGTGCCATTTTCTGGGAGAATTGGCGCATTTTCTGACCAAAGCGCTGAGGGGGCCCATGTTTTTGGCCATGACTATATGATTAAATATTTTTGAAAGTTGTCTGGTACATACCTCAAGAGGTTGTGTAGAATTTTCGTATTTCTTCATAGAAATTGTGTTGGTTAATTATCTAAAAACTGTTTTTTTTCATCCAACAGGGCTATCTTGAATTGGATCCAGAAACCTTGAAGCGGAGGAGACCATAGACTCACTATTGCCGGACATTAATTAATTAATTCAAGAGACCTGAGAAATGTACTTCTATTCAACAGTTTATCATCTTCAGACAAATATTGTCCAATTCAATCAGTAGAGACTGCAGAAGAGCTTGTAGTCACATGTTGATATGTATGTTGCTTTTTTTGAGTTTGTTTTAGTTGCATTTTCAGTATTTGCAGTGCTAGATATTTCTCTATTGTTGAGCGATACCACCTCTGATTGCTTGCAAAAACTTGCTGCTTGAAATAAAAAACATTAAAGCATTCGGATCATGAAGACAAAAACCAATTGATTTTTTTTGGTCTGTCATAATCGCCATACATGGCATTACACTAAAACTGAATGTGTTTAATGTCACTGGAAACAAACTCTGTACGCACGGCTAGGATATACATTAGCTAATTTTATATAGCTGACCACCCACCACTAGTTGAACAAACTCTACCAATCCCCACAGGTCATCAAGGCCAAACACCGCTGCCAGTGCACTTTCATTCGCTTCACTTGAACAAAGGCTAACAAAATCAACACTAAAATACATTCACACACTAGCTGCACTATCTGACGAGTCACTCGTCATGCAAACTGTCATGGGTTTTAATTATAGTTCTGAAGAGCGATCTTAAAGACATGCAGATTGTATTGAAGTGACATCAAATTTACTGGAGCACTGTCGGGCAGTCATGTTAGTGTTTACATTTGACGTAAGACGGTGGATAAGGTTATTTCAGTAGCTGTGCTTTTAAGTATATGCTAGTCTGTCGCAGAAAGAGTGGTCGCTTTAGGAGCGACAGCTTATTTTGGGCATCTTGACATTGGAGCTCCTGTCATGGCAGCAGCGACCCCGCTAAACTGTGGCAGCGTCGTTGTTCGCCCTCTTCCACTCAATGATGGATAACCTTTAATAAGAGGGACTGAGTGAGACGGAACACGGTGAGTGGACCGTCCTTTCTCGTTCATTTCACTCCAATTTGTCCCAAGCAAGTACGGTTTAAAACAGACGCGGTAACGTTCGAAATTTTAGCTAGCATTAAGCCTGTCAATTTAACTCCCTATCTTACGTTTTAACTTTATTTATTTTCGTAAAAGGGAAGTCAGAAAAGTGCCATAAGGCGAACACGTTCCAAAATTAACAAAATATTAGCTCCTCGCTTCTTTTGTTCAATATACTGTAGGATCGTAGGCGAACACTTAACCAGCGTCACTGGTTAATTCTTCGTTGTTTTTTTAAATTATTTTTTTTTAGCGTCACTGGTTAATTCTTCAGTTTTTTTGTTTGTTTGGTTTTTAAACCACTTGATTACTGTCCCCAATAACGGCTTAATTATTACATCACCGCAACTCTTCTTGTCTATCTGGACATGCGAGCGCTTCTACCCTGCCCTGGTCGAGCGAGACTGACATTCGAGCATTGTGAAGAGCTTCGACGTACAATAACGGGAGCTACTCTACCGGTGGTCCTTAGTGTGTTCTAAACCGGGATGTTTTATACGGAATGTTTTTAGCGTTAAAAATGTTTACAGTGATACATATACGACGCTTATTGATACATTCGGTTTACGTCGCGGCCATATGGGCATTAAATGTTGTAAACCGACGGTTACTGGAAAACCAAATCTGAACGTTTAAAGTTTAAACTTTAACTTCGTTGCCTTCTAGTTTCTCCCTGTAGACTGTCGCGTGGATGCGTAGAGTTGTTGTTTCGATCACTTCATCATGACCAAAGAGGAGGAGATCCCCGACTGGGTGGGCGCCCAGGAGTTCTACGACAAATATGAGCCCAAGGAGATACTGGGAAGGTATGTTTATAAAGCATGTGACATACTGTACTGAAAGCGCTTTAATTTGAGATAATTGTAAGACGGAATGGCTTTGCGTTGTTTTAATCAACTTTTGGAAATCTACTGAGATGTCTGTCCTCCCACATCTATCTCGATGGTGTTCCATACATCCTTTGAGGCATGTGAGCAGAGAATGAGAGCACTAATTGTCATTCCCCTCCATTACTCGTTTAGTGGCCCCCTTATATAAGCAACATTGCTGGTGAGGTATGCGTGTGTCTTGTGTGTTTTGTTTCTCTGTTCAAAGCGGCTTTATGGATTTGGAGCTTAGATAATGTCACGGTTTTTGTTTTTCATTTGCATTGGGGTAAAATAATAGTTACACGCTGCATTCAGTCTGCAGAGGTGCAGGGTTCGATTCCAGGCTCCAGCCTTCCTGTGTGGAATTTGCATGGTCTCCCCGTGCATGCGTGGGTTTTCTCCGGGTACTCCGGTTTCCTCCCACATTTCAAAAACATGCATGATTAAGCGCATTCGAAAATGGATGGATTGATATGATTATTTTTATTATTATTGTCAGAAATCGTCATTCTCTCAGTACTGACCAGTGATTGGACATCCAAAGTGTTTTTTTCCCTTCTTTTCGTCAGGGGAGTGAGCAGCGTCGTACGACGCTGCGTAGACAAACGCACGTCTCAGGAGTACGCCGTGAAGATTATAGACATCACCCCCTCGGACAAGATGACCCCGCAGGAGATCGAGGAGATCAGGGGCTCTACAGTGAAGGAGATCGATATCCTCAAGAAAGTCTGTGGACAGGAGAATATTAGTAAGTCCATTGTGAATACACCTAAAATGTACTCCACCCTCATGTCTTTGGTTTGTTGTATGACCAACCCACTTTCAGTGGTCAACTATGACACATTTTGGCATTTGCTATGCGAGTATCAACGGCAATTGCACAAATTGTTTTTACGCATATTTCCCTGCAGTACAGCTAAAAGATTGCTATGAATCCAACGTATTCTTCTTCCTGGTTTTCGACCTGTAAGTAAAGACGAGCAGGAAATCGGCACTTTCAACCTCATTCAATACTGTCCTGAGCTTAATTTGCTTCCAAGAATGTTCACCTATTCTTGTTTTACTACTTGTCCTCTTCAATCCAGGATGAGAAAGGGTGAACTTTTTGACTACCTCACCGAGAAAGTAACCCTGAGTGAGAAGGAAACAAGGTCACTGAGCAAATTTTGACTTCTCCCAAAACCACCTTCTCATACCTCAGCCACAACAAGCCTTCATGAGTGTTTGATGTATCGGTTTATAGGAACATCATGCGCGCGCTGCTGGATGTGGTTCACTTTCTCCACGACCACAACATAGTCCATCGAGATCTCAAGCCTGAAAACATCCTTTTGGATGACCAGATGAACATCAAACTCACAGACTTTGGCTTCGCCGTGCAAATGCAATCGGGACGGACGCTTAAAGGTTAGAGCTCAACTCATAAACACGATCAGAGTACCCCGCCAGGGGGGGGGGGGGGGGGGGGGGCTGTTCGACACATCGTATCCATAGTTGTCTGTCATCTACAGCTGCCGAGATATGTCGCTGGCGTATTGTGATATCATTACGTAGTGTTGACTGACAGCAAAACATGAAGCCAGAAGACTTTTTTTTTTTTAATTGAGCATGTTTGCACTGTCAAAGAAAGAAATGTCACAACTTCTCCAAATGTTCCAGCAGCTGTTTGAAATCAGAGTCGAGTCTGGTTGCGCATCCTTAAGTTACAAAGGTTGCGATGCAACACGATACTCAAGTCTATCCGCCATTGAGCAAAGAGGTCAAATAGTGATTTGCTTCAACATGAAATTGTTACATAATGAAGAAATAACTTGAGGTTGCATGATTGAAATTGATAGATTCAATGAATCAATCAATCAATTGATTCTGCTATGGATGAGGTCACCCTGGCCATGCCCACAGCCCGAAATTTGCATTGAAATAATAATCATTTGCACAGTATACGGAGATTGATATGTTGAGTGTATAAAATGTCCCAATTTTTTAGCTTGACAACAGTTTCTCAGAACATATGCAATTTCAAAAGCAATCGGAAATAAATGCTCACTTTAAGTCTAAATGCCCATTTTCGAGGACATTTTTACACACCAGATATCAGATATGGTCATGATGACTGTCAATAATGAACTAATTAAGCACCTTAAACACTATTTGACAGCCTGTCAAGAGACGCTTGTTTGCCTGAAGCCAAACTTGTTCGACGCTTAAAACGTTTGTCTTTCCTGCAGAGGTGTGTGGGACTCCTGTATATCTCGCTCCTGAGATCATCCAGTGCTCCATGGACTCTGGCCACCGCGGATACGGAACGGCTGTAGACATGTGAGAGGGGAAAAAAAAAAAAATCAAAACAGTAAAATTATATGAAGTGCATTTACACACATTGTCTGATGGCTGTGCTTGTGGATTTAAAACACCCTTGCTGTACTGCTGTCAATCCCTTCCAAGAAGTCGAATTCACTCATTCACGGAAGTGATATGAAAGCTCCTGCTATCCTAAACGAATTCTGCCACGGTGCTTGCCCTCTGTGCAGATGGAGTGCGGGTGTGATCATGTACACACTGCTGGCTGGCTCTCCACCCTTCTGGCACAGGAAACAGATGCTAATGCTGCGTATGATCTTGGCCGGGGATTACAGCTTCTCCTCCCCTGAATGGGACGACCGCTCCGACACGGTCAAAGATTTGGTCAGCCACTTTAATTGATGTTCTCTCAGTGGTTTAAATCATTTATTCCATATAAACTGCCTGACGGTAAAATATACTCATTTGAGTGTTTTTATCAGATCTCTCGGATGCTCGTAGTGGACCCGAAGCAGCGTTACACAGCCGTCGATGTGCTCAATCATCCGTTCTTCTCCCAGTATGTGGTAGACGAAGTTCGACAATTTAGCCCGTACAGAAAATTCAAGGTGAGGTCTTACGAGCTTAAAGCATGTGGCTTAAGGACATCAAACATTGAAAGAAACAAACTTTTGAGTCGGTTCTACACTTTTTAGTAAGAGCACCGGTACACCATGTCATCTAAATAGTCCACTGATTGATTTCCATGTCGACCGCTAATGCACAAATATACTGTACTTACTCTACTAGCAGCGGCACCTTAAGGGGAACCTAACCTCCAATCAATTTGGTGGATTGATCAAAAAAACTCAAAGTGTAGTATTCACAATTATTTTTAAACCATATTTTCAAGAAAAAAGTACAGTATTTTTAATGACATAGTGAGTGTGGGGAGCACGATGAAATAGCGGTTTCATCGTCAGACTTTTTTTTTAGCTGAACTTGAAGAGAGAAGAGCGCATTACCATTAAGTTTGATCAAATGACGTACCGTAAGTGGCGCTTAAATGAAATGTTGCGCTACCCTAAAACCAATGTACGACACTAGTACCTTAAAGAATGCTACTTTTCCACCAGGTCATCTGCCTCACAGTACTCGCCACCATGCGCATCTACTGCAGCTACCGCAGAGTCAAACCTGTCACCAAGGAGGTGATCAAAAGTGACCCGTACGCGGTCAAGCCCATTCGCAAGCTCATTGACGCGTGTGCCTTCAAGATCTACGGCCACTGGGTCAAGAAGGGCCAGGCGCAGAACAGAGCGGCACTTTTCGAGAACACTCCCAAGGCCATCCTGCTGTCCATAGCGGCAGAGGCAGATGAGCCAGTCCAGCATATCTGGTAATAAACAGCTGGGTAGCCAAGAATATGATAAAAGTGCTGGAAGTTAAAAAGATAAAACATGTTCACTGTGCATCTTTATGATGATCTGAGCCAGACCTCATCAACGCGTCAATTTGTATTATGTGGATTTCGTAACGCATGCCATAATATATTTTGGATGTTTTATCATGTGAAAATGTTTGAAATGTAGCCTTTTCTGTTTATGGAAATAAAAAACACACAATACAATAACAGTCAGTGTTAAACTTTATTTTCAAAATTTATTGTTGTACCCTTTTGCAAATAATCACCCACAATTACTCCTTCAGCATCCTCCTGTTGCAATGGCACCTCATGGATGGAAAATTGAATGTCTGCATGAATCCACACAACACCATCTAGTATGACTTAGGCCACTAGATCATAACCATGCTGAAGCCCTGTTGAAGGAAAAAAAACAAACATAAAAAACGATATTCCAAGTTTGCTATTGGTTCAACTGCAGTACCATTCACAAAGCCACTGGATATGCAGAATATTATAGTCACAAGAGTATCAGTGTACTCATTTCTATATTGCTGGATGAAGCTGAAAACAATTCACCCATAGTTAAAAAGAAATGAGGCAATACTCTTGCATGGTGTCTGACTGTGTCCACCACAGAGCTGGAACAGAATTCTGCCATGCTGTCAATGTCTTCTATTAAGAATAATAATGCCACATAGGAGTCTGAATCTAAATTGTTTAAATGAACTCCCTATTTGTCATTTATTGGGTGCATTTATATTGGATTGTGACAGCACACCTCATCTTGTAGTCCAGAAGCGGAAATGTTTGCATGGCATGGTCTTCGGCCCACCAATCAATATGGCTGATGTTCTGGGGGAGAACGAGAAGAAAAGCATGGCATGGTTAACGGTAAGAATTTTTGTAATTATTCACTCATTATACTGCAAATGTTTACTGTTAAAATGAAATGTAAATCACTGACAGCAGAAAGAGCAACTGGGTGGCTCATTCATTGTAAAGTCTCTGTGAAAACTATTATTTCGCATGATGTCTGACTGAATTTACCACTTGAAGGGTAAATCAGAATTCGGCCATGCTTTCAGACACGTGGCTGTCGGCAATGTTACCAGTTGTACAAAATATATAAACATCTTAATGTACAGCATTTACATTATTAACATTCCATATATCATAATTGTCCGAAGGAAGGAAATACCGTACCGTTATTTATTTGCTATAGTATGGCTTCACGTGAACGAGAGGCCCAGTTGACATTCAAAGTGCGGTACGATAGAAATGCTAACAAGCTAAAGCTAAATTTAAGGCAATTTAGAACCTATAGCCAGCAGTTGACGTCAAATTTACTGTGAGAAATACACACTCTTGCTCACGCCTCAATTTCTCAAGCGGCAACGTAACACAAACCTCAAACATCCACTTTCATTGACCAATGTCTCTTTACGCAGTTCCTTCGTGGTGGCTTTTCCTTTACTTCGACTTGTCGGAAATTGCCGAGTCAGACAGTCAGTTCTGATGTAGGGGCGGGATCATTGATATCAGAGCCCTGATTGGTCATACGTTCCAACGTGCGATCCGAGGAGTGTGGGCGGTCCATCACCGGCTTCGCTCTGATTGGTGCAACTCGCAGCTCCGCTCTTCTTCTGCAATTTTCACTAACTGATGCTTTTGTGCGGAGTTGTGCGGCTCTTCCTGAAACTGTCTCCTGTCCACTTGCATCGTTGCTGTATAGAACGGTTTGTTCTTTCTGTTGATTTTCCATTTCCTGTACGACATCCTTGTCCTGTTATTCGTTTCACATAAACCGTATCTTTTAACAGCCGGTGTCAACTGACTGCACGGCGAAAACAGAATGTATTGGGGTGAACTTAACCGGTTTAATTTTATCAAATGTCAGCGGTTCTTCAGAGATGTATGGCGGTGTACTGTTTTGGCATCAGATTGTCTGCTACATTTGCATTATTCTATTTAGTTGTGTACTTTAGGGTTGCAACACATTATTATGAACATGGTGAGTGAGGGGGTGACGCAACAGTGGCAGATGATGTCCACCATGGCCCCTTCATATGTTTTGTTTAGGCGGGCCGCATTATGCAACGTTTGTTGGCAATCACACGTTAAGATTGGAGCTGTTTTGTTTTCTTTTCTTTTTTTGCCGCTT
The DNA here is from genome assembly GCA_018466805.1 of Hippocampus abdominalis. NCBI lineage: Eukaryota > Metazoa > Chordata > Actinopteri > Syngnathiformes > Syngnathidae > Hippocampus > Hippocampus abdominalis. The sequence goes on from CM031703.1 coordinate 5,148,298, forward strand.
CACTGAATGCCAGACATGTATTATCATAAGGATGTTGTACATTAGACGTCACGTGTACTTTAGCTGAGGACTTGCACTTGAATAGATGTAAAAGTTCTCAAATAAAAAGAGAAGACGTACTGCTCCAACTAAAATAAATAAAAGACAAGCTCTGACGTGATTAATTGCAAAAGTACAATTTGATTTTATTGTCAATTATGTACAATACCCATTTTATTCACTTTGCACGATGGAAAAAAACATCTTACAAAATAGTTTCATGTTTGTTTGTTTTGTTTCTTGAACATATAAAATATATAATACAGTAATAAATTGGCAAAAAGTGAAGTTTCCCTCTTTTATGAACTTCTAAAATAAGGCAGTGGATGGCGAAAAGCTTCTCCACATCTGTTCCCTGGTTCATGTTGCTCCATTTCACTGCTGCAGGCCTCCCTGATTTTATCTGCCTTCTAACTGGCTGTTTTACCATATGCCATCTAATGGCGCAAGCCCATCTTGAAAAACTAGAATAGAATTAACAGTGAAAAAGTCATCTGAAAAATAAATACTCAGGTGCAGTACAACTACAGGTTAATACGAATAGTTTAAGACTAACTTCAAATGTTGACACACTGTTTATGTAATTATTCTGTCCTATTTTTTGGTACTATTTTTTTTAAACTAAAACTCTGATCGCAGAGAGCCCTGCTGCAATGTTCGTTATTTTTCTTGTTTATTCCGCTAATATTGGCTGTACTGTAGTTCTGTTCACAGTATTGCAGTGTCCACAATGTCACAGACGAAAGAACTTTTTAGAAGAGCAGAAGCTGTCTGTTTTGACGTGGACAGCACAGTCATCAAAGAAGAAGGCATCGATGAACTGGCGAAGTTCTGCGGCGTGGGGGACGCCGTCACTGAAATGTAAATACATTCATTCTTGTGCACAACTACCCCCCCCCCCCCACCCCCAGTGTTATCGCATCACATGAGACGAGCCTTAATTTGCATGTTTTAGGACCCGCAAAGCCATGGGTGGCTCGATGACTTTCAAATCAGCCCTGGCTGAGCGCCTCGCCATCATCAAATGTTCCAGAGAACAGGTCAACAAACTGATTACAGACCACCCGCCACAGCTGACCCCAGGTATCAGGTACGAGAGGCATTCCCCATTGTGAGTTTAGTTTTATCTCACTTACAGCATTCTGAACATCAAGAATTCCCGGAAGAGTACCAAAAGTCCGCAAATGCTTTGTGAAAGTACCGTAAGTCATTGAATGCTTCGGGAATGCCACCCAAATGTATATTGCTGAGAACATTTAGAAGGTATTCTTAAAAAAAAAAACGTGATTAACTAATTGAATTGAATTGATTTATGCATTAACGTTATTGCAGAATTGTGTGATTGATAAGCTAAAATACACCCTCATTTCCAACAATATCCAGGGAACTTGTGGACCGTCTACACCAGCGCAACATCAAGGTGTTCCTCATCTCAGGTGGCTTCCGCTGCATCGTGGAACACGTGGCCACTCAGCTAAACATTCCCCTAGAAAACGTCTACGCCAACCGACTCAAGTTCTACTTCAACGGTAAGCGGACTATAGTGCGGGACATTGAATTGTGATACACACTCTCCATGTTCCAAAGACATAAATGTTTGGTTATTTTGAGACATAATTATCAGCCAGATGTCAATTAGTACCCTTCTCCAAACATGTCCCGACATGACTTTACTTTTTAAGAGATTGAATGTGGTTGTATTTAGGCGAGTACGCCGGATTCGACGAGAGCCAACCGACAGCAGAGAGCGGAGGCAAAGGAAAAGTAATTAGCATGCTGAAGGAAAAGTACGGCTTCAAGACAGTGGTGATGATTGGAGATGGAGCCACTGATCTCGAGGCCTGCCCTCCCGCTGTAAGTGTTTATGCTAATGCCGTGTGGGTTCATTTAAATATTCAGGTTTGTATTTATATTCATTGTTTTGAAAACTGATCCGGTTGGTTTGTTCTCCCTCCCCCGCCCCCCTGCAGAGTGCCTTCATTGGATTTGGTGGCAATGTTGTGAGGCCACAGGTTAAAGAAATGAGTTTGTGGTATGTCACAAGTTTTGGAGAGCTGCTGAAAGAAATGGAAAAGATTTGAATATTCTAGAGTACATTTACTCTTTTTATGATTTTTTTTATTTTTTTTAACTTTACTGATGTTATTTGCACCAAAAGTTTTGTATGTGATGGTTTTATCCATTGTGCATACTCCCTTTAAGCCAACAAATTTTAAATCATTGACCATGTTTACTATAGTTCGACCAATTCTACCTTTATGTGGCTTCTGCCATCTTGATTTTCTTTACTAGACCATACTATGTGTGGAGGTTAAACATGTAACATATGCCTTACTCCTACACAATACACAATGGGAAGTGCAATGTAAAAAAGAATTGTAACCGGTCATATGAGTGGCAGGCTGCATTGAATTATGTGTTACGACGGAGTATTAAAGACAAATATTGTTGCTTGACTTTCTTTAATTCTATGTCATTGTTGCCCCTGAAAGACAAATAAAGATGCATCTCTTTTTTTTTTTTTTTTTTCTGATAAAATCTGACAAAATGTAGTGGCGTGCTTGCCCACGTAATTTGTCATTACTCCCCCTGAAAATACATCTCATATAATAAAATAAAATAAGACATGCTTGGTTCACACAGCCACAAAGATACAAAGTCACATTTACAAACAAAGAACTCACATAGAAACTCAGGGGAAAAAACAGTAAAAGAAGACACATTTGAAGTTGAAAATATTAACTTAATGAAAATGAATATGTAATAAATGTTCATACTGTCAACATTGGAACACAAAATTCAGATGTTATCCCAGCTAACATGGAAATGGTTAACACTAATAAATACAGCCCCCTGTGTTAGTAGTAGCTTGCTGTGTTGGGATTACGATAGTGTGCTCCAGCGGTTATGATATATGAACGGGTATCAACATTTACATACCATGCAGCTGCTTTGTTTTACAATAAAGTCACTTTGATCAGTTGTCCATCAATATTTTTACAAGTGGCAAGAGTAGATGATGGAATGAATGACCAGCTCATGGCATAATGCAATGGAGTTGCAAGGACTTGAGTCAAAGCAATTCCTGACCCTTTCCAAAATCCTAATATTGAAAAGGACACTTTTGTAGATTATTGTAAGGTACACTGTGTCTATGTAGATGCCTGGCAATATAAATATTGCAAAGCACCAGAGAGATAAGTCCTTCTGAATTAGCAAGTCACCTCTTACCTTACTGCAAGTTGTGTTATGTAGATTGATGTGCTGCACCGTCAGTTTAGTGAGTATTGACTCAATCACACATGCACTGAAAAACAACAACCCCTAATTGTGAGATTTACTTGCAAAATTTGCTTTGCAACGAGCCAAAGATTCCAAATCCAAATGTAAACAGTGCAACGGAACCATTTATTTGAATTAGCCAACCGGTGAGGGTTTTGTACATTTAGCAGGTGGAAATAAGAATCAGGGTTGAATAATCATGTGTGCAAACTCTTAACAACCAAAACACGCATTTTCCCAGAAATACAAACTGGAAAACATTCAGTAACCACTACAATTACTCTTGTTTAGCCCATGCAGTCCCATGCTATGCCACTAGCGGCTAACACAATATGTAAATGTTCCTTGAGCCGTCCATACACAATATATTTCACCGAGTTGAACAGTCCTGAAACAACAAAAATGATGAAAGACAAAGGTCACGCTGTTGTGCAGCACTGAAACCGTCAAAAGTGATGCTCTTGGGCTACCCATTTGTCAGGGTACCACCCCATGCTCATGCCTGCAAGAGGTTCCGGTCTTTTCACTTGAGCGGCGATGCTTTGGTGGGGATCATAATCCGGGATTCCATATGCTGGATGAGAGGAACTGTGAAGAAAAAATCATATGCAGCACCAGTTGGATAAACAATCTGCTCTCACCATTTTAACTCAAAAATGTTCAAACAATGATTTCAGTTAAGAGTTCTAAAAATAATTTTAAATAGGGCTGGCTTTCTTTTTCTTCGCATATACTCACCTGTATAATAGACCACTTCGTGCCAGCCTTCCTCCTGCCACGCCCCTTTCCTTGTGTCCTCTCTGGATTTAAGGTCTTTGTAGGCTGCAAGAAACAAAATCTATTACAGCTCAAGCCCATTCACTAATGTCACACGGCATAGTGTAACAGAAGCCACTGTGTTTACACTAAATTGGTGCACCAGAGGTTTAACAGTAGACCTGAACCTTATGTGATGTAACTGCTGTATAGCAAGTGCGAGTTACACACAGCTTGTGCGGGGAAGCGCCATTATTATACATTTAAACGTGTCGCTTTCAATTGCTTTCAACACACAAGGGCGTGGCCAATCTCTCGCTGTTGTTCAATTGACAATCCACTTATGAAGAATTTGTTGCCAAACTCCCCACACTGCGCAACAATTCAGTCAGTTTTGACCATGTCTCTCTCAGGCCTAAAAAATGTCAAACTTTTATTTTAAATGACTTCAATGCTGTACAGTATTTTCCCATTGAACTGGTTTCTTGACTTTACCCCAGAGGTGATGAACCATGTAGAGGTTGCCGATCTGTGAGAAAAACCCTCCGACGGCTTCACTGTTTTGCTGGCGTAGCCGAATAGCTCTGGCCCTGACAAAGACAACAAAACAATCTTTTATGTCATCTATGGGAAGAAAACTACAATCTGGTCAGAGTACACAGAGGAAGAATAGTCCCGATATTTGGTCCAAAAAAAGGATAACACTTTATCACAGTTATGGATTAGAATACAGAAAATCAGCTGACAAGTGTGACTGCGGGGAATTTTTGAAATGGAGGCACTCATTGTCCAAATACAGTCGACTGCAGTGCTGTCCTTTCATTTGTTCATTTGTTTAATCATTGTGCGGGCTATTTTTACGGAGGGTTCGACAGGGTCTATGAATGCAATTAATTCATGCTGTCTTACCAGTAATTACCCCACTCGATCATTGTTCCTGGCTGGAGAAAAGAGAACAACGGGATGAGTAAAAGAAATGATAGTCAGACCTTGCTTCTTGCCAGGGTTATTGAGTCAATAAGGCAAGTGATATGTCATTGAAAGCATAAGGACAAGTATATCCAAAAGGCTACTCCAATATCTACCGATATAATACTCTAGGTAACCCTGTGATGTCATTACCACACAATGCAGTGACACAACATATTCATCATGACAGTCGATGCCAACATTTTTAATTATCGATTGGATTTGATGTGTCCGCTGCCTGTGCCACATGCACAGAACCACTGGTCTATTTACAAATTAAATGTGGTTGCTTGGTGATGAAGTGCTGCACCCACAATTGAAAATACAAATGATGATTTTACTGAATTTATGAGGGTGAACTTTTCTCCTCAGATTCTGGGCTGCTTTAAAACAAGTCGCAGTGTTGTGAGCTGGGAAGTGGCTCATTTACATGAGACCATTTCCAAAAGACACGAACAATACTGAAAGTTGTGATTTAGTTGTTGACCTCATCGAATAAACGCTTGTCAAAAACATGAGACCATTTTTGCTCATGAAAAAAAAAAAGCAGAATATTCATTATCTCCTTAACCATGACTCTTGGGACCCAAATGACTCCAACCTATGAACATAAATTGAGCATTTAAGACTGTTGGGAAGTAAGACAAAACCCCACCTGGTGCTTACGAGGTCTCAAAGAGTAATAGAGTAAAAAAAAAAAAAAAAACAGTAGCGCTTGAGTACTCACCCTGAGTTGGTAGGTTCTAAGCTCGTATATGTTGGGTCCCTCTCTAGGTACTGGCTCGTTCCAGAAACTGAACTCCAGTAAAAGCTGATTTCTGCGAGACAGCAGCATCTTACCACGCTCCTTCCTGTACTCTGTGAACTCCTGCCGTGAGGATAAACATGGGCCAGTAATGGGTTACATTCTACTTGGTTTACGACCCTGGTAGGATGAACAGCAGGATGGGTCTGAAGAAGTTCTGCTTACTTTGTTCTGACGTAGCTTGTTCATCACCTCTGTCAGAGCTGGGTAACCACCTCTATAACGCCACAGGTGAACTGGGCAAAAAAAAAAAAAAAACCTGCATCAGCACATTACAACATCATAAATATTTACAATCCTAAACTGTGTCATTTACAACAATTAATATCTTTGGGTGGGGAAAAAATGTCACAAAAGTGGATATGGAGATGACGTATGTAACTTCTGCCATACAGTGCAGAGTATTTAATTGCTTATTTGTAGAAAATAAATAAATGTATGGACCCATTGTTTTTAACCGCACACCTGATGATCTCAGAGTACACTAATGTGCAACTATGAAATACCTACAGAGAAATGTTGCTATGATGTCATATATTTGGCAGTGACGAGATAAGCAAGCCTACCAGCCTGGTCCTGTTCTCCATACCAAGTATTCCAGGTGCCCACCAGCTCACAGGGGTAGTGCTTATCAGCATGGATCGATGGCAAGACATCCTCGCTGTGGCAAAAATGACAATTTCAAAAACAAATCAGTTAATATTACCTACACTGAACCATGATTCTAACACTATTTAATCAAAAATAACCTTGCAACTATGCCTAAAATTACAATTGCATGAAATTCTGTTCAATTTAATGTCTATGGTTGCAGGAAGAAATAGAAGCCAGCAATAAGGACTTGGCCTGTAGACATCTGGAGTATGCGCTGAGGACTCGAGGCATAGCAGCTCCTTAAACACCTCACAAGAATAGACCACACTGGTTTATTTTTACTGGCTGCACAACACGAGGTACACTTGTCCAAGTGTCACAGTTGTAAATAACGCGGAGCAAAATGTTTTGGGATTAAACAATAAAAATAAGATTTACCAGAGTTTGTTGTATGCTTCAAGACACTCCGGCTTGACATTGTGGACTGAAAATAGAGGTTAACTTCAACAATTATAACAACTTCTGAATATTTGTTTCAGGAAATGTACTTACTCTGGATTTTGTAGAGGTTACTTTCCTCGTTTTTGGTCAGTAGAGCAGAGTGTGCATCTTTCCTCGGATCAACCTTCCTGACAAAAAGTGATTTGAACCAGCTGTCTTCTCTGGTGACGTTGGATACGGAGAAGCCTCTGTAAAATAAGGTTGAGTTTTAACGGAGGAAAACGTTTGATATAAGTTGAATTTCTGATAACATCATAACATACAAGGAGTACTAGTGAGCATCCATTGTCTAACATGACATTTCCCCAAGTACCAAATTGACCTTGAGCATCTGACCAACACCATGACACACCTTAAAAAGTGCGTTTCTTTTGAATAAGTAAAAAAAAAACGTTCATCTAATCTCGAAACATAAAATATTCCACGGTAAGTGTTTTATCCAAATGGTTGAGTTTGGTTTCGAAGATTGACTACTACTCAACATATTTTAGCTAGGACATCAGCAGCTAGCTTGCGCACTTATATCGCGTCAAGCTCCGATGCTAACACACAAATAACAGCCTCCATCAAAAAATAAAACCTGCAATGCATGTTGATGACAAGCCGACCTGCTCCAAACGAGAAGCTGCCCGGTTGAACGGGCTCCGCTTTGAGCCCGAGCCAAGCCGACTCTCACTCTCTGAAGGACTCCTGTCGCCATTTTCCAGGGGAGCAGCAGCCAAGGCGCTGTTCACATTGTTGGCCGATAGGTGGCGATAGAACCCGTAAGCGCCACAGGGTCCATATTTGGTCTCGTCGAAGTAGAATGAACCAAGGCGTTACGAACGGCAACGTCACTATTTTTATTACAGTACCACTGCTACCAGCGCAAGCCTACCTCTATTCACTCCACTGTTAAGAGCATATTTGCAACATTGCTTCTAGTTTTAAGTTTATTGTTAGAGAAGGAAGCTTAAAAGATGGCTTTCTGTCACATCCATGACATTTCTAATCAACCATGCCAAAAATACAGGAACATGACTTGTGTGCTGTACCAAAAGTAGTTCGAAAATATTTATTTTTCTCCTCTCCCTCCTGATTGATGATGACCTTGCAGTTTCTGTTAATATAACAGACAAAATAAGTTTAAAATCAGATTTTTTTTCACATGATTTTGTTAAAATGTCTTCTTTATACCCCTTAAAACTTCTTTTTTTTTTAATCACTGGGATGCCACTGTGATTACATTCCTTGGTCTTAAAAAAAACTGGGTCTTCTATATGCAGTACTATACAGTACAATCTTTTCAAAAACATTTACCACAACGGTACATACGAGGGCGCCAGAACTCAAGGATTTAAAGTATTATTTATAAAGTGGCTGAAACAATATTGAAAGTGACATGGGCATGTCACTCAACACTCATTTATGCAGCTCCTATCAAACTCAAGACTAATGCACATCACTTAATCCGGAGTTGCTCATTTCGATCGGCAACCTTAGGCTACAAAAGTGAAGATAAATATATTCATTATCATAATCTTTTACATGAACACAGCAGACAGACACAATTTTCACACTGGCAGACAAATAGATCATAGCAGTAGTTCAGTCCTTGAGGAAATTTATGGCCAGAGGGTTGAATGTTTGAAAAAATAAATCAATAAATGACAATATGAACATTTGTATATGTTATTTGACAGAAAATCAGGCACACTGGCAGTTTGATTCTTGGTCACTATCACTGTGTCGACAAAAAGGTAATCTGACACTATGGGTATCCTAGTTATTGCCATATCATGTGGAAATGTGCATTGGGACGACAATAACAATTCATTTCAGAATCCTTGAAAACTCAACTTTAAATATATATATAAATGCAAATATATATAAAATATATACATTTAAGAAAAACCAGAAAATAAGTTAATCCCCCCAAAAAACACTTTTCCAACCAATTGAAACTGAAACTTGAATGATGTGATTTTCTTTTTTTCTAGAAGAGACCAGCATGAGAACAGGATCCAAATAGACGCAAGCTGCGGTGGTGGGATCGTAACCACTGTGGAATTCAGAACAGTTGTGATTGATTTATTATTTGATAGTGTGACAATGAAACTAACAGGTTCCATATTTTCAAAGCCTCGTTGGCTGTAGGATAAACAACACTTGGAATCCAGTAACTATGCATATCTTTGTTTTAAATTCAAAAACATTAATCACAGTATTTTCTCTGTGAAAGATTTTTGAAACACAAATGGCAAATTGCAGAATTGTCTGGGAATTCCAAGTATGATCATACATTGTTTTGGAGGTGGGGGGGGGGGTATATTTTTTTCAATCACAGTAATTTGTAACGTGCAGGAACATCGACTTTACCTTTGCGTTTCAGGAGTTTAAATATATAAAAGGATTCCTTGTTGCACTTATTTACTGTGGTATGTCATTAGTTGCACCTCACAAAAGACCACAAACACAGCAGAGCACTCACAAACTGTCTGTTCATTTGAATGGCCTGATCGGTGCGTACTTGGGTGTGGAAACTTTCACAAGGGGGCTTATATTAGTCATGGGAAAAGTGACACAAAGAGCTCCTAATGTACCCGACTGACATTTACTGTGCAACATAGCCGGTCCTGTTATACATAATGCAGGACAAACTTCAACCATTCCCCGAGACTTCCGTGTTGCATCATAGTCGGTGAATTTGCTCATTTGTTGTGATAGTTTAATGTTTAATGACGTTACATATGTTGGTGTGTATTTTAGGAAGTGAAATCCTTCGGGTCCAACAGTAAGGTTTCTCACATTTGAGCCGAAGCTTTCTTAGCGAAAGCTATTGATAAAAATCATGTGACATATTTTAAGGTTTCAACAAGTTTAAAATGAGCATGTACAATTTCTTATGACCTACACAAAGTCATACTGTAAAATATTGTATATTTTTACGGATACGATAGTGAACATTATTGTAGTTGGAAGTAGTGCTGAATGGATATAGAATATACAGGAATCAACGCTCTTATAATGAGCCCGTCAGTGCCTGGAGATTGTTTGCAAATTGTTGAAAATTAATACGAAGAACAAGGTCAAAGAATGCTCACAGATTCTTTGGCCTTGGCACTCAGATATGGGTTTCCGGAATTAGGTTTATTTTATCACAGGTATCCGATTCCTCTGTTGAAATTGCATCTTAGAGCACTTTACTGTGCGGTATCGGATACATATTTAGCTAATTTTTGGCATGTCGAAAATATCATGGTTGTACTGGTAGTGTGCTTCCATGTGACTCGAAAGTCACCTCAAATATTCTCAGATTTCATTGTTGGACACAATAATTTCCTATAAAGCAGGCTGAAAGAAGAGCAGCTGTGAAAACAAAAGACATGAATCCTCCACTAATGCTCCTCAAAACCGCAAATGCCATTTATCAGTTTAGGACCCATGAGGATAAATCCTTCACCCAAGCCTCTCAAACTCCAATGTTAAATCTCATGCCAAATGACTCAAGCTGTGCAGACATCTTGAGTTTATGTTCACATGGAAATTCAAAATATCGCTCTATTAAACAAGAGTTGCGTCTACAAATTGAGATTGAACACTGAAAAATCGGTGACATTTAAAGCGGTACCCGTATTATCCTTACTGATAAAACTACAACAGAATCTATTCGATTGTTTAGTAGGTCAAAATAGGCTGGTGGAAATTCTTCTTTTGTTACTATGGACACCCTTATCAGCAAACCTAGCAGTCACCCTGAGCTTTCGCTTATTAACTTTGGCTTTACTGTGTATGTGGGATTTAAGAGCTCTCCAAGAAACACTGTTGAACTTATGAGAAAACACTGCGTATTGTGTTGTGAGTGTTGTGAGTCTCCACTCCCTAGTTTGTCTGGGCACCGGAGCGAGGAAATGCAGCACTGGTGCATAAAGTGGCACGAAAACATTTGTTTTAGTTGATAGAGCAGACTGAAATCCTGGAAACATTTCTGTTTATACTCGGATATAATAGTATAGATAAGAAATCGCTAATTACAGGAGCATGGCTGGGATTATGTTTTTTTTTTAAGGGGGCGGGGGGGTTCATAGGAATGTGTCAATTGACAGATCGTGTGACTCTAATGGGGTGTAATGACAGTGAACACCACATCATTTAAAATCTCTAGTCCTTCGCTTGTTCTATTAATGGGACATTACCTCACGTTATTCGTAGCGTAGGGTTCCCGAGCTGACTTTTATGCAGTTCTGATTTCAGACCCTGTACAGTGAATTCAGAGATTTATTTTCAAAATACTCAATATATATATATATATATATATATATATATATATATATATATATATATATATATATATATATATATATATATATATGATGAAAGAGCAATTTAAAACCAACGTACTGCTGTAACAATAAATATTAAAAACTCCAACAAAATCCTACTTTACAATTAGTAATAGTTATGGGGTAAAATAATTCCACCTGCAACAGGTTTTTTACAACAGCTGCTGTTGGTTTTGTCCAAAAGAAGAAAAAAAAGCACAAATGGCCTTTGGGCAAAGTGTGAATTTTTCCCAGTGTTTCTTGTCGTTAATACCATTAATGCTTGAAAATATGAGTACAGTATAGCTCACCATCTGTGATGCTGTAATGGAATAATTCATAGAATTTGTGGAAACTCAGGCCTGAGTTGAACATATGTTCCTGTATCAGGAGAAATGATTCATCTCCGCTCAGTGGATCCTCATGCAAAATCCCTGCAAATGAAATACTAGATGTCTGAAAAGTTAATCACAGGAATATTAGCCAGAAATCTGCTGCTATATCTGCTGCCATAAAAGGAGAGTCATTCAGTGACTTGTCATAAATGAACACTTTCTCCGAATTGTCTCTACGAGTTATTAAGACTTACTGTGGTGGTGTCAGGTGGGATATGCTCTAAGAACTAGTTGTTCAGGGTCACATGGACCTAGAGCCTATTCCAGCTGGTATAAAATGAATGGTTGGATTCCGCAGTGATGTCTTATCCCAAAATGCTGGATTACAGTTACATGGGAGCCAATAGGAGCCACGCCCGCATGAAATTCATCAATCTGGTTGGTCTTTTTTTAATGAAAGATATGTAGATTTTTTTCATGTATTAAAAATATTTGTCATATTAATGACACATATAAGAAATGCACTATTCACTTGTAGATGACATTTTGCAGCACTCCACCACCAAGCCAGCAATGGATAAATGTACCCTGTCAGTGGTTCTTATTAGGTTCTTTGCATTTTGCTCAGAACATTTATTTTTAAAAATGAAAATGTACCCGTGTTCTTTAGCTCCATAGTGATTTAAATTGCTCCATTGATAGGGGCTGTCATAGTACTTATTTGTAATAATTTGATCCCAGCCGAATTCAAGCAACACATTTTTGGAAGACCAACACAACCCGAATGGTGAAAGACAAAAATCAACTCAGTCGTGGACATTCCACAAGAATGGTTCCAATCGCCAAGAATTTTTCAAATACTCAAACTAACTAAAACATTATTGACAAAACATGTGCCTATCATTACAGCATTTGTATAACAGTGTTTATCTTTGCTTGTTCTCTATGTGTGTGGTATTTATGAAAAAAAAAAATGGAATTGTAACCATAGCTGACACCTCAACTGTTGATATCACTGTAACTTCCTGTTCCATGTGGTTACTTGCAGTTGTAAAACTTAAAAAAGAAAAAAGGGAAATAACAACATAGGACAAGGGAATACATTGAAAAATGAGATGAACAAATATGAATAAAACTGTTCATTGGAGGGCTGCTATCAGTGCTGTGCCTTTTCAGGATAGACCTGTTACATTGTTCGACAGCCCTCTCAATCTCATACTGATTCAAAATTATTTTGTCACACACAACTGTGACTTAAGACTATCTATCTATCTATCTATCTATCTATCTATCTATCTATCTATCTATCTATCTATCTATCTATCTATCTATCTATCTATCTACTGTAGTTAGTTAGTTAGCTAGCTAGGCTAGCTAGCTAGTTAGCTATCTATCTATCTACTGTAGATACCTCCACCTGTCTAGCTCCATCCATTATTATTGCACCTAGATTAATTCACTGTGAAGTAAATATCTAATGGATATAACGAATGAGTACTACTTTGCAAAATATGAGTCATTTAACAGTCAACCATTACTTAAGAAGACCTCATTGGATGGCCTGTCGACATATTTAAGACACCATGTTATCTTTCTGTCGCCTGATTGTTTGCAGCAGTACTGTAAGTATGCTTTTCCTTAACACGGCGCAAGACATCTGAATGCGATTACCTAAAAACACCGGTTCCATGAATGAAATTAAGATGTATAGGGAGGTTGCTCTGTTACAGAACTTTGGAATCCGCCAGCTTCAGCGAGTTGACTGATATGTCTGATGTCGTGACATGAAACACAAGGTTTTTTTTTGGGTGGGAAAAAAAAAGGATTGATCCAATCGGCGCCACTGGGGAGCCTCATGCACTCATGCTATGTCAATCTGTGCGTCATGTTTTCTCCCAGTCGGCCCATATGTACTTTTCTTGAAACTTTCAAAACCTCGGCAAATGCCACCAGGTTCTTATGGCTGCTTTGACTTTGGAGCCAGGTTGAAAAAGACCATCTTGATCTCTACAGTGATTGATTAGGGATAATGACATTTCCTTCTCCTGTGGAATTTAGCAGAGTGAAAAGATGGAACTGACTATCGATGGAAGTATAATGTAATGAGTAGGTTGTACGTCAAACGTTCCATTACTGCTACACAGAATGGAGGAATGTGACAGCGTCCGTCTTTCTTTTGCTTTATTGATCCCCCCCACCACAGTGCAGAATCTATCAACAAGACTATGAAGGCATTCTGGAGAAAAATGTGCAACCAGCCACAAGTCAAGGGTTGTCCAAATCACAAAGCTGAGTTTCATTCGATTTTAATTTTTAACATATGATTTAGATTGACCACACATTTCCAATAAAAAAAATATTGAATATGACTTTTGTTGGTTTCTAATTATTTTAGTGACCTATTATGTTTTAAACAAAAGAGTTCAGTTTAGCCAACGTGCTGTGCGCATTACGTAAATGAAACAAAATAGAACGCATCTCAGCACAACAAAACGAAGACTCTCAAGTTGTAAGGTATCAATAATGCTCAAGAACGAAGGATGCTGTCACAGTTCTCCATTCCGTGTATCAGATAAAAAACAGATGGTTTTACTTGAAGAGGAAATCCCGTCAGATTTATTTTTCTATGGTTTGTGCTTGTTCGATAAACTTCTCATGTTGCGTCATGTTTATTGTGCAGATACACGCATCTTTAGACCAACAAGGTTTTCCAATAAGGATGTGAAAGATTCCTCCAACTGAGAAGATTGTGTCAATATCATGGTGGGGAAAAAAAAAAATCATCTGACAGACTGTGGCAAGTATCGCCACCATGTGATAGTGATTTTCTTCTTAAGTCAACAGCATCACAAATGGGAAAAGAGCTCAAATTGCACTAATTCATATTTTCTGTGTCTTTGCGTTTGAATGTAGATACATTTCATACAGTATGTCAAATAATTCCTGTACATCTGCCTGCAGGCAGCAATATAAACACTTTTTTTTTTTTTTTTACATGAAATCTGAATAGTGAGTCAAACTTAGTGTTTCATGACTCGGCTCGCTATATGTGTCCTGTTTTGTGTAGACCGTTTGTTCAAGAGCCTTGAACAGTGCAGGTCACAGTGTCTCATGAAACCGTTAAAATTATTATCTGCAGTTTAACTACTTCTAACCTTTTCTTTTGATAGTCTTAGGAGGCCGTTTTTCCCATTTGCAATTGTCAACCAATATTTTTGTGATTTAATCTTCCAGGTTAGTGTAGTCTCGCAAAGCAAAAGCACTTAGAATGATATGCAGCATGTGCGTAATTGCTTCATCCGATTACGTGCTATATAAATCTGCAAAACTATTTCTTTGATGGTGATGATGATGATGTCTGTTTTAAACTCCAGGGTTAAATATTGGGAATGGGCCTGTCCTGGAACCCGCACCAATTTAATTTGTAGTTGTTGTTCTATTTGAGCAGTTCTTGGGCAGGGAATTAAACAGCAACGTTTTGTCTGTGAAGCCATTCCCAAAGTACACGGAATTGTGGCAGCTGCCGGATGATGTCTTTGTTTACCAAAATGGTCTCGGTGCTCAACTTTATAGTGTACGGTTTGTTTTCAGTCTAACTTGTAAAAAAAAAAAAAAAGTGTGGAACCTTTGATGATGGGACATGAGTCATCTTCAGATTTGTTTGCATTTTGATAAAAAATGTTGTCACTTTTGGAGTAACAGTAAATGTGAGGAATTTTGAATGCGCGTCAATTTAACGAAATTAGTCGGGTTTTTTCCTCCTCTCATTCGTCCTTCATTTGAAATCGCTTTATCAAAAAGAAAAGGCAACGCTTTGGTGGTTGTTGAAGTGAATTTTCATGAGATAAGCTGACAATAAAAGACCTGGAGTCTTGGGGAGTCATATTCCCCTCCATAAATTTGGTTGAATTCCAAATTTGACTAACTCAAGGATGATGACTGTTGGCAGCACGGAGTGGTCATTTTACAAAACACTTGCCAGAGAATGTATGATTAGACATTCTGTTTTCACTTGAGCGCCCATTAGAGTAACTAATTGGCACGTGCGATTTAATTGTACGCTCCTATTTATTTTGAACTGAAATGTTGAACCATTGGATTCAAGTTTGTGAAAACATTCTTCAGGGATACCATTTCTGGATGTTTTCTGACCGTGAGGTGGGCATTTGTCTCTGCCAGCCTGCAATTGTAACATGGAAAAAGCCAAACATTGAGTCAGATTCGGCGTTCTGTGGTCGACAACAACCTTGAAATAAAAGAGCGAGTCTTCATTGTGGCGCTACACAGATGGTGATCGTTTCTTTGTGCGTCTGTATTCCTATTTTCGCTGTTATTCTCTTGTAAATATTTCCCATCATCAAGATTGATGACGCATTAATGTCAGTGTTTATTTTCCTTACATTTGACACGGACCTTTTATTCAGCTCATTTAACGAATGTAAATATTTGGTAAGGTATGCGCATATATTTATTCATTCCACCTTTAGCCTTGTAGCCAAACAACGGTAATATTACCGTAGGTATTGAATGCCGTGTTGTTTTGTAGATTGACTGCTGATTTGCAAACAATAAACAAAAGATTTTTTTTTTTTTACATCACGATATACCGAATGCCTGACTTTGGCGTCATCATTTCATCTCCAGAGTGATTAAAAACATACCATCGCATGTAGTATGTGATGACAGCATGAGTCAACATTCCACTTGAGGAAGTCAGTCCAGAGAACATTACTTTGCGCCATTGCAGTCAAATTGATAAAAATCATCCGACTGTTCGGTGACATCATTCATCAGACAGTCGATCCTGTGCTCTTTTTTTTTTTTTTTTTGTCCTTCAAATGAAATCTAGTTAAGTAAGCAAATGATGTCAAGATACAAGCGGCCTATTCCAGCCTATTCCAAAAGCGTATTTCTTTCATGTGTGTGTTTGGATTGTTTATTGGTATCCTTCCTGACATAAAAAAAATAAAATAAAATAAAATAAAATAAAATAACAGCACTTGAGGTGGTTTTGTGCCACTTGCTACGCCAATACTGGCCCTGCTGTGTGATGATTTAAGAGCGGAGGCATGAGCGGACACCAAGAGGTTTCCAAGTGATGATGTCAAGACAGGAAACAGGGGCCTTAAATTTGGCCACAAGCTTTCCACTGTTGTTTTGCACCTTGTTCACTGAGGTGACAGAACTCTGACAGTTTTTGCTCGTGCTAGCCAGGGACCTCCTTAGTCTGGCATTGGATTGCCAAAAGTAAACAGAGCACACATTTTGTGTCACGGTGGCTGGCAAAACATTTTAGCACCTCTGAACTTTGAAAAGACGGCTACGAACGCAAAACAGAATCGCTATTTGTAACCGCCGTTATCAGTGCCCAGCATATGTCTTGAAGTGAATAGGCTAAAGACATGTTTTTCCTCCCTGTCAAATTTCATTATCATTTCACTGACCAGGCTCATGATCAACAGGAGTTTCCAGAACAACAATTTAAATATCAATTCATTAATGAAGGCGGCCCGGTAGTCCAGTGGTTAGCACGTCGACTTCACAGTGCAGAGGTACCGGGTTCGATTCCAGCTCCGGCCTCCCTGTGTGGAGTTTGCATGTTCTCCCCGGGCCTGCGTGGGTTTTCTCCGGGTACTCCGGTTTCCTCCCACATTCCAAGAACATGCATGGCAGGCTGATTGAACACTCCAGATTGTCCCTAGGTGTGAGTGTGAGAGCGAATGTTCGTTTCTGTGTGCCCTGCGATTGGCTGGCAACCGGTTCAGGGTGTCCCCCGCCTACTGCCCGAAGACAGCTGGGATAGGCTCCAGCACCCCCCGCGACCCTAGTGAGGATCAAGCGGTTCGGAAGATGAATGAATGAATGAATGAATTCATTAATGAGAATTACGTTAACCCGAGTGGACGAGTGGTTCGCACACAGGCTACACAGTTCTGAGCATAGGGGCTCTAGAGTTATGGTATGGCGGATGCAAGTTCTCCCCATGCTTGCGCGGGTTTTCTCCAGGTACTTTGGCGTTGCCCCATATTCCAAACATATGCAGAATTTCCGAGGCTAAATGATGATTCAAAGTAGGCTTGAATATGAGTGTTAATTGTTATTTTTTGTGCCTGTATGTGCCCTGGAATTGGCTGGTGACCAGTCCAGGGTGTATCCCAAAGTCAGCTCGGATAGGCTTCGACACACCCACAGCCATAGTGAGGACAACCAGTACAAAAAATAGGTGGATGATTTATCGTTAAGTTATTTAATTATCTGCTGTCAGAACCTCGAGAAAATGTTTGGCAGTTTGTCTATTCATAATTGCCAATTAGCAATGAGGATAAATCTTTCTTTGTTATTTGCTGTTACAGTCAAACGTCGGTTTTCGTCCATAATCCGTTCCAGAAGGTTGTTCGAAAACCGAATTGTTCGAAAACCGAAACCACGCTCTTTTTAAAATAAAAATGTTTACTGAATACGTCTGCTCACAATGGAAAGCAACACGAGGAAGCGTCACTTCCTCGTCTACCCGAGAAAGCGTCACTTTCTAGTGTAAGGTAGGCGAGAGGAGTCAAATGGTGCATTCAAGTGCGCTCAGTTTGTTCGAGAACCGAAATTTGTTTGTCATCCGAGGCATAAAAAACTCAAAATTTTTGTTCAAAAACCGAATTGGTCGAGAACCGAGACGTTCGAAAACCGAGGTTTGACTGTATTTGCTGAAATTTTAGCATGCGATGGTGATACAATGGAGCTAATTAGATCATGTTAGTTCTATACATATACAGAGGAGAAAAAAAACAGCATCAAGTCTTTACAATTGTAGATTGGGTTAGGGTTAGGGTTAGGATAATTTATTAATTTTGTCAATAGGTTTTTCCGTTTTTTAGTTTATATTTATTTTCTCTCAACTTGACTTGTGTGCTCATATTTCCCTCTTTGTTGGAGTTATAAGGCATTTGAATAATGAAGCGATCTTTAAATTTGGAACATTTTTGCATGTCATCATGACGAAAAATCTTTTCTGCAACATTTTCAAGGACAGTATATCTCTCCTGTAATAGTTATTATTCTTTTATTTTTATCGCTTGTTGACAACTGCTTGAAAGAAAATGACGAAATGTGATCCAGATGAAACTCGGCCCACACTTATCACAAGATTTATTTGGGTTACGGAACAGAAAAGTCCCTTTTCTGCTATAAAGATGAAAGCTGTTTTCTGAGTTCGACCTACTGAAACTAAGAAAACATCTTTTCGATGAAAGTTGATTCTTTTTGTTCCGAACATCCGTTTTCTAAACAAATGTCCCTCTTTAAATTGGCCAAAACTATCTCAAACTATAACTTATTTATAGGATTCTCCCTATATGTGAAACATTAAATGAAACCCCTCAATACCTATAAAAGAAGATAAAATTAAAGGGGTGGACATCTGATTATACTCAATGTCTGGACATGCTGAGCAGACCAAAAAGAGCTGTGGAACGAGCGCTGTGTTGGGAAAACTGCGATGTTTTCATTTCTCCAGTCACAACAATCTCACTAACATTAGACGTATTCGAGAACAATGATGCCAAACCCTTCCTGAACACTTTCATAGGACCGTTCACATACATGATGCAGTGGTTGCGTCTCATTCAACAGCCATGTCTCCGTGCCAACATCCACATTCAGAAATGAGCATGCCAACCCAAAGTTATCTGAATGTGAGAAAACAATGTAGCCAATAAAAGGTCCCGAAAGGCCTCCACAGCTGAGAAGTCCATGTATTTCATTGCCTTAAAAGTCATGCAAAATGTTGGTGTATCGAGCACACAAGATGACAGCAGATGACTGTTTTTACTTTTTGCGACGCTTTTCACCCCCCCCCAAAAAAAAGGGGGACCAGCAGGATCACCATTTTTGGGCTCAGCCTGGGATTAAGACAAATCCACCTTTCCTACCTACTGATATTAATGTCCCAATGCTTAACTTCGACCACAGTTGGGGATAAGAATAACATTTTTAGGACGACAACGGTTTCAACTTGAAATCTTTGAGTTTGGATATTTTCCATTGGAGGCAGACCGGCATCCAGCAACTGACCTGAGAGGTTCTGCGATATTCATACAATGCCATTACTTCATTTCTCACACTGAAAGCTAGGGCATTGGTTGTGTGGTAAATTCCTCCTTCTATCTGCCCTAATAATTCCGATCAGGGGCGGCATTAGGAAGTTTGAACAATGTCAAGGAAGTGTGTTTGTCTGCATGAGGGAAATGAGTGTAACGCTGCTCAAGCATTGCCAAGAAGTGGATTCCACACTGCAGTCGAATGCTACAATGTCGTTTCCACACTATATATATATAGTATAAAATTGTAAAAAAAAAAAAAGGGTGAAAAAAAGTTGTTTTCTTGACTTGAAACGGATTAAAACATTTTACATTTATTCCAATGGGAAACATAGTTTCGGTTTCTCGAACAATTCGGTTTTCGAACAGTCTTCTGTTCATTTTTGTACATTTTTTTATGTACGAAAACCGAGGTTTGACTGTATATACAGTATATACCCAATTGTGGTGCCTCAGGAAATTATACTTGTGTCCCCTTATGATAATGTTACTGTTTTAGGGGGAAAGTTTTCCCATGCCTTAAGTCACCCCACTATGGCTTGTCACCATCTCACTTAACGATTATGATATCTTAAGTGTGTCTTTCAGTGGACATCAAGTGACATGATGAAAAGCCATGTCGCCAGTGTCTACACTGCCCGAGAGTTCCTTTTCTCTCTCTCGCAGACGATCCTTGCGGTGTATCAAACATTCCTCCAACGTGATTGCTGAACCAAAAGCCTGAGAACTACGATAAGGCCAAAATTAAACCTTCGACAATTATAAAAACATCACATGCCTATGGTATCGCTGACATTGCCTTTACAGTCTGCTTCATGGAGTCCAGTACATTTCAGCCATTTACTGTGCTGCATATTATGGGGGGGGCGGGACGTCAATGCTAAGCTAGATGGCAATACATTCAAAAGGCATATTTCAAACAAACACTCAGCCAATTAAACGCGAGTGAGAAGAGATGCCTTTATGATTACATTTAAAGGAAGATATTGTTGGATGTGACCAGATCTCCAATGGCAACAAGTTCCAGTGTTGGAGCATAATAATTAATAACTAAAAGCAACTTCAGCTTAATTTTGGGCATATAAGAGGTATATTGAGGAGAGATTTAAAGGTGGATCTAAGGCACAGGTGTCAAACTCAAGGCCCGGGGGCCACATCTGGCCCCCCACTTCATTTTATGTGGCCCACAAAAGCAAATCAACGAGGTCAACTTTCATGATGCTTCCTAAAATCGCTACCCAAATTTTAAATTCTCATTTGTAATAAATAAAAGTGATACCGTAAGCATTTTCTTGTTACCAAACCCGTCATTACAGTAACTTATATAGGTGAATAAACCGTTATTCTTGACTTCATATTTTGGTGAAATTCTGAATTGAACTTAGACATTTGATTGTCCATCCGTCGATCCATTATGTGTAGCACGTATCGTGTTTGGTTAAGGAGGAGCTGGAGTCTATCTCAGATAATTCAGAGCGTCAGGCAGATACAGAAAAGTTCTGTACAGTTAGTCACAAGGTGCATATGGCGACAGATAACCACCCTCACATTTGCGCCAGCACTGAGTGGGAACTAAATCCAAGCTGCTCTGTCTGAAGTTAGGCGAATGTACCACTACACTATCACAGACGGGTTCCATTGTATGCAATACAAACATTTTTGTAATTGCCCTGAAAGCCCACATCACTTTTTACATACATATACATATAATTACTGTACATTTATTTTTTTCTTCTTCTTCTTTTTTTTTTTTTTGCATATCTCAAATATTCTAAACTTAACAGGACCAGTGACCAGCCAACAGCACCGCAAAAAAAAAAAAGCTAACAGCTTTTGTGCAGCTCGAAGTAGCAACTTCCAGGTTTGTACTTAAGTCATTTTAATCCTTATGTTTAATTTTCATGTGAGTAAACCCAAATATTTTGAAACCCATTTGTAACTCATTAAATAATTACCGGTAATAATAACCGTTATGACGTGTGCATACATTCCTTGATTCCGTAAGTTCTTTGGACGCATATTAAATATAATCACATTCGTTAAACAAGTTGAACCCTTCGAAACTTGGATGTTCTGCTCAATTGCACGCGTGCCTTTCTTGCAGGTTGTTCTCGAAAATGTTAATGCCAAAAATGAGTCACTCTACGGCCAAGTCTGGCCCTAACTAGAGCTCATCTGTTTCCCCCTGGTGCTTGATGTTCACGACCCCATCTGGAGCCTTGTTTGGGTGAGTAGATCTCACTTTGAAAATGAGCCAGTCTGCTTGTCTGCAACTTCACCGGTCGTTAAAAGAAAGTCTGTTTGTATTATGGTACCGCACTTGTCACGTGGAAGTATGCGCTTTTCCCAGCAAAGGTGTCTACCTGTCAAAGACCATGCCACTGCCTTATAAATTTTGGACGAATGAAAGCAGATTATAGGAATCGTTTTCTCTTGTCGATCAAAACACTGTATGGCTATGTGGGGATGCATATGTCCTTTTTCCAGAAAGCGACGCAATTTGATCTCCTTTATGGAGTTGTTGGTTTAAGTGTTAAACAGTAACAGTGGTACTTGTAGCAAATCGAGAGAGGTCAACGCAGATAGAGCTCATTCCATGGAATTGTCCATACCCCACTGTCACAGCGATATACCACATATGTACTGACTAACCGCTTGCCATATGCTTGTAGTGTTGCCAATATAGTGGTATGTCTACTTACGAAATTAATTGGTTATGGAAGAAATTTCTTAACAAGACAATGTTGTAAGTAGAGATGTGTTTTCCATGTAAATGCCCTAATTCGTTCCAAGCCCCACCAAAATTTTGACATAAATGTTTTCTAAAGCATAAAAATGAATCAAAATACGTAACAAATACAGATTACAATTAGATGATTGGACAATAAAACTCTAATTGCCCCACGGGGATGAATAAAGTTTTATGAATCTGAATCTGAAGAATAAATGAGAGTTGTGCATATTGTAAAAAAACAAAGAAAAGAGTAGCGGTCAAGAATAAAAATGATGATCATTTAACTTTTAACTGCGTCCTCATCATTTTTTGCCCTCTTTCGTTCATGTTCTTTCTCAGAAGGGGTTGTTGCATGGCGTTTTGTCAAGAACTGATCCAAGGACGTTTGCTTTTGTCGGCTTTTAACAACCCTTCGAAAATGTCCAAAGTAAACATCAGCATAGTGAGCGATCGCCAAACTGGTGAACACTTTTTCTGGGTGATTCACATTGATGTACAACTATCAGAACGCCTCATAGCCCTCTTAGCCAATGGGATGCCAGGAAGATGCCAGGTAATAGCCAATGGCAGAGCAGCTATAAGCTATAACTATGTTGCGATCAGCTCGGAGCTGCGAGTAGCAGACCAAACTGTATTTTTACCTTTCGTATCTTGAAATTTCTTTTGTAACAAGAGCCAATATTTTCCTGTTGAGGCATTTCGTAACTTGAAAATTTCGTATGAAGAGACGTTCGTCAGTAGACGTACCCCTCCACCATCCAACCCGCGCACCCTACAGTAGAAAAGCAAGCCAGATCAGTATCATGCTGAACCAAATTCAAATGTACCACTTGGTGGAAACGTGAACAGGTTTTACTAAAGAGCTGTACAGCAGAGTGGGGTCAATGTCACTCTCTGATCATCAGCATGAAGGTTATCCAGCACAGCATTCAACAGGAAAATGCAAACACTCTACCAGTGAACAAGGGCTCATTGTATCACTAGTAACCCACATGTGAGTGTTCCACAACAATTTCCGACTAATGCTACAAGAAGTACACAGCACAAAGAAAGGAAACAAGACCAAAACAACACCATCTGTACAAATGCACTTGTCATTTGAACATAGAACCAACACCGGCATGGAATTTTGATGTCTGTCGATGCTACCAATAAAGATAATGTGTTTCTGTTCAAGGAGCAGATGTTGGCTTCATCCCATATGACCTCATGTTCATGCATTATGCTTGTGTCAGAAAGAGAGAGTCTATTGAATGAAGAATGTTGTTTCGTGCTTTAAACACACGCAAAATAATGCATGGTCAATGTAAATACCGATATTCCATTACATCACATTACAGCAACACGACGGCCAGAAAGAAGGCCTAATTTACAGTGCCAAAAATTCCAGTATGACCCCCCCCCCCCCAATCCTTCGGTGTTCCGTTTAATCAGAGCCTTTTTGACAAAAAACAACATTCAAGTTTGCCTAACGGAAGGGGACCAGACTGAGCGAATGAAAGAGGACAAACACTTTTCTCGTCCAGAATACACTTGTGCCTCAACTCAGCTGGTGCAATTTGTCACAAATCAAACATGGAAAGAATGGTCACATGCAGACTACATTTGGTCAATGGCCTCCCTGTGTTTTCGTTTCTAATTCATGATTTAATGCAAACCTATGAGCGTGTTATTTTATGCAATGTTTGTGTTCGGAATATCGTGCGGCGCAAGTTGTGATTGGCTAAAAATGTGGTCACCTGCTACAGTGGGACTTTGTGAGTAAAATGAGTCGAATTGTTTCTGTGAAGGTATATAACACTTCTGCAAAGTTAACAACCAAGTCTGCGCACGCTATTTTTATGTATTCACACAGCCACCTTATTTGCTTTTCATACAATTATGTCATGCGTAATATGTTTAAGTGAGGTGTCATTTATGAATGTCTCACTTAAAAAAAAAATTCTGAAACAAATTACAGGGGGAAAATGCATGTATACATGTATTTATACTCAATACAATGACTGGATAGTGTTGAGGTAACAATATGTCATTATTTTACATCAAAATATCATCTTCAGGCGACAGTGACTTGTAATTAAAGGAAGAATTTGCACGCTATTGCAAATTGACCCTGAATCACATTGATTAGTGGTTTGAAATACACGTGGACTTGCCTGGAAAAATCTCGTAAGTTGCTTAAAGCACTCGTAATAGTGACAATGTGTGAATGCTTGGTGAAGCAACGATCCCGTTTCTGGCTTGGGAGTGACATACTTTCATTAACTTGTTCATCAGTCATATCTCAGTGCTGTCGATGGAGATAACTCGAACATGGTGTAATCCACAGGGTGAGTTTGAAACTAGCTCGTTTATTCTGAGAACAACCTTTCAAGGAAAAACAAAGGGGTCAAAACAACACATAAAGTACAAAGGTATTGCAGCTTCATGTACCGATAATATTTCTGGATTCTGATTCGAAAACAGAATCATCAAACAAGGTCATTGAAGTGAGCTCAGATAGATTTGGTTTCTTGTGGAGAGGAACGACATGAGTTCTCAACTCATAAAGAAGTACAACATACTGTGTATTTAGTCTGAACAGCAACCTTTTGGCCCAACGTTACATGAATCAGCATGAGGAAGTATGAACACGAACGGCGACAACTATGAGGAATGGTGTGTGTTTTGGAAAGCACATCCCGTTAGATTTCGTACAACACGCAACGATTTGTGTCAGTTGGAGTAATGACACCGTCTGTAGCATTCACCAGAAAAAAAAGTACCTCTACTCTGTCTTTTCTATTTTAAGTCCCAAAAACGATAACAAAAAGATGAACCGTGACATTCTTGTCAGCACCGAGGTATTCCTTGACTAACGCGAGGACTTTGAATCTGTAGTTGTGGTGTTTGGAGAGGATGTGCCAGTGTTCTGCTGTGACGCAATGGTGCTGTATCAAGTGCAAATGGCATCTAAATCTTGGAGTGCACTGTACAATTTTAGAAGTGTCATTTTAAAAACCCGCTTTACATGACTCTAGTTAATCATCTATCACATTCATTTATGTTTGGTTTCACTTCAATTTTATAGATGGGTATAATGTAAATTTCATCCATCCATCCATTTTCCGATCCGCTTATCCTCGCAAGGGTCACGGGCCGTGCTGGAGCCTATCCCAGCCGTCTTTGGGCAGTAGACGGGGGATACCCCGAACTGGTTGCTAGCCAATCGCAGGGCACACAGAGACATACAACCAATTGTGCTCACACTCACAGCTCGGGGCAATTTAGAGTGCCCAACGAGCCTGCCATGCATGTTTTTGGAATGTGGGAGGAAACCGGAAAACCCCACATCGGCACTGGGAGAACATGCAAACTTCACACAGGAAGGCCGGAGACAGAATCAAACCCTGCATCTCGGCACTGTGACTAACCAGTCGCCCACCGGGCCGCAATGTAAATTGCTACTGCAAGGCGTGATATGGGCATGCAATTCGGGAATCAAGACCCAGTCCTGACACATATGCACAAAAAACTGCAAAGAACATTAAAAAAAAAAAACTGACACTTGTGGACTCAACTATATGGAAGTTTGAATTTTTTTTGTTGGAAGATGCTGTATAACTTTCCAAATGCTAACTAAGTTCCCTTGAGAATCAAAAGTACATTTATTGTCATTGCACATATACCAGTGCAGAGCAAATTCACAAGTTACAAACTGTCCAAGAGACAACGACCAACAGAGGGAGCCAGAACGGAGAACCCTGATAACTTGCCAATACATCCGTTCATCCATTATCCAACCGCTCTATCCTCACCAGGGTCGCAGGCATGCTGGAGCCAATCCCAGCTGACTCTGGGCCGTAGGCGCAGTACACCCCGAACTGGCCGTCAGCCAATCGCAGGGCACACATAGACAAACAACTATTCACACACACAATTACATCTGCGGACAATTTAGAGTGTTCAATTAATCTACCAGGGATGTTTTTGGAATGTCGAAGCAAACTGGAGTATCCAGAGAAAATCCACACAGGCACGGAGTGAAACTCCACAGAGGAAGGCCGAGGCCCGGAATCGAACCCACGACCTCTGCACTGCGAGGCGGACTTCATAACCAGTTGTCCACCGTGCTGCTCATTGCCAAAGCGGCTCCCCCGGTTTTCCTAAATGAAAAAGAAAAACATGACGAAGGGGGAATGGGGAGGAAAAAAAAAGGTCCAACCTTTGCTCTTATAAGGGAGGGGCATAGTATGGGATTAGAAAACAAAACAAAAACTCAGCAGACATAAACAACAGCGATTCAAAAATACTTGCACACGTGGGAGGGCATACTCAAACGGGGGCAGACGTAACCGCCCAGACACACTGGGTAGTGACTGCACCCTTTCAAAGCATGACACACCTCCGCAGCGCACCTGGACGATCAATGAGGGAAGTCGAGGGGTTCAGGAAAGCCGAGGGAAGGCACTGAAAATAGGGTTGTGTTTAATATTGTGTGATCATGTGAATATGTGTGTGTGTGTGTGTGTAAATCTGTGTCCTTGGTCACCAGCTGACATGCCAAAACACATCGTCTAGTTGCCATGGAGATGACCTCACTGAGTTCCGAACACTGTGACACGAAGTACAGAGGAATGAGGGGACGAGGGAGATAGGGAAGGCTCCAGCATCTTGCAGAATTGACATTCAGGAGATAAGGGTCCACCATTTGTTTTGGGAACAGGATGACAAAAATTGTAATCAGCCTTTCGCCCTTCACTGGAAATCTCATTTGGACGAATTGGCGATCCATTGTTCGAGGCGAACTGTCTCCACGTTGGTATCGAATTTGTCCTCCACAGAAAGAATGCAAAGGCATCAAATTTCCCACCTGCTCCAGGAATCCAAATTACATCCGGCCACAAACAATCGGTCTGAACCAACAGGTTCCCCCTGGGAGTCAATCTGAATGGGAGCAAGGCAGGAGTGGGAGTCATTTTTATAGGGAGCGAGATGGGACAGCATTTTTTTATTTTTATTTTTTATCATCTGGCACTGGGACGCCAAATGATTTTTTTTTCTGTGGGAGTGGAATGAGATGGCAGATAAAGTCCACTCCCTTGACACCCTCTCATGTACACTCTGATATGTTTTTAAAAAAAGGCTTTGGAGAACATATGGTGAAGATAAAGTGTTACATCAGTGCTCTCCGTTTTTCATGACGATCAAATTGGAATTTTTTAGATGTATGAGTCCAGACACTTCTTAATAGGATTAGTATTCTCATTGTAATTAGTATTCTCATTGTAACAACCAAATGTGTGACAACCAAACACAAAGCAGCCCCAGACAGCGTGGCGACCAACCCAATTGGAATTTCTTGCTAGCACGCGAACAACAATGTGACAGCTAGTTAGCTTGCTAATATCCTAAACGACAGGTTTTCCTTAATAATAATATTAATAATAATAATACATTTTATTTATAAGCGCCTTTCAAGACACCCAAGGACACTTTACAATCAGGAACAAGAACAATAAAACACAATGCGGGTTGAGCAGTGGCAGCACTTTTCAAGGGTTGTCTTGTCCCAAAATCCATTTGCAAGAGCCTTAGAGGAGCAGAATATTCACAATTAAAAACACAGAAAGTCTTCCATCCCCAAATTCAGCACTGATAATGCAGAGAAGACTAAGTAGATGAGCCCCGATGCCATTTCCGTACATTTCTCAACCACAATTTGAGAGACAACGCCCTCTGGTGCCCAGATGTAATGAGTGTGACAACTAAGTGAGATCCGAACAAACCGCATGTTCCCCTATAGAAAGCAAGAGTGTAAAATCTAGGGATCATTTGGAAACAATAGTTTTTTTTTCCTAATAGGGATTTAACTTTTGAATGATTTAACCCAAATCATTCACTTGTTTGGTCTCGTTGATACTGGTGGCTTCTGATCCTCACGCAGGTCATCATGTTCTGGCACCGCATTGCGCGCTGTGCTTGAGAAATGATTCACAGGCACAATGTGTTTATGCTCTGCTATGTTGTCAGACAGTCTCTCGAATCCTTTAAAATATCACAAAGCTCCGCTGCCTCATCTTACCGATGCTTGTTATCAGATTGACAGTTGCCATTACTTTTAACAAGATGACTCAGGATTACAGCATAAAATAGGCAGGTTGAGGTTTCATTCACTTTGGCATTCTTATCTGAATTTGATGCCAAGAGTGTCCTCACCACCTCCAGGAAGGCTTTTCACATACGCACTGCCAGCCACTGCGTCCCTCTGATTGCTGCTTCTTTGTGCCGAATGTGACTTCATAAGGTCTTGTATTTAGTTACTTTTCCCTAGTAACAAACGTTATTTTCGACAAATCAAAGCAGCTGAACATGTGAAGCCATTTCGAGAGGTATTTGTCAGGCTATGTGGGTCGCTGCTCCCTCGGTCTGACGAGGTGACGCTCTCAGATAAGTATGCTTTGTATCCAAAAAGTGTTTGGCAAATAGTTCAATTCCTTCTTGATGGGGGACTTTCTCTCTCCTACAAAATGTGTCTCTTGACCCCCACCCAGCCTCCCCCTAGCCCCCCACCCGCCTGTCCTTGCTGGCAACAGCACTAGAACTCCTGGCAAGAGTGACCAGAATAAAAACAGCAACAACAGACAGGGTGGAGGGAAAAAGCAAAGTGAAGCATTGAAACTGGGCTTTTGTCGTCTCCTAATACCATATTGTTCTCCTTTTTTTCCCCCCCCTACCTCACCACTCCTCAACTTGTGTTAATTAGGTAGCAGAGAATAAAACCAGCTCCTCTGGAGAGGGGTGGCGCATTTGGGAGCGAGATGGCTAACGGAAAGGTTCGGCTGCTCCTCCAAGGACTCTTCCTCGTAGCAGCGATTCAGCCCACTCTGCAAGGAGGTAAGCATGTGTCACAGGTCAACGGAACTCTTAGCTGCACGTGGCTGTGTAAGAGCAGGTGCAAAGCTTGTGATGTTTGCCCTCTTTAATGTCAGAAAGCAAGTTTTAATTCTGTTTTTAGGAGGGAAAAACTTTTTGGGAGATATTTTCAATGACATTCCGAAATGGTATTCTTGTTTTGTAATTCAAACACAAATGCAAATAATTATGATCATATTCAGCACTTAAGCACATTGATGATTATTATTTTGGTCTTCTGTATACTTGAAGGATGCCCTTGGATAGTTGTGAAACCGAACCTCATTTGAAGAACGCATTCTTGTTAATACTTTCCTTCTTGGCAGCGTATCTTTATACACATCGCTAATAAGTCGAAGATGGAGGTCAGAGGTTTCCTGGCCCACTTTTTGCTTTAATAGGCGTGCCGATTGATTTCCAAGCAAAGAAACGTTGACAAAAATCCCCAAACTCTGCCTCGCTCTAACAAAGAGTTATCTCTGCGTGCTTGCAAAGTGTGTCACACTGTTGACTTCAAGCGTGCCTGGTGAATTACAGCCGGATCCAGACGAAGAAGTCGAGGAAGATCCCCCCCCCCATATCTTGTATAAATACAGTCAAACCTCGGTTTTCGTCCATAATCCGTTCCAGAAGGCTGTTCGAAAACCGAAATTGTTTAAAAACCGAAACCACTCTCTTTTTAAAATAAAAATGTTTATTGAACACGTCTACTCACAATGGAAAGCAACCCGAGGAAGCGCCACTTCCTCGTGTAAGGAAGGCGAGAGGAGTCAAATGGTGCATTCAAGTGCGCTCAGTTTGTTCGAGAACTGAAATTCGTTCGTCATCCGAGGCATAAAAAACTCAAAATTTTTGGTCGAAAACCGAATTGGTCGAGAACCGAGACGTTCGAAAACCGAGGTTTGACTATAATTTTTTTGTCTCACTCACTGCTAACGTAAGTCAAAATCCAAACCCTTCTTATTCTATGTAAGGTGTCTCCCGAGTGAATTTCCCACTTGACTTTTGGGGCATTACAAGTTAATGCTCCTCTGACTCGACATCCACTTTAACTACACCTGTACCCAAGCACAATATTCGATACACTTGCACAGGCAAATGAGTTGTATCAGAAGTACAGTCAAACCTCGGTTTTCAAACGTCTCGGTTCTCAACCAATTCGGTTTTCGACCAAAATTTTGAGTTTTTTATGCCTCGGATGACGAACAAATTTCGGTTCTTGAACAAACTGAGCGCACTTGAATGCAGCATTTGACTCCTCTCGCCTTCCTTACACGAGGAAGTGACGCTTCCTCGGGTAGACGAGGAAGTGACGCTTCCTCGTGTTGCTTTCCATTGTGAGCAGACGTGTTCAGTAAACATTTTTATTTTAAAAAGAGTGTGGTTTCGGTTTTCGAACAATTTCAATTTTCGAACAGCCTTCTGGAACGGGTTATGGACGAAAACCGACGTTTGACTGTACTGCCTTAGAACAAGCGAGGAATGCTTTTTTTTTTTTGACCGATCGTATTCGAGCGGTATTAATTTAACAGTGTGTTTATTGGTTTATGTTCAGTGTACATACCTGCACGGCATCATACAGAGAGGTGGTTTTTTTTGTGGGGGTGGGGGGGGGGGGGGTTAAAATTTAAAATAATTTAGAATTTGAATATTTACCGTCATTGCGATCGATGACAAAATTGGACTATTCTCCCACATTAACAAAAAAACATTGTTGACAGTGTTCATCAAAATTCACACCGTCACGGTCTTGTGTCAAATCTCATTTGATTGTGCCGGTGTACCAAAAAGGCGAATGTCCCAAGCAAATTTCACAACATGGTTAGAAAGAAAAAGGCTTCAGGCTGCTATCTCTTATTCCTCTCGGTGCTCCCATTTTATCACAACTACCAGCTGTCTCATTGACTGTTTTATCACCCATTTGATGTTAAACAGAAGCAACAGATGCTGTACATGCTGTTTTATGTGCAGTACTTTCTTCAGCCGTTACCGATAGTCTTGTTAAAATCCACGTTTTCACTGTAAACCCAACGTCATTGTAAGTATTCACCTCGGACATACACACATGCAGTGTTATGTCGGCCGTGTGTGTGTCGCAAACACGTGGGTGAGACAACGTGTCCTTGGTGGGCTTCCAGCCAAATGCGCGCAGGTAGAATATCAGTGTGCTCATTGACAGCTCGAATTCGCCCTGTCTACCGAGAACTAAAAATCGAAAATGAAACAAAGTAGAAACATACACCTTTTATTAAAGGGCTCATTTCAAGAGCCGCTTATCTATTTCAGACAGAGAAAGGCATTGTGTATGCATGCCTTTCCTCCCACTCACACTCAGCCTGTGAGTTTACTTTTTCATCCCTTTTTACGCTACTTTAGTTGAGTTGCGCTTTCTCGTTTGTGTCAGCCCAGCGCTGAAAAGCAGTCACATCAAAACAAAGTACGCGATAGCCAAAAGCAAGCTGTACTGCATTCCTTTTCTTAATATGAACACAAATGTTGTTGTATCTCAGCACTTTTTCTTTTTTTTTTTTAAGCTGGATGTTTTTCTTCTCTCATCTCAGTGGAGGTATGAAACATGTGCCAAGAAAGGAACCATTACATTTGGAGCTCATCAATCATCAGGCATTTTTCACACAGAATTATGATGGGCCCTCCCTTTCCCAACAGAATTGTAAGGATTATGTGGAAACATAGCTTCCCTGACAGAGGTTTGCGCTCTCTGAATGTTTGTTGTTTTTTTTTTTTGAGGAGGGGCAAGTGGCAGCTCAGATGTAAAGAGATCAAATTATTAGACCGGAAAAGAAAATGATTCATTCATATAAAGTCTCTTTTCCTGCCTTGAATCCAGCACAGGTTTCTCAACACATTATGTGTCAGGTTAAAGGGCAATAATGATCAGCATTGGCTGAACTCCATTCAAAATCCTTCTTACTCCACACATAACATCCTATGCTTCTCAAACCAACTCCATCTGTGTGTGGACTAAAACAAAAGTGGGAGGGGGTGGGGGGGAGGGGTGATTACTGAGCCTAGTTCTAGGGTCAAGTCTCTATTAATTACTTGAACATTATTTAGCACTCCATTGGATTCGTTTCATGTGCTCAGAACACTTGCTTGAATTATGATCGAGTGAACGGGACGTCTGAATGTTTTCCATTGACAGGTGTAAATGATTTATGGACTCCGGGGAAACAACTGGGAAAGGGTTTGTTAATAAATATGTCCACTGTCTTGTTAGAAAACCATATGGTGGGACTGAGTGCAATATTTGTTTGGATCACAAATACAAAGTATCAGGTGGATTTGGAAAGACAATTACAAAAACAAATCTGCCAACATGTTTTTTTTTTTTTTAACATGTATAATTATTCCAGTCCAGATTTCAACAGAAAGTTGAACTATTGACAAGGATGCCAAGAAACTGAGTTGCCTTATTGAAAAGTAAGCAACTCGCAATGTGTGATGCATTTGTAAAGAAAAGCCATTCGAAGTCATTTGAAACTGTAGAGGCAAAAATTATATTTGCTTTCAAATTGCTGCAACCTCTTGATTTAGTGTGTGTCTATTGTAATATGTAACATTATTAATATTCCTGCATTAATCACGACAATTTTAATAACTCTTCAGTGGACCTTTGCAAGCATCATGATCTCCACCTTTAACTTTAGAGCAGAAGTGCCAAATTATTTTTTTTTGTCGTGGTTCACATCGTCATTCTGTTTTCCTTCAGAGCGCCGTTATTACCGTGAACCCAAATACATTTATGATTACCTCATATTACATAGCACACAGAAATCGGTGAATAACTAGTTTTGAAATCAGAAAACTGCTCAAATACTATTACATGTATTTTTAAAAAAAAGGGGGAGATTGCTAAATAAAAAGAAAATGAAAACACTAAAAATGCTGACAATCGCTCAACATTTTTAAATTGAAATGATGGTGTTAAAACATTGACCACGAGTTCACTGTTTGTGAATCTTGATCTGCAATATGACTTATATCTACTCACATTCATATACATATACCAGTAGATATTTACATACATATATACCAACAGTATATGGATGTGTACAGTTTTTTTGGTAATATTTTTATTTCATTTAATAAATTATTTGTTCTCTTAATTCTATTGCTCTAGCATTTTTTTTGCATAGCTGTATATGTAGTAGATACCAAGACGTTTTTTTTTTTCCATATTTATGTACTTAAGTTTAATACATTCAGTTATACTAAATTTCACATGTGAACATACATGTTACATATTTAGGCTTCAAGAAATCACATTTTGGACAATTTGGAACTGATTGAATTTACAACATGAATGTCAAAACAATGAATCCCTTTTTGACTTAAGAGTGCAACAAGTGAAACTAATTAGGGAGCTCTTGACCAAAATGTCATGACTTGTGCCTTGGTATACTGTATTGTCACTCCTCCACACAGTTTTGCAGAATTCAGTTGTGGCTTTTACCTCATCCAACGGAAATGGTTTCATAAGGGATATGCTTGCCACAATTCAGTGGACAAAAGGGAAAATGAGACTTTGGCGACTTCACCATCCTAATTGCAATTGGGCTAGTTTCACACTACTGGAAGTTACTTCGGCTCATTTAAACCAATCAATGGAGATCGTACGGCATATCCTTGCGGTCCAAAAAAATGTGAGGGATTCCAACATTAGCTCAGGACTTTTGGTTGATTCCCAAATCTTGATTCCCAAAGTCAGCAGTGCTTCAGGCTTTATTGATAGAGACTTGTGCATCCAAGTCTCCATCCAATTTTGGATCGCGTGAGAGGCGACCACAATTTATTGGATTCGAGTGATGCACTGGGATCACAGTGCTCATCAGGTCAACTCTGCAATCAGAGAAACCTTCATCAGAGGTCATGATACAGGTTTTTCTCCCGTCTTCTAGTACCGCATTTACAAAGTCATTTCAGTTTGATGACATTTTCTGTGATTTCACTCCCCTGGCCGAGAGCTTGCTTAAAAGCCTTGAATGGTGAAAGAACATTTATGTCTGCCTGGCCCTAGTTCTGTGCTTCGTAAATCCTCGTAGATTTCACCATTTTATCCAAAGCATTCGGTTTTACATTGAAGCTAATGTCCTCTGGCTGAAGTCTCGACAGCGGTAGCCAGAAGTCGTTAACATTTTGGCAAATAGTTTTTCCTACCGCCATGACTACTGTGAAAGGTGGCGCGGCGTTCAGACCGATGGTTTGGACTGAGCTTCCTTTATAGTGCTTTACACTTTGCAGTTGCAGGCATCTATTTTCAGAGACAACGCACGTGTGCTCGGTGAAAAACCGGCAAACATGGTGGACATGACCATTTGGCAACAGAAAGTAGGCTAGGCTGTAGAGCAGGGGTGTCAAACTCATTTCACATTGCGGGCCACATACGGACTCGTAGATGTCAAGTGGGCCGGACCACTAACATTATACCATACTCTGCTACAAATAACCAAAATATCATGTCTTTCCTTTGTTTTGGTAGAAAGAAGCATTGGCGCATTGATACCGTCTGCTTTGTTTGGGTCTGCCTCAGGGACAGATTGAGACTGCTGTTTTCTTCTCTGATCAAAACAATGTTGTCTTCTACTCTGATCAAAACGGGCTGCCCCTAGTGGCTAACCCATGAATTGCATTTTATTAAAAATATTCATTCTAGGTCCTTGCATTTAAATTATCCTGCGGGCCAGATTGAACCTCCTTGGGGGCCAGTTCCGGCCCGCGGCCCGTATGTTTGACACCACTGCTGTAGAGCATCGCGGACAAGTTCTCAGTTGTGGCGCCGGTGGCGCAATACGATTTGGGTGGATTTGATCCAGGCGCAGGCAGACAGACTGCGGTGGCGTGTGTGTGTTGCATGTCATCGTATTTCATTCAGAGATGTGACCACAGCTTGCATTGAGCCCTCTGAATAATTGTAGAAAACATTTTACTGAGCGCTTCATTGTCATCGTCATTTTTATATGTATTACACCAGCCCCACGCACCACTGCACACATAAACACGAAAGATCTGGGGTGGAAAGTGGTCCCAAGTGCCCACTTCACAGCGATGATCTATGATGGAAGTTCCTGGCCAACAAAGTGGAGGTTGCTTGTAAGCATTTTTGCACGGTTCGTTCTTCTGTCTGGACTCCAGTGAGGCACTTTCTGCTTTTACAATGTCCGCGGTCAAAGATTGTGTGCGCTTTTATTGCGCTGACTTTGAAAGGGAATCGGTGGAGCCGTTTTCATTGGCCGGAAAGTACGTAGGCTGTGTTCAATCCCACAACGACGCACACGCCTCTTTCTTCCTGCGCCCATCTACGAAAATACCAAAAGCAAGAAATCTCTAACCGTGCGCACAGTTGAACTACTTTTTGTGCAGGATTTGGATTTGCGCTAGGCATGAAAGTAGGGCCCACAGTGTCTCTTACCTTTGAAAATGGACTGCTACTTTAAATGTTTTTTTTTCTTTAATATATATATATATAATATATCGCAAAAAAAAAAATGTGTTCCCACACGATCTTCTAAAATCCTTATAGGTTTGTCTCAAAGCCTTGTAGATTAAGAGCAATTATAAAAAAATTTTATATGGCATCAAATCATCATCACGATTCCATAATAGCACAGAAAAAAAAACATCTGTGTAGCTCTCATTCAAGATGGTGTTAAAAGCCCAATCTCTACAGATGTACAAAATTGCTTGCATTCTTTCATCAGCAGATGCCAAAATAAATGGAACAGTCTCTGATATTCTGCGGAACATTATAATCTGTAAATAAACACTCGCCCAAAAGTGTTCCAAATCACACAAACCGATATAATTTGTACAATCCACTTGGTTCAATGAATTTTACATGCTTGGTTCTAATCAATTGAACCGTGTCTTATTCTCTTGCCATGTCCAACTAAACAAAACTAATGATTAAATTCCCCATATTTAGTTTTAGGCTGCATTACATCAAGGTTCAAGTGAGACAGTTCAGATATGGCCCAGTTCAGATATGAGTAATGGCAGTATGCGTTTGTAAATTCAACGCATGAAATTGTGTATACAGTACTCAGATCCTAATCAGGTCTCGGTTGTATCAGATAAAAAAAAAACATTTGATATCTGCCAATGTGACCGCAGTGTAAGCAAAGAGATCAGATATACCTGCTGAACGTCATTGAAATGACATACGAGCAAGTCTCCCCAAAGATTACAGCAATGGAGAAAAAAAAAGTACAACAAAACTCTGCGGTGCATAGAGCATTAAATAGGGTGGACATCTGCATCCATTTGTAATGTTATGTTTTGTACTATTGTTGCTCAATGTTCCCCTTGTTTTCTGGACAAGTGTGTCGTTGGTTACTTGCTCATTGGGCGCATATGCATGCAGGTTGTTTCTGCTTTTCAGGAAATGCAAACATATAATGAATCACAAAACTTAGATGCGGTGGTGGGAAGTAACCAAGCACAAATACTCGACTGTACTTTTTATTCAGATATTTATTTTGGAGGATTGTTTTTTCTTTCTTCTCAGTCCAAAAGGTTAATAAAAGAGAAAATATTTTGCACTCAAGAGTTTTTCTTTCTTCACATTATTGAAACAGGAGTTGTACTTTGTATCATTGACAATAAAAATTCATTTTTACTTTTGTATTTCAATACATTTCAGATTTTATATTTTATACTTTTGTACTTTTTTTAACCTAAATGTAATACCGTATAGGCCCGAATATAAGACGATGTTTTTTGCATTGAAATAAGACTGAAAAAGTGGGGGTCGTCTTATATTCGGGGTCTAGACAATATACCCATTCACGACGCTAGATGGCGCCAGATATCATTTAAGTGAATGCTGAACTTGACTCCCCAGGCCAAAGTGAACCCCTGCCATGAAGAAGAAAAATAAAAATAGCGATAGCACGAAGAAGAAAAATAAAAAATAGCGGTAAGAAGGAAAAGAGAAGAAAATAATAGAAGAATTAACAGAAAATCGAGAAACGTAGTGACAATCTGGAGAAAAGTGGGTCAAAGATCGGCCAGGTTAACCGGCAGCTGAGGAGAAGTTATGATGTAATTTATATTTCAAAAACCAGAAGCCATTCATTTACGAATGTGATTGCACTTTAGATTTGAATGAGGCAAAATAACATACTTTTTCTCTCAAATATATTGTTATAATAATTTGTTTCAGATGTACTGTAATTATTTCCTGTATAAAAATTAATTTGGTGTTCAAAAAGTCTTTTTTCAAACTTGAGTCTTGAAAAAGAGGGGGTCGTCTTACAATCAGGGCCGTCTTATATTTGGGCCAATACGGTAGTAATTTCATTTTTGTCAGGCTTTTATGTACTCCAACTTAAATTTAGAGTGCAAATGCTTTTGTCACCTCTGCATAGAAAGTCAAAGAAAACAGGACACACAGTGGAATCCCAAAAGTAGGTTAACATCCTTACACGTTTGCTGGTCAATCATTTGTATTTAGACAGTATTTTAGTTCTCAAATGGTGGTCAACTCCAAAAAGGCTAATAATACCCTTGGGACCTTTGAAAGTGTAACATTGGTCCACTGTAGCCACTAAATTGGAATTGGATAATAAAGACCGAGAGTGTAAACGAAGCCTTAAAAGTGTCCCCTTTCCGGTTCAATTTGGACAGAGTCAGCCAACACACATAATCACCTCAACACCACTATGACGTTTGTTTTTCCAGTGCATAGCTCACACCATTGCGCTGTCAAAATGTAGGGTCGGATCAGAGTGTCACGATAAGATGAGTGCGTACATTTTTTAAACATTACGTGTCCTCCATGCCATCGCTCTTCCTCTTTCAGCAGGCCTTGGAAGGAGTGACAAGATAGTTGGACAACTGGACAACTGTCACATGCTTGATATCGTAAGGGTGCTCTGCTTAGAGAGATTTACCGAACACACTATCACTATTACGGGGCTGAGGTTCTGGATGAGTGTGAATATTGTTCTAATTCACTACTTTTGTGGCTTAAACATTTTATTTTGAATCTTTAAACAGACTGGATTGAGTAAGTGTCAGGTATTACTTTTCCGAATGACGTGGACCTGAGGCTTACTGATTATGCATGGTTTGGCCGAAACAAATATTGTACAGAGAACGCTGTTATTAACTAGTGTGAGATCGCCCATGTGAGCAATGTGCATGTGTTTTGTGTGTGTGCAAACTGTTC
The DNA here is from genome assembly GCA_018466805.1 of Hippocampus abdominalis. Classification (NCBI taxonomy): domain Eukaryota; kingdom Metazoa; phylum Chordata; class Actinopteri; order Syngnathiformes; family Syngnathidae; genus Hippocampus; species Hippocampus abdominalis. Next base: position 5,186,788 of record CM031703.1, read on the forward strand.
CGTCAGCTCTTGAGCGATTTTAATACATGAGCGGTTATTGCACAACCGCAGCATTGGGTGGCAGAAATGGCCCATTAGTCATGAGTTTGTTTTTGAAATGAAGCAAAAACTGCACTCTTAAAGGTCACAAAGTGCAATTGTGAAAACTTTCATTAACATGGGAGGCACTGCGGGAACCCCCCCCAAAAAAACCCATCATCGCTATGACTTGATTTGGAAAAAAAGCAGGTTGTGAATGAAATTTTCCAAACCCCTTTGCTCCTTGGTCCTCATGCGGTATGTGGGTCCAATATGTACCTTATGTACCTGCCACATCAAGTAAAACATTGTTTTCTCAATTAGTTATTCTTGCCTCATGTCAGCTGTGATCGACGCTGACGCCCGGATGGTAAATGTAAGATACAGTTTGCAAAACGTTTGTTCATCTATCCATTTACTTTCTACAGCCTATCCAATTGAGGGTCATTGGCGAGCTGGAGCACTTTAAGCAGAGACCTGGGGTACACCTTAGATTGGTCGTGAGTCGTTGCAGGGCATATATAGACAGCGACCATGCACACTCACAATTTAGTGTCCTAAATTAACTTAGCATGTCTATTACAGTAGTAAATAAGCAAACTCCTCACAAAGAGGTCTGAGCAGGTATTCAAATCCAAAATTAGAGTTAGCAGACTATCTAAACACACTTTAAATAAGAATTAATTTTGTTGTTGTGATTTCACGTGTTATTGACGTGCAGTGAGGCTCGTTACTGGTGAAGAACCACGACCACTACAATATTATTCGGTTGAAAAAGAAATGAAATCTAAAACACGGACCAGAGAATTTAAAATAATTTAATATAATCATAATTAGGTTGTTGTTGTTTTAACTCGTCACATTGCCTGCAAACGGAATCCCCCCCGACCCTGCTGATTTGTACCGGGCGGACTAGTCACAAAGCAACACCGTGTTTGGCGGTGGGATATGCGGCTATGGCAAAAACACATCTCGGTTGGCAATCGCCTTGATTCAAATATCAACATTGTGTTATTTAAGATGCCCTTTAACTGCATATTTACGCCGCAAAAACAATAACTATCATTCAAAGGCACGATGCCATCTGTGACAATCATCAAGATGACAGGACTCAGCTGGTCAAAACAAGGCACTTGCTAGTGACGACATTTTCATCCGTTGCCGGGATTGGTCAAAACCAAACTTGGGAGGCGTGCACAAGTTGCTGCTTCGGCCAACCAGCGCCAAGCTATTGTACTGAATGTCCCCGCCTCTCCCAATCAGATCAAACTGGAGCAGTCCCAGATTGATGTTGTGGAGAAGTCCTTGGAGTGATTCACGTATCAATCTGGTTCTTGCCAGGTAAGCAAGGGTGACGACAGGGCAGCACTGCCTTCCCTTTCTGCCCCGACCTCACGTCCGTGGTGTTATAGAGTTTGAATTGATCAAACTCGGAACTACAAGTACTTTTATAACCTATTTCCATACGCCTCACCAATATTTTAAGGGCAGCATGACCCAAAAGCACTTAGAACTCTACAATAACTTCCAGATAAGATCACCCGTTAGAATTTTGGCTTAAGTGGCCAAGTTATTTTCCCCTCCAACATTATTCGTATAAGGATCCAGGTCAATTGTTGAATAAATTGTGATGAAATTGATCTAATACATTCTGATGCAGATTAGGCTTGGTTGTAGACGGTGGACTTGATAACCTCTGTTAAAATGGTCCAGTAGCCCACAACCGGAGGAAAAATGGGGCATACGCATTCCTTCTTGCCTCGCGAGCAAAGCCCAGACAGGAAATCCTTCTGATTGTGTGACGAGGGAACAACTTCTCCACCCTGTCCGGGTGGTACCTGCACCTGACACATCTGTCACGGTGGCAGTGGCACTGACACTGACAAACTATAGACTAAGAATGGAACGCCTTAGATTGCAAAGGTGTGCCTGTAAGCGTGTGTGATTGTTCAAATATGTTCATTTTGTCAAATTGGTCATAAAAGTACTAAACAATACAACAACAGTCATTTGAACTGAAGAAATATATTTCTCACTCATGCCAGGAGCAAGTGTGTCCAAATGTTTGTGTACGTGCACTCAATTTGGTTCCTAGACAAAAATATAACGTCATCAAGTATAACAAAAATATAGTTTTTAGCTTTGTAACAATGTCCGGTGTATATTGTGGTTTCTTCACACCATAAACTTCTCACTCCGCTTTTAAGTTTGCCACTTCAATAGTTGCCTTCTTAAGTGTTGACATACATATTCATACTAACCTCAACTGTGACAATAAAAATAATATTGATGTTATTTGTGGCAGAAACATCAAATACTTCACAACTTATGAGTGAAAGCCCTCTGCGGTACCTTGGATCATGTTTACATTTTTGGGATTTCTCTTCTGGCACTTTTCAGTGGCTTATGTCATACATTTTCATTTTGCCGGTTCAGACACTAATGCCTTGTAATGTTCTTGCACTGCCCCCGGCGTCCATGCAGACAGAGCACAAAGCGCGGCGTTCACACTGCATGCGTTAATAAACACACAAGCACCTTTGACATGTGCTTTTAATTAATTGGCCTCCTAGCGCATGTAAAGGACCAGTTAACAAAATCACTGTGTTTCCCTCGGCACAATTCTCTCCATTGTGGTGTGTTTGTGGAGATACAAACCAGCTTTCTTCCCGCAACGTAGAATGTCGTAACATGGGTCTGAGGTCATGCACCAGTCACTTTGGATGTCATCCCTAGTTGTCCCAAAACAAAGTATTTTTTTTTAAATTCCCCCCCATTCATTTATTCCTGTTGTTGTTCCCTGACCCCCTTAGGAATCGGATAAGATTGGAGACCAGGGGTGCTGCGGGAGTGGTGGGTTGAGAGTATCCAGTGTGGAACTCTCTGAAATGACTCTTACAAATTCAATACCTCATCTAAATGAAAGCTAAAACATTCTCTTCAACTTTGTCTCATTTTAAAGCAAAACTTTTTTATCTTGATCCTCACAGGAGCTGTTCATTTTCACTGTAAGCCCGTCCGTCGCAGTCATGACCTGAGATCAACTTCATTTCTAATGTTCGGGTCAAAAAAAAGATAAATGGATTTGGGAATGTGTGTATAATAGATGGGGTCGTTGAATGGTCATCCGATATATTGTTACCGGCTTTGGAATCAAATCTTTCAATCATTGCTCTCTAACTTTTGGGGGAATACGTGCAGGTGACCAAGAATGACCTTTTGCTCTCCTACTGTGTGTTGCAGGCGTGTATGTACCACCTGGTGCGGGGATAGGCACTGGACCAGGAACTGGATTTTTTCCAGGTAACAAAGGCTTCCAGGGCTGCTGGGATAGTTTGGAATAATAAAAGACACAAGCCGCGACTCATTGCAGCTAAGCCATGCCGCTGTAGATCAGACATTTTACTATGCTGACGCATACACATTAAAAAAAGAACTTAATAAAGCATAAAAGTGAACCAGAACTTAAATTGAATGTAACGTAGAATTATAGTTTAATGGAAATGATTTGGCAATCGTAGCTATGGTTCTTGCAAAGCCACAAAAAGCCATTTTCCCCTTTCATGATATACGGCGTACAATTAAAATATACACCAGCACGCTTTCCAGGACTGATAACTGCATTGGCCACACATTGTGACATCTGTTTGCACTTGACATTCTTTATATCTCGCGCTACCCAACAGTAAAAGCTATATAGATGTACAAGTTTTGAAAGTTTCCCCAACCTACCCCCTACTGCTAGGGGTGTCTGACCAAAACAAGGCATTAGAAGGCAAAGAATCGCGACGTTATCGGGTGACTCAACAATTATTTTCAAAGGATATTGTGATAGAACTGAACAATGGCACAACTACTACTCAATCTTAATTAATGAAGCCATACTGGATGTACAATGTTCTCAAAAATACAATTTAAGAATGACATGATGACAAACAATGATATTGTCTGCAATATGGATGATCACATATTGGTCGGTGTCTGTCCTTGTCATTAGGTGGTTATGGAGGTGGAGGTGGAGGCCAAGGCGGTGGACCAGGAGGTCTGGTGCCAGGAGGCGTTGGCCAGACTGGATTTGGTGTTGGAGGACTTGGAGCAGGTAGGAAAACTGTTCCTTAATCAGCAACAATTTACTGCCAATGCGCATGAAAGTCAGTGTCATTACTATAAATCTTGAAGGTCAAACATGAAGTGAAGTTGGCCAACCATCTTTATAGTCATACTTAGGGCTAAAACTATGTCAAGCATTAGTTTTTTTTTTTTAACGCATCCCACCCAGGTTCATAGTTAGACCCATAGCAACGCGCCTAACAACGAAGATGATTTGTTCAGCAATCTTCGGCCAGCCATTGTAATGCATTATCGATTGACCTGTTAATGGCTCTTTGCCATCGTTAGCGAGTTATTCGGCGAAATGCCTCGGCTTTATTTAATGTATTTTAATGAATTATTTTATTGTGACATAAAGATATTTCATTTGGGATTTTCTAAAATTACTTCACTCTTGACCTATGAACTAATCTACCGTAATTTCTGGACTATAGGCCGCACCTGATTATAAGCCGCACCGCTACATTTTTAAAGGAAACAAACTTTTGTACACACATAAGCCGCACCTGTCTATAAGCCGCAGGTGCCCATATTGTTACATGAGATATTTACAAAGAAAGACGGTACACAGGCGGCCGTTAAAAAAGTCTTTATATAGGCCACTGACTAACCGCAGAGTTGAAAGCGTGTGACAAAAGTCGCGGCTTATAGTCCGGAAATTACGGTAATCGTTCGTGAGTTGTATTGTAAACCATAATGTAGGCCAAAATATAACCTGAATGTTTTTTTTTTCTCACTCTAGGACAAGGAGGGAAAGGACCAAAGCCAGGTAAGATTATACAATTAAAATATGTTGAAACAGCCACAATATAAGACTCAATACATTCTTGCTGTGTTAAGAAAGCTTAAATTTCTTCCTCCATCCATTTTCTGATCCGCTTATCCCCACAAGGGTCACTGGGAGCTTTCTTCCTACTGATATTGTTTGTTTTTCCCTTTCTTCGATTTTGTCTACCTCATTTATCTCCATGATGGGGGTCAAACTATTAACATTTCCCTCATCGTGAATAAAGATCTTTCCAAGAGTATCCATCAAAACTGAGCATTACTATCTGAACTCATTAAAATATGGTCATACAGCTCTTGTGGTTGGCTATCATTAGATCGTGCAGTGGTATTTATGTTGTTACTGGTTTGTTTCAAAAGAACCTTGTCGTGGAATTTTTATATTTTTGGCAATGACTGATCTGCATGTGGTGTTCCTCACTGACTAAATAGCCGAGTCTAAAAGCTTTGTACCAATACTGTACTTTAGTTGGGTGGGAATTCCTGACCATTTACAGTGAGTGCATCTATTGGGTGGCTAAAGCTGTATACCCTGATTTATGTTCTCACACTCATTTCCCAGCCACTAGACAAAGGTAAACATCCTTTCTAGGAGTTGTCACCAAGCTGCCCTTATCAACGTCTTGCCGCTTTACATTAGCTTGACCACTATATACATCTTGATTGCGTGAGCCTTTAGATAGCTTGTACTGCTCTACATCACTGTTGCATTAGTGTGTGATGATTAGTCGAGTTAAAGCGAACATCTACGCCTGCTGAACAATGGTGCCAGTGGACTGATGGTGTTTTTTTACCGTCGGACCCTCACAATATCTGGAAGCCTCCAAGTCGAGCCCTTTTCTCCAGTACTGTACAATAAATATTTTCCATTGCCGTATTTTTGTCTACACTTCACCGGTAGCTTTAGCGACTTTTGGCCATCAATTAAATTTCCGCAAGCACTTACTGATACAATCTGAGCATATGTGTTCGGACAGATAAGGAAGCAAACAAATGTCGTACCGACCTGATAACAGAATGGTCCCTCTGGAGTGCCACACCTCTGCCCTCAACCGAGATTGGCAGGGCAGCCACTTTTTGTAAATGAGTTCATTTCCAATGCTGCATACAGTGGAAGTTGATTTTGGCAATGATTAATTGTAAGGTGTTGACTGAGACTTTTCTCATACATGTAGGTCATGCTACTGTCACTACAACGTGCATAACAATTCAAATGCAAATTCTCTTTATCAATTAAATTACCTTTACAGCTTTTTTGGAACACTGTTCCCAGTGCTGTTCCATATTAGAAAGCATTTCATTTTCTCGGGTTTCCTCCTTCATTCCAAAAACAGCAGCTTCATTGAACACTCTAAGTCACAGCCGTCAAAGTCAAGGCCCGGGGGCTAGATCTGGCCCGCCAAACCATTTTATGTGGCCCGCGAAAGCAACTAAATCATGTCAAGTTCCATGATGCTTGCTAAAGTCTGAAGCAAAATTTCAAATTGTCATATGTAATCCACAATAACAGTCATTATTCTTGACTTCTGATTGTAAAACTAGTTATTCCCAAAATTCATAACGGCCCTCCAAGGGAAACCGTAACTACAATGTGGCCCGCGACTAAAACGAGTTTGACACCCCTGCTCTAAGTTGTCTATAGGCGTGAATGCTTGTTGAACTCTCTGTGCCTTGGGAAGGACTGGCAACCACCCCGAAGTTAGTTGGGAAAAGCTCCAGCTCATGTGTGACCCAAATGAGGATTACGGCTAAAGCAAATGGGTGGGTCGTGGATGGATACCGTCAGCACTGCAAATGCTTGCCATTGTAGCGTCGTAGTTGCTCTTAGTGTTTGGCAAGCAACAGCAATTTTTCAACTCTGGCAGTCCAAGTGGGGATCGTTATTTCTGGTTCTGTCATGAGTTGCCGGCTTCGTAGAAACATTTGCAATCAGTGATGATGATGCTGACATACTGTACCTGTGCACACTGAGAAGCCCTCCAATCGTTCTTTTCTTGAAGCCCAGTAGTGACGCCGCATTCCTCTGGCAAGCTCCTTGTTTGACCTGGACTATTATGCAGGGCAACAGCTGGTGAAGTGAGTAGCGTGACTACAGTGAATTTTAGCACAGCTCATGCAAAACCTTGAAAATATCACACTAATTGTGAAGTATCCAGTTTTGACAACGTACTGAACCCAGGAAAGAATCTTCTTTTGATGAGTAGCAACTGCTGGCCATCATCTATTCTGTGTCCCTTCAAAGGTGGATTAATTCGTTGATTCTGTAATTGCCCAAAATGTGGCATTTCCAGCTTGCTGACAAGGCACGAGTCGAGGTAATAGGATTAACTTTTTGTGACCCTTATTCTGAAAGAAGGACTTTCAACAAGACATGCTCAGAGATGATTGAGAAAGGAGAAGGATATGCATCGGAAATTGTGTGACGTAATCAGGCTCACTTTTAATTCATTAGGTGTGCCCTGCGATTGGCTGGCAACCAGTCCAGGGTGTACCCCGCCTACTGTCCGAAGACAGCTGGGATAGGCTCCAGCACCATGGAGGTTAAGCGGATCAGAAAATGGATGGACCGATGGATATATTTTAGAATTCCAAATAAAACATTGGAAGTGCTTAACTGGGGCTACACAATTTTCTGATGGGGCTTATAGCACCCCTTAGCCCCGGTGTAGTGCCATCCCTGTTTTCCGGTTACTGTGGCTTCCTCCCACATTCCGAAAACATGCATACTGTATTGGTTTGGCTGGCAACCGGTTCAGAGTGTACCCCGCCTACTGTCCGAAGACAGCTGGGATAGGCTCCAGCACCCCCACGACCCTTGTGAGGATAAACCAGATCGGAAAATGGATGGATGGATGGATGTACTAGGTTCATTGAAGACTCAACATTTTCCATTGCTTGTGAATGTTTTTTTGGTCTGTATGCGCCCTGTGACTGACCGGTGACCAGTTTAGGGTGTACTCAGCCTCTTGCCGAAAGTCAGCTGCTAAAGGCTCCAGTTTACATGTGACCATAGTGAGGATAAATGTTGCAGACAATCGATGGCTACAATTTTCTTTTTGATTCAATCGTGTCAAACATACCTACATAATTCAGAACTTGAAACTGAAAAAACATGTATTGTCCATGTCTGTAATTCCTGCAGGCAAATGCTCCAAGTAGACACCACTTAAACATGTTAAGTGTTTTATTTAAAACTGTTTGTAACAGTGTGTAATGGCTAAATCATAAAGCTAGTCCTTTTCCAAACCTTTGTGTACCTTTGCCATTTGTTAGCTCTCCAAAATCTGCACACAGTCAGCACACACACACATACACAACAGCTTTTTCTTCTCACTGCAAAAATTGTTTCCTAAAAGGTTTTCTTGGGTGATGTAATCAGATTTTCTTCGCATCTCCATAATCTTCGCCAATATTCCCACGAAGTATTGTAATTGAAAAGCAATCAAAGTTAAGTTGTGGCTTTTATTAGTTTTTGTTTGTGCCTAATCAGTTTTGCATGCTACATGCCTTGGTCTCAGCCTGACATATTCTCTGTGTGAGTTGATGAGCCGTCCTTTGGCAAAGTCAAGCGAATCTTCCAGCTTTTGTTTTCCAGTAAGTCTGGAGTATGAACCGCTGTCCTTGTCCATCTGGCAGTATTGTCCCTGGGTTGTTTAGACACAGATGGAGTTTTCTTTTTCTCTCTGTCTCTCTCTCTCTCTCTCACTGTTGTTTCTTAAACTGAAAATTAAATCCCACAACCATCTGAACCCCCCAGTCAAAACTATTGGACCTTTTGATTTTTGAATGAGTGTTTTGAACTCCAAAGGCAAAATGCACATTAACACAAATATTTACCGTCAACAAAACATACACAAATTCATCCGATTCTGGCCGAGGTTTACAGTTTAGTGGAAATTTCCATTGTCCGTAACAACACATAAAATACCGTCGTTGCATGGGCTCTGTTGGTCATGTTACTGCAAGAGCTAAAACATGAATCCGATTACTCTAATTTGTCATTTGCACCAAAGTAATTTTTCAAATTGAGCAATTAAAATACACGTTTGAACCTTTGGGCTATTATTTTATTCTTCTGCGAAGCAGAAGTGATCCAAACGAGGCCAAGTACAGTTGAATGTTGTCCAATGTACATGCACAGGTTGGAAAAAAAAAACCTGTAAACCACAATGATATAAATCAATATGTCCATTCTCTCACGTACTCACACGTGCACACAATTATATGGCCATGACGAGGACCATGGTTGTCATTTGTTTCTAAATTGCGCTCACCTTTCGCAGCCCCATCCCTTTGCTCACAGGAGGTTCTGGGCGGATAAAATGGCTATAATGACCGTCTCTCAGATTTTGTTTAGTTGGACAATAACCTGCTTATGAAAAAAATGACACTCTGCAAGAGGTCGTCTGTAGCATATGGTTCGCACCATCTATTTCCGTGCAGTTTGTATCGGATTTTTTTAACTTAGTGCCCCATTTATAAATGCCCACCAGTTGGCTGGTGAACAGTCCAAGTTGATGTCCGCCTTTCTCTCAATTGGAAGAGCTACAGAGAAGAGATGGGTGGATTGGATCTCTGCTGGGACAGCTGACCTGAAACTCCCAGTGCCCACAATGGCCAATCAGATGTCTCCATAGATTCCTCAGATTGCGTGAAAATCCACAATTAAACAGGCTGACAGGTTTAGGATCTTTTAGCTTCCTATCAAGGTGTTCTGGTCTTTCAATACAAGAAGCCACCATTCTTCAGGGTTCAACTTGCTTGTTCTTTTATTTTTTTTTGTTCTCCTTCCATAACATAATGTATCGTTTGTAAATTATTTCACTTTATATTCTCGTCCTAACGATTGGAGCGGTGACATGCAACAGATGTCTGCACTGTGTTTGCAACCATTCCTATGACGGAAGAACTTGGAAAACGCTTTGGAGCCTTTGCGCACAGCGTCACTGTTTCAATGTGCATGTTCGCAGCTGACCTGTCCAATATTGGTCTACTTCCTCAACCTTGACGCGTCAGAAAAGTATTCGGTGCAATGGCAGTCAGATGCACATGTGGACCATCTGGGAGAGGAAACACACTTGGCCTAAGTGTACATACCATGCCTCTGGGCTTCGCATTTTGACATGAGTTCTAACCCGATTCATAGTTTGAACAATTAATCTTTTCTGGGCTGGCTGCTCAGATCTGTGATCTTTTCTCCTCACATGTTCCATAATCTAATGCTTGCAACGTGTTTCTGCCTTGTCTGACTGCCTTTGTTGAACATGCTGTGCGGTTGTGTGCCAAGCTCAAATGGTTGATGAGCACTGAATTGTCGATACTGCTCAGACATGTTCAGGGGCTGAGAGTTGGCAGAGCAGCTGGGACATTCCTTCAAAGTGGATAAAGAGTAGCAGATCCTCTCAATTCTAACAAAAACCAGGAAAGGGCCGAACTCTCTGGTGTGGTTGAAAGGCTTCGGTCTGCCGCTGTCGGCTTCATATGACTTGAAGAGTAAACAATGACATCACTGACTCAACGGATAATGGTGTAATGCGAGGTTTACAAATTAGTACAGTTTCAAATCCAAACAGGAACAACAACTGTCACCACAGCTGGAACGACAACACTGCTGAGTGGAAAAGTTCCTGTTCTGTAGACAAGTGGTTCCCAAACTTTATGGACCCCGGACACCCATTTTATATTTGAAAAATCTCATAGCACACCACCAAAAATGTCACTCAAAGTATGAATACTGATAACGATGATCTCAATGGTCTCTGTGTGTCATCTAGGCCTGCTTATTTAAATAAAAACCTGTTCTGTTGTATGAAAATGCCAACAGGTGGATGCACATACTCTTCGCCAACTAATAGAAGCAGATTTACTTGCTCTTGCTCCTTCTGGCAGGAAATGCCCAGAACACATCACCAGAGAGAGGTCATGGAGGGCACCTTAATCAGATACCCGAGCCACCTCATCTGGCTCCTCTCAATTAAGAGGATAAGATGCTCAACTCAAGTCCCTCCCAAATGACCGAGCTTCTCACTGTATTTTTAGGGGAGAAACCGGAAACCCTGTGGAGGAAGCTAATTTCAGCCACTTATACCCGGGATCTTGTTCAACCCACAGCTCGTGACCATAAGTGATGGTAGGAACATAGATCGGCCTGTTAATCGAGAGATTCGTTTTCCTGGCTCAGCTCCTTCTTCACCACGGCAGATAATAACCCAACATACTTGACCTCCTCCACTTGGAGCACAATCTCATCCATGACCCACGGATGGCACTCCACCCCTTTCCAAATGAGGATCATGGTCTCAGATTTGGAGTTGCTGATATTCATCCCAATCGCTTCACATTTGCCTCCAGTGAAAGTTGGAGATCGCGGCTTAATGAAGCCAACAGTACCACATTATCTGCAAAAAACAGACCTACTGAGGCTCTTTTATCATGCCTTGCCAAACATGCTTTGAATGAATCATACACATTATTCCTGAATGAGTTATTGCTCAATTCACGTGTGTATGCGCAGTGTATGTGGCTCAGTCAAAGTGCGGATGTTTGTTGTGGGAAGTGAGTCTTTCCCAGTGTATGTGAGAAGTAGCAGCACTTAGCAATGACCTCAAGTGTATTAGTCATATTATTCCCCCAGTTTGAATGTTTTGGCATGCGCGCCAACAGTTACCTTTGGAAGAGAACCGTTACCTTTGGAATGTCTGCAGACAGAAGGACTAACAAACAACTTCACAGAATAAACCATTTAGCGGAGGTAATTAAAGCAGAGCAGGAATGGTTTTACATAAAGCTGTTTGCAGACTTATTACTCAGGCGAGGTGACACAACGGCACAGTAGCACGGCGTGCAATTTGAAACTTTCACACTTACTGTTCATATGAAGCCATTGGAAAGTTTGGCTAAATCTCTGTATGAGTGAGATGCTCTTACTCACAGCCGGGTGATTTTTCTTTGTTTTACATGCATGTATGTGAATTATTGTCACACGTGGACACTTGTCAATTCCATGACAGAAGAAGAAGAGCAGAAAAGATTTCGGGAAACCCAAATCTAACACTCACACCTCCACAAGAGGTATACAGCACATTGAATAGTAGTTGGGAAGAGGAGTTCAGTTACCAGCGAACTTAGAGGAGAACTTTGCAGCATCAGAACCATTTCTATCAGGAGGAACGAACTCACTCAGGGCAACAAATCGTTTGACTGAGCACTTTTGGAAACCGTCACTGCTAGTGTCATGACACTATGGAAAATTTTAATGAAAAACAATAGGAGGCATTCTGCCCAAGTCAGCAAGCTCACACCAGTGAGTTAAGGAGAGAAGTTATGTGCAGTAGAGTGTGAACATATAATTAATTCAACATGTACGCAACTTTGCATCTCACACTTGGATAAGTGACAGCACAGGGAACCTGGAATTGACAAGGACAATTGAAGTTCACAGGAGAAGGGAGGAGAGGGAACGCAAGGAAAGCGTCAGTGTGTCCGCATGTGTCTCACGCAATGTGGAATTACTACAGCACCTCACATCAGACTGCTTTTATTCAACTCACCCTGCATCACCTCACAAAAATGCTATCGATCCACCAACTTGGAAGTTGTACAGTGTGATAATTTGATACTGATAAAAATCGTGTGGGATGACTACAAAGGACATAATGAGGGGCTTAGTTTATAAAGTGAAAATGTATTTGGGACCATAGCCGAAGAATTGAACCCACTTGTCAATCAAAGGAAAATTGGCCAATTCTTTGAAACTGAACTTAGTGAGAGGATTTTCCATCACATTTCAGGAAAGGCAGCACTGCGCATTGCCAAAGCACGGCTCTGCATTCTGTGCACCTTTTGGTGTGAATGATGTCATGGTTAGCAAGATACAGTACATGTCATTCTTCTTACATTTGTGCTTTAACACCGGACAGAATGAAAGGGGCATGAGTTGAAATGGTCTCCAGCTGCATTTCTGTAAGCTAACAGAAAAAAACCAAAGAAGGAAAAAGAAATGCAGCTAAAACATCTAGGAGACACTTCAGGGATCTGTCCTCCGCTCCCCTACCTTCAGTGGTTTTGAATGAAAGCCCAAAGTAGAGAGACAAGAAGTGGTGAACGGAAGAGATGAGAAGCAGTGAATGAATTCATCCGTCACTCATGTTTGGCTCCCTCCTATTAATTAACACCTTGTGTCTGCGCTGCGTAAGCTTGTAGGAAGTGTTGGAGGGGAGGGGGCATGAAAGCGAATGGAGGAAAGCAAAGAACAACCGAAGGAGGGAAAGTGAGAAGCGAAGACAAGTCTTTTGATTAATGACTTTTGTATCCCTCGGTTCTCAAACGAGATTGTCTGACCAAGCCCCAATGGAGAATGAGCGAGGTGTTTGAGGGGTGAGATTGAAGCCAGATATTTCTGTTCACACTGGCTCATATCCATCACTTGGGCTGAGAACATGAGCAGTTACTGAGACTCTCAGCCATATTGTCTGGCCAGTGTTAGTCTCATATCCCTGACAAAGATTTACATTTTCTTCTTACATGTGTTCATCACAAATACTTCATTGTAACTTTTAGGGTGGAACAATGGCTTGTCCCAGCCATGGTACGCGGAAAGGCACTTTTCGACTTTTGTGACTCAGTATCGTGTGTCTACCTTGGAGGCTCTGTAAAAACCCGGAAATCTTCCCCTCTGGACACCAGTATTATCATAATCTTAATCAAAAGTGTATTATTAATGTATTTATTATTTATTCCGTAAAGAGATTGGATTAGAAATTGATTCTAGCACTGGGAGCCATTCGTCTTCACTGGCTTGTTGTTTGTGTCCAAAATGTAGTTTTCGCATAAATAAGCAGCCAAAACTCGATGCATGTTTTCACTTCGCATTTCTCTGTCTCCCTGTTCACTCCCTGGTGTAGTATTGAATGTTAAGCCCTTCCATCTTGGATCGGAACTTATGTTGAGATGTTCTGTCATTTTTTTTAAAATACAGCGGCGTTACAGAGGTAATCACATGGGATTCCTGATTTGCAAGAGCACATAGAAATGTATCTACAATTTACAGCAGTTATGCAGAAATCCTTCAACTTGTCATAAAGTAAATAAAGGAAAAGCACCACAGGAAATCGACAATTTGATTTGATATCAGGGCTATTGTGTGTCATTTCCAGGGGTTGTTTATTGACAACAAACCAAAGTGACATACAGTATAATCTGCAAGTTATGAGGGCCCAATTTACTTGTCTGAGTTGATGTCCTGCCATATGTGTCCAACAAAAATATGGTTGCCAACATGTAAATATGACCGAACAGAGAGCACTTGTTCATTTCATACATGTTCGGCATTTAAATACCTTTTTTTTTTCCACATGACAGCAGTGTCCTCTGTGACCCCTAAGATAAATTGCATCCAGGTTAACAAATGTAGCATCCCCCATGATGCTCGTAGCTGAGAGAGAAGATATTATTGATGTGATATGGTCATTCCTTTGCATTCACATGCAGTTTCTGAGGGGATATGTAGTGTTTCATTTTGGCTTACTGTATTTTCTCACTGTCAAGTAAAGTCAGAGCATTGTCTGAAACTGGTTCATGCTGACAGTCTGGACTCATGGTCAGTCACATCAACTTGGACTCACTTCTTTGTGTCTGCATCTCATCTCAAACCGGAGGGAAGTCTCTGATGCAGGTGCGGGCTGACCCTGAGCGCCATCGCTGGAGACAGGCTAACGCTTGCACATGTGAAAACAAGTGCTCCGCATAATGATTTGCTTTCTGCGACATGAAAAACAACACCCCTGTTTTATCCCTCTTTGCCATAACTCAGTTGTAAAGCTACAGCAGCCTTGTTACAGGCCACCATGGACAAAACGGAAAAAAAAAGATTGTAATGGCAATTCAGTACAGTATAATCTAATATTTACTTTGCGGCAGAATGTAAATGTTGGTGATGGAACGCTGTAAAAGCCCAATTGCCTCACTGGGAACCCTATCCGCATCCTCAGGACATAGGTGAAGCTCACAAGCATCTTCGCGTGCCCTGCGATTGGCTGGCAACCAGTTCAGGGTGTACCTACTGCCCGAAGACAGCTGGAATAGGCAAATGTAGCATCCCCGTGACCCCAGTAAGGATAGGCGTTTTTTGATAATGGATGGTTGGTTCAAGGGTATATCCCCCCCTTATCCTGAGGACCTCTTCTGAGCAGAGTGAAGCAGCAAAGGCTGAGTTAGTCTTCATTTGCAGAGGGTTTATAGCTGCTGTTGCCTTGACAGTGACACTCACCTGGAGCTGGTCTTGGGTGCTGGTGCTATCTCTTCAGTGGTCTATCTTGGATGTTTTGAATCCATCCTGGTCTCTTGCAAGAAATCGTGCATCGATGTTGCCGGGATGCCTCAAGAGCCAACCTCTATTCCAAGCTAGGCCGATTGCAATTCTTTGATACCAGCCTCATCAATCAGATTCTGGTTTTTCACCTCATTGAACTGGTGGGTGATTGCTTCTCTGTCCTCTCAGTGTACAGTAAATTCAATGGTGACAATGATTTTTAACTCCTTGAGAAAAGGATCATGTCCTTCAGGAACGCAGTTACCGTGACCTCCTGCGGAAAGACCAGATTTTTTTTCAAGGCCAAGCACACCTCTCAGTCAGATGTGTGTTGGCCCCTGTTTGGAAGATTCTGAATCTCAGTGATGATTCCCGATGTTTGTTAGCATTGACTCTGCAGACACTATGAGGACTTTGACATGCAGGTAACGTGGTTCAGGGAGCAGAGACGAGTTCCACAGTGGCTGCAGAAGAAACCCTTTTCCTTTTACCAAAATGTCAAGTATTTTCAAGTAGGTGAAGTCGGTCAGTACTCCAGAGCTCCTTCCACAAAACTGTGACGTCCCGAGTGCCTCATCCCATAGCATCTGGCGGGCATTGGGCGCAAGACATTCCGCTTTAATACTTTGTACAATGGTTCTCATCTGTTGTCCCCCAGACCGTTTGCATCCCAAGTTGTCTTCTTCCTCTGGCGTTGGCCTTGGGCCAACTCTTGTTAAGGATAATTTTCAAGGCCTCGGTGCCCTTGGCACATGGTGCCGACACTTTCCTGGGACTGCCAGTAAGCTTCCGCTTTCCTCACTGCTCTGTGTTTTTCTATTTTCTGCCACACTTGACGGCATTACTGGTGTGCTGTACTTTCTCATCCCTAGATGGTAGCAGCATTCATGTGGCCTTTGCCTTGCTAGCCTTGAATTTGTTTCCAACAAAGAAAAATTGTTAAAATGGAGCTTTAAAGACTTGCTACAGCGTTTGACAGAACTGAAGGTTTGGGGGAGCCCCAGCCATTTTCGAATGAATCTGCTCAACACTTTCGCCATTACTACGACCTTGGTTAGTGGAAAGTTGTACAAATGGAATGGCTACTAAAGTCTTTGTATGAAGCGGTACTGGAGGCACCAAACCTTAACCCTCGACAACTTGAAATGATCCACAATACACATTGCTGGCAGTAACATCACATTTATATGATGACGTGATGGCAGTGAATGAGTGTAATGCGGTAGTTTTGTTTTTCCAACTATTAAGTATCTAATTTGATCATTTTCACGAGTCCAGATACACAGTTAACTGTTGTCAAGAGTACTTTTTGGAATATTATTTGTGCCCCCTGCCCATGTCCCATCAGACAGTGGAGAAAATGTATATCAGTGCACTGTATTAAGTGCAGTAAAACATACATATTTGAAAGGAAAATCAAAACACCGCCCTTTTGTGGTGCACTATTCTGCAACCCATGATGCAAAGTTACAACTGAACCTCAGGTCGCACGTCGTCACTGTCAACGTTATTAGGCTAAATTGTCCTTTTTTTCAGCTTCTAAAAGTCTGAGAGTCAAAGTTGGACTTGAAGCTAACTTTGAGGTGTGCCTGCATGTACACTTCATGTCTAAGAAGGAGATTACTGAGGAACTCTTAGCTCAGCGCGGAGGCTCGCGTTGCATGCCTTGTGTGTTTGTCAAGTTTTTGGCAGCGTTCATCGAGCACTGCTGCTTTCCTCACACATTCCTCGTCATCATCACTTATCGATGTTATTACCTTCGCTCTGAGCATGACAGGGTGCTTTCCAAGGTCTCATCCTGTCTGTCTCGCTGCCTTATTCGACTCGCTTCCCTTGTTCGCTTGGCCTCATACCCGAGTCTCACCCTTTTCAAGTGTTAGTGTGTGTGACAGTGTTGTGGCTTGTTCCAAAAACATTCATAGTTTCAGCATGCTGGTCTCAGCTCAGCTTGTTTAAATATAATACCTGCATGATTATGGTATTCTCCCAAAACTGTACTCAACAAATGATAGTGACTAGTTGTTTCCATGTATCCACATATTTTACTTATTATTCCCAATAAGAACAGGCCAAAGCTGTTATTGGACTCTTTATGCAACAAGTTCAGTAAAAAGCTTAACTCATTCACTCCCAAAGACGTTGTTAAACGTCTTTTCAGACTTGGACTAGAATTGGCTGGTACTGAATCAGTTTTAAGGGTCCCGATGCTAGAAAGTGTTTAGAATCCCACATAAGGTCTTTATCTGCTTTCAGCGTGTTCTATGTCTGTCGAGCAACAACAACAAATGTTCTCTCCTGGATTCAACGATAGGCTCGAGTTCAAATAATTGGAAGCTACGTTGATTGATGCATGTTTGTGATAAAAATGTTTCCGCAAAATTAGTC
This sequence comes from Hippocampus abdominalis, assembly GCA_018466805.1. Taxonomy (NCBI): domain Eukaryota; kingdom Metazoa; phylum Chordata; class Actinopteri; order Syngnathiformes; family Syngnathidae; genus Hippocampus; species Hippocampus abdominalis. Next base: position 5,204,396 of record CM031703.1, read on the forward strand.
CTAGAGTCTTCGAAATGGGGAAGCAATGAGACAACGTCATGAGGATATTATTAGACTTTAAGATAAAATTGTTACGCTCATGTTCTGTTATGGTGTGGTTGTTTATCTGTTGCGTCTTTTTCAAAGTCAGATATATCTCTTTTTAGGTTACGGCAACCTAGGAGCCGGTGGCAGTTATGGAACTGGAGACCTCGGCGGCGGTGAGTCCGACAGTGTCTTCGGAAGTTGTCTATCTATTATTTTCTCAGGAACAAGCACCAATGTGAAACCGACCGTTTATGACTCTTGTTCAGTTTCATACAAAATTTAATCAGCAAATATTTTTTCTTCGCACAAGGTGGTTATGGAGGATACGGTGGAGTCCCTGGTGGAATCTTCCCAGGAGCCGGACAGAAGGCTGGGAAAAGAGGTACAGTCGTGACTCAGGAGTAGTCTAAATGTTACACAGTACGGGTAGTGACTCAGCGGCTAATCCATCAGGTACACTCATACAAGATGAAATCGAAGAGACAATTTCGAAGAGATATTCACGTGATACTGTTTATCATTGTGGTGACAGCAGTGGTGAACGACTCCATGTTGGTTTTTCCTTTGGCTTCAATGTATATTCCCCTTAATTTGGTCTGTTTTGGAGCAAGAAAAATCCAGTCCAAGATGGCCTAAAATTGAGGTCCTCAATAAAAAGGAGAGCAGGTCAGAACATTTTAGAATCTTAGTGCGGAACTGGCAGACAGTATGAGCATGCATTGCAGCATAACCAGCTGGTACTGACCGCTAATTTGACTGAAGATGCAATTCTATAGTATTCCAACAATAGTTTATGTAAAATTAATGTTGTGTTTTAAAATACGAAAAGTACAATGCTATGGTATCCTACGATAATTTTATCGATTTAAATGTGTTTTTTAACAAACTATCCCAAAGTGCCGGAAAATCTAAACTACCGCAAATCTAAATAATAAAACACTAAATACTAGGTGGGTTCTTCAGAAGAGGATTAGGGCCAATGAAGAAAAAAAAACGAGGTTGGCAAGATTCTCACTTTTATCTCAGAATTCTCACTTTCTGACTTTAATCTCAGAATTCTCACTTTAAAGTGAGAATTCTGACTTTAATCTCTAGGGTTCACACTTTTAACTTGCATCATCATTCTCGGACTTCTCTCCTCGCCATTTGCATGCCTCAGCACACCCCCAATTGCTCCAGTTGCAAAGCTGCTCTGGTTAAGTAATTGATTAGCTCAGCCTCGTGGGACAATTCACAGCGCACACGATTGGGCTGTATTTTTCCTCTCATCTCAATCTCAGAGCTGCCAAAAGGACTACCTTAACTCCCGTAAAAGTGATCTAGCTGAATCACAAATGTTTGCCTAAAAGATCAAATATTAGTAAAGGTAGTAAGGACCCAACGGAATATGAGGTCTTGCTGTGGTTCCAAATGAAACTCTGTAAAAACAATAGACTAGTACCTTAACTTTGCTGACTAGTAATCATGTGTTCACGTGGTTTTGAAGTAGTACTTTTTGAATGAGCGTTTGCCTACTTATTTGGGATGTCAACAATGTAGCTTTGTTTATTTTGGAGATTGTTCTTCATTCAACCCAAATTTCTGGTGAGGATAAAAAAGATGCAGCATATATTATTTGTTACATTTTAACAGATATTTCTCCCATCGCAGGTGCCGGCGGCCATCTGCTCCCATTTGGAGGTAAAATGTCGGCTGGTACACTGATGAATTACTATACACACACTGACACAATTATTTTAATGGTCTTCTTATCTATTAATAACAGACAGCCAAAATAAATGTATCACATTAATAGTAAATCAGCATGAAATATAATGTTTTGGACAGAAACATACTCCCGCAGAGCCTACAGTGACCTCACTGTCTGTGCTGTTTATGTCCGTATGATTTACTTTAAATTAGGCAGCTTGATGAGGCATGGACTCCTGGGTCCACTCATGACGAGGGCTTTGGCAAACAGCTTACTCCTAAATATTGGTTGGCAGGAAGAAAAAAAACCCCTTCCCTCGAATAAGTCTGGGCTTTTTTTTTTCTCCCGCAATACTCGGAATAACATCTCATTCCCCTGAAAGAGCAAAGATAAAATAGTATTCTTTTGCCAAAACTTTCTTCAACAAATCTCCAGAGGCCACATACCTGCAGGTAGTGCGCAATGTCTATTCAGGCAAAGTATGTGGAATTTCAGAATTTAAAAATGAAAATAGGAGTTGAACAAATAAACGCTTGTGTCTTTGCTGCGGCCAAACTCCCCTACTTGTGAAGCTGACAGCTCATTTCTTACATGAGCGGTTAGCCAATGAAATGAGGCATTTGATGAGCACAGCTAATGACATCTGTAGTTGCTGCCTCCCGTAATTATATTAAAAGTCAGACATGTCACTTTTGATCATGATGTTTTTTGACTTGGCATTTGACAGATAGAAATGCAGTTTTTGTAATAAATGACACGACTGACTTGACTACATTTTATTATACTGCAGGAGCAGGAACGGGAACTGGAACTCTTCCTGCTGGAGGCAAGACACACAACTTTAGATATTGTTGCCTTTGGTTCCATGAGTGTTTTCTTCCTCACCTTCTGTGACATTGTGTCCTTATTTCCAGGCCCTGTTATCCCCCAGACAGGCTTGCCAGGAGGGGGTGGTGCTGGATCAGGAAAAACAGCTTCCAAAGTACCAGGTATTGTACAGTTTAATCGAATCATAATCTACTTGTCATGCTCATGGGCAGACCGGATATTATTTTTAGGTAGTCCATCAGCTGGATCCAGATGCATTTTTTAAGTAGGCTATACATCTACTTCAAAAATGGATCTGAATCCAGGTGACTCGATTGTGTGCAGCTACTTGACAAAATAAAATGGAGTAAATTCAACACACCATTTTTTTGGAGTGCATGCAGATAAAATCACGGCAAATTGGTCTTCTCTTGTAAGGGTGATGTGTTGTAGTTTGTCGAAATGGTGATTCACTGTCGGCCTTCTGTTCCCACCAGTGCACGTAACAGTGGATAATCAAAACTGAAAACCATTCCATGCAGTTGTTTGACCCTTGATTTCTTTGGATTTCCCCCCAAAGAAATAATAAAAGTAGACAGTCTTCAATAATTCCGAATATTGAGGAATTTGATCACCCATTCAATCAGACGGATTTGTGCCGTGTTTTCAGACGCATTAACATTGTACCATTGGTTCTGTCAGGTGTGGGTGTACCAGGGCTTTATCAAGGTGGATTGGTACCAGCGAATGGTATGCCACTTTTATTGATTAATTATTGGCAGATAAAGGCACTGTCCTGCAATCTAATGCGACTGCTTTCTGATTGGCGCCTTCAGGATATGGTAACCGCGGAGTTCTTCCAGGTGTTGCCACTGGCAATGGCCTGAGTCAAAAATCATGTGAGTATTTTCTTGTTCTTCAAGACTGCACAACAGGAAGAATATGGACCTCTCTCCGAGGGTGGACAGAAATCATGATAGTTACACTTGTTTAACAACTATGGTATTATACAGTACATTTGTATGTTTCCCTAGCAGGCACATCAACAGAATTACTCATTCTTTTCCTTGGTCTTATCCTCTCACACATTAATGTGGCGTTTCGGCTGCTTGGCATTATTGCGAAAGTACTGTAGTACTTTCATTTAAAAGGAATTATTTTCCACAATCAATACATCTGACTGGATGATGTGATATTTCTTCTATAGTTGGAGCAGGCGGACAGGGTGTGCTGGGAGCAGGTCAGTTATTTATGCATTTCACATTCATGTACAGTACGTCTATATCTTTCAAATACATTTCAAATGTATACTTTATTCAGGCTACGGAGGGCAGATGCAGCCCGGAGTGTTCCGTGGATACCCTCTGAAATCACCCAAAACTCAAGGTGTGAATATAATTTATAGGGGTGACTCCTTCCTATTGATGGGATTCATAATGGGCTACACTGTTATATAGACAGTTGTGTTGCTTTGATCGATCAACAGTATTTAAGTTACTGCCTGTTACAATGTTATGTACTGGCATCTCTCCACCCTCTTCTTGTCCAGGAAATATCTTCTGTCACGCTTGAGGCAAACAATTGCAACCAATCAGAATGAGATGATTTGTTGTACACTTCTTCCCTCAATGTTCCAGTATCCAATGTATCCTGTATCTCTTGTCAATGATTGCACATTTGTCCTCAGGTGGCTTCGGAGCAAAGCCCGGAGGCGGAAAACTTCCCTTTGGTACAAATGCTCATATTTTATTGGTACAAAAATTTGCCGTAATCACGACATCAGCCAGTTGTCAATGATATGTCATGTTATAATGTTTCAGGCTACGGGGGGTTTGGTAATCAAGGAGCTGGTCTTCCCGGAGGTAAAGGTGGCCCTGGGTCAATGCCTGGATTTCCAATTGGAACTGGTTGGTATTCCCAAGTCTTGTTTGTTAACCTTGCGCACTAAAGCAGAAAAAAATCATGCCTCACACTTTGCTTTTGTGTGTGTGTGTGTGTGTGTGTGTGTGTGTCGGGGTGGGGGTGCAGGAGTGGGCACCAGTGGCATCTCACCTGCACAGGCTAAATCTGCCAAATATGGTAATCTGTACCATTTAATACCCAAGAAAGTTTTGTGAGTCACCTTTCACCAAAGTATTTACTGTTCTATATTCATATTTGTCTTTACTTTTCTGTAGGTTTGGGTGGAGCTGGTGGTTTTGGTGCTGTTGCTGGTGGCGCTGGTGGTTTTGGTCCCGGTGCAGGTGGCTTGGGTGTCGGGGGCACAGGTGGACTATATCCAGGGCAGAGTCCAGGAGGTAGCGAGTCTTGAACGCAATCACAACATTATTTTGAAATGATATTGGTCTCATCTGCATGTAGATGCGATGAAATCAATGTATACATTGAATTTGTCCCTATTTCACAGCGGGCTATGGACCTGGGTCCAAAGCTGCTAAATATGGTAACTATTATTCCAGCTTCTATTGTTATTTTGAAAGCATTTGAACAAACAACAGAGTGCTACTCTAATAGGTGCTAATCTATATATTTTTCTAAATAACTATATCCATCTGGTCAGGTGGTGTTCCTGGTGGTGTACCAGGTGGTGTGCCAGGGGGTGTACCAGGTGGTGTACCAGGTGGTGTGCCAGGGGGTGTACCAGGTGGTCTACCAGGAGGTCTACCATGGGGTTTACCAGGAGGTGTACCAGGTGGTGTGCCAGGGGGTGTACCAGGTGGTCTACCAGGAGGTCTACCATGGGGTGTGCCAGGAGGTGTTCCAGGTGGTGGATATTTACCATCAGCCAAAGCAGCTAAATATGGTATGCGCAAAGCTGGCGGTTTTGGTACTGCTGGTGGCAGAGGTTGCCTCTACCCATGGAAACTATGATGTATCTTGACTTCTTGTTATGACTGTCCTGATTCTTTTTGACAGGTGGTGTACCAGGGGGTGTGCCAGGTGGTGTACCAGGGGGTGTACCAGGTGGTGTGCCAGGAGGTGTACCAGGTGGTGTACCAGGAGGTTTACCAGGGGGTGTGCCAGGAGGTGTACCAGGTGGTGGATATTTACCATCAGCCAAAGCAGCTAAATATGGTATGCGCAAAGCTGGCGGTTTTGGTACTGCTGGTGGCAGAGGTTGCCTCTACCCATGGAAACTATGATGTATCTTGACTTCTTGTTATGACTGTCCTGATTCTTTTTGACAGGTGGTGTACCAGGGGGTGTGCCAGGTGGTGTACCAGGGGGTGTACCAGGTGGTGTGCCAGGAGGTGTACCAGGTGGTGTACCAGGAGGTTTACCAGGGGGTGTGCCAGGAGGTGTACCAGGTGGTGGATATTTACCATCAGCCAAAGCAGCTAAATATGGTAGGCGCAAAGCTGACGGTTTTGGTAGTGCTGGTGGCAAAGGTGGCCTCTACTCCTGGACACTATGATGTATCTTGACTTCTTTTAATGAACAACCTCTGTCCTGATTGTCTTTGACAGGTGGTGTACCAGGGGGTGTACCAGGTGGTGTTCCAGGGGGTGTGCCTGGTGGTGTACCGGGATTTGGTGGATATCAACCAGCAGCCAAAGCAGCTAAATACGGTATGAACATTGCTCTGCTTCTAACAATTTTGTCGATTTGGCATTGCTTGGTGGTGGGCCGATGGCACACCATGCATTTATATAGTCAGTATTACTACAAACCCATTAACTTGCAACGTATTCCAAAAAAGCTGGGACAGAGTGTATATATAAACAAGGTGTATATATAAACAAAACGTTGTTCTCCTTGACAGGTGGTGTGCCAGGTGGTGTGCCAGGGGGCGTACCAGGGGGCGTACCAGGGGGCATACCAGGGGGCGTACCAGGGGGTGTACCAGGAGGTGGTGGATATCTCCCATCAGCAAAAGCAGCTAAATATGGTATGGGCACCATGCTGATGATTGTAATTCTGGAAGTTTGTGTCACAGGTGGACTACATCCAGCACGCATAACATAATGAATCATATGAAAGGTCATGAAAATTTTGTTGTCAAAAGCATCTTACTTGGGTCTCTTCGACATGTGTTCCAGGTGGTGTACCTGGTGGTGTACCTGGTGGTGTACCTGGTGGCGCACTGGGCGGCGTACCAGGTGGTGTGCCAGGGGGCGTACCAGGTGGTGTACCAGGTGGCATACCAGGAGGTGGTGGATATGTACCATCAGCCAAAGCAGCTAAATATGGTATGCTCCTCGCAGGTCTGAAGATTGATGGCATATGTGGCTTGTATTCAGGGCTTCTGCCATCACTGTATTGCGTAAAAGTCATACATTTCAACACACTTTTTGTTTGTTTGCCTTGATGGGTGGCATACCAGGCGGTGTGCCAGGTGGAGTACCAGGAGGAGTACCAGGAGGTGTACCAGGGGGTCTACCAATCGGTGTGCCTCGTGGTGTACCAGGATTTGGTGGATATCAACCAGCAGCCAAAGCAGCGAAATACGGTATGCACACTGCTCCGCTTATAACAATTTTGTCTACTTGGCATTGCTGATGGTATTATGATAGCACAGCTGGACTATTTCTTGAACACACCATGCTTTTATATATCAATATTATTTCATCAAAGCAGCTAAATATGTTATGCAAACATCTCCAGTGGTTGCAGTTTGATTTGGTATGGACACATCTAATCTCCTCACAATTGTATTTAGTTTTCATTGCTTGTGGTGTTCAGGTCATACAGGTGAAATATATGCAGAGCATGCCATGCATTCATCCAATCAATCAAATTGCTGGTCATGATTCTCAATGTTGGTAGTTTAGTTTTTTTGCCACAGGTGGACTGCAGCCAGGGCAGACACCGTGATGTATCCATCATTATGTGTTTATTCATGATAGGTGGAGTACCAGGTGGTGTTCCAGGTGGTGTCTCTGGGGTTGGTGGATATCAACCAGCAACTGGATATGGTATGGGAGCCATTCTAGTGGTCACAATTTGCAGTGTTGGTTGTATTCCTAGTTGGACTGTATCTACAGAAGATATCATAATGTATCATGTCTAAAAAAAACTAAAAAAACAACAACAACAAAACACACACTTTATCAACGCTAATTTTCTTTGGTCTTATTTCTAGGGAGTGTACCAGGTGGAGTACCAGGTGGAGTACCTGGTGGAGTACCAGGATTTGGTGGTTATCAACCAGGAGCCAGTGCAGCGAAATATGGTATGGACAATACTGTAATGGTTCCAATTAAAGTTTATGTTGCTGGTCTTGTTGGTCGCACATGTGGACTGTATCCGATGCATCACATCAGCAATCATTTCAGTCTTCATAGATTTAACACCGTATTTCCTGGGTCTCCTTTTCAGGTCGTCTTCCTGGTGGCGTACCTGGTGGCGTTCCAGGTAATGCATATTTACCATCAGCCAAAGCAGCTAAATATGGTGGGACGCTGTTGGTCCCTGTCAGTCCTTGCTGGCACATCACAATTCTTGGCACAGTTTCACAGTTTCCAGGGTCGTTGTATCCATGTTTCATGTGTTAAATCATGTCAACCTGCAGACAATCAAAAACATTTTACTTGGGTCATCTTAACAGGTGGTGTACCGGGTGGTGTACCTGGTGGTATACCTGGTGGCGTACCAGGTGGAGTACCAGGTGGAGTACCTGGTGGAGTACCAGGATTTGGTGGATATCAACCAGGAGCCAGTGCAGGGAAATATGGTATGGACAATACTGTAATGGTTCCAATTAAAGTTTATGTTGCTGGTCACACATGTGGACTGTATCCGATGCATCACATAAGCAATCATTTCAGTCTTTATAGATTTAACACCGTATTTCTTGGGTCTCCTTTTCAGGTCATCTTCCTGGTGGCGTACCTGGTGGCGTTCCAGGTAATGCATATTTACCATCAGCCAAAGCAGCTAATTATGGTGGGACGCTGTTGGTCCCTGTCAGTCCTTGTTGGCACAGGTTCACAGTTTCCAGGGTCATTGTATTCATGTTTCATGTGTTAAATCATGTCAACCTTCAGACAATCAAAAACATTTTACTTGGGTCATCTTAACAGGTGGTGTACCGGGCGGTGTACCTGGTGGTATGCCTGGTGGCGTACCTGGTGGTGTTCCAGGTGGTGTACCAGGTGGTGGATATTTACCATCAGCCAAAGCAGCAAAATATGGTATGGGTCTGTTCTACTGTCACAATTCTCACTCTTAGTTGTGTTATTGGTGGTTGTGGTAGATATTCAGGGCAAACACCATGAGATATTGTAACATAAATTCAAATAAGTTTTAGGCTTTGTTTCTTACCCAAATAAATAAATATATAAATAAATACTCAACAGGAGGTGTACCAGGTGGTGTCCCAGGAGGAGTGCCAGGTGGTGTGCCAGGTGGTGTGCCAGGTGGGGCACCATTTGCCCTACCAGGAGGAGGTCAGAGATTTCCAGGCACTGGTCCGTATTCACCAGCAGCAAAAGCAGCAAAATATGGTATGGGCAGTTCTCAGAAGTTGCACTTATCAGTCAATATTCTATAAACCTGCTGATTTGTGAAAGCAGAAGTTCAATCAAAGTGTAAACCTCATGTCTGTTTTTTCTTAATTGGGAGTTGCAGGGGGAGCAGGAACAGGGTTCGGAACAGGAGGACTGGGAGGAGCTGGAGTAGGAGGACTACCTGGTTTGGTATCAGGAGGAGTTGGAGGTGGACAATACTCTGCTGCTGCAAAAGCTGCTAAATATGGTACAAGAAATGAAGCAATTAATACACCTGCTTGTACAATTTATACACCAGTTAACTGAAACTTGGCTTACAGGAGGAGCAAGGGCAGGTTTAGGAACAGGAGAATTTGGAGGAGCAGGAACAGGGGTAGGCAGAGTGCCTGGCTTTGTTCCAGGAGGAGTTGGAGGCGGACAATATGCTGGTGCTGCTGCAAAGGCTGCCAAATATGGTACAGGAAATAAAACATTGCACATTCAGAAGAATGTGTTATACATATTTAATTTCCCATGATTATGAGTTGCAGCTGGAGCAGGAGCAGGGTTAGGAATGGGAGGACTAGGAGGAACAGGAGTAGGAGGAGTACCTGGATTGGTACCAGGAGGAGTTGGAGGTGGACAATACTCTGCTGCTGCAGCTGCAAAAGCTGCCAAATATGGTAAACTGAACACTTGTAAAGACCCAAAACACAGTTAAAATCTTGTTTCTCAGTGTACTGTAGCTATTATTCTCATTTTAACTTTAGATTTTAGGAAACAACATGCTATGTTTGCCTTGATTAGGTGGAGCAGGAGCAGGGTTGGGGGCAGGAGGCCTGGGGAGACTCGGAGCAACGTTAGGAGGAGTGCCTGGTTTGGTACCAGGAGGAGTTGGGGGTGGACCATACGCTGCTGCTGCTGCAAAAGCTGCTAAATACGGTCTCTACAAACACATACAGTGCCATGAAAAAGTATTTTTCGGCTTCCTGTTTTCAGATTTATTTATTTTTTTCATCACTTGTAGTTTTTGATCATCAAAGCATTTTTTATATCTTACTAAGACATCCCAAATAAATATAAAATGAAGTTTTTAAATGTAGAATTGATCTATTTTATGGGGAAAATCCAAACTTTTGCTATGTGATTTTTTTTTTTATTAAATCATGATTTACCTGTGATGAATCATAATTTTTAGTTCAATTTCACTGACCACCCCCTTGCGTGTTTACTGTCAGATTAGAAATCATCTGTCAGTACCTGTCAGACAAAATTAAATAAAAAAAATATGTTACCTCAAAAAGAAATGAATTATGCCACCATTCAAATTGAATTCAAGAACAAATGAGAAACACAGTAATCGCAGTATCAGTCTGGAAAAGGTTACAAAATCATTTTCAAGGCTCGAAAAACTCCAGCGAACCACGGTCACAGCCATTGTCCATAAATGGAGAAAATGTGTGAGAACGGAGTGAAGCCTTTCCAGGAGTGGCCGGCCAACTAAAATTAATTCAAGAGTGCAAAAATGACTCATCAAGAAGTCACAAGAGACTCCAAAACAACTTCCAAAGAACTCTAGGCCTTGTTTGCCCCAGTTAACGTCAGTGTTCATGACTCAAATTTAACAGAGAAACTGGTCAAAATGCAATTGATTGGAGATTCTCATCTCATATTTTCCAAGAAAAATCTTTATGATGTCCAAGACTTTGGAGTAAATGTTCTGTGGATTGATGAGACACAAATTTTTGGAGCTGTGTAACTTGTTACATCTGGCATAAAAATAATCTCATTAAAAAAAAAAAACATTTAAGAGAAAGAACATAATGCCAGCAGTGTGACGGTCTGGGGCTGCTTTGTGACTTGTGACCTGGACCAGCTGCTGTGAATAACAGAACAATAAATTCATCTGTCCAACATAAAATATGTGTCGAGCCATCGGTTCACACCCTCAATTTAATTTGGGTTATTCAGCAGGACAACAACTAGAAAAAAAGTTTTACTGTAAAGTGGCCTCATTAACATCTGTGCTTAAATCCACTTGAACAGGCGTTAATCTTGTTTGTGTTTACAATTTGTCAAAAATGGACAGTATTCACTTTCTGCAAAGGTTATCAAATATGGTACAGTCAAAATAAGTAACATACCTACGCTATCAGGCATGTACAGAATTGTTCACCAAAGTTTGAACAATATTCTTAAATCAGTTATAAATGTTGTGTTTTAAAGGAGGAGCAGGCGCAGGTTTGGGTGCAGGAGGACTGGGAGGAACAGGTGGACAAGTACCTGGCTTTGTACCAGGAGTTGGGGGTGGACAGTATTATCCTGCTGGAAACGGTGCCAGATATGGTACAGTAAATAAATGAAGTCATATACATACCTTCAAATGTCTGTAGAAGTGTTAGTCTGGTTTAAACATTATGCTTGAATCAATATTAATTATTTTGATTGGAGCAGGAGCAGGGATAGGACCCGGAGGACTTGGAGGTACAGGTGGACAAGTACCCGGTTTTGTTCCCGGAGGAGTTGGAGGTGGTCAATACCCTGCTGGTGCAAAAGCTGCCAAATATGGTAAAGTCAATATATGATGTATTGTACTACATTATACAAATCATCAGATGGACGTGGAAATGTTCATTTAGTTTTAAGATAAAATCCAATCCGTTTTGTTGTGGTTTGCAGGAGGGGCGGGCGCTGGGTTAGGAACAGGTGGATTGGGAGGAACAGGTGGCCAAGTACCCGGTTTTGTTCCTGGAGGAGTTGGAGGTGGTCAATACCCTGCTGGTGCAAAAGCTGCCAAATATGGTAAAGTCAATATATGATGTATTGTACTACATTATACAAATCATCAGATGGACGTGGAAATGTTCATTTAGTTTTAAGATAAAATCCAATCCGTTTTGTTGTGGTTTGCAGGAGGGGCGGGCGCTGGGTTAGGAACAGGTGGATTGGGAGGAACAGGTGGGCAAGTACCCGGTTTTGTTCCTGGAGGAGTTGGAGGTGGTCAATACCCTGCTGGTGCAAAAGCTGCCAAATATGGTAAAGTCAATATATGATGTATTGTACTACATTATACAAATCATCAGATGGACGTGGAAATGTTCATTTAGTTTTAAGATAAAATCCAATCCGTTTTGTTGTGGTTTGCAGGAGGGGCGGGCGCTGGGTTAGGAACAGGTGGATTGGGAGGAACAGGTGGGCAAGTACCCGGTTTTGTTCCCGGAGGAGTTGGAGGTGGTCAATACCCTGCTGGTGCAAAAGCTGCCAAATATGGTAAAGTCAATATATGATGTATTGTACTACATCATACAAATCATCAGATGGACGTGGAAATGTTCATTTAGTTTTAAGATAAAATCCAATCCGTTTTATTTGTTGTGGTTTTCAGGAGGGGCGGGCGCTGGGTTAGGAACAGGTGGATTGGGAGGAACAGGTGGCCAAGTACCCGGTTTTGTTCCCGGAGGAGTTGGAGGTGGTCAATACCCTGCTGCTGCTGCAAAAGCTGCCAAATACGGTAAGGGAATAAAACACGTCTTTAGAGAAATCTACACTTTGCACACAATCTGAAAACTGTGTTCTTCCATTTTAAATGGTTGAAATTGGTTCCATTTCCTTTCATTGTGAATTACAGGTGGAGCCGGAGGAGGGTTCGGAACAGGAGGCCTGGGGGGAGCAGGAGGGGTACCTGGTTTGGTCCCAGGAGGAGTTGGAGGTGGACAATACCCTGCTGCTGCTGCAAAAGCTGCTAAATATGGTACAGGAGCTAAAACACACAAATTTCATGAAGACATCCAGACACATCATACCCCAAGATGTATTTCATTATACACAGATTTCAATTGTGAATTACAGGGGGAGCCGGAGGAGGGTTCGGAACAGGAGGCCTGGGGGGAGCAGGAGGACTGGGAGGAACAGGAGTAGGAGGAGTACCTGGTTTGGTACCAGGAGGAGTTGGAGGTGGTCAATACTCTGCTGCTGCAAAAGCTGCTAAATACGGTAAGGGGATAAAACACGTCTTCAGAGAAATCTACACTTTGCACACAATCTGAAAACTGTGTTCTTCCATTTTAAATGGTTGAAATTGGTTCCATTTCCTTTAATTGTGAATTACAGGGGGAGCCGGAGGAGGGTTCGGAACAGGAGGCCTGGGGGGAGCAGGAGGGGTACCTGGTTTGGTCCCAGGAGGAGTTGGAGGTGGACAATACCCTGCTGCTGCTGCAAAAGCTGCTAAATATGGTACAGGAGCTACAACACACAAATTTCATGAAGACATCCAGACACATCATACCCCAAGATGTATCTCATTATACACAGATTTCAAAAGTTACATTTCTCTCCCTTACCTAGTCCCAATAGACTGATTTTCTTGAATGAGATATAATTCGGTCGGATTATTTGCATCGGGGTTTTCAACAGGAGGTGGAGCAGGAGTTGGAGCAGGAGTTGGAGCAGCAGCGGGAGGAGGAGGAGGAGGAATAGGACCAGGAGCAGTTGGAGGTGGTCAGTACTCTGGTGCTGCAAAAGATGCAAAATATGCTACATTTGATTCAAGAAGAAAAATCAACATTCAAATTTACATTGCGGTTATCGTTTTATTTCGTGACCTCTCCTCGGCGCCGTTTCCGGAGGAGGTCTTGCCTTGCCGGGAGCGACACCACACACTGGGGTCAGCGGCCTCCCTGATGGTTCTGCTCTTGCTGTACCAGGTGGCCCGGGCGTTTCCTTTGCTGGAAAGCCACGTAAGGCGCAGAGGACAAACGCGTATTATCTCACATGAGCTTCTTTGCACATGTTTTCACTTATCTTGTTGTTATTGTTTGTACAGCAAAGGATCCTTCTGGAACTCCACTTCCAGGTACTGTGAAATTATATTTCCTTCTCATAGTCACATACAGCGAAACCTTGACATATGAGTGTCCCAATTTACCCGTTTCTATAATCAGCCCTGCTAAAAAAAAATTTTTTTCAATTATAAACTTTTAAAAATAATAAAAATAGACCAGCATAGGTGCTCACCAGCATATGCTGGGTTTTGTTATGATTTCATGCTGGTCTCGCTGGTGTCAACAGCTACCCGGAGGGCAACAGCAGCCGTACAATTTTGCGACAGTACGGTATTTTATTTATATACTGTACATTCAACACAGTCGTGTACTTTAAATCATGTTTTCACACATGCAAAACACACCCACCTTATAATCGCTTGTTCTCACAGCTATTTACCACCTTGAGGTTCAAGCCTCCCTGTAGCATTAGCTTTCTAACTTTTCTGGTCAAACCACCTGTGCTCCCTTTCTTTTGGCAGGCCCCACCTCTATTGCCACAAATGGCAAGGCCACAGAGCTCCCACTGCCCAGTAAGGCCATCCTTATGCTTGCAATCTTGATTGACTGATTCATCTGTTCATCATCTGCATTGTGCTTGGGCAGGGGTGCTAGTGGAACGGGCTAGAAAGATGGTGTTCCTGCAGAGTTGTAGTAGACCAGACAGTTACTCGAGCTCAATAATTACTGACAGTCACACCCAGTCAGATGCTGAAGTGACATGCAGTAAGTGGCTGACACTGTTGGAACACCTGTGCAGGGAAATTAACCAAAGGGTATCAGGGATGGAGGTGATCCAGTGGGTTAGCGCGTCAACCTCACAGTGCAGAGGTACCGGGTTCGATTCCAGCTCTGGCCTCCCTGTGTGGAGTTTGCATGCGTGTGTGGGTTTTCTCCGGGTACTCCGGTTTCCTCCCACATTCCAAAAACATGTATGGCAGGCTGATTGAACGCTCTAAATTGTCCCTAGATGTGAGTGTGTACACGGATGGTTGTTCCTCTCTGATTGGCTGGCAATCGGTTCAGGTGTCCCCCCCGCCTACTGCCCGAAGACAGCTGGGATAGGCTCCAGCATGCTCCGCAACCCTTGTAAAGCGAATCATAAAAATGGAAGGATGGATGGTATCAGTGATGATTAGAAAGGAAAAGGTCTACGATCCAAAAAATTACAAACAGAAACATAATATCCATCCAACATCTGGTTGACTTTGTTGTTGTGCTGGTCTATTATGTATACTAGTAACATTGTATGTTTTGTTTTTTGTGGTTTTTTTGGTGTGTAAATGCACCTTAATTGTGGTCATATTTAATGCTTGAGTTTAACTGTAAATTTTTGTCTATATTTCAGCTGGTACAAAAGGTCAAAGTCCAACCGGTAAGTCTGAAAAGTCTCTCGTTTTTATTATTATCTTTTTTTTTTCTCCAATAGGATATAACATAATGCTAGGCAGCACAATAAAATACACCACAACATAACACAACCCAATTCCAGTCTCTTCTGTCCTTTTTCGAGTCAGGACGTGGGGCCCTGTACGTGCATGTTTAGGAGATGCAATACATAATGTCACCACATGGTGGAGACATAGACCAAAGAAAGCAGCTCTGTCTTCTGTCCGAGTCTAAGTTGACTGAGTTGATCATATCCTACTGTTGGCAGGTGTTGGTGATGGTGTTGGCACAGCAAGTAAGGCACCAAAACCAATTCCACAAGGTACAATAGATCCATATATCGATTTTTACATCATGTCTACAAATACATTACACATCACTGTATTCTTTTACATATATCATAACCGTGTTTGACAAATATAAACAAGATGCACATATTAAACTTAATAAAATCAGTACACTTAATTTCTGATCACTGCATTTTATTTAAAAAAAAAAAAACGTTGAATGCAATAATAAATCAGACACACAGACTACAGTAAAATGCTAATTGTAAAATATCTACAGATTAAACTACAGATTAGATTTGAGCACTTCTTACTGGTCTTCTGCTCCACAGGCACTGGAACAGATATTGGGCCAGGCGGAGTAGGTTACCCTTACGGAGGCAAGTTATCCATTTTGAATCTGACTTAAAATGTATCTCATTAATGTTTTAGGATACAGTGACCAACATCCATAACACTCCATTGCCTTCTCGTCACTCTTTACATTCATGTGCAAAAGTGTGTATGCTCATAGCAAGTTCCTGCCATCGAAATAGACACTTTGCATCTCGCTATATCGTTTTGCTGCAGCTATCTACAGTCTACTGTTTGGTGTGACGTAACTGACACAATACGTCATGAATACCTATTCTATTATTTTCTATTCTGTAGCTCCTTATGGGGTTGGAACTGGTATTGGAACCGGAACAGGGGCTGCAGTGCTGCCTGGCGCAAAGCCCTTGAAACCTCCCGGTGTGTATAAAATAAATGCAAAACGTATTTAGTATTTTTACAGCATTATAGAAGGATGCACTATATCTGCATTTCCTGCTTACTTGTCTCCCTTTTCCTCTCATAGTCTTCGGGGGAGCAGGAGCTGGAGCAGGAATCCCACAGGGAGCAGGAGGCTATCAAGGTTAGACATCACTTTTACTGTAA
Source organism: Hippocampus abdominalis (assembly GCA_018466805.1). Taxonomy (NCBI): domain Eukaryota; kingdom Metazoa; phylum Chordata; class Actinopteri; order Syngnathiformes; family Syngnathidae; genus Hippocampus; species Hippocampus abdominalis. The sequence goes on from CM031703.1 coordinate 5,220,762, forward strand.
ACACACACACACACACACACACACACACACACACACACACACAGCTTGTACCGTCATTTAAGTTGGGAAGACTTTCAAATATAAAATTTGACATTCATGGACAGAATTTTAGTTAGCTTTGTTGTGAAATGCGGGAAAGCCAATTTTCAAAACAGCAACATTTGCCCAATTTAAAATGTTATTAAAGTTTGTTGCCTTGAAATGTTGAGTTCACCCATTATTATTTTTTTCAGTGTACATTTGTGTTCTAAAACATGAGTTGTTCTGAAGTTCAACATCAAATCTGATTATTTTGTTGCGTGCTTGAGAAACACATAGGCTCAATTGAATTGCATTGATTTGAAAATCTGAACAGGAAAAACTGCCTTCATTGTTCATATGCAACAGACTCACACATATTAAGTACTTGCCCAGGGACGTCGGTTAACCTGACGGAAAATAATGCCCATTTCAATGTAGGTATGGACCGGGTATGTATGAATAAAAATATGCAAATAAACATAAAAACAAACAACGTTCTGCCCAGTGACTAAAACGGCAGTTGGTCAGGAAGAAGCCATCACTTGGGCATTTCCTGCACAAGGAACTGATAAGTCTTTTTAATGGGTGTGAAGCCATTAGGACGAGGGTTGTACAGTAATTGCGAATTGCAGACGTTTGATACACTTTATCTGAAGCAAGTTTCCTTTTGAGCAGGTGGTTTGCCGTATCCTTCTGCAGTCGGACTGGGTGGTGCCGGTGGAGGAGCCAAAGCCCCCAAACCAGGTAGCTTTTATACTAGCGCCTTATACCCAAATGTTTGTTTCTGACTGAAAGGCAGCAAGCAAAGGTGTTAATTACATAAGACACTTTTGTATTTAATACTCTTATTGACGTTTTTATTCATTTTTAAATGGGGCAGTTAAAAAAAAAACAGGTGAGCACATTTGCATCACAGTTGTGAGTTTCAGGGTTTAAATCTCCCCTTGGTGGGCTTGCTCCTTTTGCAACGTCAAAAAAAAAAAAAAGGGCCGTTGACGCTCACTGAAATGAGCTCACAATGATTCCAGTAATTTACAGTTTTGACAAAGAGCATGGCATCATTTCCCCATGGGCCTGTGATTACTGTTGCACCGCGCAAGCTACCCAACATCAAAGTGTGACTCTTTGAAGATATCACCGAGCCCAGGAGACTCCTGACGTAATTTAGACACGTAGACCAGAACAAATTCGACTGCGGTTATTGACTGAGTTCAGTTGAGACGATCAACGGATCACAAAAATATTATTTATGTACAACAAACCTCTCCCCACAAGGGATTATTCACTCAAACTGTTTTATATTATGAACAGGTTACGGAAATCTTGGTGGCGGCGGTGGTGGTGGATATCAGCCCCAGCCAGGTGAGGAACACCTCAATTTGTGGAATGTTGATCCTCCTCCCAATATGACACAGATGTCGTCAACTAGCTCGATGTCAACTGTGCACGTTTACTGTACTGTATGTATGTAGTACAATCCCAGCATATGCACGTGCTGTGTCAGGAAATCCAAAAAGACATACAAATTATCCACTGCGAAGCACAAGCACTAAAAGATCAAGGTCATTGGGGTCAACCCGCCGGTTCCGACACATGGAGCTGCAGCGGGAAAAGATGCTCTCCTTTTGTAATGCTCTTTAGCACCGCCAAATAGGAAGGAAAGTCGACATTATCACTAGCTAGTGTTGGGTGAAACACATCATGGGTCCTCGTCAAAATGTCTAAGTATAGGCGGTATAAGAAGAGAGACACTTAAATGGTGAATGGGTTCTTTCTTCTTCCCTATCTAAAGGGCCATTCGTATTTGTTGAATCCTGCTCATGACCTAACAAGCAGAAATCAAACCCTAACCTCCTTTAACATGAGGCTAATTTACCATCTATTTTTTTTCCCTCCCTGCCCGTACACAGGTGGATACGTGCCAGCACCACTGACTCCTCAACAAGGTACCTGACAGCCATTTATGATGATGATAATTATATTATGGCGATATCTTGTCAGCACCTCAGTTATTTTCCCAATTTCCCCTCTTTGTTAAATACCAGATTACTTGAATGAAATAGGAAGTCCATGCAGTGTGTGTGTGTGTGTGTGTGTGTGTGTGTGTGTGTGTGTGTGTGTGCGTGTGTGCGTGCGCAAACAAGGTGTCTTGACACAACCAGTGTGTGAATTTATGATAATCTGCATTTTCCTGAACATTGGAGATTATTGCTGGTGGGATTAGTTGAGGGAGAGCACGTCTGCTTTCCTCATTTGCTGGATTGATGTTTGACAGCGTTGGGGGCATTCGCAACCAACCATAACTTCACTGTTCGGTTGGTGGTGCCAAGGCCTATAATATCTTTCGGTATTTTGATTGCGCTCATAAAAATATCCAAAGGACAACTGCCAACTGTTCATCTTGACTTGTCGTCTTTAGCCAGTTATTAGCATGGGGATTTTTCTGTCAATCTTGCCATCATCAACTTGGCTTACAAAAAAAATCACGATCCAAACTGCTCCCAAGCAACCTCGTTGTGCTGTCAAATCAATTGCATTTCCATGGTTTATTGTTCCTTATTCCTGTCTGTCTCTTTTTGCAGCTAAAGCAGCCAAGTACATTGGGAATCCATTGCAAGGCTTTCTGGGTGGTGCAGGAGCAGGAGGAGCCTACAGAGGTAACAGAACTGCATTGGACAAATAACTTCTTGAGTATACGATATCTGGATAATACATGTGGCATGGTGGTGTGGTTTGCACATGCGGCTCTCGGTTCTGAGGTCGGAGGTTCAAAGTGGCTCTGTGTGGACTTTGTATTTTCTCCCCTTGCCTGTGTGGGTTTTTCCCTGGATAATCAATACACATTCCAAAAACATGAATTTAGGTTAATTGAATATTCTAAATTGTCAAAAGGTGTGAATGCGAGTGTGAATGGTTGTTTAGCAATCAGTTGACGGTTTTACTGAGTCTGGGTGAGTCCGAGGGTCCTTTGATGTCAATTTCAGTGCACAGCTGAGGGCAGTAGGATGTCAAAATGGCAGCCCCTTGAGATGGATTCCAACGGGTGGATCAATCAGAATGATTCTTCTTCCAACGCATCTTAATTATGGAAAAAAAAAGCGTGTGATCATTTAAAATCTGAAAAGGTGAATAACTCCATGTCCTCAGGTAAACGAAATTGATTAGACTTCATGTTGAAATATAAAAGGCTTATTTTTCAAAACTACAAAATTCTAAGATATTTGGTACAGATTTAGATGCCTCACTGTGACACAAATGTAAGCAAAACATTTTTGGAGTCTCACTGCTTTGAAGGCAAGTCTGTAGAAATCATTGAACTTCCTGTATAATTCGAGTTCAAGTTCAAGTTAACTTTATTATCAAATGTGCTCAATGTGCAACAAACATCAACCACAGGACAGAGAGGAGCCGCTGCGGGTGCCCACACTGCCATCAACAGAACAGTTAACATAAAATGACAAAATAATACAACGCAACACAAAGACACAGACAAAACAAAACAAAAAATAACAAAAGCGTGCAGCATTAAAACAAAAAAAAAAAAACACCACAACTATTGGGGAGAAGCTGTCACAAAAATGCTACTGTGTTGTAATGCTAACATGTCGCTAATTGCGCGCTGATTGTTTCCTACAGGCGCAGCAGCAGCCGCACCGTGTCAGGGCAAATACTGTGGCAGGAGGAAGTAAATCCGTTCCTGAGGTGTGACGTGGCCTGAAGAAAAACATGGTGCTACTGCATGAACTAGAATGTACATTTTAAAACACAAATGTTTTTTTACTGACTTGACTTTGATGTCTGCTCTTATGCAAACCCACCGACCAAGAGTTGTGTACTTTTTTTTTTCCTCATGTGACATGTATTGCTGACAGTGCCTTCAGTCGTAAATGTGTGAATGTCAGTGCACTCCAAGACCCCCCCCCCCCCCCCCCGCCCCCCGTCCCCTTTATGTAGCTATCTACTTCAAAAACTGTATAATGTGCATCAGCCCGTGCTCATTCCGATACAGACTTGTACAACCGTGCGTGCTTCATGTGGCTCGGACATTTGGGGACACAGCGTAAGACTGCTTGAAAAGGTTGCCTGCCAATGTGACCTGTGCAGGATGTTCCAGCGCGCCCTTTTCAATCTTGAACCAATCAAGCTGAAACGTTGCAGCACAACCCATGAGAAGGCGGCTTTTGGTGGCCAAATCGCAACATCGTCTCCGGGCCCTCCTTCCTCGCTGCTATTTTTAGCCCCCATTGGTTATAAAGTAGTGGGAAATGGGACTCCAGCCAGCCCATCTGTTGTCATTTGCCCCTTTTTTTCCCCCCCTAATTTTATTTGCCCGAGCATTTTTAAATTTCGACAAATGCTTTATTGAGATTAGTCTCTAAAATGGAGTTGCCTTATACTTTTATTCTTCCAGTGTATTTCTGGAAAGTTTGCATTTTTGCGCGTGATACTTTTTCCTCAAGTGTCATTTCAGGAGTTATTTACAGTTATGTAATAATGTGCATTCAAGCTTATAACTCATATCCTATTATTACAATTGTGTGAACATGCAGTCAGACCAAGCCTTGATTCATGAATCGTAGTACAGAATAACACTTTTGTTTAATGGGTGCATCCGTGCCCCATTGTTCAATTACTTGAGCTGCTTTAAAGGACAAAAAAAAAAAGAGGAAAAAGCTTAAATGATCAAAGGTTCATGGGTGCTGTTGCTGTTCTTTCTGTAATTGTGTACTGTATTTTGTACTAATATGAAAGTTGTTGGCATTGGTTCATCCACTCGGAGCACTTTGAGCCTCACTGGGTCAGATGTGCCGTGGGATACACTACATCTTTATTTAAAACTATTTCCAAAAGGAGGAACATTGTGGTTTTGCACTTTTTTTTTTTTAAAAGAATGTTTCCACACACACGTGCACAGACTCACATGAGTTAATATATCCTGCCGTTGTATTAGCATCATCAAATAACAAAAATAAAATGTGTTTAAAAACTACAAAAAACATGTCCTGTTTCAATTACCGATGTTGCATAAAATACATGAACCGTTAGTTGAGTGCAAGTAAATATCATGAAAGCATTTTCAGTCATGGAGGAAGCACTTCATGCATTGCGCTAAAACCCAGAGTAAGTAGATGTAAGAAAGAAAGCTGCAAAAAAAATGTCATTCTTTCGCATAGCTTTCATGTTCAAAAACGAGTAGGAGAAAGTTAAAAAAATAATAATAATGGGACCCCTTGTTCTCTATATAGTCTTGACAATATATGAATACGATTATTGGTTAGTCATACAAATACTCTGTTATACAAACCATACAATAATAGCATCCTGTTAGAAAGCTCCCCATCCTCCCCATATACAGTACATACAGTGTATGAAGAAACAAAAATTTCAGCAAGACAACCTTCAATAAGACCAATTCAGTATATGTCGAGCATCTCAGTATTTTATATGAGAGCTATTTATTGTGTTATATAGGAGAGAAGAGAGGATTTCAGTATGGTATATGATGAACATTTTTAGAGGACATTTCATCATAATGTGTGCGAGCTTGCCAGGCCATTTTTTTGTGACTACTTCAGCTTGATGTGTGAAATGATTTCAGGATTTTAGTAAGAAGTGTGAGGATTTTAATTGCATGTGTGGACGCGTATCAGTTTCCCCTCCATTTTCTTCAGCGTTGTGTTGGGGTTTCAGTTGTGTATTCGTGAAAAGAAGACATCCTGGCATATTCTATTTTAACATTGCCTCATAAAATGTAGGAATGCGTATGTTTAACCAATGTTTCTATTGCTCAGTTGGTAGGAAGTTTAAATATTAAACCCACAATATGTTCCCAGTAGTCAGATCCCGACTTTCCACCCACCAGTGCCCCCATGTGAGAAGAAAGGGAGGGGCCAACCACGTTCGACCAATCGGCGTCGTCCTGTGGTCGACCGAGCAGCCTCATTGGTTTGCTGCCCTCTTGAATGAAGCCCCGCAAAGGCGCAGACCCGAAGCGGGCAGTAGGAAGGGAAAAAAAACGAGCCCACCGCTGCCAACACACCGCCGGCCCGAGGTGGTTGGGCATCGGTTATTCGTCGAACAGAGTCTCCTGGCTCTCTGTCGGAGAGTGAATGCGGTTGATGCTGTTCTGCTGCACCTGGAAAGACGAACGAATGGGAGAGGAGGAAGGTAAGGAAATAAAATTAAAGGGAGGGTTTAAAATGTTTACCCGAGTACACAGGCCGGGCGGGATTCGCTCTAACGTTGAGATGCTGGTGGGCAAAAGATTTCTCCTCTGTAGTTTGCTTTTTTTGTGATTTGTGTTGTATTTATAAAGAGTGTGAGGCTGCACGTCCAGATGGTTGTTTAAATGAGGCCATGCTGCCTTCTTCGTCATACTTGCGTGCAAGTGTTCAGCTCCAGGTCATGCACACTCTTCTTCTAGAGTACATTTGACAAGCATACTGTATTCTTCTTGTCACTGTGCTGAAAACATTATAGTGCTGCTATTTCTTATACATGTTTTTCACACTTAAATATTTCACAACTCAAATGTTAACATCTCACGAAGACAACTCAAGTAAAAATGAAATGCATTTTTCTAATTGAACATTTTACTTAATAAGTGTACAAAAAGAAGGAAAAAAAAGTCAACATCTAACTGGCCCTATTTGAAAAAGTGCCCCTGAATCGATCACCTGGTTTGCCACCTTTGGTAGCAGTAACTGAAGCATTTGCGATATAACTGCTGATGAGCCTTTTGCATCGACGTAGTGGAATTTTGCTCAATTCTTCGCAGAATTGTTCAAACTAAGCCATATTGGAGGGATTTCGAACATTTACTGCCAGTCATACCATAGCCCCTCGATTGGGTTTAAGTCTGAACTTTGATTTAGACACTCGAAAAACGTTTAGTGGATGTGATGACTCAGGTAATGTTTCAGTGGACCGCTATTCGTGACTGCGTATTTGCGTGTGTAGATATGAGTCAGAACGTATTTTGCGCTATTTTCTGCTGTGTCTTTGTTTGTCTTTCAGCTGAGCTATTAGAATGGTTCTTGCAGACACCAGAGTTTGCAAGAATGAGCAAGTGAAGTGCTCTATAATAAAGAGACAACGTGATAAACGTGAATTCATGAAGCGCTGAAGTGGAAGGAGAGACATTAGTGGCCATCTTCGGCACTGTGGGGTTTCAGCAGTAATTACTCTGTTGTTTGTTTCTGTACTAGTGATACTACATTTTTTTTAAGTGTACACTCAGTAATAATTACTATATTGTTTTATTAGCACTTTGTATTCATTACTGTGTTGTTACAAGCGCCCGGTGCTCCTGTTGAATTCGTTCCAAGTGTGTTGTAATGCCATGTAAAGCTTAAGACTCTTATGGCCCGCGCGATCCATTACCAAGCATATTGACTGATAGAGATAAAGTACGCTAACATCTCTTACTCAGCCTCTCAATGCATTTATGTCTTCATGGCGTCAGATGTTAAAAGGGTGCGTGATGTGCGTTGGGAAAGATTCACTTTCAAAGCTGGCCCAAGTGAGCTGTGATGCCTTGCTATCTGTCACTCCTGCATCCTCCTCCTGAAGGTTTCCTTCATGAATAAGCTTTCCCAGCGCAGCTAATGTGGTTCTTTGGGGTCAATAGTGAACTACTTTTTGAAATGACAGAATGCTAATGCTCTCCGTTGATTGACAAAATGAAAGAGATATGAATCCGAACGCTGTTTATCTTTGCGGTTGTTGTTTGCAATGTAGTCGTGTCTGACCGCACGGCGTCGGACTTACTCCGCTTCTACTGTGTCAATCTGGTTGCAGTTGGAGGAAGTTTGCCCGTGTGTGCGGGGTGCAGACAAAGGATCTACGATGAGCAGTATCTTCAGGCTCTCAACACTGACTGGCACACCGTCTGCTTCAGGTACACTGTATGGACCGTATTCAGCTGTGCAGTCCATTCGGCTACACTGCGGGTTTGGCGTGTACTCAATATTGATACAGTCAAACCTCGGTTTTCGTCCATAATCCGTTCCAAAAGGCTGTTTGAAAACTGAAGTTGTTCAAAAACCGAAACCCCGCTCTTTTTAAAATAAAAATGTTTATTGAACACGTCTACTCACAATGGAAAGCAACCCGAGGAAGCGTCACTTCCTCGTGTAAGGAAGGCGAGAGGAGTCAAATGGTGCATTCAAGGTCGCTCAGTTTGTTCGAGAACAGAAATTTGTTCGTCGTCCGAGGCATACAAAACTCGAAACAGAATTGGTCGAGAACCGAGACGTTCGAAAACCGAGGTTTGACTGTATTTGAAGTAGACTTTAGCGGTGATTCTCAAAGTCTCGCTAATGGTACGCGGATTCTCCAGTGCACAGGTGTCAAAGCCCGGTCCTCGAAGGCCGATTTCCTGCATGCTTTCCATCACTCCCTGCTGCAACACACCTGATTCAAATGATCAGCTCGTCAGCAAGCTGTGTGTGATAACGATACTGTTGATTTGAATCAGGTGTGTTGCAGTAGACAGACATGGAAAACATGCAGCGTGGCGGCCCTTGAGGATCGCAGTTTGAAACCCGAAAGAATCATTGCATACAGTTCAGTTGAGTTTAACTTTTAACTTTAATACATTCGTATTTCATCTTTAAATAAGTGTTTGTTTTGAAACCATTTTTATAGTTTAATATTAATTTTATATATTAATGTAAGTGCCATTGTTTTTCCTCTATTTAAGCGGCATTCAAACTACGCATTGTTTTGAGAAACACGAAGGCCTTCTATGTTTCATATGCACATTTGACAATAAAGTTGTATTCAATTCAATTCAATGTTGCCACATTTTATTGTTAGTCATGATTGTGGTACATGGGGAACTAATGTTAATGGAGTTTGAGAACCACTCCACGATCACTATCCCATTTCAGTTTCTTGGATTTTCTTGCATACATGTGTTGAACTTGATAGATTTTTTATTTTGAAAAAACAAATGGGATTATGCATTATATCCAAAGCACTTTAGGATGTCTCTGCCACTCACATAGTGAGCTAATGGTCAGTCCGGCAAGGTGCCCAAGCGTGCTCCCAAGGAGCCATTTTGAGACTCTGATCGTGGCGGATGCTGTCGGGAACTTGTACAGTACGTGCTGAGCACATGGAGCACATGTGCACGGGTGGGTGGTGTTAAGTGCATGTGTGACATTGTGTGTAAAAAAGCTATTCACGCTTTCTGAACCGTGGAATATGCACATAGAAACACACATGATTCCATTGTTTAAGACCAGAGTAGAGAAATGCATCAATCATTAAGGTGATACCCCGATTTATGAGTTTAATTGGTCCTATAGCCAAGATCGTAAGTCAATTTACTTGTACAGTGAAACTCCTCTACAACGAAGTCATGTTTGCGGCAAGAAATTTTTCACAACAGGGGGGTTTTCACTGTAGCAAATTTGAAACAGGAAAGTGGGAATGGTGTTAATGCACGAAGATTTTTTCACACTAGGGGGTATTTTCACCCATGTAGATTTCGTTGTAGAGGAGTTTCACTGTATATCAAATCAGTATTCCCCATTAAAATGAATAGAAATGTCATTATGCCATTCCGGCTTCCAACAACTACCACACAACACTTTGTTACGTGTTTTTAATTTAGAAAATATAGGCTGCGTTGTAAAAGAATATACCGTAATAAACAAAAACAAAGCCCTTCACTTCTAAGGGGCTCTTGCACGTCAAGGTTGTAGTTTGTATTGCTTTCCCAGCTTCTGTTCTGCTTCGGCCTCCCACACTACTTTCCCTTCTCCTTTCACACTGAGTTCAACTGAGACGCTCAGCAAATTGACTCTCGCTTTGTGGAAAACTCAGCACTCAGTACGTCACTAGTGATTTCCATCGGCGTGGTGGTCTGAATGGGTAACATGAGGAGGATATCTGGACACGTGGCGGCAAATCTTTTGTGCCTGCGTATTTGTATGCGTGTGTGTGTGTGTGTGTGTGTGTGTTCACAATGATACAATGATGCTCATTAATGGTGCTCTGCGCCGCTTTGTGTTCCTTTAAAGCAGGCGCGTGTCACCTATTGAGCCCTCAGTGTTGTCAGCTCCTTTACAATCATTTGCGGTGTCTTGTATCACTCATGAGCATCCTTCCACTCTGCTCTAATAAATATCAACAAATGGAATTAATTAATTCGGTAAAAGCTAGAGGTGCGCTCATCATGGGCAAGAATGTCATTAATTTGGCGGAATGACTCTCTGTGGAACAGTGGTTAGCATGTCAGCCTCAGAGTGCAAAGGCGCAGGGTTCAATTCCGGCCCTGGCCCTCCTATGTAGAGTTTGCATGCGTCCCTGGGTTTTCTCAGGGTAGGTCTTTCAAAAAGAACAAAAGGAGATTTTTTTTTTCATTTGGAAAGATCGACTACGTTAAAAAAATTTTTTTTGCTGATTTTCAGTGTCGTCAGTACATAATTTTACCACCAGAGGGCACACTGCTACTCCCCATTTGGAACACAGCAGGCAGGTCAGCACAGTAGCATACTCCTGTACAAACGTTACATACAAAAGAAATTGGGCATTCTCCATATCTTTGAGCCAGAAATGTTTGAAACAAGCACCACTTCTTAAAAAAAAAAGGACGACCAATAAGGTTTTAATTGAAGGAGCATTTTTCCAGTATGTATTTTGAGTATTTGCTTGTGGTGCAGTACTTGAATGCGTCATACTGAGACGTGTTTCTAATCGGCTCTTTATTCGACTTCCATTCGATGAGAGCATGTGCTCCATGCTGCAGTGATACTGCATTAAAGTGCAGCAGCGTCCGGCCGCAGTAAAAACTAACTCAGCTTGACACTCGCGACTTTGACAGTCATCCCAAAGGACTGCAAAAGCTTGTGCTTGGCACTTTTCTCCTCGCCCGCGCGGTTACGGACTGCGCAGGGAGGGTGGAATGTGTGTCTTCTGGATCATGAAAGCAAGTCCTGCTTTGAGACCGGCACATTTCTGACTCCATCAGAAAATGTCAAAAAAAAATGATGTTGCTATGGTAACAGTGAGAATCGCCTCGGCAAGTGAGAGCAGAAAAGGCTGCAGTGACTCAGCTGCTTCTGCTTGCACAGCAACTCTGCCAGGCAACGCAAGCTGCAGTACATGAACACAAACGGAGTGAAGAAAATGTGACAATGAAACCGCTAAGTGGCTTGCGCACTGAGCTCTTGGTGCGGCGAAACTGTCGGCTTCTGTCAGGATTGGCTGTGAAAAGCGAATGGCACTAAACCGATGTCGTTTTCTAGATTGTTGTAGTTTTTTTCAGTTTTGCTGAGCTAACTGTGCCGCCCTAGTGCAGCTTGGTGTGAGCTAGATAGCATATGTCAGAGTTCCTCACAGCTTTCTTCCTCAACCATTTGCTATCTTTTGCCTCCACACATCCCAATTCACTTTTGCATGCAACATGATATTCGTCCGTATTTTTTAAAATTGGAGATCACGTATTGGGGGCGAAAATAACTTGCTATGTTTTCTAGCGTAAAGTTATGTCACAGATTCCACAAGTCACAGATTCCAAAGGTGCAGGTTGAAATCTGTAATAAGGTTCAATACCTGTGAGGCTAATTGACTTGTCGATTTCAACAGCTTGGTGATGGCATGCCAACCGCATGACTGAAAACATAAAATTAGCTTTTACTGTCTCAATGCGTAAAAAAAAATGTCCATACAGTCAAACCTTGGTTTTCAAACGTCTCGGTTCTCGACCAAAAATTTAGAGTTTTTTATGCCTCGGATGACGAACAAATTTCGGTTCTCGAACAAACTGAGCGCACTTGAATGCACCATTTGACTCCTCTCGCCTTCCTTACACGAGGAAGTGACACTTCCTCGTGTTGCTTTCCAATGTGAGCAGACGTGTTTTCGAACAGCCTTCTGGAACGGATTATGGACGAAAACCGAGGTTTGACTGTATAGTGCTTTTCAAAGTCCTCAAAGCGCTTTTTCATACAGACCCAGGGCTGCCACTTTTGTAATTAAAAGCCACTTGCCTGGTTCAACCCTCGACCCGGCTTCATCTCTGGTCATTTTTAGCCTGATCCCCGCAATAGAGGTGAATTGTGGCTCATTTAGGACCGCCCCCTCAAAACAGGCTGATTTCACAGGACTGAATTATTTTTTTTTTCCAAATCCAAAATTCTAAAAATGTAAACATTTTACTGATGTGATTTTAGTGTGTTTATAGGACTGTTGGCCAAAAATTTGTTTCACTGGTTGCCCCCCCCACTCCCTCATGATGTCAACTACATTCCCAAAGGAGAGACCAACAACAGGAAGTAGTTGAGGCCAAAAAGACAGCTGCACTGTGGGAGGAAACAAAGGAAGGGAGAAGGGGAGTAGAGAGAGTCACTGATGACAGTCACTGCCGGGCTGTGAGGCGAGTGACGCTTTGCGAGTTCAGCATCAACGCAGTGGACATGAGTGTGGCTTTTAAGTGTCAAAACGACACCTTCAGTCCTGTGGGGGAAATGTCAGGAAAGAATCAGCACAGCAAGAGACGGCTTCAGCACACCAAGTAAGTTGAATGGCTGAAGTGATGTGCCGGATTGAAATTTCACATTTGACGAGCTGTGAAGTGGAACTCCTGATGAGCGCTGTCTATTTATGTCCTTTTGCACTTGATTCTATCATTTGAGGAACATTAACAGCAGTCCATTCATTTATGTTAGTCTATTAATTCAGATTTGTATCTGGATAATAAGTAAACATGTCAAATAAATGGAGGATTTTCTCAATTCCTTCAGTCCAAGACCCAAAATCGACTTCCTGGGACTCTTCATTAAAAAAAAAAAAAAAATCATTACTTTGGCATAAAGTACTTTTAAAAACGGACTTGAAAAGATTAAAACAAACATGACCGAGCCATTTGTCCCTCTCTCTTGAGTGGAAGTTTTCTAACTGCAAAGTGAGGACCAAGTTTGGTCTTGTTTTATGTTGAGGGGGAAGAAATTTCATCTGTGCTGTATGTTACACATACGTACAGCACATTTGACAATAAAGTTGTATTCCATTCCATTCCATTCCATTCCATTCCAAGTTCATAATATTGTGCATGTACCTCAAAGGTAAAATATTAATGTTACCTTAGATCTACTAGTTGTAATATAAATGTTCATTTTTATATATAAGACACAAACAGAAACAATTCAAAATGGCCATCAACTTCAATGGCGGATGACAATTACTCAACCAGACAATAATCTTACAAGGGCAATTCAGATATAAGACAAATATGAATCATTATAGGAGATGCAGCAAGGCACAAAATTAAGTTTTTTTTAATTATTATTATTAATTTCTTCATGAAATCTACCATATTCCAAAGATTGGTCTATGGTGACCTGTTAGTCAGGTGATGCTTTTGACGTTGTTTCAATTCCCTCTGTGGGTTTATATGCGAGTCATTTTCACTGATATGAGTGTGATGGTTAGGGAATACCTGCTTCAAAGTGTCAAATAAATTGACTGAAGAATCTTCAAAGTGTGGCTTTCTTTTAGATGGATGTCGCCTCTGAAATGTGTCATTGTGAAGAGCACATTGGCAACTCACTTCCTAAATTTAGGCTCTTTAACCACTTTCAACTTCTGTCTGGATGCAAATATACAACATGGTGATTGACTTCCTCTTGTCTAGCACAAGTATCAAAGTTCATTTGAATAATTCTACAATATTTCATGATTAGTTAAGATTAGTCTGACAGGATTTTTCATAAACAATCTCCATGACCAAAATACTGGCCTCTCATTTGTCTGTTGCCGTTGAGTCGTGTAGCGTAATGTGTAATAATCACATCTATACGCCTATGCGGCATTTGTCATTTTTCTCAGAGCAAATATAATATATGCTTATAAGTACAGTACTGTTACATTGTCTGTCTGTATGTGTTGCTGCACCATTTGTGTTCAAATGGCTGTTGCTAATAGGGTTATACACAGGGGTGCACATAAGCATTCGTAAATGTACCAGATTCAAGCCTGTCAAGCCTGCCGGACACTGAAAGAAATGTTGAATGTGCTTTACAATACAAAACAATACCATACATCTTTATTGATATGGTCCTTTCACAACAGCTGCAGCAGTCACAAAGCGCTTTACAAAACGGTTACCATAAAATAACAAAATATAACACAACATAACATAAGACATGGGCAGTCATGCAATGATAACCACTATTCCTGCGTACACCTTGTTGTTTGAAGCCGTCTTTCCTTTACTTCACCTTCCGGATGAGAATGTGATGCTCAGCTATTTCTTTTCTATTGTCTAAAGAACAAGTTATTTGCAACAGTTTCTTCCCCGCTTGTTTGTAGTTGACTACCCTTTTTCACCTAATAGCTTTTATGGTAAATATTGAATAGCAACAACATACTGTATAGTGTTTAGGATTCTTCATTCTGCCATTGACAAACAAGCCTGACGGTGACTTTTTCTCCTAAATGCTGATGACCAGACACTCCTCTGTCTCCCCGGAATCTCGCTGAACAACAATCAGCTTCCAGAGCTTTCTGTTATTCTGTTATTGTTCCCCAGCCAGTGAAACAAGTGAGAAGTTCCCAGATTGAGCTCGCGGCTTAACTCTCACAAAGCAAAACGCTGCCGTCCACAGTCTTTACTCACGGGCTCCCCCAAACTCCTGTTTACCAGCTGAATAGTACAGACAGACATTGTCACCCCAAAGCATCTGTTCGTTTCTCAGCGTAAAAGCAGTGCTGTTTAAAATGCATTGCCTATTTTTCTCCCCTTGGTGTGAATTCTTCAAATCGAGTAAATGTTCAACCGTGAACACAGATTTTCCCTTGATATTTCCAAGGTCACAGTTGTCCTATAACCAAAGGGATATCCTGGTTTAGAGCCGCCTTGTAGAGAGAAGGTGGAAGGTCAACATGGTGTGCTAATGTCTGTTCTCACACAGAACGGTGACATCATTGCTGTGGCATTCCTGGTTACCATGGAGAGAGAAAAGGCAAAAAAGAGGAGGTTCAAAAAGGGGGCACAGTGTTTTGGGACCGATCCTTGGGCTTGTTGTGAGAGCTGAGCGACATTTAAACCTGAATTCATTGGGTAAAATGATGTCCCGTCGGGAGTATTATTGTCTGTGTTGAGGAATTCCTGCTGGTATTTTCTTTTATGCAAATGTGAACGTTTTGGCACGGATGCCGTAATGCCCCCAATTTGCATGATCCTATGGGCGGGAACAAAGATGTCTTCCCCAGGCTTTGTGTGTGTGTGTGTGTGTGTGTGTGTGTGTGTGTGTGTGTGTGTGTGTGCATGCGTCTTTGTCAGTGGGACTTCAGCTTTAGGAAAAAAAAAAAAAGTCACTCAATACTAAACTCTCCGCCGCAGACGCATTTGGCTTCATCACCATCAGTCAGATAAGTTGTAAAAAGCCTTGGTAATGTTATGTCGTCTCGTTTTCGCTCTCGTCCTTGACATATTGATCAGATCTCAGCAGCACTCCTGCATGCCTTGCAGATCGAGGTGATGGACGTCCCTCTGAGCTTTATGGATGATGGAAGCTTTAATAATTCAGGAGCAACTACATTTCTCTGTGTGCGGTTGTTTGTGCATGTCTTCGTGATGCATTCTTTCCCAACCTTTATTTTGCCAAGGCACATCTTTTACATTTGAAAATGTAAATGATGTCTCAATGAGGGAATACACATTCATGATATGCCTTCTTCCATTTAGTGAAAGTTCTCCTCCTGCCACCACACATCACTGGCATAGATAAATTAACTAAGAAATATTATTTGTTGTAAAAAGATTTTCAGACAAATAATTAATTTCCCACCGCATATCTGATGATCTCTCACCGCACACTGGCTGGGAATCTCTGCTGTAGGTACAACAGTCTGTGACACGCACTGAAGAAACTTTATTTTTTTTACTACCGTATTTTTCGGATTATACATCGCTCCCGATTATAAATCGCACCAGCCCAAAAATGCATAATTAAGGAGGAAAAAACATATAAGTCACACTGGAGTATAAGTCGCATTTTTGGGGGAAATTTATTTGATAAAATCCAACACCAAAAACATACATGTCATCTTGAAAGGCAATTTAAAATTAAAATAAAATAGAGAACAAAAGGCTGAATAAGTATACTCGCGTTACGTGACTGACATGCCTGGTAATGTCAGTAACGACGTAACATATTAAGAGTTAATCAGAAAACTCTAGCATAAAGAACATGCTAACAAGTTTACCAAACTACTGTATCAGTTTCACTCCAAATCACGAAATCCAATGAAATCTTCATCCTCGGTGTTACTTTTAAACAACTACTTTTAAACAACTCACCCAAGTCGGGAGGTAGACGATGCGCCGCTTCCTCTTCTACGTCGCTTACGTCAGACTCATCGTCGCTTTATCAACACAGGCCGAGAGCGCCCTCTTGTGGTTTAATGGGAAAATAACATGTGAAATGACATAATCACGTGTTAATAATTTCACACATAAATCGCACCCCCGGCCAAACTATGAAAAAAAATTGCGATTTATAGTTTTTTTACAATACGGTACTTCAAATTAGGAAGGTGCAGGATGTTAACTGAGTCTGAAGTCAAGGGTGTGGGTATGTGTGTGGGTGTGCGTCCTCGTAAATATTTCAGGTTTCGTCTGTCTGCTGATGGTGATCCTTGGCTCACATGAAACAGGTCCATTTGGTTCCATCCACTTCCTGCACCGGTCGTATAATGGCCCAGGGCAACACCTGTACACACAAATTGCTTCAGATTTAGCTTCCTCATGACACTTGTGCCGTATGTCAAATAGCCAAAAAAAAAAACATTGTATGAATGCCGGGAAACACTAAATCCTATTTGGATTTGCCGCATAAATGTGAATAATACACTTTGTGCATACGGAATGTTCTTTTGTATTGTTATTGCACCTTTATGTCATCCAGCTTTGTTCAATTCAAAACATTCATCCAGCACTCGTTCATTGCCTAGAGCACATTTCTCTCATCAATCACTCCTATGAACACGGACAAATGAATCATGTTCACTTTTGACCGGTGTCTGCCCCCCCCCCCCGCCCCTCCCCATAATTAATAGGATGCACAGATGTTCCAGACTATATTACACCCTGAAACTGTCTCATAACATGACCTCAGGGGTCTAATAAATATGAATGAATGAACAGGCCGATAATGAGCATATGGAGGGCATTATCCATCCATCAATCCATTTTTTGATCCGTTTTATCCTCACAAGGGTCGCGGGGCATGCTGGATCCTATCCCAGCTGTTTCCGAGCAGTAGGCGGGGGGACACCCTGAACAGGTTGCCAGCCAATTGTAGGGCACACAGAGACGAACAACCATCCACGCTCACACTCACACCTGGGGACAATTTTGAGTGTTCAATCAGCCTGCCATGCAATTTTTGGGAGAATGTGGGAGGAAGCCGGAGTACCCGGAGAAAAGCCACACAGGCCCGGGGAGAAAATGCAAACTCCACACAGGGAGCCCGGAGCTGGAATTGAACCCTGCCCCTCTGCACTGTGAGGTCTATGCGCTAAGGCGGACGTAATGTGTTCAGAAATTATTTTAACTAGTTTAGAGTTCTGGGAAGATATGTCATTAAAATCTTCTAATAACCGCTTTGTGGTATAAAAGTAAAGCAAGGCAAGGCGGATTTATTGACTGTATTTTTCAGACAATGAGGCGTACTGAAAATCACAAAATGTTCTCACAAATTCACAGTGTGCCTTGTAATGCAGTGCACCAAAAGAATGAATGAATGTCGGCGTCCTCGGTTTGTCGTCTTTTATTCAAATTCCTTCCTATTACGTTTGCATGGTCATTCTCAGTTCATCGCTAGCAGCCATCTGTAGATTTTCTTCAAACCGGAACTCATCTACTTCCTGCTTCTGTGTTGAAGAAACATGGGTAATGTAGTCCCACTGGCCTCACGTGAACTCTTTCTGGCGGGACATTTCCAATAACTCAATGTGGGCCAATATCAAGACTCTCCGTGGGACCAAGAGGAAAAGTTAAATGGAAAGTGAAAATCCTTCCTATTTACTTTCACATTCATGTTTGTGTTCTCATTCGCAGTCCTTCCTGCTTTCGTTTCATCGATTAGATAATGTGGAAGCTGAGCTTTTCTGGTGGCATATTTCCAATGTTACAATATGCTGGGTTTCCCCCAGAAAAGTTACCGAAGCCTGGTGGTTGAAAAGCTGACCAGCTTCATAATGGATCTTTCATTTTAGTCAGTGTTCTGTATTTACCTTACTTTTTGGTAAGCCTTTCACAATAAACATTTTTTTTTTTCTGGACAATACACAGCATTTACCAAGAAACTATCACGCTAAAGGATAGTATTGTTTGTTGCTATTTTTTTAAAATGTCACTGATATACCTGTGATGTTTGAGCAAAAGTAATTAAAAATACATCCTTTTAGAGTGCAATTATCTTTCAGTTCTCAAGGACGTTTGCATAGAAATGAACAAAAGATAGCGGATAAATAAATATCAATGTTAAATTAAAAAAAACACTCAGGCCCTGTTAATTTATAATTTTTTCCCCCCACAACACCCACAAATATCAACACTTTCACCACATTCCGTACTGGTATCTATAGTGGCAGATTAACATTGACTTTTATTTCCTTTCTTCCTGAAGAATTATTCTTAGTTTGTCTATTTTCTAAATTCTGTTCGGGACATTAGAGCAGTACTGCGTGTCGGAGTGTTTTACTGCATATATACAATACCCAAATTCCAATGAAGTTGGGACTTTGTGTTGAACATAAAAGTCAACAGAATATAATCATTTGCAAATCATGTTCAACCTATTTTTAATTGAATACACTACAAAGACAAGGTATTTAATGTTCAAACTGATCAACTTCATTGTTTTTAGCAAATAATCATTGTCTTTAAATTTTTTGGGCTCACTGAAAGACTTTGATTACGAAATCGCGTTCTCATGGTCCGGAAAGAACCCAAGTCAGGCCGAGAAGCAGTAGTTGAGTGCAGACAAAAATTGCAGCCTTTTACTTTGGACCAAACAATTTCACTCCAGTGCACAGAAGGAGTAAAAGGAAATGGCAAATGGAATTTATTGCTCTGTCAGACACTTAAGTTAATTCCATTGAGGATTTGAGTAGGAGGGAGGCGACAGTTTTAGATTTACGGACTTGCCTCCTCCATTTCTATCCCCGCCGCTTGTGCCTGTTTTCAGGCCCCTGGGTGTCTCCAATCTGTTCTGATTCCTTTTTTCATTTTTCTCTGGTCATGAATTACTCCTTATGATACTTGCTTGTCTGTCACGAGTCATGTGCAATGAGTTAAAAAAAATAAAATAAAAATCACCCGAGCTCATACGGATTTTTTTCACATTCAGCTTATGTGCCGGGGTGTGCACATGCCTAAAATCAAGACTCACTGGGTATGTCATGTTGATAATCCTCTTATAGTCTGTGCAACTCCAAATGCAGTCACGCAAAAAAATACCCAAATGTGAGCTTTGGGATCCCTGCATAAATTATCGCAATACTGACTGGAATGACTCCCCCGCCCCCCACCAAGTACTGTAGTGAAATATTTGATCATATCCTGTATTGAGATTCATATCTTGAGGGCATTTCAAATTCTGGTTGCCACAAGTGCATTCACCAATATGTTTCATTCTGCCACTCCCAGATACGTAGTTTTGCATGGAAAATGAATAAAATCACAGCCGTGAACCACTTAGGTGTGAATTTGTCTCAGCACAGATTTGTAAGGATGTGTGTGTACCGGTATGTGTCTCAAGGGAAGTTATTGAAGGGTGCAGGGCAAGGGCAATAACGTAGCTGCTGTCTGGATGCTGCTGACATCTTAAAGCCTTGACCCACTTCCAAGTCTCCTCCCACCCAAGCGTGCTGCATACTGAAGCAACTCTCTCAAATGCTCCGCGAAGCATTGCATGCAGATGCTCAAGCGAGAGGGCGGGCCTGCGATGAATAAATTGGTGTCTCCGGGCACTGCAAAGTGAGTGCAAATCAGCAGGGCTGGCCAACGGACGACCTTAAACCAAAGTCAAAGCAGGAAAATTGCTGCGCCTGCAAAGTTTATCAACACCTGCACTGGTTTACAAGCTGTACACACGAGGAACCAAGATGAGGAATGCCAGTAAACTGAGGAATGTGACCATGTGTGTTCGAAACTGGGGGCTGGATGTTCAGACGGACACTTAATAGGAAAGGAGGGGGGCTGGGGGGGGGGGGCACTCACTTAGTCACAGCTGGTCACACACAGATTTAGACGGATTACAAAAAAAAGAAAACACTTTTTTTTTCACATGCACACATTAGTGTATCATACAAAATGAGGATTAGCACACTTTTCACTTTTGGGCAGAGTAAATACTCTGATCTGAGAGTATTTTAAGGCACTGTCATCCCGCATGCTTTGAATGCATATTAAAACCTATTAAAATGTTAAAACTCGTAGGCTAACAGAATTAGCATTGATCAGGAGTGGCCCAACCAGTTGATCGCGGCCTACTGGTAGACTGCACACTGATCGTAAATGTGTGTGTTTCTGTGTGTGTCTTTTTTGTTGCTGTCCACTCTCTTTCAAAGCGAGTTCGTTTTGTCTGCTATGCAACAATGGCAATAGCACAAAAAAAGGGGAATCTAGAGCAGCATTTCAACACGGAAGCTACGATAAGGATGTTGTAGAATTTGAGTAGTTTGGTTACGTAAATCCCTGAACTCACGTGACCTTGTTGTGGATGAAACGTCGCATTGCAGATATTGGGGGTGGGGGGGTGGGGGGGGGTGATCATGGGTCACATGTAGGTCCACAAAGTAAGATAAGAAAACCTTTATTCATCTCACAATGGTCCCAATTTACAGCAGCAAAAATATGAAAGGGAGAAGTAGAAGAACAAGCAGTATATAAATAAATATAATATAAATTAATATAATATAATATACCATAAAAGTAGGAAGCATTGCCCAAAATATGGGTTGGAGCTTTAATCCTAGATTCGTTCTTAAAAGATTTCCTGTCACTTGAAGGGTCTATCCAAACTACCCAAAACAACCTATTCGTCTTACACCCTTCCAAAAAAAACTCTGGCATAGTTCAATCGGGCCTGTAATGGACTCACCATTCCAAAGAACATTTTTCCACTCCTCCAGAGCGTACCTGGGACATGTTTTACACAATGTCTGACTCTTGACATTGGGCTTGGTGATGTAGCTGTGCAGCCCATGCCAGCCACGATCCCGCTCAGGTTAATAACATGGAAAGGGTTGGAATTCAGAAAATTTTAGTGAACAAATTGTTGGCATTCAGCAACCCAGCGGAGTAAAATTTAAACGACCAATACTATGGACAACTCAGTTTTTGTTCAAATAAATGCCAAGGCGCTTTCTTGTATCAACGTAACGTTAGACAGGATGGCGCTCGAGTCGTTATGATGTTGCAGATGACAGCATTGCCTTTGTCTTTGAAAATCAGTCACACAAACAGACACACAAGGGCACAAAGGCCCAGTCATAGCTGTATGTTTTTTTTATGTGATCTCATATGTCTCGTCCTGCCCACCTTATTAGTGTGTGCTTGTGATAGACCGTACAAAGGTGCTCATTATCACCACCGGGACTATCTTTTGGGTTTGCGTAAAATGTAAAGGTCACGGACACCCAAACAACAGATTCGTTTGGCTTTCACCCCGCCGGTGTTTTTGATTCAGATGTTGAAAAGTGATGCAGTGAGGAGGCAAGTTTTCAGTCAGATAATTGTTTAGCTAGAACCATCCGGTCATTCTATCATGTAAATGTTCATATCCGAGAAAGTAAGTAACCGATTCTTTGTTCAAAACAACATCGAGTGGTCATCCTTCAGGGTGTTGCATATCATATACGAACCAAAATGAGAAGGTACACTAATTATGACACACAAGGTTGATGTGTTCCTTTTTGTATTTCCTTTGTTAGATGCTGTGAGTGCAGCAGCTCGCTGTCCCACTGGTACTATGAAAAAGATGGACGGCTCTTCTGCAAAAAGGACTACTGGGCCAAGTTCGGGGAGCTGTGCCACGGCTGCAATGACCTTATCACCACTGGCCTCATTATGGTAAGAGGATTTGACCGCTAACAACTCATCTTTCCTCAGCTCTGCGGCCTCGGCTCATACAGTACAGTCAAACCTCGGTTTTCGAATGTCTCGGTTCTCGTACAATTCGGTTTTCGAACAAAAATGTCGATTTTTTTTATGCCTCGGATGACGAACAAATTTCGGTTCTCAAACTAACTGAGCGCACTTGAATGCGTCACTTCACTCCTCTCGGCTTTGCTTCCTCGTAGCGTCCATTGTGAGCAGACGTTTTTGTATGATAATAATAATAATACATTTTATTTATAAGCGCCTTTCAAAGCACCCAAGGACACTTTACAAACCCACCTCTTTTCAGAATGGTTTGCCCCAGCAGCACGGGCGAAGTCCGTGCGTGCTTTTGTTTACGGCCGGCAGTTTTCAAGACAGCAGCACATAATCAACACTCTGGTGTCCGGTGTCTCATTATTATGCAATAATCATACAGAAACAGCTTCCTCGTGGAGCATCCATTGTGAGCAGACGAGTTTGTATTGTTCAGATAGAGAGAGAGAGAGTTCCTTCAATTTTTATGTTACTATGTTAATGTTAAAATTGGTGAAAATAAAACATATTACAGTTTGTTTGTACAGTATTTTACATATTACCTGCTCTCCTATTACATGTGTGCAGTTTATGGTGTGAAATTATAAAAAAAGTGATTTTAAAAAGTTTTCTTGACTTGGAACGGATTAAATTTTTTTACATTGATTCCAATGGGAAACATGGTTTCGGTTTTCAAACAATTCGGTTTTCGAACAGTCTTCTGGAACAGATTAAGTACGAAAACCGAGGTTTGACTGTACTTTTATTTACATTACATTTGCAAAGTACTGTCAATCTCCTCTCAACTTCAAATATGAAGTACAATGAAAATTGTTGGCATTCCGTGTCACTTAGTTTAGACCACTAACTTTTAGAGAAGACACTGAATAATTATGCAAATGAAAAATATGCTTTGTGCAGTTTTTTGAAGCTAATTCATGACTAGCATTTGTGTGCAAGTGCATATGTGTGTGTTGTCTGACACGTAGGAAATGGCTGCCTCAAAATAAAAACTGGCTAGACTCGCGACACATGATGAAATACAGTACCTTCCTTGATGCGTGCGTGCGTGCGTTTTGATCCTTTACTGTGCAATTTCAGTCATGTAACGTTGCAGAGTCACCCTAAAAGTGTTTAAGTGAGCAGTAGTTTATGACCCTGTACATTATCCTCGGGTTAGTGTTCCCACCTTAGTCACTACTGTTTAGTTATTTCGTGCTATCGAGGCTGTTGCATTGAAGCTGTTGTGGTACTTTCTTGGGGATTTTTTTGTTTTGTTTTGTTTTGTTTTGTTCTTCATCTCAAGAAATTCCCAAAGAGTGGAGTGTGAAATCTCAAGTCACAAGATTTTTTTTCACCGAATGAAAACCCAAATCACATGCAGCGCCAGTCACAACATGTACTTTCCACTTGTTGTTTTCTTTTTTGTTCTGAGATGAACTTGAGTCACTGCTGGGCTGTGTGTGTCATCGATCATTTAAGCACAACGTGAAGAAATTCAAAATCATTTTAATGACATCAAGAAAATGAGATACGCCGCTGCTTACATTTGAATGTGTTTCCATGACACCCCAAAAGTAAAAGATATGAATTTAAAGGACAACTAACCAACATGGATTGTGGGAAATTGTGTTGTAGCAAACACTCTTTCCAGTTTTTCTTAATATAATCGTTACAACATGTTCATGAATGAATTATAAGCCATCAAATATTTGGTAGACAAAACAAGAGCAAACTGTTGTGCTGAAGTGCTTTGTACTTTTAATTTCACTTGATTGTGGGTGGTACACCCACACAAACTGTACGTGATCTTAGAAATTGAACACACTGACGTCAAACTTTAGCAATGGAAAGTGCCAGAGTGAAAGGTAACGACTTAGTAACCTTCTGTGGGTGTGAGGTGGGTTTGTGTTGCATGGAACGTGTTTGCGATGCCCAACGACATGGAGACAGACAGTGTCTGGTTTTCATTGTTCAGAAATAGTAGCTGAGGAAATGTGGTGATGTGATGAACGTAGTTGCCAATATGCAAAATCGGACCTGCAAGTCCACTTAATTGTTGTCCTCCTGGGTAAAACCGGAGTTGGAAATAACGATATTTGATATGTGAATGAAAACTTGGGTAAGTAATGAACCTGGTGCTTTGGTGACGTATAGCAAATGCAAACTTTCATGCAAGTTCTGAACACAAAATGCAGTTTGGCCCAAAACGAAAATCCGCAAAGTAGCGACCAATTAATATATATGTTTTAAAAAGAAATGTTTTTTTGTTTTCCGCAAACGGTCCGCGAGAAGCTGTGAAAGTCAGCAAAACAACAGTGAGTCACATAGAGCAACATATACAGTACTGTACTCCATGTATATGATTTTTTTTTTAATGAATATGTTTGAAAAAATCCGCGATGCACAGAAGCCGCGATAAACGAACCGCGAAATAGCAAGGGATCACCTAAAATCCTGCCAATACAATTGTGCGGTCATTTCAGCGTTTATACAATAAAGTTTATACAAACCACTCCAAACAATGCAGATGCTAATTTTAATACATCCTGAAAGTATCTAGGCTTTTTCACCTTTATTATGAACCTCTAAAGTAGCTGATCAAAGTTTAAAACACACAATTTTCTTCATTTCCAAGCCAGTAGATCATCAGCATCAAAAATATTGCTAAAATTAGTCCATGACTCAGATGGTTTTGAAGCAGTTCCCCTTTCCGTAAGAATTTGCGACGATCATCTGCAGACTAAAATCCCCTATTTTGGCACATTGTTTCACTTGTGAAATGTCATTTAGTTCCCACCCTAGACACTATAGTGTATGTATTCTATTGATAATTGTGTTCCTGAACCTCCTCTTTTAAAACGGGCACATGACTGAGCTGTTTGTCAGAAATAATCAGCCACACCCTTCTGTCGTCATCGTTGTCATAGGCATTTGTTCCACGACACATTTACTTCTTTGAAATATGCTTTTGAATATATATCAAAACATCCCAAGGATTTATCACTGGAGAGCACTTGGCACACTTGTTTCTTGTCTTGCTGACGTGAGCCCATTTTTAGGGACTGGCCATGTCTTATGCAAGTGAGCCAATGCTGCAGAGTCTTTGGCAAGTCCGTCCTTTGTTACCTGACGACTGGCGGCTGAGTTGGGCAGCAAATTACACCCACATTATACAAAGTAGACACATTTTCAGAAGTTACCAGTCAATTTATTGAACTGAATTAACTCATTCACTCCCAAAGACGTTTTTAAACGTCTTTTCAGACTTGGTCTAGAATTGGCTGGTACTGAATGAGTTCATTTCACACAAGACTGGCCAGGCACGCGACAAAACCAATTTTTTTTATATAAGACATTAAAAGTAAAATCTCGTAAAATACCCATTGAAAGCTTTTTTGAATACTGGATTCTAGAATTCTGATTCTCACAGCCTCAAATGCCATTTGCAGAGCATGCCCAGCAACTTATTCATGAATCCCCAGCAGCTACGCGTCACAGCAGAAGCGGCGTGCAGTTTGTCTGGCCGCCTATTAATACCTCACCATTGAGATGGCCTTGAGCCCACGCCTGTAACAAGCGGGCGGGGTCAGCATACTGAGTAGACAAGGGCAAGTGAGACGCTGCTCTGGTGTGGAAGTGACACAGCAGTGTGATAGAGATTGGACGAGAGAGGGAGGACAGTGATAACGAGATTAACGGATCTCGCATGCGTGGTGGGTCACATGCCCGATGACGGCATGGGTACAGTCCATCAACAATGTGACTTACTGTTTGCGTCTTTGTTTACTCATTTGGTGAATTCCTTCAAGCCCCCTGATTGAGGGGTTTGTTGTTGGGTTTTTTTTAGTGGGTAGAGGCAAGTTTTCTTTATTGCAATGTGAAGATCTGTATCAGAAACTGCCTTTAGAGCATTATTAATTCAAAATCTATATTTGGGTATTTGTATGTAACTTCTTCATGAGAGCTGTTTTTTTAAATGTCGCTCCTTTTTGGACCTAATAAGATACCGCTTTCAGAATTGTCAATCACGACTGCCTTTTATCTTTTTAAAGGCTGAAATTGCACAGAAAATGCAGGATAAAACAAGACGTAACAACTATTGGCATCGCATACCCGGCAGCAAAATGACATTGGAATGGCATAGTACAATGTTTTGTAAGCATTGAGCATTTGATTACATTAACGTGGATGACAATCAACTTACCATTCATCCATTACCTGAGCCGCTAATACTCACATGGGTTGCAGATGAACTCATCAATGAATGTTTTCGGGGTTTTTTTTTTTTAATGGATCATTTGATCTCTGGAAGATATGAACCTCATAGTTCAAAGTGGAGGTCTCTTTGGATGTAGCTTCCCAAAGCTCACATTATGTTGTACATATTTACGTTAAAAAATAAAATAAAATAAAAAATCGGACTGTGCAGCTATGGCTAGCTTGCTTGTTGCACTTGGTTTACCGCAATTTGCTTCAAAGCCTGATTACTTAATCGATAATTCGATGACAATGCCAATCTCTTGTCAGGAGCTATCAGTGACCAAATTAAAATTGAAGGGGGACCAATAAATATTCTAGTGTAAACAGTATTGTACAATTATTTTTTTAAATTTTCTTTGTGTGTGTGTTTGTGTGCAAAGTTCAACTAAAATGCAGACAGTTTTAATATCAGGATTTGCTTGTCATGATAGTGTATAAAGTAAGACTAGGTTGTAATAAAAAAATCATCTGTAATTTCCCACAACAAATGCCACATGATTTTTGTTTTTACATTTCAACATGAGTCACTCTGTTGTGGTCACAATGTGCCGAAGTGGGAGATCGAAAGTGAGAATAGCATTTGCTGTTGACACAAGTGTGTGTGTGTGCGGGGGGGGGGGGGTGGAAAGATAGCCGGCCGGCGTGCGTGCAAGAGGGGGCGGGGCCAAACAGGAAGTGATGAAGTCATAGCTAAAGTAGGCGAGGAGGAGGGGTGTGGGGGTTTGGTGTAGGAGGGCAGACAGGAGGGATGAGCTCAGCTGCAGAGGCGTCACTTTGCTCTGCTCTCACCCTCCCAGTGCAGCTTCAGTTTTCTGCCGCTGCGACCCGCTGCCTGCTCGTGTGTAATTTTTGGCGTACTGAGGCCGCCTGTTCTCTTTAGAATGCACTAGAACAGAACAGATACGCCCGGCTGGTTGGTGGCTGACATGGTGGGAGACTTGTTTTTCTGGCGCTTCTGCTGTCTTAGGCTGTGGAAAAGGGACAAGAAGGTGAGTGGGAGTTCAACGGATGCTGATGCTGACGATGTATGCCGTTAGTACGCATGACTAGCGGTTGACGTGGTTTGCCGGCCGCTGCGTGGACTTCACTCCATCTTTTCTCCCCTTTTAACTTTGAAGCCGATGACCGCGTAGCTGCAGAATATGTGTCATTTCAATCTGGCAGAATATGTGTCATTTCAATCTGGGTCACTTTGGATGCTGTGTAATTCCAGAGGTCTCCTCTTTTCTGAGAGGCGCTCAAGGCTTTTTCTTCATGTCAAACTGATGAGCCATAGGCACTATTTTTAGAGAGAATGGATGACCCGGTTGTATGGTAATTTATTCATCTTTAACCAGTACTTCTGCCTTTCCGGGCCATAATTCCTTAGTACCACAGTGGGTGTGATTTCTACAGATAGATGCAAAGGGCTAACTACATTACCAGGGTCTGTAAAGCCAGGCCTGGACAAATGTGTGTGCTGTGCTGCTGTACTGTTCGCAGTTTCCATTCTGAGCATCAATGTAGCCCACTGTCTTCTCTTGTGGCTCTTTAAACTCCTTGTGTTTTCCGAAATGATGTCAAGTTCATTACAGTGAGTTAAAGCAAAGCCAGATCCGCGTTTAATTTGTTGAAACCACTGAGAAACATTGCGTCCGCTGCTGATATGAGATCATTGTCCTCCATACCCAGCCAGACTGTCTGACTGGGGCTAATGGAGGGGCACGTTCATTTCTTCTTCTAATCTTATTTAGTGGGTTTTTTCACCTGCAAATGTTTGACCTCAGCAGGAAGCATATTGTCCAGGCAAGCAATCACTCAATGAATATCAGCACTGGCGACGAATTGTAAGATGTCAAGCACCTCTTGACATAGTTGTACTCGCATGTTTTTCACGATTCGAGTAGGACATTAGACAGACTGGCTGAAAAGTGTCAGTGCACATTCCACAGACAAAGCTCAAGTCAGTAAAAAAAAAGAATGCACATTAAACCCACCTCATCTCTGTTTGCTCATTTTAAATGAATGTAATTGTGTGGACCAATTTAATCAAAGAAATGAGCTTTGAGCACAGGCATGTCAAGAGATTGAGTGAACTTTCACAGACTTCCTGCAGTCATTGTGCCTGAATATAATCTGTTATGAAAGTCCTCACAGCCAAAATTTAGAATAAACATTTCCTTGAGTAAATCATGCCGATAGAAATAATCTGTTTCCTGTTCTAAGTATTGCCCACGATAAAACCTATTAGTTGTTTTCAAGACAATGCATCTTTATTTATATCGCGCTTTCCAAAACATTTAGCACAAAATAACAATAATACAACAGAAACATTGACAATTATAGAATCGTAACAACTATTCCTACATACCCCTTGTTGTTAGAAACGGATAGATGAAAGACTAATTATACTCCTATTTAGAATTTGAAAACAATTTGGAGTTACTTGGACAATTGATGCCTTGATATCCTTCTGCGACAATGCTTGTACAGCCAAACCTCGGTTTTCGTCCATAATCGTTCCAGAGGGCTGTTCGAAAACCGAGATTGTTCGAAAACCGAAACCACGCTGTTTTTAAAATAAAAATGTTTACTGAACACGTCTGCTCACAATGGAAAGCAACACGAGGACGCGTCACTTCCTCGTGGAAGGCATGCGAGAGGAATCGAATGGTGCATTCAAGTGCGCTCAGTTTGTTCGAGAACCGAAATTTGTTCGTCATCCGAGGCATAACAAAAATCTAAATTTTTGGTCGAAAACCGAATTGGTCGAGAACCGAGACGTTCGAAAACCGAGGTTTGACTGTATCTCAAATGATCTTTTCCTATTTAAAAGAATGTAAAAGTCATTAATCTGTTCCAGCCCCCCCCCCCGCCCCAAAAAAACCCCATCAACAAATAAAACTAACAAAAAAAGCTGAAAAAGCAATAAAAAGTATAGCACTTTTTTTTAACGTTACATGATTTCATAGAATGTTGATTTCACACTTCAAGCAACTGTGCTGCTCTTTGTATGTGCACACCTTGGCCACTAGGAGGCATAATATTCCATGTAAACATCCATTCATCCATTTTCCGATTTTGGATGCGAGTCTCTTCGAATCAAGACTTGAAAACATCGCTCTCTTTCCAATGCACATTCCATCGTTCTTTCATTTTTATTGCCACTTGATTGTTACTTTAACCATTTTGTAATAAGCAGAAAGCAGGGTGCCTGTGTACCGCTGACTTACAGTTCAATAACTGACATTTTTTTCCCAACAGAGAGAAATATGATAAAAGGTACACAAACCACTAAGTCAGACATGCTGGCTTTTGAGGGCTGGCAGACGTTGAAACTGGAAGATGCAAAACAACTAAATCATCATGTCCCGTGACTTGAAACCCCGCAGCTATAGAAATAGAAGACTGTGTTGCGAAATAAGCTTTCCCCTGAATGCACCAAACAGTTGGGCCTTCTCCCGTGGGGGGGGGGGGGGGGGGGGGTGAGACATTTGGTCAGAGTTTACCAAACCGCAATGAGCTCATACGCAGTTGATAGACTACAGCAGCCTGAACACAGACAGCACGCTATCTCATTTAGTAAAAATGTGATGCGATGGTTTATACTGTACATGTGAGTTGTTTGGTCAAGAGTCACATGGTCCCCACACCACACGAGCAGTAGTGGCTTCCATTTGGATGTGTTACAATAGCTTCATTCTCCTCGTATTTTTCTCTAGCATTAATATCTTCCACCTTTATAATTGCCACCTTGGGGTGGATGTGTTTCCTTATCATAATGACCCCCAGCTGTCGTCTGTCATATGTGGTTTGAGTGTGTGTGCGGGCTCGTGCTTTCGTGTGTGTATGTGTGTTTAAGCAAATAGCAGCTGCGGTGTCATATTGTACAGAGCCACACACCCTTTTCATCCCTGTCCAGCTGTCCTCTCTTCTTCCTGTTTCCAATTTGGGGGTGTACACACACACACACACACACACACACACACACGCGCGGGTCAGATTTCCATCACAACAGAGATATTGACATGACGTTCATTTCCTGAAGCCCTCATTTGATTAGTTATCCAGTAATAAATTACTTCTATTCAACGGGTCACGCAATAGTATATTTCCTTGGCATTATATGCGTCAATTCTTTCCTTCAAAATATCTTCATTGTGTGAGATGGTGCTTGTGCATCCATCAAATGGCCCGACGGTATCATAAATGAACGGTTTATGGCTCTCATGTTCCCAAGAGGTCTTAATTCTTTTGTTCAAAGTCAGCTATGACTATTATGCTTGAGCAGAGTATTGCTCCTGCCATCTCTTCCTGTGTGTTTCTGTTGTCAGTGCTGCTCTCCCAAGAGGGTGGGGCAGGAGGCATGTGGCCGTGGACACTGATTTAATTGATTCGACTTGGACTGATGCTGTCCATGTTTCCTGCCTCTTTGTCTCGTGTTTCTCCCTTTTCGTTCTGTGTGTCAGTTGGTCTTTTTAAAAGTGACTCTTTAGCGGTGCTTTTTAGCCCTTTTTAGCCCTCAAATTTGGCCCCTATAAATTCTGCTACTCAAATTCTACCCTTAAATCCTAAAGGGTCAAATTTGGCCCTAATCCTAAATTAGGATTAAAGTATTAAATACTTGAAAAAAACATATTTTGGTGTTCAGTGAACATACAGCAGTCATTTAATGCAAAATTCATCATTTTCCAAAGAAGAAAAGGGTTCTTGGCCTCTCCAGGGTTAAATGTTTAGCACACTTTACAGAGTACTCTCCCCGATCGCGCATAGCCACATCTCTAGGTACATATGTCACTATCACAAGCTTAGAGTGAAGGTGCCAAGTTAAACTTGGGACAACGCAGCGTAAGATGTGAGTCTTATACATATGTATGTTATGTTATTTATCTTATAGTTAGTGAGGTAATTTCATTTCTGTCAAGAAAATGAAATCTGCAGGAGTTGATTAATGTGCTCATCGCCGCCTCTGTTTTTGGCCCTAACTCAATTCTCTTGCTTTTTGCGCAACCGCTTGAAGCCCAAGAGGCGATCTGGCAGCAGTAAACCTAATCTACCAGATCTTGCCCGACTTCCCACACGAGTCCCAGACCTTATGTTGCTTCCTGGGTGCAGGAGAAGGCTTTATTCGCCTAACATTGCATTTTGTTTTCTCTCACAGGTCGCAGGGGAGCAAAAGTATCACCCCGAATGCTTCACCTGTCTCAATTGCAGGACGTTCATCGGTGATGGTGACACATACACTCTGGTGGAGCGATCCAAACTCTACTGGTGAGCTCTGACTTTTGAAAAGTGCTGCGGGGGTGGAATCATTTTTAGGACGTCTGCATCACGGTTTGGGAAATAAGGGTTGAAACGATGGCTCCGGTGTAAAAGTGAAAAGGGCTTTGCAAACACCTCCAGAGGGAGACGTGGCATACATGTAAGGGAGTTCCCTGTCTTTCGCGTGATTTAGCTCTGGTGTTTGCCAGCTCCAACCCTCGGCATCGAACTCGAGTCACAATCAGTCAAGTAAAATATAAATGGACCATGGCCGATAATGAGCCCGCTTAAAAAGATTGAGAAGTCAACTGTAATCCATGCATGCATTGCACTCCGACACTTTCATTGCATACGATGAACATTGAATAATGAAATCAAATGAACTAAAGTCAGCCTTTCTTCTCCAGGTCCTTAATTTGAATAGTAACTCAAAATAATTATCGATCACGATCAAATATCGTGATGCGCTTTTCAGCCATATGAAGAAGCCCTCCTATTGTATAGTCAATTATTAAAATCATCGTTCGTCGCAGCTCTTGTTTCATCTCATTTGACTGTCTATGAGATTTGTAGATTACTTACAATGCAACTCAATGTGTAGATAGTGGCTGTTTTCCTAGTTTATTTTGGCTTCTGCCGTTACAAACTAAAATCTAATAAAATGACCAAAAGAAAAATCTCTGAGCCGTTTGAAGTGCACTAAAAAAAACACACACACACAAATAATGAGCAGAAGACCAAAGCGAAAATAAATTCAATTTTTTATGAGCTGCAAAATTACAGCTTGAGCAAAATTTTGTTCATCACGCTCAAAGCAGGAACAGTTTCAAAATACTTTTTTTTTTGAAGCCACAGAAAGTCTTGAAATCCATTAAAAACGCAATTTCAAGTGTTTTTGGGTGATTAGTGGTGTTTGAAAAAAACTAAACCAATCTGCATGAGTCATCTGGACACAATTTGGATATGGCAGCAATTGGTCTTGCAGTTTGACCAAATATTTAACTCATTCAGTACCAGCCAATTCTAGACCAAGTCTGAAAAGACGTTTAAAAACGTCTTTGGGAGTGAATGAGTTAATATGCCTTGGAGGCTTTCGGTATGCATATTAAACAGTGCTCACTGTAAGTATGGCTGTCGTCAATCTTTGGTTTTAAAAAACAAAACCACTCACATAGTGGTTTCAATGAGAAGTTAAACCGTTTTTGGTCTTCAGAGGAAGTGATGTGAAAGGAGCAGTATAATACTTGGAAAAAAAAAAAAAGAAGTGGTCTTCTGTGCATTCAAAATTAAACAGTGAGTCAATCATGATTAAGAATTCAATATCTCTCCATGTTTCTCCGCCCTCCCTCCAGTGGTCACTGTTACTACGGCACCATCGTCACTCCCGTGTCGCTGCCGGACTCACCATGCTCACGGATCCCTCACACGGTCACGCTGGTGTCGATCCCCGCCTCCGCCGAGGGCGCCAACGGTCGCCGGGGGAGGGGCTTCTCAGTGGCTATCGACCAGTCGCTCAGCCCGAATGAAGACTGCAGTCCTGAACTCGGACGCACCGTCAGGGTCTCTCAGTGAGTCTCTAAGGCCGTGGTTTTGAGAAAGCGAAGGGCGAGCAATGCATGATGACGGAATTAAGAAAAGATATTTAACAGAAATATGGGAGAAGAGATCAAAGAGTGAGTAATTCCCCTTTGTGTTTTGTCCCGGATCCTTTTCCCCAGGGTGGATACTGACTGCATTAGTCCAGATGTGAAAAATTCCATCCATGTGGGAGACAGGATCCTCGAAATCAATGGGACGCCAATCCACAATGTTCCTCTGGATGAGGTATTATTTACTTCACAGCCTGCAAAACATTAACTGTATGCCACTTAGGGATTCATGGTTGTTCGTCTACCACATTTGTTACATAATTTTGTGAGCAAAACAGCTGATTTTTGCATTTGATGTGCCTCTTGGGTTCTCAACGTTGGTTCAATAAATAATAATTGTAATCTACTTTGATTTATTGCATTTCTGGCCACAAATCATGGTAAAACCAAACCACTATCAAACCAAAACATGATTACAGTGGTACCTCTACTTATGAACGTCTCTTAGAGTCTTTATACAAAATGTTCAAGTTACGAAACGCCTCAACAGGAAAATCTTTATTTTTATTTATTTTATTTATTTATTTTTTACATTATGCCCAACTATCATTTATTGTGCAATAATCTAATTGTAACAAGTATTGGTTATATATTTTGATGCATTTTTATCCCTTAGGAAACATTTATGACTGAATTTTAGGGGGGCTTGGAACGGATTAGGGCATTTACATGGAAAAAGCATCTCTACTTACAAAATTTTTAAGACATTTCTTCCAGAACCAATTAATTTTGTAAGTAGACTGTACCTGCGGTAATTACAACACAACACATTAAAAAAGTCAGCGGACAAATACCAAGGACTCACTGTGAACATATTGCATGACCATTTCTTCACCTATCCACAATTGCTTGTTGTCATGTTAAACTGACCTTTCAGTGTGCCCTTTCTCAGATCGACCTGCTCATTCAGGAGACGAGTCGCCTGCTCCAGCTCACCATCGAACATGACCCTCACAGTCGGGTGCAAGAGGGGAGCTCTTCAGAGCAGGTGGATGGCCCGTTGTCCCCTGCGCTGCCCAGCCCCATCTTGCCCATCCTGCCTATCACCCAATCGCCAATCCCTGACGTGAGCAACCTGAAATCACGCCTTGTCACGTAAGATGCTTTATTTTCTTATTTATTGTAATTTGTAGATAGATGACTAATGGGCAACAATGGTGTCAAAATTTTTGGACTAGACTTACAGTTTTGTTTGTTTACGCCAGTCACTTAAATGCTAAGGGACTCTTTATGCTGCTCATTATTAATTATACAATGCCGTATGATTAGTTCTTACTTTTTTCTTACAAAATGTTTTCTGAATGAATTTCTCCAGGCGGAGCTACAGCATTGATAAGTCGCCAGGCTCCAGCAAAGCTGCGTCCCCCATCTCGCCGAAGAAAGACATCAACCGCTCGGAGTCACTTCGAGTCGTCTCCAACCGGACACACCGTATCTTCCGTCCATCTGACCTCATCCACGGAGAAGTGCTTGGGAAGGGCTGCTTCGGACAGGCCATCAAGGTACATTCGATGCTATTAACATTTAAATGGAGTACGCCTTATAATGTTTTTGAGAGATGGTTCGTTTTGTACTCATATCCGCAAATTCCAGAAGCGATGTAGAAAATGGAAGGATTGCCCCATGCCGAGGATTAACTCCAGTTGCTCTTAACTAGTGATGGGCCAAAAAACAAACAAAACGGAGCTTCAAAGCTTGTGTCGAGTAAAAGTGGGCGTGGAAAATGAAGTCTCGTTTTGAGACGCGTGTCAACGGCGTTATTGTCACCTGACCAGGGGAAATTGACATCTCGTTTGGGGCTGTGCGGAGAGAGAACATCCATATATCGTCAGTCACACAGTTGAGATTCATTCTGTTTAGTTGCAGCGTAGTGTGTACAGAGTTGGTTCATGGGTGGTTCATGAAGCTTCACTTGGCCAATCTCTACTCTTGTAGGTGACCCACAGGGAGACTGGAGAGGTGATGGTCATGAAAGAGCTGATTCGCTTCGATGATGAAACGCAAAGAACATTCCTGAAAGAGGTGAGCCGATGTTTACGCCCTCTTTAGTTCACCATGCAGACTACATGTGATGCCGTTTGTCTTCGCTTCTGGGTGTAAAAGGAACGCCTTTGTGCAAAATTGTCATCAGCGTATAAAGGCGGGTCAAGTGAATTGGGTTTTTCTATGAGGGAATGACCTCAAAAGGTGCTTGGCGATTCGGCCCAGCCGCCGTGATGACAGTAGGTGGCGTCCACAGTGATGCTTCCGTGCCAAACAGAGGAGTGAACTTCCTCGAATAATGTCCTGAAGTGGTTGACGTGGAGGAAGTAGGCTGCTCAATGCTGCAATGTCAGCACAATTCTTCATTGGTGACAGACCAAAGATACTAGTGCCACCTAGAGGCTAACAAGCAACTTACATACACTGATATTGACCTTCATAAATGGAACCAGATCTTTTATGCATCATCTATGCAGTCATTTTGTGATTATTCATGTGCAGATACAAATGTGAAGGAGTTAAATGTATTTGAATAAATGAAAAACCGTAATACTGATTTAAAAGACACTAAAATTGCTCCATTTTTCAGCCTCTATAAAACTGACTCATTCACTCCCAAAGACATACATGTCTTTTCAGACTCCGCACGTTCAATCCCAGGCAAGCTGTAGAGGTGGTGCAGATGAATGCGTTTCTGGCGAGCTTCTCTCATTCTGACACACAACAAGAAGTTTCTATTCAATTCTTGTAACAGTAGTTTAGGAAGCACCCCCGAAGTCTCAAACTGACCGCAGAAAAGTTCTTTCCGTATTGGCCCGAATATAAGACGGTCCTGATTATAAGACGACCCCCTCTTTTTCAAGACTCAAGTTTGAAAAAAGACTTTTTGAACACCAAATTAATTTCTATACAGAAAATAATTACAGTACATCTGATACAAATGATTATAACAATATATTTGAGAGAAAAAAGCATGTTATTTTGCCTCATTCAAATCTAAAGTGAAATCACATTCGTAAATGAATGGCTTCTGGTTTTTGAAATGACATCATAACTTCTCCTCAGCTGCCGGTTAACCTGGCCGATCTTTGACCCACTTTTCTCCAGATTGTCACTACGCTTCTCCTTTTTCTGTTATCGCTTCTATTATTTTCTTCTCTTTTCCTTGTTACCGCAATTTTTTTATTTTTCTTCTTCGTGCTACCGCTATTTTTATTTTTATTCTTCATAGCAGGGGTTCACTTGGGCCTGGGGAGTCAAGTTCAGCATTCACTTCAATGATATCTGGCGCCATCTAGCGTCATGAATGGGTATAATGTCTAGACCCCGAATATAAGACGACCCCCACTTTTTTAGTCTTATTTCAATGCAAAAAACACCGTCTTATATTCGGGCCAATACGGTACTTTATTCTGGCCAGCTGTTGACATTAAAGTCATAAATTTGTCATGTGAATGTCTCATCAGGTGAAGGTCATGCGCTGCTTGGATCACCCCAATGTGCTTAAATTCATTGGCGTGCTCTACAAAGACAAGCGACTGAACTTCATCGCAGAGTACATCAAGGGCGGCACCTTGAGGGAAATCATCAAGAAAATGGTGAGAGGAATTCCTGTGTTTGGAGAGGGAAATGTCCAAATCATTTTTCAGGATCGAGGTTGATTTGTATCATCTAACAGTGACTTTCATCTCCCAGGATAGCAACTACCCTTGGAACCAGAGGGTCGGTTTTGCCAAGGACATCGCCGCTGGGATGGTGAGTTGAACACGCATGTCAACAGTTCACAAATTCCAACCGGATTAGTTCATTGTTTGTCGTGTATTTGGCTTCCCATTAGCACAATGATCAAAGTCACGCATGACTCGGAATTACTGCTGTCACAATGTTGGCCCCTTGAAGTGAAACAAGGCACTTTTGTTCCCTTGCTATTTCTGTATTTATTTTTACTAACACTGCAAACGTTTGTTTTCTTGTCTGTCGTTGTAGTCATATCTGCATTCCATGAACATCATCCACCGAGACCTGAACTCTCACAACTGTCTTGTCCGGGAGGTACGAACTCTTTGTTTTCAAAGACATGTTTTCTTTGCGCAATCAACACAGTGGATTAGCCACTAGCAAAAACAAGGCTAAGTTTTCACTCAAGCTGCGCTGCACTTCCGAGAATGCACTGTTCGGGTTTAGCGCCGTCAGAGTGAAGTTAACTCAAGTAAAGAAGTGAAATCTCAAGCAGCAGATTGCGCTTTAATGTGCTGTTCTCTCCGAGATATTTCTTGATTTTATTCCAACCCTCCAACGGCAACGAATACTGAATAGCGGACATCTTGTGTGTGTTTTGTGAAGAACAACACAGTGGTGGTGGCAGACTTTGGATTGGCGCGCCTCATGGTGGACGATAAACACGAGAAGTTTTCGCAGGGGAAACTGTCGGGTTTGAAGAGACCCGATCGGAGGAAGAGGTACACGGTGGTGGGGAACCCTTACTGGATGGCTCCCGAAATGATCCACGGTATGAATGAGGAGAACGTTTATGCATCTTATTGAGGCAGACCTCTTGATTATTTACCGTATTTTCCACACTAAAAGGCGCACCTTCAATGAATGGCCTATTTTGTAATTTTTTTTCATACATTGGACGCACCACATTAAAAGACGCAATCTATAATGCATCCTCTAGATGGAGCTACGTTCAAGGAATCACCAACAGAACGAACACATGTCAGTAAAACATATTTAATAAAGCAGCGACATAGTTCACTTAACCAACAGCAAGTTATAACATTGACTCGTGAACGTTGAACTCTCTTGCCGCTGCTCTATTTCCGTGTTCACCTGCGTAACCGATCGCTTTAAC
The DNA here is from genome assembly GCA_018466805.1 of Hippocampus abdominalis. NCBI lineage: Eukaryota > Metazoa > Chordata > Actinopteri > Syngnathiformes > Syngnathidae > Hippocampus > Hippocampus abdominalis. Next base: position 5,258,932 of record CM031703.1, read on the forward strand.
TTTAAACTCTGCGTTGTAAGAATGTCTCTAGCAAGGAGGCATTTTAGGGTTGACGTATTACCGTAATGACCATACACAAGGCACATCGGATTTTAAGGCGCGCTGTGAGCTTTTAAGAAAATGGAAGGCTTTCAGGTGCGCCTTTTAGTATGGAATATACGGTACTTTTTTTTGGTGTAAAAATCTATGTTGAATAATCACTTTGAACTTCAATCTGTTTTTGTTCTTCCCAGGAAAGAGTTACGATGAGAGGGTGGATATCTTCTCATTCGGTATTATGCTCTGCGAGGTGAGTCATCCTCCAGGACGTCATTGTTGTACTGTGGGAAAATTCTGCATGAAGAGCAGTAGATGCGATTCTTATTTGCGTTTCATTTTCATACAGGTCGGGGATACGATTTCTAACGATAAATGTTCCTATATAAAGGCACACACAATTGTCCAACCATCCATTTTGTTTCCTAGCTGTTCAGGCGCGCACGGAAGTTGTTCTCCACCAACTCTGTCCAACAACATGTAGGACAAGCAAACGTGATAGTCACGGTGCCATATCGAAATTCATCAAACCTCGGCTTGTTTTTTTGTTTGGTTTTTTTTGCCTCACTCCACTCATAGTTCCAGTGTGTCATACACATGTAAATAGCCACATCAAACAATGAGTGCAAAATGCTGTCCCAATAATTGGAGCAGCCTCATGAAATGTAGCCACAGCTTATTTGTTCACTCGTCAGTCATGTTTGAGGAAACCAAAAGTTCCAAAGAACTGAAAACTAACCGCTGGTGATGCAACTGGTGGTTTTTATCCCTGGCCACACTCCATTATCCTCCATCCATCCATCCATTTTCCGAACCGCTTCATCCTCACTAGGGTCGCGGGGGGTGCTGGAGCCTATCCCAGCAGTCTTCGGGCAGTAGGCGGGGGACACCCTGAATTGGTTGCCAGCCAATCGCAGGGCACACAAAGACGAACAACCATCCACGCTCACACTCATACCTAGGGACAATTTAGAGTGCCCAACGAGCCTGCCATGCATGTTTTTGGAATGTGGGAGGAAACCGGAGCACCCGGAGAAAACCCACGCAAGCCCGGGGAGAACATGCAAACTCCACACAGGGAGGCCGGAGCTGGGATCGAACCCGGTACCTCTGCACTGTGAAGCCGACGTGCTAACCACTGGACTACCGGGCCGCCCTCCATTATCCTAATTTGTTCAAAGAGGCCAGAATATGACTTTTCCAGAGAGGACACTATTGCAAGGAGAATGGAGCAGGCTAAAAGTCGACTCCTGTGGTTACTGCCAGAAAGGCAAAATGCAACTGTAGTCTGCAGCTTTGGTCTGGAGGTTTTATTTGATCTCCGTTGCAAAAGGGGCAGAATTCCCTTCTTTTCTGCTCACTCTTGTTTTTGTGTGTGTTCTTTCAGATCATCGGCAGGGTCAATGCTGACCCAGACTACCTCCCCAGGGCGGTGGACTTTGGACTGAACGTGTCGGGCTTCCTAGAGCACTACTGTCCCCCCGATTGTCCCACGGCCTTCTTCCCCGTTGCCGCCGTGTGCTGTGACCTTGATGCTGATAAGCGGTCAGATATCACATGTAATAAGGACAATTCACCCAAAATGAGATGCCTTCCTCACTTGAGGCGTCGCATTCGGGTTATGCACCGGCACAAGTTGGACCCTAATACACCTCCCTTAAGCCGTTTGATAACTCAATTGTGTTCTTGTTTAGTGCTGCTGATGTTTTTTGAGTATAATGACACTCAGTAGAGCAGGGGTGGGAAAAGTCCGGCTCGTAATGAGACGCAGTCATTAGGGAGCTCGCTTTAACAGACAGATTCATTTTGGGTCCGGTGTCTTTTTTTACGAGATACGTCTTTGAGTTTGAAAGCTGACTGTTTCTTCTACATCTGTAGCCCGGCTTTCTCCAAACTGGAGGGATGGTTGGAGAACCTGAAGATGCACTTGGACATGGGCCTGCCACTCGTGTCTGAAATGGAACAGCTGCACAAGGCCTTCTGGGAGAAAAACAACATCACTCGGGCCGAAAACGGTCTGCACGTTCACCCCGAACAGCAGGAATAAGACTGGACTGGACAGGAGGAAGGGTCCAAGTGACCCAATCATGCAATGTAACTCTCTCTATGCCCCCCCCGAGCGGATGCAAAACACGCGGCTTGGCTCAGGCCTAGCAAGTAGACTCAGGAGGACGAACGTGCATCTGAAAAGCCACTTTTTTTCAAATGGAGTGCACATAGTCTTATGTCCAGTCTCGAGACTGTCACTCTTGACAGCTGGATTCTCTGCTGCACATGATGCTTAAGTTAGAGCATGACGTACGCCATCAGCATCCACATTCAGATCAGTATGCCACTCCTGTTTAAGGTAGATTTTACATTTGCCGTTACTCCCAAAATATATTTACCGTATCGGCCCGAATATAAGACGGCCCTGATTATAAGACGACCCCCTCTTTTTCAAGAATTCAAGACTTTTTGAACACCAAATTAATTTTTACACAGAAAATAATTACAGTACATCTGAAACATTCTATTATTTTCGATTATTTTCTTCTCTTTTCTTTCTTACCGCAATTTTTTTTTTTCCTTCTTCGTGCTACCGCTATTTTTAGTTTTATTCTTCGTGACGGGGGTTCACTTTGGCCTGGGGAGTCAAGTTCAGCATTCGCTTCAATGATATCTGGCGCCATCTGGCGTCGTGAATGGGTATAATGTCTAGACCCAAATATAAGACGACCTCTCTTATTTCAATGCAAAAAAACACCGTCTTATATTCGAGCCAATACGGTATGTGGCTGAAACAGCTAAACGATAAGTCATAGAACAGGTTCTGTTTGGAACTCGATAGAAAACATTGTGCACGTGTTTTGCAAGTGCTACCATGACTTAGCATACTGTCCTGGTTGTCACAAAACGTGTACGAATCGAGCTGCGTTTCACATGTTCTTTATCGTCGACTCGAGAGTGCAAGCCGAAACATTTTGGTTTCATTCTTACTCATCATGTCCCAAAACTGTTCATGCTCATTGTGTAGCACTGATTCAACTGTGAGGTGGTCACGCATGCACACACACACACACGGTTGTGGTGAAATTGTGTTTATAGTCTTTCGCATCTCCTCGTCCCGGCTAACGTGGCATCTTCAATATTCCCAATGTGCACTAGTGTACATAAGTGGCGACATTGTAAATGTGTTAAATATTGTAAATGTAAAGACATATTTTCTATACGTATTTGCATCATTGCTCTATTTTTATTGGCTGGCCTGACTCAAAACGACGGAGATTGAAAGGTTTTGACTGGAGTTTAAGGGGATCACCATTTGATAGGTCATTAGTTGTTACTGAATCTCCCTCCATTTGATCTCATGCGGTGCTAAATGTGTAATCCGGTTTCTGTTCCGATAGTTTCGTGCATTGAAGCTTTTCCCTTTTCCTATTTGGAAGTGGATTAAAATACCCTTCAAATTCTGAAACGCTAAAGTAGCCATGGAGGCCGATACGGTTGACGGTATATCTTCGTCTTGTTCATAGTACCATATCCTGGCTCCTACTCTGTGTCCACCTGCTGTATGTTTACATGTCCAATCTGTCTGTAGATATCACTTTTTTTCATCCATTTGTCTGTGTCCATGGCCGAAATGTATACAGTGGCACCCGCCTTGGAAATGATTGTTTCCACAAAATGTCTCACTTGCACCTTTTCAAAATCTCTTGGCTGTAAACTAAAAAAAAATTTTTTTTAAAAGTTGATTTCCGGCTTCTGTTCACACAAGCTGCATGGTACAATTGCTATAGTTGGTTTGCCTTTGAAGCCTGAATATTGTGATGTTAAAATAACATTTTTAAAGAAGATAGTAAACAAAACAGCATCTGTTTTACATATGAAAACCACTGAAATCTTTTGTATAGATTTTCATTTGCACTATATTAACCAAAATGGCTGGTTGAAGCCATGTTTCTTTTTATCTCCTTCTTTTGGGCTACTTGTGATATTAAGGAAATAATAATAATGTTGGTTCAGGTTGATTTCATGATGCAAGACACTGGTTGAGCCTTTCAAAATATGACATTCGGGAAAAATCCATCCTCTCGCAATCAAACTGGTCTCGATTCGTAAAATGATGCCGTATTTTACGCGTTCCACGCTCCTGTTTGATTGAACATCAACTATGGGGACAATTTAGTTTACAATTTCGGTTTCAGAGCATGTCCAGTTTGAAAGCTCCTGAGGATAGAGTTTTCCTGTGTTAGCTTCTCTGAGGATGTGGTGTCCCCACTCTTGCTTGCTGCCTTGCTCAGTGGTCCTTTTGTCAACCATGTTGTGTGTAATGTCTGACGGCTTGGCTGCAAACACTGACCGCTAGTCTTTTGCCCAAAGCAGAACTGAACTTCGACCTCTTCATTACTCCCCTTTGGCTCAGGGCTGTTGTTTCCTGGTTTTCCTTCACCATAAAGTCAATGCAGAACACAGTAACCGTCTACGTAAAGAGCATGTCATCACTATACAGCCTGCTATTCAAACTAGCTTATTCAGAGCAGACCTCCGCGGTGATGTGTTACAAGTGTACATGTTCCTATCTGTATTTCCTGTGTGAGCCATGTGAGCATGTTGATGATGTCTCAGTGGGGATGATGTGATGATCAATTCGAATGTTGCCGCAGCACTTCTTTGCAAAGGATCAATACCTCTGATCAATGCTGTGCCTTTGTTGTAAGCTAGCCTTGCCAACGACTTGAAAAATGACCTGATTTTCCTGATTTTTATTTTTTTTTTGTATCGTACGCGCAAGCATGATTTCAGTGTCCTGAATATCATTGCTTGTACTGTTTGTATACGATTTTCTTCTCGTCCTTGCTGATATTTGTATTTTCCTGAGCTTCGCCCTTTGTTTTCATATTTTATTATTCTAGTTATTTTGTTGTCTTATTTAAGTTTTACACAAGCTGTGAAAACAATTCTGCACTTTAAATCCTACACGTGAACATTCGTACTCTTGAGGAGACGACGAGTGTTATTTTTTCTTTTTCCTTTTTTTTTGTTGTCTGGGCTGAAAATAAAACTGTTGCTCCATAAACCAGTTAGTGTTCATTTATAATTGACATCAAAGATGCCTACGTCACACAGTATAATCTAATGGTTAACAATGACCGTCTATTAATGTTTTATGCCACTTTTCCACGGGTGAGATCCCAATTGACTTTGGGCAGGTCAACACATTGCACAGTTAAATTAGTGAATTCACGTTATAGCCAAGTTGGGGAAGAAAAACACCATAGAACGGTCGTACTACACTTCAACCTCAAGGTGTCACTATCTAAAAGCCTAATTTGTTGCTCTTAAGTCATGAATTGTGGAGTTTTATTATCGACAGTGGGTGCTCTTGACGGTACCATTTTTCCTTGCATTATAAGTTAACAGCTTCTTGGAGCCCCTTGATTGATTGATTGAACAATATCAAGGTTATGGGCATTTAATCGAACTAATTGTCCTTTTATAAACTTGTGCTCAACGGCCACCATAAAAAAAAAAAACAATCCCCCAGATTTGGGCCAGATCTTTTACAGATGAGGTCAATTTAGTTCAATTAATTCAATGACATGTGAAAGTAAAAAAAGTGCACACTTATAAGAATAAGAACCCATTAGCAATGTTATAATTAATTCTATCATAAACAGTAATGAGTTATAATCAGGGGCCAGCCAACCAAAGAAAATATTTGCACATTCAGCTATTCGTGTATACAGTGTGTGTGTGTGTGTGTGTGTGTGTGTGTGTGTGTGTGTGTGTGTGTGTGTGTGTGTGTGTGTGTGTGTCTATATGCACTTGACTCTTCACGCATCGCGTGCACGTGCGATTGTTTTCATTCCGACGCAGCTGCGGCGAGCGCCTGCGCCCCGTGACGTCACTAGCCCGGCAGACGGCAAGCGAGCAAGTCAGTCGCGATTTCACGCACGCACAAACACCGAGACACGGAAAGGACGGGTTTGTCTGGTCGGACACGACAAGTGTCAAGCTCTTTACGGTTTGTGTTGGGACGGAGGGAGAAGAACGACGAAGAGAGAGGGTAAAAAAAAAAGAGAGGAAAAAGCGGGAAAGAAGCAGGTTGAAGTGAAAGTTGACGCGATGGAGTACTCGTCCAGCCGCAACCGCCTTCGCTCGGCGATGTTCAACCACGGTGAGTGCTTGCCCGTCTCCTGTCACTGCGAGGTTCCTTTGAAATGGCGTCATCGCTGCTGAGTCAACTCTCACTATAGGTATCGTTGACTGTCAACATTATCCAGGTGTTTCAGTCTGCCCTCAACCCACATCCGCTAAACCCAAGACACGTTCGCCCTGTAATCCCCTCTGCAGTTATGCAAGAGCAGCGTTGAGCGCACTAAACTATTACTAGAGCCAAGCATGCTATACTGCAACATATTCAGGGCTGCAGTGGGATGCGCACAAGTGTGCACAAAGACTGCTTGTTTACTCTTCAACACGAAAGATGTGTTCGTTGGCGTCTCAGAAGCATCACTCGGCACAATAAGATCTGTGCTCGGTTGGAGCCCGTTTTGTTTGCTCTGAATGAGATATTTGTGGTCAGACCGATGAATTGACTTGGAAGACGAACCTTTTTCCCCATGTACTGATATGTCGCGCATTTTAAGCCATGTTTTTTTTTTTAACCCCCATGCAGTAATTATCCCAAAATTGGACATTTCGGACACTTTGGACGATTTTGGACTGTTGGACAAATGGACACCACAGACAAAACAGTGAAAAATAACTCCACGAAGCTGAAATTTTGCATAGGATGTATGTCTATGTCTTGGCCAATTCCCACTGAACATTTTGAGGGGTTGAAAGTGAAAAAAAATTAAAAGTGAAAAAAGTTGTTGCACATTGGAAGAGGGACATTTTTGGGACATAATTCCCTTCATGCAGCTGCTTAAAAATACTGCATGAGGGTTAAACAAGTTTGTTTGTGTATATGTAAGTGAACAGTGTGATGCACAATGCAACAAAATGTTGACTATCATTGCATGAACTCATTCAGTACCAGCCAATTCTGGACCAAGTCTGAAAAGACGTTTAAAAACGTCTTTGGGAGTGAATGAGAGGTATGATGGCCCCAAAACAGATTTTCCCAAATGTAAGATGAGATCGTCAAAATAACATTCTGTAGATTTAGGGGCTGCAAATATTGAACTTCAATCCATCGCATACACTGCTGGCTTAACTCATTTTCTAATTCAGGTGGTGCCTTTTTTTTTCAACACAAATTTTTGTATTGCTACTCCGGCGGAAGCTACAATGGAGCCACCCAAACTTTTGAATGGCTCCAAATCTCATTCGCTTGGATTTTGTCACATTAGAGAACCGATTAGCGCTCAGCCCGGTCTCATGGGCTTTCCATCTGATTAACCAAAGTTGTTTGAAGAGAAATCTTGTGATACAGAGGTGGCCGGAGTGCAGTGACGTGGGTTGGTGTTGGGGAGGCACTGACTGAAATGAAATCCTCCATTTTCAGGGCGAGAAATTACAGTTTGTGGCATCGCACGGCGATTTTTTTTACTATAAAATGGTCAAAATAGATTAAGAACGACACCAAAATCCTAATCGAGCGGACAAATATTAATACTTGTGATGACAGGGGAGGCACAGCGTCACCTGCCTCCCCTGACTGCACGCCACTGCCGGAGTGGCGCCGAAACGTACTCTTGTTGTCCCAATTCAAAGGATGTAGGCGAGTGCTGGATGGAGGATAATGTGGGAGCTGAACAGAGCTCTAAGTCATCGTGTGGGCTGAAGTTTCTGTAGATTTTTTTCATCAGGTTCGTCATGGAGATGTACCTGATTAAATTTATTCTTTTACAAAGATAATCACGTCCCGTTTAATATTGGCACACGAAGGGGTCTCACGTCAACAGCGTTTATGATGTTGATTGCTGTTGTGCAGGCATTTTAATACCATGGATTTAGTTACATGAGCGAGGTTAATATGATCGTGCGATTATGTCAAACAAATCCCTCATTCGATTTTTCGTTCACGTTCGTGACACGTATCCGCACCTTCCTGCTCTGCCAATTCGTTTCTGTGGGCCCTTGAGATTTGACATCTTAGTGGCATGTTCAAATGTTTATTTTTTTATCTGTCTAGCTGTTGGGTGTGTTAAGACTACTCCAGAAACTCGACGTTTTGATGACGATTAAATGTGACATTTAGTCCCACAGTTGAGACATAGATCTTTCTTTCTACCTGCCAGGAGACACTTGCAATCAAGAAAGTGGTCTTGAAATCCAAAATGGAAGCCATAACCCTTCGACATAAATAAAGCAACGCATTTGCTTCGAGCTTGAATCTTTAAAAAAAATAAATGAATAAATTGCGTCTGGAATAGACAGCAATTGTGGATTGGTGGCACAGTTGAGCAGCGGCATTCCGAGATGGGATCCTCCTTGCATGCCGTCTGTGGCTGCCTGACGGAATCGCTGGTGGAGGATCTGGCCATGAAGGTCAAGGGAGGGACCGCCGGAGAAGGGAACAAGCCAAGCAAATTGCCGCCGCAGCACAACAGCTCAGGAATGTCATGTGGACCGCGTGTATTGTGTGCTGCTGATCAAATGTCGTTTTGTTGGCAAGTCTGTTGAGCAGGGTGGCGGTATGTTGAACGTGGCTGTACATTTACATACGTATCCATCCATTTTCTAATCTGCTTATCCTCACGATGCTGGAGCCTATCCCAGCTGTCTTTGGGCAGTAGGCTGGGGCCACCCTGAACTTGTTGCCAATCAATCGCAGACATTTCCAAACCTCTGTTTTCGTCCATATTCCGTTCCAGAAGGCTGTTCGAAAACCGAATTGTTCGAAAACTGAAACCACGCTCTTTTTTTAAAATAAAAATGTTTATTGAACACGTCTGCTCACCATGGAAAGCAACACGAGGAAGCGTCACTTCCTCGTGTAAGGAAGGCGGGAGGAGTCAAATGGCGCATTCAAGTGCGCTCAGTTTGTTCGAGAACTGAAATTTGTTTGTCATCCGAGGCATAAAAAAAACTCAACATTTTTGGTCGAAAACCGAATTGGTCGAGAACCGAGACGTTTGAAAACCGAGGTTTGACTGTATTTATTTGTGCCTTTGAAATCAACCAAAACATGATGTCTCCATAGTTCGGGTCAAATGAAAGTGTCAAGAATCGTCTTAAGTATCGTCTTAAATGACTTTGAACTCTCTGAAACTATGACCCCACCGACTGTGTTTCAAAAGGTTCTTTGTGCTTATCGGAATCCGTTTTAACTTGTTGCCGTTATTGTTTCTGCTCTTCCCTCATGTTCCTGAACTCTTTGGATGTGGATCCCCAAATCTGTTGGGTTGTCTGTGCTCCAACCCCTGACCAGACGAAGAGGTAAGAAGCGCAACTGCGGCCACCTCATCCTGCCTCTTGATGGCAAGAAAAAAAAAAAAAAAAGAAAGAAAGAAAAAATTTATTCTTGACATTCCTGAACGCAAAATGACCAGGATGCCCACTGATCCCATTTCTGTAATTGCTCCGCAACCGAACTTGCGTGTGTGCTGTGGGGTGCTCAGTTGACTCCACCTAGAAAAGGTGTATTGTCAAAGCCCAGATTTTCTTGTTCCTCATTACACAAGGTGACATTCTGTTTATGGGCGCGTCTGCTTGGTGTGTCTTCCGGCTGACTGCATTATTCGGTTCGAGTAGCAGCCAGCACTTCTGAGCTACGCTATATTGCAGTTTGGTGGTCAACTTTTGAGTGGGTAACAGCTCACTGTCAAGTCTGCCCTCCCCGTCCGCTTCCTCATTCGTCCTCGCCATGATGCCAAAGCTCGGCAGCTGTGTTTGGGCCCTGGATTGGGTCTGTGTGTTTGTTTTCCTAAGACGTAGGAGTTTCACAGGCGGGTGGAGAGGAGTGGATCTATACGGCTTTGACAAACGCACTCTGTGCTCAACTGCGTAACATAGTTTTGCGACAAAGCTGTCGTGTCTGAGGAAGAACACGAATAAGAAAAAATCTATATATATATACAAAAAATAAGGCGGCCTGGAAGTCCAGTGGTTAGCGCGTCGACCTCACAGTGCAGAGGTCGTGGGTTTGATCCCGGCTCGGGCCTCCCTGTGTGGAGTTTGCATGTTCTCCCCGGGTCTGCGTGGGTTTTCTCCGGGTACTCCGGTTTCCTCCCACATTCCAAAAACATGCATGGCAGGCTGATTGAACACTCTAAATTGTCTCTAGGTGTGGGTGTGAGCGCGGACGGTTGTTCGTCTCTGTGTGCCCTGCAATTGGCTGGCAACCGGTTCAGGGTGTCCCCCGCCTACTGCCCGAAGACAGCTGGGATAGGCTACAGCACCCCCCGCGAGCCTTGTGAGGATCAAGCAGATCGGAAAATGAATGAATTAATGTAAAATAAGGAAATAAGAAAACCTTTATTTGTTCAAATGGAGAAATTCCCATAGGGGATTTTAGGAGAGGGTCTTTTCATGCATTTTACAGTATCTGTTGCTTTTAATTTCATCAGAGCCATCGATAGTGTCCTCATTTGTACTTTCCTGCAAATGGCCCGGTTCCAATGGCCCAATCAAATTCACCTTGTGATGAGCAGGTGCTCGGTCCAGAGTTCAGTTTAGATTTCAGCTGAAATCTAGACTCCATGTCGCCCGTGTAATCTTTAGCAGTACACTCTGTAGAAAAAGGATGGATGGATGAGAATTTCATTTGAAAGAGTGAAATGTGAGGAGTTTAGATGTGCAATACTATAACTGCTGACTCTTTAAAGTCAAATTGATTGCTCTGATGGTCAAAAAACACATTCAGGCCCGAAAATGCCCAGAGGTTTTCTCTTAAAAATATGTTTTTAAAAAAACTCAGCTTTTAAAAACTGTTTTTAAAGTTTTGTATCGGTGATTTTTATTCATTAAAATCAGTTGAAATGCACTTTGGCAAGGCAACCATTATTTCGGTGCATACCATCTTGCTGAAAGTCCGTGCTGCTGCTATGTGGCGAAAGCACTCAAGAGTCGATGCTCTTTACAGTTTGACACTTTGGCTCCTGATATTTGATTACACAAAGAAATGTCAAAGTCGACGTGAATTCAAGGTAATCTCTCTCATGTGGCGTAGCATTTCTCTCTTCAGAAAGCAATCACTCAATCTAGCCTGACATTGCCGAAACCCCACGGGTGGAAACCAGGATAGCCGGTGTGGTCGAAACGGCGGGTGGTCCTGAAAAGCCTCACAGCAAATATTTAAATGCACATACTTTGCGTGACAGGAACAAAATATTTGATCTTGGGATCTGTATAGATTTCCTACAAGATGTTTTGTCCACATAGTCTACGCCATTAGTCGCCATTATTTTGGAAGTGAGAAGCATGCAGAAGGGCAGCGGTCGGCTCTGCGCTCACCCACACATTCGCAGCGATGTGTTCCGCTGTGGCTTTTGCTCAACCAGCCATTAACTTCCTTTTGCCTTCATCTGCTGCTGTCCACAGAATCCAAACTGCAGCGCAACACGCCAGACGATACTTGGACTTGATTAGCCTATTAACTTGCTCGCAGTCGTTGCCGACGAAGCTTCTCGTTGCGGTCCAGTTTTTCTTTCTTTGTAATTGCCAACCAGCAGTCATCCTTCAAACTGGAATTACAGAATTTACAAATGTGTGACGCCAACGCCACACCCAATCAACGTGACTGCCGTCGCATTGCTGAACCAACACTTAGCAGCCGCCGATGATTATGAGGAAAACACCACCTATGATTAAACCAAGGAAATGATCATGTACGACAGTACCACGCTCCTGCAATGGCTCCGAGTTTTTTGAATGAGAACTTGCAAGTTCCTCCATACGTCTAGTCATATTCATTGACAAGTCCCGACTCCACTCCAGTGACACTGTTAGCGATGCCGACAGTGTTGGCAGAGGAGTTTTTTGGCCTGCGGGATTGCCTCTGACAGGCGACCCCGTGGGCTTTTTGCAGTTTGATGAGAGGACAAACAATCGGGTTAGGGAGCAGGCACGCTATACACTCCGATGAACACGCAGCCGCTGTCACAACAAAGACTTGCTGAAAGACACGTGTGTCAGGAGGGGCCATCCTTGTGTGTTCAGTGTTCGGTTTTTTAAGGACAAGACATCTGCCAAAGCAGTTGCACGATCCTGTCTGTGTTCTGGTAATCTACCAAAAATCATCCAGAACATTCTATCCCTAAACACTTTTGTTATTGTTTAAAAGTAGTTAAAAGGAAAAACGGACCTAATTGTAGAAATTCACCAGGGTCGCGGCGGGTGCTGGAGCCTCTCCCAGCTGTCTTCGGGCAGTAGGTGGGGACACCCTGAACCGGTTGCCAGCCAATCACAGGGCACACAGAGACCAAAAAAACCATCCACGCTCACACTCACACCTAGAGACGATTTTGAGTGTTCAATCAGCCTGCCATGCATGTTTTTGGAATGTGGGAGGAAACCGGAGTACCCGGAGAAAACCCACGCAGGCCACGCAAACTCCACACAGGGAGGCCGGAGCTGGAATTGAACCAGGTACCTCTGCACTGTGAGGTCGACGCGCTAACCACTGGGCCACCGGGCCGCCCTCGCTCGTCATTCTCTCAAGCAAATTGTCCTCATCAGTCGCGATGTTCCACTTCAGCTCAAGCTATTCCAGCCTCAGCACTCAGTAAAAATTCTGGTCAAAGGACAACCTTGGAAATTCCTCTAAAGCCTCATAGAGTCGATGTAGGTCTTGCCAAGCCCCCCTCTCGCTATAAATAATCCCGGCCCAGTTCCCATGGTCCCCCAATTGGTTCCTGCTGCTCAGCTAGCGAAGCACAAATGCTCGACCTGCATCAGGGAAAAAAGCAGATCATCTTTTCTCCCAAAGACAATTTGCCATATAAACGAAAGCAATAAACCGCATGAGGTCATGATTGAAACTTCATACTTGTCCACCCAGTCTGAAAGAACAATGCAGTCCTCATATATCCCTCAAGGTAAAAAGTTCAAAGATCCAAAAATCTGTCTTTTTACATTTTCTGTCATGATGGAAATTACTTCAAATTGAAATTTACACTTCTAGTATATTTTTTCCCCCTCAAACCCGCAGTCCATGTCCACAATGTTCAAGTATTTATAGAATATGTTTACACTGGAATTCCATTCTTAACCTCTAACCACTTTGGGATTACGCTCACTTCTAAATCTTTCAGTCCAGAACTTGGAGCTCATACTGAGAGATGGATAGACATTTTCAGCAGTTGACAAGAGATTGACAGTTAGTTGTGGAAAATGGAGAGTTCTGGTGATGTTGAATAGGTCTAACATCCATATCGAAGATCTTTGTTGATGATGCATGTCATTAACAGCCAAAAATGTCATAACAAATGAGGAGCAGTATGATGCAGCACACCTATTTCGTACAAACCTCAGTAAAAATGTAGTCAGTCAAACCTCAGTTTTCGTCCATAATTCGTTCCAGAAGGCTGTTCGAAAACCGAAATTGTTCGAAAACCGAAACCACGCTCTTTTTAAAATAACAATGTTTACTGAACACGTCTGCTCACAATGGAAAGCAACACGAGGAAGCGTCACTTCCTCGTCTACCCGAGGAAGCGTCACTTCCTCATGTAAGGAAGGCGAGAGGAGTCAAATGGTGCATTCAAGTGCGCTCAGTTTGTTCGAGAACCGAAATTTGTTCGTCATCCGAGGCATAAAAAACTCAACATTTTTGGTCGAAAACCGAATTGTTTGAGAACCGAGACGTTCGAAAACCGAGGTTTGGCTGTATCAAGATAAGATGAAAAAATCTTTATTTGTCTCACAATGGAGAAATTCTCAATCTACAGCAGCAATATTTGGAGCGAAGAAAGTAGAAAAAAAACATGAAGTATTCGCATGCACAAATAAATGAAAATTAAAAAAACGAACTGCACACAGTACAGAATACAATATAAGATACAAGCATATATGCAACTATGTATCCAAACGCAAAGATAACTGTGCCAAGTAAATCAATCAGTCGGATATGTCCGGGAAATTCGATTTCCTCACGAAAGAGAGATAATGTGTCCATCTAGCATATAATGCATTCCCCGAGTCCATAGAAGCATATCAGATCTTCTCCATAGGTACACGATGCAGGGTCGACCTAACCCACGTAGCACACATCTAAGTTGGATCGGTCGCCGTGCCAATAAAGTAACAGAGGTAACCATGTCCTGATTAACCTTATAGAAGTTTAGTACTGCTGAGGAGGTTCCGAATAGTGCGATCAAATGATCTGGTCCGACCAGTGAGCCACACCCTTTCCAAATTGTTCGGAATAATACCCCACCCAAAAGCTCTATAGAGGCGAGCAAGACCAGAACAAATGGGCTCTTACTAATGAAAATGACTAAACAACTTTTATATCACTTTAAGTCAAAATATAAAGTTGGCTATACGGACTGAGATCGCATTGCGTAAAATCGGATATGTATCCGATCTAGGACCACATATGAAAGTGACCTAGGGTGGATTTAAAAAATTGGAATTGAGCGGTTCAGACTGGTATTTAAAAAAAAAAAATGACAGGTAAAAAAATATTTTCAGATATAGTTTGATAGATAATAGATTTCGGTCGCATCCGTTGTGCAGTCTGAACGTCGCTTGAGACTTCACAGGCTAATTTATTACTGAGTGGTATTAAAGCAACACCAACATTCTGTTTTGAACACTGACCCCGAACCTTTAATATTGGTCAATTTGCACTGTACGAGTTTGCTCTGATCCAAAATGATGAAATGACGATTGTGAGTGTTCGGACTCTGCGGTCGTCAACTGCAGCTCCTTTCACTCCCTTAAGAGAATGTGTCCAGATGCTCCCATGATGCCTCAGGATGGTCAGAGGAAATACCAGGCAAGCCAAGAGGAGGAGCAGGAAGAGATGGTGGAGATGTAGTGGAAGATGTTTATGTCCCCGGACAAATCATCTCGTACTCTTCTCCCCCAGTTGATAAGATGGAACTAATTGAGCCCGTGTCTTCATCCAAGATCTGGGTGTAGAAAAAGGAAAGGATATGGATGAACTCTGTTGGCGCAATTCGTGACGCATGCTGTTGTACCGTTCAGCTTACCGTGTTGCTGTAGTGACGCTCTCAGCATCACCAGGTGACAACGCAGGCAAACCAAGCACTGCTGTTGGTGTGAGATTTAAGGCACTAGTAGGGGTATGTGTGTATTTGAGAGCGTGTTAGCATGCGGCGCTACTGTCTGGTGAATGATAAAAAGAAGAATTGACATTATTGGAAGTACCAAGAACCAAACGGAGGCTCCGTTGCTGGTCCCTGCCTCTGGAATGACCTCAACACTGAACATTCGGCAAGCCCCCTCGCTGCCCATCTTTAAACCCCGCCTCAAAATTCACTTCTATTCTTTGGCATTTGATTCAGCATGAATCAGACTTGATCTTAGTCTTATTCTTTGGTGCTTTCTACCGTCTTTGTTACTGATTTATTGATTTATTGTTGTATATACCGTATTGACCCGAATATAAGACGGCCCTGATTATAAGACGACCCCCTCTTTTTCAAGACTCAAGTTTGAAAAAAAAGACTTTTTGAACACCAAATTCATTTTTATACAGGAAACAATTACAGTACATCTCAAACAAATGATTATAACAATATATTTCGATGGCTGTTTGAAAGTGCTCTGTAAATACAGTTGAGTTGAGACTACAACGACAAGAAACAAGCCCACTCTGTCCAGGGAATAACTAGAATTTTCCAGGGTTCCGTTGTAAAATGCTGTTCAAAAAATGTTGAATCATGATTTTGATTTTGATTTATTTTTATTGCTTCCCTCAAACAATTTGCTTTACCTGATCATCGGCGTATTTATTTCTGTCATGTTTTGTGTTGACGTAACGATGCTTTTTGCTAGGACGCTTCTCGGTGGTTTGTAACTCGACAAGGCTAAGCTAGTTTAATGGACTCTGTTCAATATGAGCGTAAGACCAAGGGAAGCAAGCCACAGGGTGTGCTTTTGTGAATGTGAAGAATTTCAAGCCACAACATATGGGTCTTGTTGAAGGATCAAAGCAGACGTGGCCCCCGCCTCAATTGCTTCATTTTTCTTAGCCTTACCTTCTCTCCTTTTTTGATGAGCTTATTTCTTCCTCCTGCTGGACTTCACTGGTGTCTTCTGATGGAGCGCCAGGGTCTCTCCGAAATTGTCTATAAAACTTACAGGGATCACTCCCTTGGGTTGCTTTCTTTTCATGTTCACATGATCACATACCTGTGGCCTGTGTTGACTCCCTCTTTTTTTTCTTTTTTTTTTCTGAACTCTAAAAACCACAGGTTCTGTCTCTTTCTATGTGTCTCCACCCTCAATGGCCGTAACAAAAAGTTAGCTGCGAATTAGAATTTAAAAAAACAAAAAGGTTGTTTATTTCATTCGTCAGCAACTATATGCTTACTTGGCGGATTTGTCAGTTTTCCTTGCTATGCAATTTAGGACGGGTCTGCAATGTTTATGACTTAACATCCAGGCTAGGGAGGGAGGGAGGAAGAGGGAGACTTCACTATTCTTCAGATCGTTAATTCTATTTTGCCAGCTCTAGTTGTTTATTTTTTTTTTGGTCAAGTTCAAATTCAAACCTTCGAGCCGGCAGCTGCTTTCAGTTCAGTCTAGCAGAGATACAACCCAACCATAATTGCTGTATTTAAACATTTCTGTCTTCCAGAAAATCACATACTCATTAGCTGCTGCTCTGTGTGTGGCAGTTTTAATTACAGGTATTGACTTCATTTTTTTTCGCGTGCACGTGTTTAGTTTGCACGCCTCGCGAACCGCCAAATAAGCGTGCATAGAGCGTGGCTAGCCATTACGGTGTACTTTATGGAGCCTCCTCTTGTATTTAAGTGCCATAAGCAGCTAATGACTTCCTTATTTTTACTGCTTGAAAACCTTTCCCAGTCTCCTTTTGACTTCCAGTCTGAAGGAAGGAGAGTTGAAAAACATCCGATAGTTTGAGTCGGTGAACCGGTTGCCATGGGTAACGTTTTATGGGCGTATCCATTGTGGCAGCTCTTACTCGGACCACATCCTGAGTATTTTGTGCATTTGTAAATGTTTTTTTAATCAAATATTTTGACAAAAAGAAAAGAAAACGGGGTGCTCAAGGATTTAGTGTTTGCCATCTGACATACTTTTCCGACAAATTCTTTCCTCGACACATTAGCACAATATGCTACTTTACCAACCATGCTCTGTTGTGAAAGCACTACAGTATATAAATAAAGTTGAATTGAATTGAGATGCATCACCTGTTTGTGTCACTTTGAGAGGGAGAGTGAACGGCACCGTCATGGTCAAAGCCGCGAATCAATAAAAATTCACTGCATAATATCCCAAGACCTTTTTCACCATTTCACGCTAACTTAATTTGTCAATTGCAACCCTAGTGAATATTCCACTCGAAGCGCACAGTAGTGCTAATGTATTCAACGTTGAACGCTGTCTTTCTTTCTCTGCTCTGTGAGATTACTTTTCAATTGATCTACAACAAGCGCTGACCACAATTTTCAGTACGGGTTTTTGTTTTTCAGTGGTTGTGGAGACAAAAGCCTTGTGTCACTCCTCTGAATGAGCAGCCGCAGTGTTGCATAGCCCTCCTTCTATCTCGCTCGTCTCTCTTGTTTTGCTGCCCAGTCTCCCTGGTACTTGTGCCAGCAGGGGCACCCCCCCCCCCCCCACACACACACACCCTTTCTGCTGCATCACCATGTGAGGTAAGGATAGAAAACTTGGCCATCTCATTTGAAAGCCTGCATTTGTGCTGTCGCTCCACCTCCAGATATCACCCTCGTGAGAAATCTATGGCCTTTGTCACGTACTATAATTCTGCTGAGTTTTCCTGTAACCATGGAGGTATCGTTGTAGAGTCGTCGAGTAGGTTGGGAATATTGTAACGATTCGCATTTTTACTTCTTTCCAAAAACTTCGTCCATGTTGAGCCAAACTCAAACAGGGACTGGTGAACAAGGCGCGGGTGCTGAATTGGAAGTTTTCCGCTTGCTAGTGTGTAGGCTATTATTAGATTTAGCCTGAGAATTCAGACTAAGGTCAGCGATCAGATTCCTGCTCCCAAATGGTGGAAGGCAACCATTGGGAATGCTAGCTCAGAGAAATGCTCTAAATTCATGAAAGCCAACTAGTTCTTCCCATATCTCACTGTGATGTGTGACTACCTGTCAATAATTTGTTATTTTATAAAGGGATGCTACCGACAAATGGACACTGATAACAATTTTCAGTGGGGGAAAAGAAACCTGAAAATGTCATTAAGATTGGCAACATAAGATGGCTGCCCTCTAGCTTCAGCCATGAAGGGCCTATTGTGAGTCCACTCATTTACCGTATTTTCCGCAATATATAAGGCGCTTCCGCATTATAAGGCGCACCTTCAATGAATGTCCCGTTTTAAAACTCTTTTCATATATAGGGCGCACCGCATTATAAGGCACATAGAATAAAAACTGCAATAGTGGCTGCGGTTGCATTGTGCATCCACCAGATGAAGCTACGCTAAAGGGAATACACTACAATACAGTACAGCTTTGTTCATATAGAGCTTTCACAACCGCTGCAGCTGTAACAAAGCGCTTTACGGAAGTGCGTGCCTTTTAATGTTTTTTATCTCTGTTTATTTTTCAATTATTTTTCTGTTGCCTTTTACTTTGACACATTCATTTTCCAATTTTATTGCAAATGTAAACGATTGAATTGTCTCCCTCTATCCAAATACAACGATTGACAAAAATCACCAGTCTCTTAATCCAGCAAGACAGTTTTGGATTGACTCGCATGGAGTCTGTAATACTGTATTGTGACTGGCTTTACACCAGATACATGGAAAGCTCCCATCTAGAGCTGAACTTTAAAGCCACACAAACGATCGCACCTCAAGCGAAGCAATCAGTCCTCGGTCACATATGGCCTGCGTGAACCCAATAAAGCCTCTGTCAGATTAGTGTACCAGCTGTTGCGCTGCGGATAATTCATTCAGCATCAGGGTCAAAATGAGAGTGGTATGTCACGCCTTAAAGTATTTTCTGGGTATGTCTAGATGATAATTATTTGCTCTTGCAGCCTCTCTGTGTGACATCAACATGCTCCTTTTAGGTTATCGTGTGTGTGCAGCACTTGCAAAATCAGTTGGGTGTTCTTTCCGAACGAGCCACGGTGCGGCTGTCTGCCAACCAACATTTTTGTAAAACTCCTTTGAGTTATGTACTCTTGTCTTATTTTGTGACCATTTTGTGAGCCATATTTAACTTTAACTGGAGGGTTGTATTCAAGTATGGAATGTGAGCTTTATGGCCGTTCGTCATAGTCAAGCCAATCATTTTTGTCCTTTTGGGGTCATGCTGCTGAGGGTAGTGCATGTGGAATGCCAAAAGGGGAAAGCATTCTCCCACTATTCTCTCATTCAATTTTGATTCTCAACCCTCCGTAATTTGCCCTTCACATCACCAGCCACGGTACCATCGTCCCTGGCAAACCATCGACAATAACGCCTTGAAACCTTGGTCTTTCCAATAGGAGGCTCTCTTGTCCCAGTTCAGTTGAAGTATCATTTCTCTGTATTGGCTTTGTTTCTTCTCTCAGTTCAGTTTAACTCACTTTAAACTCCGCTGCTGATGTTACATCTGGCCTTTGCTGCTCAATAGAAGTGAAAAAGCAATTAATTGAATCAGTGTTTGTTTCCCAACCTCGATTGAGTTAAGGCAGCGGTCCCCAACCTCCCATTGAGATGAATCCGTATTTTAAGTAGGACTTCTGATACTGTCTATTAAATGTAGCCTTCTTTTTCTTGAAAGTCGTAGGCTCCTCTTCTGTCTCCTGGCTACTTAAAATATGGATTTATCCCAATGGGAGGTTCCCGCGCACCAAGCCCAGTCTGCATAATATGCGGCGATGGTGAGTCGTATTTTTCGGTGTATCTTTTGAAGGCACGTTTACATGTTACCATAGCGACCAGAGAGCGTTGCGGCCAGACGTTCCTCGTGTCATGATTTGTGTTTATTATTATGTTTAGAAAATGCAACAGTTTTCACGCATGTCATATCATATTATTTTGTTGTATTTATCCGCCACATCTTAAAGGTCGGTCTCTGAAAATATTGTCTGTCATTAAACCGGTCCGTGGGTCAAAAAAAGGTTGGTGACCTTTGATCTACACTATCTATTGTCTATCTATTGTGTTCTGGGTCACGAGTGAGATCAAGCCAATCTCGTGTGACTTTGCGTGAGAGTGGGGAAAAGACACCTGTGGGCAATTGAGAGCCTTAAATTAACTTTAATCCAAACAGTTGGCACTGTAGCTGCAATTGCTCAAGGGCATCTTGGTGGTGCTTTAGAAGTCCTGGTCTTTGTTTTCAACTTCTACTAAAACACTTTGTTTTGGGGCTTTTACATGTGAAGCAAACTTTTATTCTTAGTGTGTAATGAGCTGTAAACCTCCGTGGTTGTCTGCCTTTAGGACTGCTGGCTGCAGGTTCCTAACCGACTTATGAAAAAGTAATGGATGTGAGAATAATTTGGCTGCTTAACGGTTTTTCCACTCAACTTGGTACCTTGTGCAGGGCAGAAAGCTCATTGCAGACACTGATGTAATTTCTCACATTGAATCTGCTGGAGGCACAATGCACACACTGTTTCAGCAGATCTGAGACTCAAGATTTAGTTCTTGATTTATTTTGACTTCAGTCACGTTGTGATAAATTGACTGTCGGTGCTGGACAGCAACGGGGTGCTTGTGTTTTTTTACGCCTATAAATGGCAGCGTTTTTCATAGCGCCGTTTTGTTCGGCGGAGATGTTGGCGCTGTTGGAGAATCTGCGTTGGTGCGGCTGGATGGATGGCTTGTGGAGCCGAGGATGAGGAGAGAGGAGCGTCGGCGCGGAGTGCGGATGCGTATTTGGAACAGAGAGTCGCCGCTTGGAATTGAAGCGGATTTACATGGGACAGAAGTGAACCAATCTCTTTTTTTTTCGTCAATGGACGCTACAGCTTCTTGTTTACTATCAGACTTAGCGTGTAGCCGACGTGTGCACGTTTTGAGCATGACATCTCTGATGACGTCTCTGATCCACTGGTGAAAGGACACTTTGAGTCTCTCCTCTTTCATCTAGAACTGCTTCAAACAACAAAGCGTATGAGGGAAAAGTGGTTATAATTGCATGACCGTCCGTGTTTTTATGTGTTGTTTATTATTTTACTTTGTTAACTGTTTTGTATCGCGCCTTGTTACAGCTGCTGCTGTTGTGAAAGCGCCTTATAAATCGGGATGTATTGTATTGTATAAGACATCGTATCGTTTTAACACAGGACTTGGATTAACTGTTCCCTGCAAAGGCTGAAAGGAGGTCAGTCACCAGCACACTGACTTCCTTTCTCGTGAGTCGAGTGAAATTAACCGCCCGGCAAACGGCCTGCATCTTTATCTATTCTCTCTCAACTCCCGTTACATACCCGCAGAAGTCATCCGAAGCAGAGGCCGACATGTATGTTGCGGTTCATCTCCCCATAGCTGACTTCATGTTGTTCTTCCTCGAACCACAAACTGGTTGAGCTTTTTCCAATCCACTGCGCTTTCTGCTGGTTGCGGCCAACTACTTCTCTTAATTTGGCCTCACTTGAACTATTCCGTATTTGTTTTCAATATGAATGATAGATAATGACAAACCCATGTGTGTATGATGCCGGTCGTTTGGTCGGAATTTGCTCGCAACACACACTGTGTCATGTGACATTCTGTGCATGCTTGTGCTAATGATGCAGCGCAGTGGAAAGCAGTCAGAATAGCATAACATGAAAGATTACAGCTCATTACTTATAAGTTCAGACGGTTGGCCTCGCTGTTCTCTCTGGCTAATGTTGCTAAATGAGCCTTAGGCAGATTGTGTGCTGGCAGGTGATCACACTCAGCAGGAAGGGAGCATATGGGTGTCAGTGGGCACAATGGCCGGGGTCCGTCACAAGTGATAACAACCAACGGATAGATGGACATGAACTCAAAAAGCCCAAAAAAAACTTTTTTTGGCTTGATTAATCTCACTAAGTCCTTTTTTGTAGCCATCAAGCGGAAGCCCCCCCCACCCCCCTTACAAAATATGAGCCATTGTTGCACCATACCACCGCATGCAGAGTGGGGGCCCGATATCAGTGTGATCAAGTGCTTGAATACCTTTCCAGCCGGAATGCCTCCATGTCAGATAAAGGATCTTGATAGAATAGAACAGGAAGTGTAGGAAGTCGAAGTATGGGAGAGTCTCGTCTCCTGGCTCGTTGCTATTGTAAAACAATATTTGTGTTCCTACAAAAAGGTGGTGGAAGTCGACTCGAGAGCACATTCGCATCCGCTGCATTCTGCTTGGCAGCAAGGCATATCTCGTTCAAAGAAACTATTCACTCTGACTCTGCAGGAAGAATGTGTTACCTGCATAGTTTATCCATCCATCCATTTTCTGATCTGCTTTATGCTCACAAGGGGGGACACCCTGAACCGGTTGCCAGCCAATCACAGGGCACACAGAGACAAATGACTTTCCGCACTCACACTCACACCGATGGACAAATTTGAGTGTCCAATCAGCCTGTCATGCATGTTTTTGGAATGTGGGAGGAAAACGGAGTACCCGGAGAAAACCCACACAGGCACGGGGAGAACATGCAAACTCCACACAGGAAGGCCGGATCAAACTGTGAGGTCGACGCGCTAGCCACTGGACCACCGGGCTGCCTGCATAGTTTAGTAGTTTCCATAATATAAGCTCAAATGCTGACACCCTCACGTCTGTCCAAATGACACCAGAAGCAAAATGAAAAAGGAACCATGTATATTGATTGAAACTTTTACAATTTAATCTCCCTGACGGCACGCCGTAATATGAACGGCGATTGCCCCTTTGGACAAATCCTTCACATGTGAGCAGCAGGGGGCACTGTCCTTCCTTCCCTGCACCCGTCGCTTAGGGAAGAGTGGCAACGCCGCAAACTCGAGAAATCGCAGAGGTGCGTTTTGGAACATTGGCACTCGCTGCTTGAGGGTTTTGCTGTGGTTCAGTGGAACTCCCTGTCTGTCTTGGAGCCGGGCCACATCATCTTACAATGTAAGCAAGTTGCAATATGATCCCCAGAGCCGCAGACACCGAATGTCACTTTCTTTCCATCTCCGACCTAAGTGGGTTGTGCGTTGGTTCCTGTGCGCGTGCGTACGTGCATGTGCGTATGTGTATGGGCACTGTCAGCCCTTTTAGGCAGTCGAATAGTAATCAGCGTCGTGATGGCCAGAGGAGGATTAAAAGTAGGCAGGAAGTAAAATCTCCTCTGTGTTAATGCCCTCTGCCCTCTGTCGTCACCGTCACTTCTTTACATGAACATTCGCACACCTTCTGTTAGCTATTAGCGCGGCACACTTGGTGGCTAGCTATTAAGATTGAGATCAAGTTGCCTTTGGTCTTTCCTCCCTTGGGTTAAAAATGAATTCTGCTGCCGTGCTTGCCCCTTTTGCTCTTAAACAAACAAGATAAATTCACAATTAGAGCTTTCCCCACCACTTCCGCTGAAGTGGTGCCGAAAGGACTGTCGGCTATGTATTGTTTTCTCTTGAATCCATCCTGTCAGTTGGTTGTTCTGGTCTTGCATCAAGAGTACCTTCTCATCCCACCAAGATTCGTTGGACCTGTTTGAACAACTTTTTCACGAAAATCTGAAACAATGTTGTTTTTGTTGAGCAATTCGTCATCGATTTCTGTTCCTGTTGCTCACTTTTGTCTTCAAGCTCTAATTCGTGACCATATCCCTTCCAGATCAAGAGTACTGATTATTGTTGTGGGCTTGTAAATGGGTCAGTCGACTGACTGTTGTTTCCCTCCGGAGCTGAAAACTGCTTTCCTCACAGATGTTCAATAACATGTCATAATCGTTTCGAAATGAGTTTTGGCGGCTTTCGGTCGCATTTCCCATGTCACAGAAGGGAGCATTAGATGCGGGCTTCCCCCTTGAGAGCTGCCATAAATCGTCGTCAATCAGCGCGGCTGCGGCAAAAGCCCACTACCACCATCCAACAGTAACAAGGCACCGCAGTCAACCTCGCAACTGGTTTATTTTTACGTTGGGCTTCTTGTCCCCCGCTATTGTTTCTCAGGGTCCATGTGGGAGTCCCATCATAACATTCCTATATGTTCCACATCTTTCCTCTCTATTGGGACTACAGGAACTGATGGAGTTGGTCCTCAGATTGCAGCCAAAACAGTTTCTGTTCAACTCTGAATGCTTGCTACGCAATTTTTGGTGCGTGACTGTGAGATTTCTGTCATTACCTCTGAAAGTGCTTCGGTGGAAAGGGACTAGTCCAATCTAGCATAGCATCAAAGTGGAGAGTGAGAAAGTTCATGCCTGCATCTGGGCTCATTATTAGCAGCTCCGCTGATTTTCAAAGGCACGTTTCCAAGGACGCAACTAAGTCTTGCTTGAAACATTGGCACCAGCATCTTGCTGAGCCTGAATCTGCTGCGTATTAAAGTCGGTGTTTGTCTCAGTTACTGTACACAAAAGCCTGCCATTGGCTTTGCACTTTATTTGATTAAAATCATGCATTTCCTGGTCCACCTGCGTACAACCATCAGATGACAAGACCTATAATTCCAGCCCAACATCGTTTTGTTTTGTTGAGGTGTAATTGCTGAATATGACCTTGACCTTGATATACAGTCAAACCTCTGTTTTCGTCCATAATCCGTTCCAGAAGGCTGTTCGAAAACCGAAACCACGCTCTTTTTAAAATAAAAATGTTGACTGAACACGTCTGCTCACAATGGAAAGCGTAAGGAAGGCGATAGGAGGGCGAGAGGAGTTAAATGGTGCATTCAAGTGCGCTCAGTTTGTTCGAGAACTGAAATTTGTTCGTCATCCGAGGCATAAAAAAAACTCACAATTTTTGGTCGAAAACCAAATTGGGCGAGAACCGAGACGTTTGAAAACTGAGGTTTGACTGTAGTTGGGGTTTTTTTTGTTTGTTTTTTTCATTGGGTCAAATGTGAGCAGCATACAGTACAAAAAAGACCCTTTTTCATATCAATGGAGTGTTATTTTCTTTACAGTTGGACCGGCCCTATGTGCTCCTGAATGGAAACGCACTTACCACCTGACTTGAAGTGTTTCATGAATCACTTTTAAATATGACCGTGATATTAGCTAATTAAGCGGCGCTTGAATGACATTCATTTCAGTTCGGGAAAACCGAATTGGTCCATGTCTCCGATGAGACTGGCCGCAGTGGGAGCCTGGGGCTGCCGTTCTAATTATAACCTTTGGAATTGTCAGGGACTGTTTTTGTTTTTTTTAGTCCAATTGTAATGACTGCTGTCAATATGGTGTTGCACATCGGTGCGATGTGAATGACATGATGTTTAACTCATTCAGTACCAGCCAATTCTAGACCAAGTCTGAAAAGACGTTTAAAAACGTCTTTGGGAGTAACATTCTCAGGACCTCCAATGACTTGTCTTTGGCGGTGCCTTTAAGGATTCTGTACCCTTGACGTCTTCATCTTGAGAGCATAATTTTACCTTTTTTGGCCCTGGAAAAAGGTTCAAACCATTATTTCAGTGTCCAAAATGTTGTTATATACATGGTACGGTATGGAGGGCGGCCCTATTTTGTGCAGTGACCTCTATAAAGCAAAAAAGGACTTTTTGTCGAATTCACTTCCGTCAAGTCAAATGCAATCAGTATTCAGGAGGGTCCGTGAGGAGTGCACAAGTCAATTCTAAGTGCCATCGAAAATAATCCTGAAAGTATCCGTTTCGTATTTGTGAAAGTTTTGACTTCATTGCTGTATGTTTACATGAAAAAAAAAATGGAATAGAGAGCGGCAAACTTGTTAGTCAGACAGTGTGGCATACATTTCCATGTAAATTTGCGCTTCTTCAATTCTTAATGTCGTAGACAGTTGTGTTGCCTTATAAATGCTTTGTAGGCAATTCAGCCACTTCATTAGTGAGTTCATTAGCATCCCTGTAATGTATTATTGAATTTAAAAAAAAAAGAATCATGCAATGTGTGTAAAATAGCTCATTTGAAGAGTATAATGTGTGTGTGTGTGTGTGTGTGTGTGTGTGTGTGTGTGTGTGTGTGTGTGTGTGTGTGTCTGAAAGAGAGATCTTCTCTCTATCAATCTAGTGGACTTGGTAGTGAAATGTTCCCTCTGCCCCAGTGCCTGTAACTCATCAATGTGTGTGATCGGTATCCTGCGGGTGCTGAGAGGGTCGATGCCGATGTAGGACGCAGCATCCGGCGGCGGCGATGTATAAATACCGGGGCTCATGCCTCCCTTTCCTGTTTGCTGCCGGAGAGGCCTTGAGGAGAAGATTGTGGAGAGAAGTAGAACGGGGCTTGGAATGCTCTCGTAGACCCCTTCAATACCCCGCATGAAAAAGCGGCCGCTTCTGCAGAGGGTGAGCAGGATTGCGTGATCTTGTTTGTTGTGACCTTACTTTGATTATTCCATTTGTGGGGCTTGAATGAGTTAGCAGAAGCCTTCTTTAATCGGCTGGTATCTGTGAAACTTCATGGCATGAAATTGAAATGTGCGCACAGTAACTAATACTGTAACCGTGTTTACTTTTGAGCTCCAAATTGTTTTAGGGGCAAACATGTCCCGTGTTTGTGCGTATGTAGGTCACACAACTTGAGCGTGTCGGCCATTGATCTCTCAGCTTTGGTCGTAGCACAGCAAAGCGGGTCACTCGTTTTCCAAATGGAGGGCAACTCTCAATTTCTCCGTGCCCCAAAGGTGTGGTTGCCTGCATCGTGACAGAACCATGGAGAGATTTTATTTCCTGACATGATGGGATGATTGCAGAAACAAAAGAGAAGATATAGGAAGGATGCTATGAATAATTATTTGTTGGTTAGAGTGTAAGTTGGTGCATGTTTGGGGCCTTATATTTTCCTTAATCTTTCAATGACTCAAATAGAAACACGCAGCCTCCTCCATCAACACTCCATTTTGCAGTGAATGATTTTCTGGATTTTTTCCCCCCCCCACCCCACCGTCCTTATTGTTCTTCTCCGTTTTGACCTTTCACGTTACTCTGTTCACTGAGCATCTGGTTTTCCCACCATGTGGTCTTGACCCCTTCTCTTCCGTATCAAACCATTCCACATCCATACTTGCTTCCGGTTGGAGATTGCCGAATTCACTGTCGCCCCACTTGCAATGGAGGACAGTGACCATGAAATTCCATCTTCATCAGACGAGCGGGACTCCTGTCCCGTCTCCCCAAACCCAAGCGGGAACCATGATGGCGACCAGGTACGGCTCACTTTGTGATTCGTCAAGTCACAGCGCCAATGTACCGTACGGTTTGACTGATTGGCCGCAAGGTCCGTCATACCAAATTCCTTTTTTCATGAATGAGCAAGGACCATTGTAAAAAAAGGAAACGGGATGGTGAAGCGGTTGTACTTTTGGAGCTCTTTGAAAAGCTCCTCACCAAAAGTACCGTATTGGCCCGAATATAAGACGCTGTTTTTTTGCATTGAAATAAGACTGAAACGGTGGGGGTCGTCTTATATTCGGGGTCTAGGCATTATACCCATTCAAGACGCTAGATGGCGCCAGATATAATTGAAGCGAATGCTGAACTTGACTCCCCAGGCCAAAGTGAACCCCTGTCACGAAGAAGAAAAATAAAAATAGCGGTAGCACAAAGAAGGAAAATGAAAATAGCGGTAAGAAAGAAAAAAGAAAATAATTGAAGAGATAACAGAAAATGGAGAAGCGTAGCGACAATCTGGAGAAAAGTGGGTCGAAGATCGGCCAGGTTAACCGGCAGCTGGGGAGAAGTTATGATGTAATTTACATTTCAAAAACCAGAAGCCATTCATTTACGAATGTGATTGCACTTTAATTTACATATTTAAATGTTCCGATATTAAGATTTGAATGAGGCAAAATAACATGCTTTTTCATTCAAATATATTGTTATAATCATTTGTTTCAGATGTACTGTAATTATTTTCTGTATAAAAATTAATTTGGTGTTCAAAAAGTATTTTTTTCAAACTTGAGTTTTGAAAAAGATGGGGTCGGTCGTCTTATAATCAGGGCCGTCTTATATTCGGGCCAATACGGTAACACTTGCCATCTCCCACCTCCTTCTCCCTCTGCGTGTCTCCTGTTCCTCCTCATTCAACCCCGACACGTCTGTAGCATTCCAGCCACTCCGAAGACTCCGAGCTGGAGAACATTATGCAAGAGCCCTGCCCTCATGTCGAACATGAGCATGACCACAGTCCGCAGCAGCGCCATCTTGGTCAAGAGGTTCATGATGCAGACAGGGCAGCCGAGGGCCAAGAACTTCCTCACACCCCGTCTTCTTTGCGCCCCCCTGTGGCGGGTAGGGCCCAGTCGGATTGGGATTCCGAGCCCGCTTTACTTCCTCAGAGTGTGGACTTTGACTTGCCCTTCCCCGTCAGTCCCTCCAGGCCCAAAAGTCCATGGGCCCGTTTTGACCCGTACAGCAATAACGAGGTAACATACAGGGGGGGCCCCGAGGAGAAGATTTCTGTCTATGTGTGTGTGTGTGTGCTTGTGGTTTGGAAGCCGGTTGTTGTTCTTGTGGAGCAGGAAGTGACTGTTGCTTTGTTGCCGCTGGTGCCACTGCGTTTGTGTTGACGGATTCACATACCGCACATTGTCACAAGAGGTCCACATTATCTCCTTCGACAACCCCCTTGAGTCTCATCGTTTCCATTTCCTTTCTCGATGGTTTTCAGGATCAGGACAAGGAATACGTGGGTTTTGCAACACTTCCCAACCAGGTGCACCGCAAGTCAGTCAAGAAAGGATTCGACTTCACCCTCATGGTGGCGGGTAAGGCCTCGTCTCAACGAATCCGCATCAATACTTGACCCAAAAAGCCAGCCCAAATCTTAATGTTTGATCTCGCTCGTCTTCTCTTTTATGGACGTGTGCTTCTAGGCGAGTCTGGCCTCGGAAAATCCACCCTGGTCAACAGTCTCTTCCTCACAGATCTTTACAAAGACAGAAGGCTGCTGAATGCCGAAGGTGACCGCAGCACTGCCTCAATTCTTCTTCTTCCGGTGTTGGATTTGTTCACGTTTGGTGTCCTCACCACATTCACATTAAATGTCCTTGACCAATGTTGAGGTGTTAAAAAGACTTAAAGTGCACAGTTTTATCACCACTGCTTTCTAATGCAGCGCTTCCCCCGCAGAGTAGCAGCTAATTCAAATTAGGCTGCATTGGCCACCTTCGGTTGGAATGAAGCCTCTTTTGTACAGTTTCATTTTTTGTTCAATTTCTTGCCATGTGTCCTCAAATGTCATAATAGTGCAGTCACAGTCAACCCGCTCGACTAATGAGTGACCCTCAAGTCACTTAATATGGTGTCAACTTGGAATGGGCTTGGAGGAATGGAACGTCGTTGACCTTGTTTTGCCAGTAGCGACTTGCACCATGCCAAACCAAGTTCATTGGGTGGAAAATCCACTTGTGAATTGTGTGGGAAAATCTCGAGGGATTCGTTGGGGTTTGTTACCAGCACATTTCTAGCTAGAGTGAAACTCCTCTACAATGAAATCATTTCGCAACATTTTTCACAACAGGGGGTTTTTCACTGTAGCAAATTTGATCTCAGATGTAAACACACACACACACACACACACACACAAACACAAACGTATGTGTACTCTTTATTTTTATTCCAATAGTGCATAAGTATGAGTATACACTTATTTGACACTTCGTATAGTCAGCGTAGAAAGAAAAAAAGGGAAAGAAATTGCGAATTTTACGATCAGCATTCACTTTCACTTACAGCAATTTCTTGAATAATGTCTTTTATTTTGCTTCCTCCGTCTTTCATTTTGATCACTTTTACCCTCTCTTCCGGCGTCAGAGCTCTTCTTGTCTTAGCTACTTGACATCCAAAGGTCCGTTTTGTAGCCATTTAAGCAATGCAACGTTCTTACTGCGTCTGAAATGAACAATAACAAATACTTCCTGGACTACTGCGCATGT
Organism: Hippocampus abdominalis; assembly: GCA_018466805.1. NCBI lineage: Eukaryota > Metazoa > Chordata > Actinopteri > Syngnathiformes > Syngnathidae > Hippocampus > Hippocampus abdominalis. The sequence continues at coordinate 5,289,047 of CM031703.1, forward strand.
GTAAACCAGTGTGGTGGTTGCTGTTGCCGTTTCCGAACGAAGCAGTAGAGGTCGTCGTTGGATTAGATTTCGTTGTAGTGAATCTCGTCACGAGGCAAGAACAGAGAAAAAGATTTTGTATAACGCAACAGGGGTTTTTTCGTTGTATGGGGGGCAGTAAGATTTTTTTCACACTAGGGGGTATTTTTGTCCATGTAGTTTTCATTGTAGAGGAGTTTCACTGTATTGTTTATGCTCGTGTTTGTGTCGCACCTTCAGAACGAATCATTCAAACAGTCGAAATCACCAAGCACACTGTTGACATTGAGGAAAAAGGAGTCAAACTGAAGCTGACTATTGTGGACACCCCGGGCTTTGGCGATGCGGTTAACAACACAGAATGGTACCGTATACACACACACACACACACACACACACAGGGTCCATTTCTGCCGTCGGTTCCTCGCGTCCTCACAAACCGCTTGTCTCCTCTGTAGCTGGAAGCCAGTGGCCGACTACATCGACCAGCAGTTCGAGCAATACTTCAGGGATGAAAGCGGCCTCAACCGCAAAAACATCCAGGACAACCGCGTGCACTGCTGCCTCTACTTCATCTCCCCCTTCGGCCACGGGTACGATAATGTTGCCGCGTCCTTTGAGGGACGACGTGTCTTTATCTTACCCACCCCCCCTCCGAGAAAGGATCATAGTTGACCCACTTGCTACAGCCTGTGTTTACAGCCTCTCTGTGGCTGGCAGTCGGGACAAATGAAGCCTTAGCGTCGGTATTCGCTGCACTTCCGCTTTCGTTTGCACTTAAATAACAAATCGAACAAGCAGTTTGTAGCCCATCTTCAGGACCACCTGCTGTTCTTATACTCTAATCACAACGTAATGTTTACGGAGCGCATTTTAAGACCACTGCAAGGCAGAAAGTCATGCTTCAGGGGGGGGCCCTTCGAAATCACAGCGGTTGGTGAAATTGCTCCCTCTGCTGACAACTGGTGGTCATTGCACTAGCCCAACAGTGACTCATTCTTCTTCCTCATCCATTCGCACACTGTGAAGTCTTCATTCAGACTCATGTGGTGTTTTTGCAGCCTTCGGCCACTGGACGTGGAATTTATGAAAGCCCTGCACGAGAAGGTTAATATTGTTCCAGTGTTGGCCAAAGCAGACACGCTCACCCCGAGTGAGATCAAGAAGAAGAAATTAAAGGTGGGGCTACTTTCTGTCTCGTGCCTCTTGATCTGCTAGTTGCATAGCTGATTTTTTTGGGGGGGCCAAATGCTTAAAATCATTAGTAGCCAAAATACTGATGTTGTCTTAACTTTGTGTAGATCAGAGAAGAGATCGAGCTATGTGCTATTAAGATATACCAATTCCCCGACTGCGACTCTGACGAAGATGACGACTTCAAGCAGCAGGATTACGAGCTGAAGGTGAGAGTGAGGCCTTTTGTGCAGCCGCAAGGTTTTTTTTTGTTTTTTTTGTCGCCAAGAGCATTGGAATAATGATCCACACGATATGATGTAAGGGGAGGGTGCTACATTGGTGATGACTGAAATAAAACAAGAGCGTCACCTTGTTGATTTAGCAGTTGTGAGTCATCCAACCGTCAACTCCGCCTCCTTTTTTGTGCATCCAAATCTTGCTGTGAGGCGGGTCTTTGCAGCAATATCTCAAAAATGTGGAGAGACGAGGGAGAGAGAAAAGAGCTTATATTGTGTGGACAATAGTATTGGGACGCATGTTTGTAATAATTAGTCAGAGATTGCTTCCAACTAGGCCAGGTCTCCCAACCCTTTTTGTTCCAGAACCAGAACCACCTAACATTGAAATCCTTGTAATTATTCTTCACAATAAGGAAAGCATTCCATTTGCCGTCATCGGCAGCAACATCGTGGTGGAAGCCAGAGGGAAGAGGGTGCGAGGTCGTCTGTACCCTTGGGGCATCGTCGAAGGTAAGGAAGGACCCCCCCTCGCGTAAAGTCCAGACACCAAATGTGACGCACGGGACCTTGAACCTGTCGCCGGTCTTCACACCGGTCCTTCCGCAGTTGAAAACTCGGCGCACTGTGACTTTGTGAAGTTGCGCAACATGCTGGTTCGCTCGCACATGCAGGACCTGAAGGACGTGACCCGAGAGACCCACTATGAAAACTACAGAGCCCACTGCATCCAGAGCATGACCCGCATGGTTGTGAAGGAGCGGAACCGCAAGTATGACGCGCATATGTGCTGAACCCCCCCACCCCCCTTTTTTTTTTTAACATGACGCTCCAAAGCATTGGGAAAGATGATTCGTGCAATCATAGTCTTAATCAGCCTCTGGAAGTAGAATTGACTTGAATTGGCATTTTTGAGTTGATGATAAACACAAATATTCATTTTGGAGGTTCATCCTGAGATTTCACCCCAAAGCCCAATCTCCCAAACTTTTTACGAGTTGTGTACAAAAGCAATGATGTCAACACAAATTGAAGTGGTTGTTTCATACAGTGGTGTTTCACGCGCGTGTGTGTGTGTGTGTGTGTGTGTGTGTGTGTGTGTGTGTGTGTGTGTGTGTGTGTGTGTGTGTGTGTGTGTGTGTGTGTGCGTGTCCCCAGTAAGCTAACCAGGGAGAGCGGCACCGACTTCCCCATCCCCGCAGTGGGCGACATGACCGACAGTCAGACGGAAAAGCTGATCCGGGAAAAAGACGAGGAGGTACGGCCGGGCGACCCCCAAGCGGAGCCGGCCCACCTTCTCGGGCAGCCGCCGGCCGATCACGAGCAGCGGTCACAACAAAAGTTTGAGACGGAGTGCGGAAGCCACGCCGGGGCCCGCTCGCATTTGGAGGACGAGGCCCTTTAAGGGTCCTCGGGCTCGCACGTTTACCCACTAGCCCACTGCGCTCCCGCTTTCGCTCCGCATTTGAAATAAGATGCTGTTGTCGATGCTTGGCCGTTTCTTTCACTTCTCATGACTTTTTGGGCTTTTTTTTTCCTCAATGTCTCTGCTCTTATTGGTCACATGATCACCGTTAATGTAGTCACTCTCCACATTGTTCCGAGTGCTTATCTCACCGTTTAACTTCTGGCTGCTCATTTGCTCGTTGGCACTGTACCGTCATTGGTCATTTCCCCATCGGCTGTGTTCTAGCTGTTAGTCGTCATTCTTTTTCTTACTCTCTCTGTTCTTTGGGTCACATTCTCACTGTTGACATTCTTCTTCAGAATTCTTGAGTCTGTGCGTCACATCCTCCTTTTCTGAGTTGTTTCTCGCCACGCCATTCAAACTCTTGTTGTGCGCATTTCCACCCGTCACATTGCACGACAATGTTGATCTGCCAAAAATGAATTTGAGTGACACTTTGTTCTTAAGCACTTAAGCCTGATGAAAGTACCGTATTGGCCCAAATATAAGACGCTGTTTTTTTGCATTGAAATAAGACAAAAAGTAAAAAAGTGGGGTTCGTCTTATATTCGGGGTCTAGACTATATACCCATTCACGACGCTAGATCGCGCCAGATATCATTGAAGCGAATGCTGAACCTGACTCCCCAGGCCAAAGCGAACCCCTGTCACGAAGAATAAAAATAAAAATAGCGGTAGCACGAAGAAGAAAAATAAAACATAGCGGTAAGAAAGAAAAGAGAAGAAAATAATAGAAGAGAAAACGTAGCGACAATCTGGAGAAAAGTGGGTCGAAGATCGGCCAGGTTAACCGGCAGCTGAGGAGAAGGTAGGGTGTAAACTTCAAGATGCTTTTTCTCTCAAATATATTGTTATAATAATTTGTTTCAGATGTACTGTAATTATTTTCTGTATAAAAATTAATTTGGTGTTCAAAAGTCTTTTTTTCAAACTTGAGTCTTGAAAAAGAGGGCGTCGTCTTATAATCAGGGCCGTCTTATATTCGGGCCAAAACGGTCGAAGCCTTTTCCTTCGTACCTGTTCTTGCTCTTGCTGTCAAGAAATGGGAGACAAGAGTATAAAATAAGCAGAATGATAATATTTTTAAATACATAAATGGCCCACCAAACTGTATACTTGCCTCACAAAAGTCCGCCAGTTCAATGGGAAATGCTATAAGCGAAAATAGAAATGAGCGTAGCTGTTAGTGTAATAACAATCTCAGGCAACTGCTACTGCAGCAACTCATACAAACATTCTCTGCGCTGAGGGAACGACTATGACCAGAACTTATAGCTAAGGAACTTCTCTGCCTTTTCTTCGATTTTTGCTGCTCGTCATCCAGTAGACCTCACGCCGAAGGCGCACGACTTGAAAATTGGGGGCTTGCCTGTCAACTACTCCCATTAAAAAGCGCTCTCTTGACTCATTCACTCCCAAAGACGTTTTTAAACGTCTTTTCAGACTTGGTCTGGAATTGGCTGGTACTGAATGAGTTAAAAATCCGCCGTGAACGATGAGCCGCCATCTAGCTGGGGGGGTTGACTGCATACTGAACAGCTCGTGGTGCATCTACCTCCTTTTTATCCCACGTGATCCTATTTATTCCTCTAAATAATAAAGAGACGATTGTTTCAATGTTGCTGTTTTTTTTTAAATTTGTTCGTTGTTGGTTGATACGATCTATCGAGCCGTACGTCAAAATATTGGGTGCTCACCCCCTCAAGCTGCATTTTGCATCATTAAGTGTGGCGGCGCATGGGGTCACATGACCTAACACGCGGCCGCGTTATCGACTGAATGTGGCCCTTCGTGACCAACCAGAGTGCGTAACGGCGTGTTGTGATTTGTCCCGTCAGTTGCGACGCATGCAAGAGATGCTGCAGAGGATTCAGGGCCAAATACACACCAAGAAGGACGCCTACTGACACGCCGCGTTGCCCGCTTGGACTTTCGCCTCCCATCCCGTCCCAACGACCTCATCAACCTCATCGGTGCCCATCGTGGCACTTGGGCAGGATGAGGTAAGAAAGCGCCACTCTGTAAATGGGATTGGAAAAAAACAACTGAGACGCTTGTTCCAAAATGTCAATGAATCCATTTCTCACCTAAACCTGTCAAATGTTTTTTTTTTTTGAAGGGCTTGTGTTTTTTTCATTTTCCTGGTGCAGGTTTTTTTGTTTATTTTTACTATAGGTCAATGTGACCTGAACAAATCTGTCGTATTTTTTTTATAATACAACACTCCAAAAAATGTCCTACGAATTGTCTGCGGAAAACTATTTGGAAAACCTGTTCATCATGCTTTGTATGAGTTGAATGAATGAAGATTGTTTTTTTTTTTGGATTTTAAGTTGAAAGTGCCACAGTGTCGTGTTAGCAGGTGCCGCTCAATCAATTACAGTATTGGAGACATATTTATTTAGTTTAAAAAGTGGTAGTGAAAACTTTGCAGACGGACAATTGCTACCTGATTTCTACATTCTAGAAATACATTTGAGTTGGGGTTTTTTTTAACAACTTCCTAAATTTTGTCCTCCCCATATTGGAATTGAGATGCATCAGTATATAGGAATGTTACGAATCATAACCGCAACACTGCCTGTCATGCTTTTTAAATTTTTTTTAAAAATTCCGATGGATAGAAAAGCATGTTTTTGTATGGCCTCAAGAGTTCAGTTAAGTCGTGAAAGTAATGAACAGACAAATGTTACTGTAACAACTTGCCAAACTTGACACCGTTTTGTTTGCCTTTCACAACACATGTGAATCATGTTATTTATGGGCATTGAAGAAATGTATAAAACAGTCCGATTAATTATGACGGGAATGGAGTTTTTGGGTGGAGTATTTTTTTATTTTAGGTACCACTTGAAGTGATCTCTTGTGTTACGACAAATAGTAATGTTGCCATTTTAGTCCATTATGTTCCTGGACTAGTAGAGAGAAACATATTATTGAGTTAACATTTTGAATGTTTTACTAAACATTGTGATTATGAACCTCATTTGTTATACATCACAACTTCCTGTTGTTTTTTTTTTTTCCTTTTATCTCTGGCAACCTTTACTTTTGTGTCTTTATATTTTATTTTTTTTAATGCTTCTATGATATTTATGTTATATCTAAATTGCAAATGGAATGGCTGGGAAAAATATGCCAAAAAAAAAAGAATAAATCCAGTGCTAATAAAAGTATAATTTCATGTGTGTGTCCCCCGTGTGTATATTTTCATGTGACTGCATTTGCTTGTGATACTTGATGTATTAATGGGACATAGTGATGCAATAAGAGGTGCACAAATAACCAATTTCAAATGTGAACCGTTAATGTGGCCAAACATGACAGCAAATTTGAATGCAAGATAAAGCTCTCGACATTTGCAAACAAAAAAACATTTTATTAAGTCATGTTTTATATAGTTCTTATTCCATATAATTTTCCCAGCCTTTTTTCATGATAGTGACATCTAATTCAGCCCAGCTTTTACAGGCTATTTACAAGTACAACTTTCACCATAGGGAAAACACATGTAAAATTATTTATGTCTTGCAGTGTCACCACCGACCACTTTTAGACATTTTCTCTCGGGCCCCAACACGATTTCAAAACCAATTTGCTGCACGATTTTAGCACAATCTAAAGCACAACAACCAACGCTTGTATCTTTGCACTTCCAATCACTTGGAATGGAACAGAATGTGACAAATCAAAGTACGCATAGAATATTTTGCACGCTAGCCAAATGTGATGTCGTTTCGTACTCTCCCTCAAGGGAATTACATGGTCCCAATAAAACAAAAACGTACAACATGAGAAGTTACAAGCAACAAGAACCAAAAAAAAAGTTTATATACATGAAAGTTAACATAATGTACATAATTTTTTTTTTTATTAAAAAAAAAAAACAACAACAAAAAAGGGGGTCAGGGTTGATCCATATCTGGCCAAACTACAATTTGGAGAGCGTAGCATGTATTAAGTGCCATGTGAAACACGGCTTGGATTCTTGTTGTTTCACAGTGCGAGGAACAACAAATTAACACAAAAGGCGGTCCAGGCAGGTCATTCCATCTTTTTTTTTTTTAAGCCAAATGACATATTTACAATTCAAATGTCTTGCTTCATGACTGAAAGTAGACAGCCAATCTAATAATCACATCCAATTGGAAGGTTGAACCGGTTGTCTCTGCCTTCTTTTATTGTTGAGTGCACCAGTGTGTCATGAGATCAGCAGAATGTTCTGCTACAAATGATCAGAATTTCACAGAATTTTTCTGAAAATGATTAAATGTCTTGAACTATCCATGACAGTGACAAAAACAGGAGATTTAAATGCTCTTCCGCTCGATGAGTGAAGGTACATAATGACCTTGCGTATGCCGTTTGGTGGTGTGCCGTGAGATTTGTTGCTCAAATGTAAAATATCTCAATCAAAGTTGGGAAACAATAGTTTAGTGTAAACATCTGACAGGACAATGAGCCAAACACAAAAGCCGGAGAGCAATGAGTGTGCTGAAGTTAAGGTACCTAACCTTAGCGGACAGCAGGGGGCGGTATTGCCACAGATGCAAGTCCCTGAGGACTGCAGCTCTGCACCAGAGCGAATCCGGTCCACAATTTGAATGTGGCAGAAGAGCACGAGTTTGCAGGCAGAGGGGGCGGGTCTTCAGTTGACTCCCATTCTCAACGTGCTGCTTATGGCGGGTCGAGTCACGTCGAGCCCTGCCATTGGTCCACCCCAGCAGGCCCTTCCTGTCCCTGACTCCGAAGCAGCAGACGTGACGAGTGAGGGTGCCTATGTCGACACCTGGATCCACTGAGCCCCGCTTGACGGTCGGCGCGATGTTCACGTACAGAGGGGTGTCGCTGAGCCGCTTCAGGCGAGTTTCAGAGTGCTGATGGGAAAGGAGGGCATGGTCACCATGGTGACAGGGTTGAGGACAGTCTGGCCCACAAGCTGCGAGTGGTGGGCTACTACGGTCTGTTTGCCCACGATGGCGGCACCGGGTGGGGGTGGGTTAACGGCGCCGTTGACGTGGCCCAACGTGTGCGCAATGTGGCTGATCAACGCGGGCTGTGTGACAGCCACCGGCTGAGGGTACAAAGCAGGGAGGTGGGGGCTCAGGTGGGCCACCGGGTGCACGGTAATGTGGCCGATGGGCGGCTGCCCCGGCGCCAGCTGGGCGATGTGTTTCGGGCCGCCCGCCTGGAGGACATGGTTGACCGCTTGGATGACGGACGGGTGCGAGGCAGATGCGTGGGCGATGACGGTTGGGTGTAAGGTGGGATGACCGGCGACGGGGACCGCGCCGGGGACCGGGGGCTTGGCCGGCAGCTGCAGTGCCGACACATGATGGGCGATGAAGGAGGGGGTGGGGGCGGTCAAAGTCAAGGAGAGGGCGGCGGCGGCGGTGGCGGGCGTCAGGTGGAGGGTCTCGCTTTTGTGGGGCTGAGGGGCAGCGGGCGACTCGCTTGGAGGTCGCGCCATCACTTCTTCGTCCTCGTCGTCCTCGTCCATCACCTCTTCGCCTTCTGCAAGCGCACACAAACGTCACTTGGTCAACATACACCGGAGTCAATCTAAATACACCAAATAGAGAAACAGTAAACAATATTTAGTACGCTGAGAATGATTGCATGTATTTGGAAAAATCATCTCACAGGAATTTGTTTTCCTCAATTTTTGCCATTTTATATGCACATTTTTTTTTCAAGGTCCACTTCCATGTAACACTCATCAACAATAAATTTGTCTGTATGACAAGAAACAATATCAGATTTATTTAACATCTTTTGGTTTTATGGTTTACTCTAAAGCTGAAATTTGGGCATGTGAAACATGAATTACATAATGTAAATTCCTTTCCATTACGTTCTCATTCTCGTCCACGTCTGATGTCTAGCGGGCACCTATGTATTATTTCGCCATACCGTAACTACAACTACTTCCTGTTTCCATTTCTAAGAATCATGGGAAATGTGTAGTCCGACTAACCTGATACTGCAGTTAAATTCCTTACTATTTGCTTTCACATTCCTGTTTGCATTCTCATCAGCATCAAATTGCTAGCAGGCGTCCATGTTGTCATCATACAAGAACTAGAACTATTTCCTGATGCCGTGTCTAAGAATCATGGGAAATATCGTCCTACTAGCCTAATGCTGCAGTCAGACCCAACGCAAGATGAGCATTTCTGGCATGTTTCCAATGTTACAATGTGATACCAACGCGAGGTCAATGGCACAGCCAACTTCCAAGAGCAGGCGTGGCAGAGCAAAACTAGGTTGCATAATTTTTTTACAGCAATTGAACTGTCGACCAGGACAGCATTTCAAAGTCAAGTCATAATAACCGCCAGTCACCAGACTGACTAGTACTTATTTTTCTTCGATTGGAGAGTTCCCTCCTCTTTTCTGCTTTTAAAAGCAAGTGAGATGCATGGCGCTATTACATGTATCGGGTCAGGCCTGAACCTAGCATAGTAGTGCTAAAGCTATCAAATCAACATATGGGACAATTACAATAAACTATTGAACACTTTACAGCAACAAAAACAAAAAAAAATTATGTGCCTTTAAACCCGGTGCGTCTTATGTAGGAAATGTTTTAAAAATAGACCCGTTCATTGATATTGTGCCTAATAATGTGGTGCTACTAAAGTACGGAGTATGCAGAGTACTTAACTCATTCAGTACCAGCCAATTCTAGACCAAGTCTGAAAAGACGTTTAAAAACGTCTTTGGGAGTGGATGAGTTAAGAGTAAGTTTGTCAAAATAAACAATACAGTCAAACCTCGGTTTTCGTCCATAATCCGTTCCAGAAGGCTGTCCGAAAACCGAAATTGTTCGAAAACCGAAACCACGCTCTTTTTAAAATAAAAACGTTTACTGAACACGTCTGCTCACAATGGAAAGCAACACGAGGAAGCGTCACTTCCTCGTCTACCCGAGGAAGCGTCACTTCCTCGTGTAAGGAAGCCAAGAGGAGTCAAATGGTGCATTCAAGTGCGCTCAGTTTGTTCGGAATTTGTTCGTCATCAGAGGCATAAAAAACTCAAAATTTTTGGTTGAAAACCGAATTGGACGAGAACCGAGACGTTCGAAAACAGAGGTTTGACTGTAATTGGTTTGTAATACACTTTAATGCAAAATAATTTTATCCCATTCATCGACGCAATAGTCTAAAAATATCTGATAGTGATCATTGATTTCGCACAAACTGTACTGAATTTGAGGATCACCTCCCCCCCCCTAGGATGCGTGAAGACATCAAAATGGCGGTGCCTCAAGAGTAGCAATTGTTTTCTGACCCGTCTCTGAGCAATGGCTGCTTCCAAGCGCTATTTTGTGCCCACCTGAGGCAGTGGAAGTGGAAGCTTGATCCTCCTCGGGCTGCGTCGTCTGCCGCAGCACGCGCTCAATCTCCACCACGTCCATCCACTGGCTCAGCTCGTTCTTCAGCTCCTCCAAGTGCTGCTGCGTGGCGATCTTCTCGCGGGCCAGGCGCTCCATGTCGTGCTCGTACTCCTTCTCTTTGCGCTTCAGCGTCTGCCGGCCACACAAACTCATGATTAATTTTGTAAATTAAAAAATAAAAAATCAAGCATCCCACCCATTATCCATAAATTGCTTATCCTCACAAGAGATCATTTGTTTGCAGAAGTGTGCACACCCTCTTAATAACCAAATACGTGGATGTGTTCAGACTCAATCGATCCCCTTTTTTTTTTGTTTGCTTTCTAGCAGAAGCCTGAAGGTTTTGTGCCAACACTGACGGCTGTTTGGAACTGTCGTTAAGTCCTTCCACTTTGGCGTTCGGCCCCGTTCCATTTCGAGAAAAACAAAACATGACGTATCGGGATGGCGTTCTTTTTGAGACGAGTAGTGTTGCGGATGGATCAAACGTCTTTTGCTACGATGGCCAAAAAGTTCCAACCTTCAACGGAGAAACTGTGTGTAGACGTTAAAGCCACTTTGAAGCATTAGATTTTATTTTCTTTGATGTTTTTAAACTTGTGTGCTGCTGTAAAAAAATGGGATTTCACAGTTGCGGGACTAATAAAAGTGTTTTTTTCCCTTGAATGTCACTTGGCACACAACCAATCTTGAACTGTGAAGTGAAATAAAACACGCGTGCGTGTGACGTGTCACGATATGATTGTCAGTAAGCAGACAGCTTCTGGTTCCATGGTAACTGTGGGTGTGGGCCCATGCCAATCAAGTATACTATTTACTAAAGAAATAAGCCAATAAAACAACTGTGATGAAATAAAGTGTCGGGAAGCCGATGCAAAAGGAAAATGTTTGATCCTGCGAGTGATTAGTTTTGTTATGAAGCACAGTTTTGGTAAGAGGGCACGTTAGGCAAGATGAGGCGGGGCGGGAGAAGGAAAGTGGGCGGTGCTTCCAGGCACTGACTCGATGACCCAGTTTCCCCCCCATCCCGAGCTGCAGGTCAGTTGACACACAACTCAACACTCTTCCTAAATCAAACATCCAAACTGGCTGAGAAAAAAAGAGCAGGAAGTGTGTGACAGGCGTGAATATTGTACAGTTATTACGGAAAAAAAATCGACATCCACGTGCACAGGGAGGGAGAGCACGCAGCGTGAAGTCGAGTCCAAGGAGCATTTCCTGATCGGGCGGACTTCCTGCTTGTGCTCACTCGACACGGCTGTATGAGCACGTCAGCCTTAAAGTGCATGCGCCCCGTCCCCGCGTGTTTGTGTGTTTAAAGGGCACGTTTGGTCAGGCAGCGCACGCACAACACATGACTACATGAGAAAAAAGGCGGGCACCTGTCCCTTATCTTCATCCTGGATTAGTGGCCTCCCGCCCCGTGGGAGTAACATTGCAGCCCAACCAATAAAGCGCCAAAGCACCTTCGAATCACAACTACAAATTCAACGATAGTTTACTTCACGAAAGACAAGGTGGCAATGCTGAGGTTCAGTCGGTCATGGAAAATACTTGAGGTCAGTAAGCACGAAGCAAATGTTTGGCATTTTCGTTCACTTTTTTTGTGCACGTTTTGAAAAAGCATCCACACTTACGTTCACCAAACTTGAGTCATAATAATAAACATGTTAAAGCAACACCGTTCTAACAGTGCCATTCAAAACTGATCATTAGTTCGTATAAAGCAGGGGTGTCAAACTCATTTGACATTGCGGGCCGATTACGGCCTCGGCAGATGTCAAATGGGCCGGACCATTAAAATGATACCATACTCTGCCAAAAAAATATCCAAAATATCATGTCTTTCCCTTTGTTTTGGTTTTGTGAAGCACAAAAACATTTGGAAAATGTTGACATTTCATGAACATATCTTTTATAAAACATTTCACGAAAAACCTTGGACAAATGTGCAATTTACTTTGATCATTCACATATATGCATTGCAACTGATCCCATTGATTGTACAAAGGCACACAACTTTAACAAGTACAGTCAAACTTCGGTTTTCGAACGTCTCGGTTCTCGTCCAATTCGGTTTTCGACCAAAAATTTTGAGTTTTTTATGCCTCGGATGACGAACACATTTCGGTTCTCGAACAAACTGAGCGCACTTGAATGCACCATTTGACTCCTCTCGGCTTCCTCACACGAGGAAGTGACGCTTCCTCGGGTAGACGAGGAAGTGACGCTTCCTCATGTTGCTTTCCATTGTGAGCAGATGTGTGCAGTAAACATTTTTATTTTAAAAAGGTTTCGGTTTTCGAACAGCCTTCTGGAACAGATTATGGACGAAAACCGAGGTTTGACTGTAATTCGTATTGAAAAATATAGTCATGCATTTTAAGATGAAATGAGATTATAAATCTCAAGAAAGGAATTTTTGAACCATTTACACATGTGCAAATAAAATCTAAATGTAATCCCTGCCTGCACTTTACAAACTAAAGAGAAAACAATCTGCCCCCTAGCGGATAATCCACGAATTGCATTTTATTAAAAATATTCATTCCGTGTCTTTTATGCATTTCCCCCCCCCCCCCACATTTAAATTATCCCGCGGGCCCGATCAATCCTCCCCGGGGGCCAGTTCCGGCCCGCGGGCCGTATGTTTGACACCAATGGTATAAAGGAATTGTTTTTTAAACAGTGCTTTGATACATATGATCAGAAGACGCAAAATGGATTTTCAGATGGTGTTCCTCACAAAGTCCAAAAACATGCACGATCGGTCCATTTCAGTCTAAATTGTCCATACGTGCGGACGCCGGTGTGAATGGTTGCTTGCCTCGCTCTGTGTGTGACCGACTGTCGCAATATGTGACGGTAGCCCCGCCTCTGGCCCCAAGTCAGCGGCTCCAGCTCATCCATGACACTTATGAGGACAAGTGCACTCACTAATATGAGGACATGATGTGATGTGCGAAGCCTTCCTTTCCGACCGGCACCCAATGACAGACAGCATCACCTTGTCATCGCCGGTTGTCAAGGAAACAGCTCGAAAGGTTCCCTCGGCAACCGAGACAATTAACGGCATTGAATACGCAAGGTATTTCTCAACTGACGTCGAGTCCGTCACAATATACAATGAGGGAAAGACTTCGAACAATGACTGCCAAGGCGACGCACCTCCTCGCGACTCCTCAAACAAACTATGAGTCAAGGAGATCGAAAAAGAGGGCAAGGTGCCGCCGCAAACACAGTGACCCACTGTGCGTCCGTGTGTGTGTGCGAGCGCACACGTGGCGGAGACAACAAACGCGCCCGTCCACGTAGAAACAAAACCCTTGAAACCTGAGAAGCTGCTCCAAGGCAGATGGCTCCCACATGGCGTCCCGCTAATCGTGTCGACGCGTTGCTAGAACAGCGGGTTCCAAGCACCTTTAGTTTACTAACACATGACTGACACCACCTCCGCCCCCCCCCCACTTCCCACAAACACAATTCCTGAGAGATAAGACCTAACTTCAACTTTGTTTACGTGGTAATCTAGATCAGGGCAGGAATCGGTCGCGCCGAGCGTGTGGGTGTGTGTCAGGCAAACACTGGTCAAGCAAGCTGGCTGTCACAAGGGAGGAGTGGAAAAAAACAAAAGTGCGGCGCACATGGCCTGACAGGGAGGGAGGGGGCGGGGGGCGGGGGGCGGGCAGTGTACACCCTGACTCACTTGTGCAGCAGTTGAGGACAAGCTGTACTGCACCATCTTAAAGGGCCAGCAGCGTGCGAGCGAGGCCACGTTGCGAACACGCCGCTAAAGCCGGATCTCGGGCCGGTGGTCTTGTGACTGCGTGCTGAGCCTCATCTGGGAAGGGGGGGGGCGCTTCGTGTGGTGCCCGACAGCTCACAAGTGAAGCTTTGTGTGGAGAAAAATCACCTTTTTGTTCTTTGACAATGCAAATAAAAAAGTGGACACACCCGTATTTAAATGTTTTTAAAATTATTTTTGTGACCCCCCCCCCCCCACCCCCTTTTTCCTCTGCCACCAAAAATGTGTTCACGAAAAAATGAATATATATACACATCTATAAATCTATTGACATATTTTCAAGAGGGGAAGTAAAAGTATACAACTCAGATGAAGTGGTTGCACAAGTGTGGACTCTGGGTCAGAAAAAAAAAAAAAAAAACCCCAACACGTCAGACAGTACATGACAGTACATGATGGTCTAACAAAACCAAGGGTGAACTTTATGGCTATAAAACCCAAAAGATACGTTTGGCAAAAACAACAACACCGCTGATCACTGAAAGCGCACCAAACACACAGTCAAGCATGAAGGTGGCAGGACGATTGCCTTGCCTTTGATCCGCTGGAATTGGGGCCTCCTGTCAATTAGGAACAATTCCAAAGAGCAGTCAATGTTGGCAGGAAACCTTCAGAACTGTTTTGATATCGACTGGATTAAAATGTGCTTGTTGATAATCCAGATTTTACCCAGTTTCCACCAAACCTGACAATCCAGTGGCGATATAGTAAGTAGTTCAACTGTTGCGTAATTTTTATTTATTTTTTTAACTTCTATTCATCACTACTCGGTTCTAGGCTCAAATCCAGCCTTGCTTCCGGGCCCCCTTCTTCCCAAGTATTCTGTCTACTCCCCCCCCCCCCCCCTTCCAAAAAAAAAATCTACATCTTAGGTCAATTAGTAATGACTGTACATGGACTTTAGGTTCTGAATGTGAAAGTGAATAGTAAATGCGCCCCGCAACCAATCCCAGAATCTGGCGCCTCAAACTGCGAGTACTCCCGAGTCGTGTCTGCCGCAGCGTTGGGCGGGGGAGCAGCACAAGGCGGGGGGTGACGTCAGGCGGCTCGAGCTAGCCATGTGCTCGCTGCTCATGTGGCCTTAAAAGCTCAGTGAGGCCCGCGAGGGAGGGGGCGGGGCATGTGGGAGGACTCGTACTGCATTAGAGATTAGTTTTCAGCTCCGACGGGGCCGCCTATACGGGTTTTCTTGCTCCGCGCGCAGCCATTGTTACATGGGCCGACATTCAGAAAAGAACAAGAGGGACGGGATGTTGACCGCAGCTGCCGGTTGACTCGCTACGAGTAGGTTCACATGGCATGAAAGAAAAGCTAATTTGGGGCTATTTATGTAAAAAAAAAAAAACCGTAGTCAGAATTCAGTCAACTGCTCACACTTGTTCAGCCTTGGACGTCGATGACAAGATGTTGAGTAACTCGCAAGAGCATGAAGAATGTCGCGTATATTAATTAAAAATGTCAAGCACGTGACTGACTTGCCCTGAAGATATTTAAAATGAAAGGAGAGAAGAAAAAAAAAGCCTCCTCATTGGTGAATGGGCAACAGCATAACTGTTCAACTTGAAGCCTCTTTGTCAAACCTCACCTGTGCTCCCTTTTCCGCCACAGTCAACGTGCATTTACACTTACATCAGCGTCATCATTGTGATTGCTGTAGGGATTTGACAACAACCATTCGGCAAAACAACATGATTATTTATATAAAAGGACTTCTCAGAGCCCACAGAGGCATTATTTTTTTTTTTTTTTCAAGAGGAGGCGGGTCAAGCTCCACCATTGGCAGCGGGATTGGGTAAAAAAAAAAAAAGCTCTGCACTCACCCTGGCCTACTTTCCCCTCTGTATTATTGACGGTCAGACTGCAACTATTCAGCGTCGAGCGTTACCGGCTTCTTCGAAAGACGATTATTTTCCACGAGCCCTCAAGGAGGACGTTATTCTGTGGTATGTATGGGAACAGCTTGTGGACTGAAAAACATTTCAACTGCCCGAAGACAAGAGAGCTGGATGGTGCTGGTGGTATGGAGGGGGAGGGGGGCGGGGGAGGGGGGGGGGGGGGGTGATGTAAGAAAATGAAGAAGAACGCGTATCTCAGCTTGAAGCGGAAACTAGAGAGAGGAATGCAACAGGCAT
Organism: Hippocampus abdominalis; assembly: GCA_018466805.1. Taxonomy (NCBI): domain Eukaryota; kingdom Metazoa; phylum Chordata; class Actinopteri; order Syngnathiformes; family Syngnathidae; genus Hippocampus; species Hippocampus abdominalis. Next base: position 5,305,281 of record CM031703.1, read on the forward strand.
GTGTAAACACCCTAATTTGCATGTAAACAATACAACATAACATTTATACTACAAATATTGAATAATGTTTAATTGCCGCAGGCTGACTCTTCCACTTCACTCACTTGAATAAGGCATATGTAATGATCAACGCACCTCTAATTGGAAAATATTTAGACTATACGGTCAAACCTCGGTTTTCGTCCATAATCCGTTCCAGAAGGCTGTTCGAAAACCAAAATTGTTTGAAAACCGAAACCACGCTCTTTTTAAAATAAAAATGTTTGCTGAACAGTCTGCTCATAATGGAAAGCAACACAAGGAAGCGTCACTTCCTCGTGTAAGGAAGGCGGGAGGAGTCAAATGGTGCATTCAAGTGCACTCAGTTTGTTTGGAGAACCGAAATTTGTTCGTCATCCGAGGCATAAAAAACTCGAAATTTTTGGTCAAAAGCCGAATTGGTCGAGAACCGAGACGTTCGAAAACCGAGGTTTGACTGTAATTATCTAAGCTTTTCCTGTAGATGGAAGACGCCTGATTCGATCTGACGCTGCCTTGACACATACCTGAATAGCGCCACTTCAGCAAAAAAATAAATAAGATCCATCCATCCATCCATTTTCCGAACCGCTTGATCCTCACTAGGGTCGCGGGGGGGGGGGGGGGGGGCTGGAGCCTATCCCAGCTGTCTTCAAGCAGTAGGCGGGGGACACCCTGAATCAGTTGCCAGCCAATCGCAGGGCACACAGAGACGAACAACCATCCACGCCCACACTCACACCTAGGGAAAATTTAGAGTGTCCAATCAGCCTGCCATGCATGTTTTTGGAATGTGGGAGGAAACCGGAGCACCCGGAGAAAACCCACGCAGGCCCGGGGAGAACATGCAAACTCCACACAGGGAGGCCGGAGCTGGAATCGAACGCGGTACCTCTACACTGTGAAGCCGACGTGCTAACCACTGGACTACCGGGCCGCCCTAAATAAGATCTTAAAAGTAATTTTATCTGTGCAATACAAAGCCAGTCTACTATATTTAACAAGAGTGCAGGCAGACTTTTCGATCGAGTTCTTGTATTTGGTCTCGCTAGATTGCACCGGTGTAATTAAGTGTTCCAAAGCGCAATTTGGAAATAAACATGACAGATACATTTTTTTTTAAATAGTTCGGGACCATTTACAGACTAGTAACAATGTTGTGATGTTTGTTTGTTTTTTAGTAATGGCGAGCGTCAACACACCTGTACTAATTTAAAAAAAAAAAAAAAAAAGGTTGAGCCCTTTACAGCTCAAGTCAGAGCTCATCTTTTGAACCAGTTTCTGAATTTGGTGTTGCGCAATAAATCGCATGTGATCTGGACAGACCTCGGTCACTTCCTCCTTCTCCAGCAACCATGTTTTGAATCATTTTGAGATTCAGATGATCGATTCTTGTCAGGCTCGCACCTGTCAAGACGCTCTTCGAGATTGTGCGCTGCGCAAAGACGAGTGACGCCGTGGCGGAAGTACTACAGGCTAAGGTGTGTCATGTACGCGAGGTGCTAAACCTTTGAGCAGCGGACAGTAAATCTAGCAGGAAAGAGGACACGCGCGTTCTTTTGCTGCTGTTATATGCTCTTCTTGGGTCTGTGCACGGAAGTGGTACTGACCTCTTGAGCAGGTTAGAAAAAAAAAAAAAAGGAGGGGGGGAGGGGGGGCTCACAAGCAGTGCCAGCAGTACTTTTCAAAAAAAAGAAAGGAGACCGTGTGTGTATGGTGTGTGTGTGTGTGTGTGTATATGCTATAATGCCTTTGAGTTCAGAAAAGGCTCATTAGTGCAACAATCGACCGCCATTAGGCATTTCAAAAGCAGTCACAACGGGATCGCAATCAAGTGCGCGCCTGCTTCCTACCTGGATGTATCTCAGAGCACTTCTCAGCACACTTAAATTGGAGGTTTTCTTTTCATCGATGTTGGGGATGTTCTTTTTCAGGGTCTCAAAGCACTCCTTCAAGTGGGCTCGTCTGATGGACACACACACAAACACACACACACACACATTTGAAACAGCCCACTCGCGCACTTTTTTTGGGAGCGTTCACATTGTGCAATAACACGGGAGAACTAAAAGGGAGCATTTTTGAGGCGGCGCTTGAACCCACCGGTTTTTCTCGAGCTTGTTATGCACTTCTCTGGTACCTGCCCTGTCGGGAGCACAGACCAGAACACATTCAGGTTTTGACATTCCAACACATTTGAGAACTGCGGTGTCAGGATGCATTCCTGACGATACACAAACAAGTTAAAGGTCAATTTGATCGCCTTACCCTCCGGGTCGTTTCTTTTGGTCAAGTAGTCGCCCGTCATCAGGAGGGCTCGCCCGACTGCTGGGGCCGTTCACCAAGGGGGTTGGCTGTAGGGTCTGGGGGTGCACTGCAGGCGGATGTGGGGGTGAGACGATGGAACCTGGATAGCACTGAAGGAGCTGTTGGGGCGTCTGCTGCTGTTGTGTGTGAGTGCTGTTGGTTGGAGCGAGGAGCTGCGTCGGGTGATGTTGATGGTTCTGCGGGGGCGGTTTGTGGTTCGGGTCATGCGGTTGGGGTTGGGGGGAACGGGGCGGAGCCACGACACCTTGTTCCTGAGGGGAAGGAGGCTCCCTTTTGGGGGAGGCTACAGGGGGAGCGGCAGGGTGGGAGAGCAAGGCCACAGGGAGAGAAGGGGAGCCGGCGGGGTTGGGTTTGACAACCGGGATGGGGATGACTGCGATGGGCATGGAGGGGCGAGGCAGGGACGGCGGGATGGAGGCCGGGGGCCGCTCCGTGATAAGCTCCTCCGCTTTAAAAACATTGTTGATGTGGCCCCTGCAGTTGTACTTGTTCACGTCAGCGAGTCTTTGCTCCGTCAGCAGATCCAGGCGCAGCTTCTCTTTCAGTTCATCCTCTGCGGACAACATCCAACACAAGACTTCCCGTGACATACGTGACGTCACAACATTTAACCCTGGAGAACCCAAGAACCCTTTTTCTTCTTTGGAAAATGATGAATTATACATGAAATGACTGCTATATGTTCACTGAACACCAAAATATATGTTTTTCCAAATATTTAATGCTTTAATCCGAATTTACGATTATGGCCAAATTTGACCCTTTGGGATTTAAGGGTAGCATTTGAGTAGCAGAATTTATAGGGGTCAAATTTGAACACCCCTAAAAGTGTATCGACGCCTCACCCTTTTCAGTTGAGATTGGAACCCGTGACTGTACAGCAAATACAGTTCCGCCACCTCCTCGAACACAATTACAACCCACTGGACCTACATAATACCATTAGCCATAATCGCATTATTTTGCCAATGCAAAGCACTTAGGTGAAAATGAAAGTCCATACTGAAGCTGCAGGTGAATTGATGAGTTAAGCTGGTGTGATTAATAATGTTGGACAGGAAAGTAATTTTTACAGTTAAAAATCAGGTGATTGAATTGATGAATTGATCTGTAGTCGCTACCATGCTTCAATGAGCAGTGTTGTTGTCAGGTGTATGTATTGAAGCCACAATAAGAAGCACAACACTGCACTGGAACACACACACACACACACACGTGCGCGCTCGTGTGGCATGCGTGCACATGCAGTGTTTCCGCATGCAAAGATTGAACTTTTGAATATTAAATGCAGCACTGTCCAATTCTACGCAAGTGGCCGGTGACGTATAGATCTTGATGTAAAGGCCTTGTTGCTATGGCATCCGTGATGTCATTCATGGAACATGGTGACTAAAAGTCACATTCAGACTCCCACATCCAGTCGCACTTTTACATCTGGTTAAAGACAAAAATGAATGCAGCGAATGTAAAAATGTCCTTTGTATGGTGAGAAGTCCATCGTTCGGAGTGCTGTGCAGAAAGAAGTCGGATGGCAGATGTTTCTACAGGCTACAAACTAAGAGTGACACCACTTGAAAGCATTCCCAAACAAGGGCTATTACATAAATGCAGCACATAGCAAAACTGGCCTAGTTGTCTACATGCAGTGACCTGCTGCACAGGAGGAGCAGCAAGACATCGAACCCAATTGAGCAATGCGGGGGAGGAGCCACGTGGAAGAAGTTACGCACTCACTCCAAAGCGATTCGAAAGATTGTAAACATCTCCAATAGGCAACACCAGTGTTTCAGAAAACTTATTCAATCACGGCACATACTTCACACCAAACAAATCTCACCGCAGCGCTCCAAACTGAAATTGTCACAAATTAATAAAATAATCGACGGCCTCAGGCCAAACCAAGTCAGGTTTATTGATTTCATTCTCACATGCCACAGTTTAGCAAAACCTTGCTTTACTATTGGTGAGTCCACATGTATTTCTGTTAAAAAAAATATTGAACAATGTCAAGTTTCAAAAATGTTTTTCTCTCTTTGACGATGCAAACGTAATGGTTGAGCAAACCTGCCAGTTTGGGGATCCCCTGAAAGGTGACGATTTTGGAGGTATGAGGATTCCAGGGCATCAAGAAAACAACATGTTTGTTGAGCCATGAACATTGCAAGAGTGCAAACCATTATCAACACTAAAGATTGGTCAGTCAGCAATTTGTAAAAAACAACAGACCCATGTGAGGAATGATAAATAAAAAATATTTTGGGAAGAGGGGGGGTGAATTTGGACCAATCTCACTTTATCACTCCGAAAATTATTTATTACAAGTAATGTAGATGATTACTGTACAGATATTTAAGGCAACGATTTTCAGTGACGAGTGAAACAACTAAATGCTCTTTCACTTGATGGCAGAAAGGACAATTAACTCAGATCCACTTTTTGCCACTCATAGAACAGAAATATTGCTTTGTGTTCACCAATTTGTTCTTTTTATTATTATTATTTTGTTGTTACAAGCTTGAGTTGTGAGCTTTTAAACGCCTAATTCAAAAAGGTACCACTGTATATACGTTTGGTGATTTGGCTCAGTGGTATGGCATTTTTTTCCAACCTTATCCTTTTAATGGTTCAGGGAGGTCTAATGTGATAAACGGACATCAAAACAAAGGAGCTTTATTACCGTATCATCACAACAAAAAAAGTATTATTTCCACACATACAAAAAATAGAAAGTCTACTGTACTAGCTTTGCATGTAGCATCGCGTCTCCGTGCGGTAGTGAGGCATCTGCTGCTCATAAATAATCTTCGGGAGGGGTTGCCCGGCGCGCACGTGGTAAAATGGGCGTGTCCTGATGTACACGTCATCGGCAGACGGCGCCCTCGGGAGGCTATTTTTATTTTCACTAAATACAAACACTCAAAGGCTGCAGCCTGTGGCGCGCATGCTGGTCTTAAAGCCCGCGCTGCGCCACGCAGTCAACACCGCAGGGGGAAACCTGACAGGAAAACGTAATGTGAGCCACGCGACGTCGGGTTATTAAACAGTGACACCGCCCATTCTCACGATCACCGCGACGGTGCTGAGAAAAACCCAAGAGCTCCACATATTCGTACACATATACTCAAATATACTATCTCTGAAGAAACACAAAAACATTTTTTTTTTAAGTGCACTCTAGTGCTATTCGGCATTCATGCGTCAGCGATGATTGCCAAGAGAGTGAATCGTCAAAACAAACTTGAAGGTATAACTCACGTGGTGGACCAAGTTAAACCAATAAGAAGATATAAACGACAGCAAAAAGACAACTTCTTACCACGTGCTCTCTGTTGTTGCTGGGCTTGCAATTCCAAAAACCTGGCAGCTTCCAGAAGCGTTTCGATGCTCATTTCTGTCCGCTTGGAAAGATTCCCAGTCCAAAAGCAAACAAAGAAGCGATGGGGAGGGTAATGTAAGCGATCGCGTGAGAAATTGAAGGGCGAAAGCAAGCGAGAGCGAGATACCCGCGCAATGGAGGGCAAGAGCGGGGTAACCGGAGTGGACACCCCCTTGAGTGCAAACTAGTGGCTAGAAGTTGCGAACAAGATGGCGCTCAAAGTAGTAGGAACAAATAAGGTTTGTGAATCACGCAGCGGCGAGTAACCGCCCACTCACCCCAACGCCACGGGGAGCCGTCAAAAACACGGAGCGAGAGCGTACTGGACGGGATTGATGACGATGAAAAACATCCACAAATTATGAGCACAAAATGTCACACAAACCCAGAGTACAGTATTGCCGTAAAGTACAGTATTGCCGTAAAGTACAGTATTGCCTTTGCTTACATGCTCAGGAAAGACCTGGCACGTATTCTACAAAGATCTTCAAATAACGCTAACGAGCATGGCTTATAGAATGTAACGCGACTATCTGTGAAAGGAAATTTTATATTAACAAAAATGTCAGGCATTTGCGAGTAAAAGTATTTTAGACATGACAACGGGAGTTTCCCCACGTGCTCGGCGAAGCTTTTCAATTCAAAAATTACGAACTGCCATATAGCTCGTGGAGTGTCACGCAAAAGCCTTTGTAGCGACTATTTTTTGTAAACGTGATTGTTGGAATTCCACCTCCTTTGACAACATTTTGCGAGAACGCCGTCAAAAAGTGGTGTCAGAGGCGTGTGTCACACTCGGGGATATTCGCGTAACGTTTGAAGATGTTCGTGAAACTATGGTGACGTAATTGGCGCTTTGGGTGGTTCGATCGCGTCAGAATGCCTTCTTGTGTGATGTTTGGATGACGGATTCAGAGCAAAAAAAAAAAGAAAAACACGCCCACACGCACATACTCCGCATTTTTGTCCCGTTTCCCGTCTCCAAAGAAAGAGAGAAGAGGAAAGCTAAAACGTTTGATGGCCACGTTTGCATGACTTCACTTTTCCGAGAGAAAGGCTAACGCATAACGAAAATAATTCACAATTTGGCGCCAGTCACAGGAAGCAAAGAAGGGGAGAAAAGTCACGGCACATTTGGAAATATGCTCCCTCTTGTGGAAGATCGAAGAATTACTTGCATCCGGAGAAATATTTTTCTAAAGCCAATGTACTGTCCAGTATTTCAGGTTCCCTTTACTAGTATCTACATTCAAGGACCACGAATAGCTCGCGGGCCTGTTCTAAAAATAGCTCACGAGTGATAGGACATTGTGATTTCCTAGGATTGTTGAGTAAATCATAATCTCAAAATGGAAACAGATTTATAGAACTAAAGTGCTTGTATGTGATAAATCTGCTTCTCGGTTGTTAGAAATCACCAATGTCTTCACACGAACGATTTAAATATTAATTATGAATAACATATAATATTAAGGTAGTTTGAGCAAATGGGTTATTTCACATGAGCCCTTCGCAGTAATCGGTTACCCAAGAAGTGGTTTTCAGTTTCAGAAAGGTTGGTGACCCCTGCACGAAATGCAGTCTGCAATAAGAAGCGTCAACAGCAGGTTTTGAACCGGTGACCTGTCACCAGAAGACTGTGGAAATTTCCTCAAGACTATTAGAAAGTTTTGAAGCGAATTCTGATTAAACAGAAGTCATCACCAGGCAAATATACGTGTTAATCACAAACGTAGCGTGCTACCTGTCAGGAATGCATTTCCTGACAAACTAATGTCAATGTTCAACAAAAATCATACCCATGTTTAAGATATAGTACATTTATTTTTGGGTCCAACTCTTAACCCCGTATTCATGTTTTTATTTTTTTAATAAAAAACCAAGAGAATAGTAATCCATGTGTAAATCCTGAAAAGCATCACGGAGCAGCCAATATTTTATAAATTCACATTTATTCCCACTGCTTGGCAATATACTAAAATAAAATGTGTAGCAGTGATGACCTAAAAAGGTAAACTGTCAAGTCCAACACATATAAATCACTGACTCACAATTGTTCACGTACAAAACAGTGGGCTGCAATTGTTTCAACATGCCAAAATCATCTCAGTTTTGTATCCATGATCTCTACTGCGGCTCTCTCTGTTCACGATTTGGCAACAGCCTTTAAAAGAGTGTTCCTCAGATAGGTGCACAGCTGGTTCATCAGATCTTTATTCTGACCTTCCACCCAGTGCATCTCAATCATTGCGTCGCCCTCCTCCTGCAGCACATTCAGCAGACATTTAAACAGGAAGTGTTCCACTGACCCCGGGCTCGCTGGTTGTTTTGACGACATCTCGCTTGTGGCACTGGTGGCCTCCTTCAGGCCACATGTCCCTGCAGAGCTGCACTCAGGCATTATTTGCCCATCTTCACCTGCAACCTTTTCCAGGAGCTCCTGATTCATTTCACCAGCGGCCTTGGTGGCCTTCATGCTTTCGACGGATGGGGCACCGTTGCCAATCGACTCTGCAGTTACCTGCTGGTCAGCTGACTCCTGAGTGGCATCCTCCTGGCTGTTTTGGGCAAGGGAGTGCGCCGTGGAGGCAGCGGCGGTGCTGTGATGTGCTCTTGGCAGCTCTCGCAACTGCCGCATTTGTTCGCGTCGCTTCTGTCGGCCGTGGATCCAAGTGTTTTCCACCGCGGTCAGGAGGAGGCGCTGATCCTGCTCCCTGCATGGAACGCGCTTGTGAAGAACCTGCAAGCAGAAGAAACAAAAGATATTTTTACTGGATTCAAGGATCTATTTTCATTAGGAAGACTGGTCGGAATTTTTTTCATGAGAACATCTGGTAATAAACTAGTACAACCGAAAGTGTGCAGCCCTCTGCCAACACTTGACATTTTATCCCCGTCATCCATTTTACATTTTGCTGTCTTGAGTCAACAATTACAGTCAAACCTCGGTTCTCGACCAATTCGGTTTTCGACCAGAAATTTAGAGTTTTTTATGCCTCGGATGACTAACAAATTTCGATTCTCGAACAAACTGAGCGCACTTGAATGCACCATTTGACTCCTCTCGCCTTCCTTGGACAAGGAAGTGACGCTTCCTCGTGTTGCTTTCCATTGTGAGCAGACGTGTTCAATAAACATTTTTATTTTTAAAAAAAGAGCGTGGTTTCGGTTTTCGAACAATTTCGGTTTTCGAACAGCCTTCTGGAACGGATTTTGGACGAAAACCAAGGTTTGACTGTACTTGTTATTCTACAGTCCAACTATTAAAAAAAAGCAAAACATCCAATTTGGCCTTATAGAATTTCCGAAATATGGTGTATATGGGAAGCATGGTGAAGTATCGGTAAGCATATTTGCCTCAAGAATGCTGAGGTCCTGGGTTAAAATGTCGGTTCAAACGTCGGCACGGGTCATCCTGTGCTGAGTTTGCACGGATTTTCCCTGCACCCACCGGCTTCCTCCCACATTCCGAAAGCAATGTCAAGTTCATTGCGGACTCCAAATTGTCTGTTGGTGTAACTTGGAAGCGTCAGTGCGAATGGTTGTTTGTGCATAGGTGCCCTGTGAATGGCTGCTCAGTCCGGAACAGATCATGGTATAGTCAGCCTCTCACCTGAGATAGGGTCCAGCTCATCGGCGTCCCTACTGAGGACAAGCATTTAAAAAAAATTGGGCGGATATTTAACCAGGCGGCCCGGTAGTCCAGTGGTTAGCACGTCGGCTTCACAGTGCAGAGGTACCGGGTTCGATCCCAGCTCCGGCCTCCCTGTGTGGAGTTTGCATGTTCTCCCCGGGCTTGCGTGGGTTTTCTCCGGGTGCTCCGGTTTCCTCCCACATTCCAAAAACATGCATGGCAGGCTCATTGGGCACTCTAAATTGTCCCTAGGTATGGGTGTGAGCGTGGATGGTTGTTCGTCTCTGTGTGCCCTGCGATTGGCTGGCAACCGATTCAGGGTGTCCCCCGCCTACTGCCCGAAGACTGCTGGGATAGGCTCCAGCACCCCCCGCGACCCTAGTGAGGATGAAGCGGTTCGGAAAATGGATGGATGGATGGATGGATATTTAACCATGTTCAAATCGGATTTTCTGTGTAATTAAGTCCCCAAACTTAATAGAACAGCCTGCTCAAACGAAAGAACAACTGACCCGCAACTCCGTTAGCGCCTTCTCCATAAGAGTTGTGATGGCTTCCAGAGGATGGCGGCCAGTGCAGCCCAGAGCACGGGACTTCATCTGGAGCTCCCTCAAAGCCACGTGGGGAAGGGTGAAGGAAAGAGGTTTCCGCGCTCTGTCCAACTTGCGCTTCTTACTGGGGGGCGACTGATGCAGGCCGCAGGAGGAAATCAGAAAGAGAGAAGTGGGGTAAAGTTTTTACAGATGCTCTCATTGAAAGTGAAGTATTTCGGGAAATCATCAGCATAAAAAACTTGACATTTTTTGGTCGACAACCGAATTGGTCGAGAACCGAGACGTTCGAAAACCGAGGTTTGACTGTATTTTATGGTACATGTTTGTAAATTGTACAAGCACCTCTGCCCTGACATCTACTGCTAAGTGTAATACAGCTTAGTTGGCAATATATAAAGATATAGCACATTTGACAATAAAGTTGTATTCAATTCAATTCAATATTGCAAAACAAATGTAATTCAATTTTTCTTATTATTCTTATTTCTTACCATCTCAACAATTTCGAGGTCAACCAGCATCCTAAAAAAAAGTCCATTTGAAGTCAGATATTCCACTGCATTTTGAGAACAGGAATTTAATGTAATTTGACTTCATGTACACTCCATGCCTCGTTTTTTTGATCTGAATATAAAATGTTCGTGTGACATAAGGATCATTATTACTGTCAGCATAATGCAGTGAATGTCTGTGGTGGTTGTGAGAAAATGGATGACTGGATTCATGGACACAAGAGGGAGCTGTAAGCATATCGGCTGGACCTGCAGGGCCTTGATATAATGCTCCATACTCTTGTCCTCTGAAGTCAAACTGCAATGGCGCTAGAGGTCATTCGCCAACCGTATCTGGGGACTAACACGACTTGTGCCGCAACGCTTCCCCGCACACCCGCATGCCAGCGACTTGTGCGTTCCATGTCACTCACAAGGGCTCTGCAAGCTGGCGCAGGGTCTGCAGTGACAGAGCAGACAGTATGGCCGACTGACCTACAAACAGCAGCGGGGAAGGAGTGGGCTGTGACCTTCACGGGTTGCTGCCGTTCTGAGAGTCAAGTTTGCACACCTCAGGGTCTCTATCGTATGCCTGATGACTTTGTGTGTGTAATTGCCGTTCTTAATGTCAACGAAAGATGTATTGGTGGTCCTCGAGAGCACAATTGTTTACAGACAGGAGAATTAGAAGGATGTCTGAGGCAGTGTAGTCCTCCACCACGACCGGCTACAATAATAAGCGCTGCTTGAATAATACAGTAGTTTATCAAAGATAGCATTATTATTATTATTTGTATCAAAAGCAATCAGATTGTGCAGAGGTTCCAAATTTTACAGCCGGTAGGAGGGGACCACATTGTCTCTGCTCTTGTGTTTAAGTATAATTTGCGCTTGGTTTTAAGTAATTTACGTTCCCAGAAGACACAGTTACAAAATGTTCCCATGTTTAATTAGGGGCTTCATAATGGACCTTCTCTGATCTGTTATATGTTTTAACCCCACCACACACAGGCACGCAAGCAATCTGCCCAACTTATTAGGTAGAGAAAATAACTCGAGTCAAGGAAAGCCTGGTATTCATACAGATACGGCTCGAAAACATCCAGCTCTGCGGCTCTATTGTTGTAGTACCTACACAGGAGACTAACTTGACTATTTCACATTCAGGCACAAACGCACAAACCACAATAGAAGTAACCCACTTGTCAGCTGTGCCTTGGCGCTTAGATAAAACCAAACCTCTCTCTGGATGTGCAATAAATCCCAGATTGCCTTTTCTTTTTGTATTTAATTTGAGTTTCTACTTTTAACTCATTCTGTACCAGCCAATTCTGGGCCAAGTCTGAAAAGACGTTTAAAAACGTCTTTGGGAGTGAATGAGTTAAATATAGGAATTAATTCACACTTCTGTTTTCCAGATTTGCGTTATCAAGTGCGATCGTATAACAAAAGATGATTCTCTGGGAAATCCCATCCATATAGAGATTAATTTAGCTTTCGGGAGCATTAAAACAGAGAAATCAAGCGGCTGGTGGCTTTTCTGCCATTTACAAAGAAACCTATGAAAGTATTACTTCTAGGAATGACTCATTCTTTATTATTATATTTTTCTGAAAATGTAAACTCGACCTTCCATTTCATTTGAAAGGAGAAGAAAATCATAAACAAAATCAGATAATCATATAAAAAAAAACATTTTCTGAATAACTCAAAAATTCCTCGTTTTGCATCAAATTTGGTTATTATTTGCCCCTTTTATTTGACTTGAAAAGAAGGAAAGCCGATCACTTGCATTAATGCCATGTTTTTTTAAAAATGAATGTGTAACACTTTAATTCAATCAATCCCCGCCAGTGTTCCAATATTCAAACGATGATTGTCGAAGTCTACGGCATTTCGAGGACAACACATCGCCCCATCAATGGTGAGCTATTTTTAGAACAGGGCTCATGTGCCCGCATGCCCGTTGGTGACGTCTGCTTTATGGCCAATTAGTGCTTTTAGTACCAAGACAGACTTCTTGCTATGTCACCCGCCATGCTCTTGCTATGTGACTTTCTGCACCTAAGCTATATGTCAGCATAACAATTATTAGCATGTTAGCATTAGCACATTTCTCCATTGCGAGACAAAAAGGTTTTTCGTCTTCTTCTTTGAAGCATTTCTCCTTCGAAACAGTACGCAAGCACAGGGAAATTGTAAAACTCCTTACCAGTGTATCTCAGCGCTTTACTCATTCAGATCCCTATTTTGCTAATTGTTTTTTGTAACTCTGGATAAAATGGTTATGTGTATACTGGTCTATAGCAGTATGTTAAATTTGGAATTGCCCTGGTAGTAAAAGGGCTATGTAGGTCACAGTTGCATGCGCGTCACGTATGTGTTAAGACCACATGTAACATTAATGAGCCTGCCTCATGCACATGCACGTATAGCCGACATCCATAGGAAGACATGCATCTGGGCAGAATGAGTCAGCCATGCATTGCTTTCTGTGCATGCAGAAGCCTCTGTCAAAACAACACACATGCGCGTGAAGGCAAGACGAGGCAAAGGAGCGTCACAGGAAAATAAATATAGGGCAATCCTTCTGCTCAACTGATTTGATACCGGAAAGGCCAAAATAGCCGAGTCCAACAACACAAGAGCTCATGCATCTACTGAGCAGCCACTTCCAGTTGTTTTTCCTCTAGCACACACACATGAACACCATTCCTGTTGACTAATACGGTTTATTGTTATGTTTTCTCCAACACTTTCACAGTCCACACAAGCACAAAAGCAAGTGTGTGCGCGCATTTCTGATACCCTGGCAACTGTTGCCAGGTTACCGCTAAACTAAAACCGTATAAAGCTCGCCCTGGAGGAGGAACAAGAGTGTGTGATGGAAGATTTAAAGATGCAGTTAAGGGGGGCGGGGGGGGGGGGGATGGAGGAGGTGCATTATTGAGTAGATGGATTCTGGGTGTTGGACTGGCTAACCAGCAGGCGGAGACAAGCTCGAGCATTATAGTGGCCCACCCATGGCCTGCAAAAAGACTTACCGGAACGAGGACATCATCATAGAAGCTCCAGGCCAGCGCCCACCGCATGGTGCGCCCCTGGCAGAACTCTGTGTGCGTCACTTTGGGTACCTGGGGGGAAAAAATAAAACCAAATTAATTACAGTGGTCTATATACTCATGCTGGTTTTTACTAGACAACTTTATTCATCTATTTTTTTATAGCTTTTGTCCTCATTTGGGGTGAACTGAAGCTTATCCCAGTTGACTTTGGCCAAGAAAGAGTCAAGATGTTTTTATTGTCTTTATGAGCGCTTACTTTTTTCCACACTGTGGGCTCTGCACGGCAAGTCAAAGCCACTCTACTTGCAACGCCAGGGCTTCAGCAGTGTACTGGGTGGGGCATACGGTTGCTCACATGAGATTGGGCTGCCCAACCAAACAGGCTAATATCAGCAAGACATGAAATTGGAGTTGTCAAGTGTTCTAGAATACAGTATTAAGAAATTTTGACAAAGGCATGTCTCAGACATCTGATAACTGGAACGTGAAAAAAAAAAAATCAATATGTCTCCTTGAAAAGCATATGCCGACAGACATGGCTACTCCAAAAGAAAATATCTATTAGCATCTTAGCTATGCGCAATTTTTCTTTTTTTTATTACACCCTCCTTTCATTTGGATAACAAGCCTGCTCTCTGGATGCTTGCCAAAGATGCACTCTTGTTGATGAGCAGCCGTAGCAGTCTAAATTCCCACGAGGGTGCAGGTGCAGCAAACCATAGGACTGGATGTCTTGCTCTTTCAAGCATGTGAGAGAAGCGACGAGCACGGGACTATAGGCGTGATCCAGTCAGGAGTCACGAGCTGGGCTATTAGTTCCAGCTAATGACGCTCGTGGCTGTTTAGCTGCACAACGCCTTGTGAGGCAGTCATGCGCTGCTAACAGAAATCGGGCGCCTGGCCCGCTTGTGACAATTTTTGGTTGGCATGTTAGACGCAGCAGATCCATTTTGGGTGTCTGCTCCCCTGGCAGAAACGACTGTTAAGTTGAACTGCTTTGTAAGATTCAGCTCTTGTAGCACATGTTGACTCCGATGGGCCACTCACCCCTTGCTTCCTAAGCTCCTCCTTCAGCGGGGCCAAGCTACATTTCTTTCCCAGCATGCAACTGTACCACCTGCGGAAACAAGCATCCACATTAACCTGTTGAGCACAATAGCGGTCGACTAATAAGCATAGATCCGAACAAGTGGAAAAGGTGCAAGATGTGAGAAACGTGGGTTTTTTAACAACACTTTCAGGCAACCTTCCCACAATACAGGATCTGAGAAGTGTTGGAAGTATTACAAAAAGCACACCGATTTATCATAAGGCATGTGACTCCTAGGGGGCGGTCTAAATGACAACAGTAAACATTGAAGAGGCCGGCTAGGCCACACACATGTTGCGCCTCCTATCTTTCAGGTATTTTTAAATGTGAGTATAAACAAAACAATCATAATTTCACAAAACAATTTAAACCAGAGAAGAAAACTGTAACATCCGCATAACAAGGGCAGGGGAAGTTCACTTACACAACTGCATGGAGAATGTACCAGTTGTTGTATTTTAATGGGTAGTAAACATTAACATATTCTAACAAATATGGAATTTTATAGCAATATTAAATATAATAGTTTTGAAATGTGTGCCCAAGTGCCTAATAATGCTAAAATAATAAACGGTATTGTTCCTTAATTTCTTACGTTTGAGCAAGAAGCGGTGTCCGCTTCAGTGTACTTGAGAACGTTCTTTGGTTCCTCACCCCCCCCCCACGCCTAATTTTTAAACTCAATTCTTAAAACAGTGAGTTGTCAGCGGATTGCTGCATGCCGCTAAAACAGATGTATTTGGAGGTCATAAAGGCCATTTTAGTATGAAAATGCCGAGCTGATTGAGGCAGAGTAGGTTAGTTGTGACATGTCCGCATTAGCTGACACAATGAAATATTGAACAGCTCTGACAGTGACAGATGTTTCCCACAGCGGGGGAGCAACAGCCAAACGCCGCCAATGTGGCTTTTCAGTCAACTTTTGAGTGTGCAGCTGCTAAATGATGCGGATCAAATTCATGCTGTTTTTCCAAGTGCAAATATTTTTACCAGAGAAGAAAATCGTCATACCAATGGCATGATAAATGCAGACAATTATCTTATTCTTTGAAGAATGCATTTGCACATGCCGTATTGGCCGCAAAAGGGGCTTGCCCCTCGAACACAGAAATAAAATGAAGAGGGGGAGGAAAGAGGGTGGGTGTTGGTGAGTCTCAAAGGACCAATTGGTGAAGCTGGCAGTGTTGCCATGGACACCTGCAGGCTCTTTTGTCCCAGCATTATTTCTGGTTGGGAGTGACAGCCGGCTGCGGTTGGATTGGGCCAAATGCCAATCCTTGAAAAGAAGGAATCATTTACATGCTCTCCCTCTCTCACACCTGTAAACATGCATCACCGTGACACAAGAGCAGGCAGGTGTTAACATCCGTCTTTCTGGGACACACCGGTGTGGCATGTCTAATTTGTTTTAATAGTCCCTTGCTGCAGCACCCTCTCTCACTCTGCTGCCCTGGTGACAGCACTGTGATGAGGGAGGGGCTGCTAAAGTGGTACCCACCCAAACACACATGCTCCCTTGTGGGGTGATTGCGTGGGGTGATTGTCTGCCAAAATCATTAAAGTGACTATACGTGACAGTTCCATCAATGTGCGCGCAACCATAATTTGCCCACTGCCCCACTTCCCCACTCTCAGGATGCATTTCAACCTCTCAGAACCTCTCGAAAAAGTCAGAATCCATCTGCCACTTCAGACATTTTTAACACTCTCAGTGACAATTTGGCTTCATATTTTGACACGTTTGGTTCGATGACCGCTATCCCCGAAGGTGAAGTTGTCTTTGTTCCTCACCTCAAGCGTTTCTTGAGCTGCAGGCTGTCATGAATGATCCTCTTAACAAACTCCAGTTCACCGCCCTCCGCCATGATTTCTGTCACCCCACCCGTGTTCACCGAGCTGGGAGGAGGTCGCCGTGCGTTCCTTGAATTGACCCCCTGCAGCGAGCAGCAAGACAGACAGAGATTAAGATCCAATCCTATTAAATGTCTGTTACTGTGTAAACAAATATTGCTTCAGACAGCCACGCAGCGTACACTGGGATTTCTAAATGTTCATCGCGCTGCTCGTAAATCAGTTGAAAATGAGAAAAGATTCACCTTGGCTTCAAGCTGGTTGGCAAAAAAAGGAGGGTTGCACATGCAAAAGTCATACACAATTTCCGTCTCTTCTTTCAAAGCGTCCATCAGCAGAGTCTTCTGGGGAACTTTGACCACTGTGGTCGACAAAATAACAAGAATGCTCAATTAGCAATGCTACAAATTGCCACTCAAATCAAATCTGACATTTGATAAATGAATGTGACAATAGAAGCAATCCTCTATATCCGGGTTCTAGTTGTCTCTGCTAACACACACACAGACACACGCAGATCAACAAACTAACTAAAATATAACATGCCCATAAAAGCCATCCATCCATTTTCTACCGCCTGTCTTTTAGGACAACTGGATTACGGATTAACATGGACACATCAATTATTTTCACGTAGTGTTTAGGGTTATTAGAAAAATCAATACTGCAAGCATAATTAAAATTATTAACTATATTGTCTTCCAATTTGCTGTTGTTTCTGTCAGTTGCCTATATCAACATATTGGATTTCAGAAAGAACTGCAGCCATCTCTAAACAGTGACAAGCAATTTAGCAGTGGCATTGTTGAAATGTTGTAAATTGCAAACTTACCTTTAACCAGGTCAGACAAATGGTTCTGCTCCACGTTCCTGGTAGCGTAGTCAAAGCATATATCATCCACTTCGGTTGCAAGGAAGTACCAGCCGTTCATTGAGGCTCCCAGCAACGGGTAGATACAAGATGCACCAGTGCCTCAAAAAATACAACAACAAATTTTTTTTTTTTTTAAAAACATTGGGAATGATAAATTCTGATTATGAGGCAATGTTACAATATTATTCAATACAATATAAACCAACAATAACAATAAATTACATCTGTGTGATTAGGACTGAGCCGCAGACTATTAGAATGTTTCGGCTACCGATGTCAATGCCTCTACGCGGTTGCTTCTGGCCATCGATGAGATCCTCCACCCAGTGGATGTAGTTGAGGCGTAGAGGGACCGTGGGTATGAGGCGCTCCAGAGGGATTTCGATGCTCAGACCAAAGTCCTCCTTGAGAAGGGTGCAGGTCAGAGCTCGCACGGCCTCTGGCTCCTTGAAATTCACTCTAGAAGGTACACAAGAGAACAAGATGCAGCAACGTTTATGTTCTAATTAACATTACAGGGCTCATCTTCAGCAAACAGGCGAGGCGTGATTGGTATGTGTCTGCACTGAATAACTATATTTTCATTTTCATTCGACAACAAGTGGAAAAATGGCTGTACATTAAAATGGACAAAAACACCTGATTCAATTTCTACACAGCTTGCTGGTGAGGTGATTGTTCAAATCAGGTGTGTTGAAGTAAAGAGAGATGTAAAACAGGCAGGATATGGCTCTTGAGGAACCGTGGTTCCCTACCCCTGATTTAAAGCAAGGTGTGGGGAAGAACGCATCAAGTGTAATGAAGGGTGCTGATCGTTTTGTGTCAGCTCTGTAGCAACACCTAATTACCCCTCCAATCCCGTGCTACCCCTCCACCTCCCGCCACACACCACAGATAAGCAGCTCATTAATTTGCAATCCACTGTCAAAGACAATGAAATTCATTTTCCGCACAATTAGGACCTCACACTTTATTTGCCTAGGCCCCAAATGTTCATAGCTGGAGTTTGAACGGCTACAGCTGTCATATAAGCAGACGCGGTGGCAGCAGACTGAGTGAGTGGGTGAGACGCTTATAATTGAAGCTTTGCCAAATGGTTTTTTGCAGCTTGGCAGATGTAATTAGACACATCCCAGGGCTGACAGCGTCTGGCACGCAAACCATTCAACATGGGCAGTTTTCAATGGATTACAAGGGAGGGGAGAAAAAAAACCCCACGAGTGAAAGAGATGCAAATACCAACTACATCAGGGATGGGCAATTTAAATGACAGGAGAGGACCACAATTTTTACACCAGCCCACAAATGGCAGAAATTAATGCAAAACTGATGGCTATTAATACAGCCCCCCCCCCCCAAAAAAAACCCACTTATGAACTGCCAATGTACATTTTTCACTAAAAATGGTGGTTGGACCCCCCCCCCCCCTTTGTATTGATGGTCTGGAAGTGTTTTTTTTTAAATCTATTCAAGTACTGTACTTAGTGCATTTATGACTACGGCGTAACTTTTAATTTTATTTCACAATGAAGCCCCCATTTATTGCGAGAGGTACATTCCAAACTCGTGAAACCCATGACCAAGAAGAAGCAAAGCGACACTTTATTTTTATTATTATTTGGTTTTAAATCCATAGCATGATGGTGAGGCTACAAAGCACAATGAAAGAGTGGACGACTAAAAAGAATACAAAGCAGCTGCACTGTCTCAGATCTTCTGACATGCCTCCCTTCTTCCTCAGAGGCATCATTAGAAAAAGATCAATATTCAGGCAGCAGGGCTGCTCAGGCCAGACCTCTATTTTTATCCTTGAGGTGTGAACGTGTGTGTGTGTGTGCGTGCGCACTATTAAAGAGGACGAGCAGCGCTGCAAGCGGCATCTCTATGGCAACCCCATCTACCGAACAGATGATGGGAAAGCACGCAAGCTCGGCCACGTTGGAGCAATGGCCGGCGCCAGACTGAGCATGAGCGTAGCTGCGCTTTACGTCTACGATGTCACGTGGGATTACGGCAGCGCGCTTACGTGCTCATTCTTCGCAGCGGAGAGGAAACGACATGGGCCAAAACAGCTCTATGAATAAAGTGATCGAGTGACACAGTTTGCTGCTGGAGACAATTTGTCTCTTTCAAACCCTTCTGGAGCAGGTTTTCATCCAGGAGGACTTGTACATTGTTACATTAATCTTTCCCTCAATTCAGGCTAGCTCAGTTGCTCCTGCTGAAAAACACACAGCATGATGCGGTCCCACCATGCTTCACTGTAGGGATCGTATTGGTCAGATGATGAGCGGCGCCTGGCTTCCTCGAAACATGACACCTGGCATTCATGCCAGAAAGTTCAATCATTGAAGTCCTGCTGGTTCAGATTCATCCATTATTGATCCATTTACAGATAATAGAGGCCACTGTCCTCACTTGAACCTTCAAAGCAGCAGAAATATTTATGTACCCTTCCCCGGATTTGTGCCTCGAGAAAATCCTGTCTGGGAGGTTTGCAGACAATTCCTTCTGACTTCATGCTTGGTTTGTTCTCTGACATGCACTGCGAACTGTGAGACCTTACATTGACAGGTGTGTGTGTGTGTGTGTGTGTGTGTGTGTGTGTGTGTGTGTGTGTGTGTGTGTGTGTGTGTGTGTGTGTGTGTCTTTCCAAATCATGTCATATCAACTGAATTGATCACAGGTGGACTCCCAACTAAACTGTAGGAATCTCTCAAGGATGATCGGTGGAAACATGATGCGCCTGAACTCAATTTTGAGCTTGGTGGCAAAGGCTGTGAATACATACAGTCCATTCCAAAAGTGATTGTGATTAAAATCACCATTTCACTTTGTTGAACTGTCCAACAAACGACAAACAGCACATTTACCAAACCAGTGCTTGCTCTTCAGCCTGTAAGTTGGAGATGCAACAACGGACCACAACTAAATCAAGTGCAATCATGGAGTAAAATTACATGTCTGCGTGTAAACCCAGTACGACAGTGAGGATGGAGTGGCCATTTCACAACTTCAGTATATGAGTCTATAGCCATATGCTCACACTTTGGGCCACATGGAGAGGAAGAAACATAGTCTCATGGCCAACTAGCTCTAATATTGCAATCTGTGTTTGTGTATTTGTCAGCTATGTCCACATAGCATTAGACCTCTAACACGGATTCTACTGATTAATTTCCATTATTTATTCAGCTGGTACAATTTTGCTCTTGCATGACTGTGAGCGCTGTCGATTAAAGCCTAAAACATGCACACGCAGATTGCACTGCTACAACTCCGTTCATTTACTCTACTTTAATAGCTGGGCGAATTGTCTCCGTCGCACTAAATTGGCACACATTATTTGATACTTACACAGCCCGTCCACTCAGATTGGTGTGCACATGTTCTTGGAATTCTGGGTACTTGGAAGCCAGGTAGGCAAAGTCTGGTGCTTTGTCTTTGTAGCGGTTTCTGGGATGCATGGACTTGTTCAGAGACATGACAACAGCCCGGTGGTAGGATTCCTATACACAAAACTAAAAATAAGACAAGGTTCGTTCAATTTTAAAGAGTCTATAGGTTCCGTTAACATTGTCTCTGTGGACAGCTTTTGAAAAAAATTGCGTTTTGTACATCAATGTCAGCTTGGCGCGTCAGAAAACACGAACTCAGCAAGACCGTATCAAATAAGTAACGTATCGACAACCACAACTCAACTCTAATGTCAACATACCTTTCGCAATTCTTAAGGGAGCGCCAAGTTGCTTTAACTCAAGAGGCTCGCGTTGTCCACACGTTTCCCAGCCTGACTCGCGCTCTTCCTGTTTGTGTGACGTCAATACTCTGCGCCGCAGCGGAGCCTTTCCACAATCTTAAAGCTCATGTCAGCAAAAACTCGTCGGAGCCGCCCAAACATTTATTTATGGCTTTATTGCGCCTGTTTCGACACTTTGTATAGTGTAGTTACCTTCGTTGTCGCAGATGCAATAGGGCACTAGATAGCTTACGTTTTACTTATTGTACTAGATAGTACCCACTTTACACAGTGTGGCCTCAAAATTCAACGTTTTACGGAATAAAATCAAATGAGACTCTTCCTCCACCGAGTTATGACGTGTTTCCAGAACATCTCCAGTGAATCTCATACCCACCAAAAAAACACACAATTACACAAATAATGCAATTTGTTTTTATTATATTGCAAACAATAATGACATCCAGGTATATTAACAGTAGCGTGAAGAGTGAGACCATAATAGTGAAAACATCATGAACTCTCAAGTAAGAGCTTGTTGTGCAGTCTGAAGCCCTCAATGAGGTTCACACGCATGTTAGAGAGGACTGGTTGACTTGAGGCAGAAATGACACACAGACAGCAAAAACTCAGTCAGGCCACTCATAAGCCAGACCGGAGAGCAAAAGGATTGCTTGGGAAAGGAGAAACTTTGCATTCAACGCAGCAGCTCTGATCCATAAATTTTTAGAA
Organism: Hippocampus abdominalis; assembly: GCA_018466805.1. NCBI lineage: Eukaryota > Metazoa > Chordata > Actinopteri > Syngnathiformes > Syngnathidae > Hippocampus > Hippocampus abdominalis. Next base: position 5,327,033 of record CM031703.1, read on the forward strand.
AAAGAGCTCCCAAATGTCGTATCAATCTTCTATTCAACATCTTTCATTTAAAATCAAATGGAGGAATAGTATAATAAGGCCTGACATGTCTTCGTGTGGCCCTGAGGGTGCGAGCATATTTTTCTAAAATTGGTCACAATGCTGGACCAAATGAGGCTAAACCAGATTATATTGACTTTTTTTTGGTATCAGCTTTGAACACAATACTTTGTCATTCTCATGCCAAATTCAACTATTTTCCCACTACAAGTCAGGCAGAAGATACCTCAGGGATAGGTGTAACACTCCCTTCGAAATTGAGATTCCTCCTTTGGATCATCCTGGTCTGACTCACTGTCTTTGAATGTGTAGGGGTGAGAGGGGTGGGATGTTGGTGGAAGAGCCACACACACAAAAAAAAAATCAGTCCATTTATCAAGAGAGGGATTGAGTAGTCTAAACATACCAGGCCATCCTCTTCTCAGCACCAGTCATGCTACTGTCTCAGTTAAGCCACTGTGTACCTTTAAATGTGTTTAGACAACTCAGCCTCAGATGTAGGTAACCATGCAGCAGCACTATATATCAACAGATCATGTTTTACACCGCGAGCAGGAGCTTCAGCAGCAAAGCACCACATTCAGTACACGGGTGAAAAGAAAACTGCAGCAAAGAAGCTAATGAATTTATTGAAGCAATCAAATTCTTTATAAGCCAAGAACTTCAATTGGAAAATATGTTTTTGCAATTATCAACATCAGTAAATTTGTTTTGGATCATTACGACAGGGCCAAAGATTTGGTGGAAACGGGGGTGTGCAAGATAAATGAACCATAGCCTTTGATCATTCATTTCATACGAGGGGAAAGTAATGGTTGGTTATGTATATATTTTTTTTATCCCATTCTATCCGCTGTTCTTCCCAGTTAAACATGAGAAGAATCCCACTCAGAAACATGTCAAATGGTCTGGGGAGTTTGTCGGTAGAGATGCTTATATTACAGAGAAGATATGAAGCAGATCACTTAGGATGTCCGCAACTAACATTTTCTCAATAGACTAAAACTACCCCCACTTTCATTCAGGTCATCCTTTGACACATTACAAAACTGCCAAATGGCTTAACTAGCTAAATTTACACTTCATATTTTCACAGAAAACCAATTTAACTTATTTTTATTGAGCTGAACATCTTTTTCACCCGTCAGAAATTAAGATATCGTTGCAAATTCCAAGTATCAAACCTGGGAGCATGTTGACTCTTCATGCTTTTTCCTTTCCTCTTTTTGTAAGAGAAAGTTCATGTTTGTAACCATTACAGGCCCCAAGCGACAACTCTGTATCTTTAGTCTATACATCCTTCCTACATTACACAAACACCATAGCAGGGCAAAATTGCTGGGAGCTGAGGGGTAAAGGGAGGTAAGAGGAAGCGATCTTACAAAAGAGACACCCCCAGCATCTTTTATCAAGTGCTCAAAATTAGAAATTGTGTAATCCCTGATCTCCACTCAGGCACGCACACCGACAGCCTCCACCAAACGTCAGCAAATAGCTCAGCGGTGCTATTCTTAATAGGATGGTTCACCTAAAGTCTAATATTTGTTCATATGCCACCATGACAAAAGTCAAAGCTGCAGTTTATCCACCCCCTACTCACCCTCCCCCAAGGTCCAAAGACAACTGTTGGAAAAATGGTATATACAACCATCAAAATATGAGCAAGCTCCACATGAACAGAAATTGTATGCACACTTAAGAAATGATGGTATAAAGCTACAGATTATTTCAATAACAAAGGCCGACAGACAGTCTCATCATATATGCTTTTTCTGCCTGATTGCTCAACGGTTTTAACAAGCTAGGCACCATCAGACTAGGACAGCAACGGAGAGAGAAAGAGAGGGAGGGGGGAAAAAAGTTCTAAAAAAAAAAAAATGGACGAAAATAATCTTACACATAAAGACACGGTCATTTCTTAAATTATTTTTTTGTGCCCTACATCAAAAACATCTGCCTTCGGTTGGTCAGTAAGGCTGCGTGACAGACGGCCAGCCCTGTGTTAAACCTATGGTTCTTCTAGACGTTATGCAAATTTACAGTATACAAGTTTTGATTACCATGCAAGAATACTTTTTTTTTGTGTAACATTTAATATCTTGATCTACATCCAGGAATAATTTACACAGAGGGGGCAGATTATTAGACCAGAGAGCGCGCAATGGGTAAGTAACCATAGTGGCAGGTGCAGCCGAAGGAGATGAAGATGTGCGGGTGAAGTTTAGCTTAGGTGAGACGGGGTTTGGGGGCGGGGCTGTAATGACAGGGTGGGTGGGTGGGAGAGGATCCAGAAGACCATCTGGGTAGTCGGGGTGCTGGTCCAATCTTTGGAGGTCCTACTCAGCGGCACTCCCACACTTTTACTGTCTGATCTACACTCCCAGTGACCACATAAGGAGCCGCCTTGTGGAAATCTGAAATGAACAAAGATCACAACAAAAGTGCATTACATGACGTTTACATAGGCAATCATATGTAATAAATGGAAACTTTGTGATCAATTATAGTGCAACACATGGAAAATGCAAGGTCATTTAGTTCCTCAAATAGTTGTCTAGCACTAGACGTTCACTTGAAAGGGAGGCCTTCTAAATGCTGAGGTGTAAATGCTTGCCTAAGGAGCATGACAGCATGAGAATTATTACTTCTGTGTAATGATGTAATGTGTTCCTGCTCATGTGCGCGATTTCTGTTCATGTGTTCATTTCCACTTGGTTCCTGATGGTTGGGGAACATTGGTATAAGATACTGGCAAGGATAGCAGCTGAAGACATAATATCAGGGTAGAGGAGTGCAGGTCTGCTTACCCAAAGAGGTAACAAAGTGTTCGTGGGCACTCAGGGTTTTCATGCAGCGCTTGTTCTTGTAGTCCCAGATCCTTAAGGTCTTGTCATCTGCACAGGTCACAATAAACTTGCCTCCTGGGTGGAAAAGGAGGCCACGCACCCAGTTGTCATGGCCAACCTGTGATACAGAAAAGACAGCATTCACAAATGAAGCAACTTGTGTTTGACTAAAAACAGAGAAAGAAAGACAAAGAAATAGAGATAGAAGGAAGGAAAGAAAAGAAAAATAGAAAACATTTATGCGCCTGAAATAGACCTCACCAGTGTCATAAGGCACATGCCTATGCTAACATCCCACAGCTTGATAGTTTTGTCTCTGGAGCCAGACAGGAGGAAAGGGCCTGGCTTACCACTCTTCTTGCTCTGGTTGGAAAAAACACACACAAACAAACAAACAAACAAATAAATCTATATGGCAAAATTACTGCAGGGTAAGTAACTCATTATTTGGTATGCTTGTATAGGTTTCGTCAAATAGATGTACAAAACAAATGTATGCAAAATCCATCTGGATCTTAATCTTCTACGAAACGATTAAGATTTAGTTAAGATAAAAACCAGTGATTCTCAAATGGTAGATTGGCACTAAATATTCTTTATGCTCACCCCGAGTTCCCCAATGATATACTCTGACGTGAAAGTTGCACTTGTAATTATGTTGAATAATTAAAGGATTATACATATTTATTTTCTTTTTTTGACTATAAACAAATGATCTTGTTTGGAAATATGTTCAAGTGAATGATTTAGTGACCATTTAACCATGACCATGGAAAATGTCAATTTCAGGGGAATACCAGTCGAGAGCCCGCGAGTTGGACAACATCCAACACAGGCTTACGTGAGCAAAGACTACAATGACTTCAAACCGAGCAAATAATACTTAACGTCATCTTACCTGATGAACCAGCCTTTAAATCAAGAAACACACGATTGTGTCAAGCAAAAGGTTGTGTAAATAACTTCCCACTTGTGCAGTGAGCTCATCTTTTTTTTTACATACAATAATCCCTACTGATATTTAAGATCCAAGCATGTCCTCACCTCAGAACCAGTGGCATCAAGTATGGTGGGATAAGCGCTCTCCGGCGCCCACGAGATGCACTCCACCACATGCTCATGCTCCCGCAGTTCAGCTTTGCACTCTTTGTTTGCCACAACCCACACGCGCACCGTTTGATCATTGGAGCAGCTGGCAACCAAAGTGCCATCCTGGTTGGGTCGCACCATGCGAACCCACTCCCTGTGGCCAGTGAAGGTCTTCACACAGTAACTGGTGGGCAAAAATATAGAAATGAATTAACAACCAGTGAATTTGACTAAAGAGAATGAATGTTGACATTTTCAAAGAATTCAGAGTTCAAAGACATTACCCAGTTGCCACTTCCCACATCTTCATGGTTTTGTCCCTTGAGGCAGAAATAATGTGATCTCCATTGGGCATAATGGCTACAGATGATACATTGTGGTCATGTCCTAAAAAACAACAGTTGGATGCGTTACTGGATCCGGATTCAGAGATTCAAGAGGGCGGGGAGTATGGGAGGGAGAATCAGGGTCGGACATTTGTGATTTAAGTCTCCAGCCACCAAAAGGGCAAGACGAATGAGGGGTTGCTTTTTGGGTACAATGTTACAAGTATAAAAGAGGAGCAAATGAGCTGGGCTTCCAGTAGTTTCACTGTTTTGCTCCCCCAAAATGTATCCAAAATCGACAGGAATTATTATACACAAGTTCAACAAAAGCACAAAATGTATTCACATAGACGCTTACTGATACCTAGGGGTAGTGAAAAAGGTGTATTTTCATTGCAATATGATATTGAATTTAAATATTCAATATAATTTTTTTAACATTGGACATGTTACAAAATTATATCGAATAATGTGGTGGTTTTGACACAATTCCTCCATGTAACCCCTCATGTTCTTCTTTAGTTTTTTTTGTGTTTTTTTTTTACATAAGATGGCTTGTTAGAAAACCTACCATGCATAGTCCTGATGCACTCAAAACCTTGGAAATCCCACAGCTTGATAGTCATATCTGCAGAGCAGGATGCAAGCAGTTTTCCAGTCTGGTCAAAAGAGATGTCCTGCACAGAATCTGTGTGGCCCTTCAGTGTGCGTTCAAAGTCTCCGGTCTCATAGTCCCACACCTTAGGAGCACATGAGCAACTTAGACCACACAAGTCCACTTTACAAACTGTGCAATTTCTGGAGAATCAGCTTCTATTAATTTCAAACTGAGACCATTTCCAAATAAGAAATATCTAATCATCTGCACCCCCTCTGGGAATTTACCAGAAACTTTCCACACATTTTTACTTCGTTAAATACAACAGACGAAAAAAGCACAGCCTTAAAATATCACATTAAATCGTTACATCAATAAGTTTGACTGGAGATTTCTAAAGGTCTCTATGGTCAAAATGTAATTTAGTCCTAGTGAGGGGTCAAACTATTGTGGGCTAATATGGAGCACAGACAGTATAAGTGATCATCGGAGGAAGAGGGGTGGATTCAAGCCAAAGAAAGCGGCTCATGTTTGGCTTTCAAGCAGGCAGTCACAGAGAGGTACATTCTCCTCGCCTCATTGCTTTAGGTGGGGGGGAGTTTGTCCAGACGGTAATGGGAGACCCCACCGTCAATAATACAAACTCCACCAGTCCCTTCTTACTCCCGTCCATTCCTAGAGGGGCTAAATGTGCCAGATGGCGATGGTGAGGTACAAAATGCACAGATTCACTTGATCAGCACATTGTAGATTTCATCAGCATCTCGGGCAATTAAGGCTTTACAGCAACCTGTATCTTAAAGCTACCAGACAGACTGAGCATTATCACTGCCTATTTTTTTTATTTTTTTTTGCGACTGATTATTAGGTGGGTGGTGGCACATTGCATAGTAAAAACAAAAATGAATGAATGAAAAAAAATTGTTGCACATAACGTACTTTGTATATTCAGTTTAGTTTTCAGACTAAGGAGCTATTTTAGCTTGCGGTACTTGTCAAAACAATCTGAAGCATGCAAGTTCTACTCAGTTAAAAATTCAACAGGGCTCTTCAGAGGTAGAATAAGTAGGACACCGAATAAGTGCAGGCCAGGGGAAAGAGAGCGAGCCATAGAAGAAAGAGGCACAAGAGCAAAAGCAGGAGGGCGTAGCTGAATTTAAGATTTGGGCCCAGAGCCTTGCTCCTCCTATGGCTAGTGGGCTCGGTGGTATAGATGCTTCTTAGGAGGAATGGAAATGTCGTACAATGCCAAGAGGAGCGATTGCATTGTGGGCAAACTGTGGTTTTGGAAAAGGGAAAATGATGCCAAAACAGGGATCCGAACTACTGCTGTGTAGGTGTAGCCAAGAAGACAACCATGTGCTCCATATTAATAAAATCTAAAGAACAAACAGCATAATAGAGGTTGGAATTGTCTGGTGAGGAAAAGTCACTCCTTAGCAAGAGAAAATTAAAGTAACAACATTCAATAAAATTTACGACACAATTGCCTGCAAGTTACTTCCATTTAGCGCTGTTATATGTCAAATTCCCATTACATTTGTTCCTGCAAGCAACATCAGCAGAAATATAGGCTTCCCTGCCCAAAATTGATTTTGCATAGTCATGTCTTCTTTCAACAATGACATCTTAGAAAGTCTGGCTCAGAATGTATATTTATGAGCATAAACCTCTATGTTGGCTACTGTCCACATTAGCAAACTATGATCGTTACAGTTTCAAACAAACCATAAATAATGAAGAACAAAATATTTTTTTAAACAAGAAAACAGATTTGAATGCCATTTTAAAGAGAAATATTTTCCCACCTCTTTAAGATCATTGCAGTAATGCACCGATGCAATGAGTGGCAAAATGTGGAATGCTACTCCGGACCGCAAAACATTTGGAATATTTGAAAACGATACACAGAAGAAAAAAAAAAGTCTAGTGCCTTTCAGCTGCACTGACCTTTATTGTCGCATCCTCTGAAGCAGACACCATCACACTGAAGACTGGGTGGAAGATGACTCTGGTCACAGGACTGCGGTGACCACTCAGCGCATACCGTTCTGGAGGGCGTGGGACCCACTCTTTGGGGTCTCGCTTTTGACTAACTGGTCCACCCAGGGTGATTTCCTCCTTTGCTTCATTCAGTTTAGATTCAAGTTCCATAACCTACAACACAGACCAAGCAAGAATGTTAGCAGATGGAGGTGTATTCAAACAATTGGAAGACAAGTTTCAATATTCTTAAAAAGCTTTAGCAGTGTCATTTTGGCTTAATTTTGTGTTGTTAAGAGATTACTATGAATCAACAATAAAAGTAAAGTGGATTCAGGCGTGACGTCACAAACTATTCACAAGACTGCAATCGACACAAACCTCCTTTGAAAGTGGCAAATAAACAAACCTTCTTTTGTAATCTGATGACTGAAGTCCATTTTTTTTCCAAAAGGCCGGCATACTTCTTGTCCAATTCTTCATTCTGTAAGGAGATGACAGTTGAAAAATCATGAGAATCAAAAAAGGCCAGTGACAATGGACCAGCTGGAGTGGCAAGCGAAGGGCATGGCTTACATGAATGTATGTTGCACATGCAGCGCATTTGACAATAAAATTGTACTTGACTTGATGAAAGAAAATATTTACACGCGCACGCCCTGATCTTCCTATAATTGCTCTCCAGCACACAAAGTTCATGCATTCTGCATAGTTGAACTGAGGAACTTTATGCACATCTGCAAGATGTCTTGGCAACTCCTCTCAAAGCAGATTACAAAAAAAAAATAATAATAATTTACATTAACAAATAACACAGATAAGGACAAGAGCAATTGAAAATTTACTATTAACAAATAACAATTGCATACTTTGCTTTAACTCATTCTGGATGTATGACAAGTCTGTTGAATCATTTTTCATTGAATGACAAAAACGTGCCATTACTGTACAAATCAAAAGGCAAAACATTTTTATAAACAAACAAAAATGTAACTAAGGGTAATGAGTATAAATGGAACGAATTAGATCCACGAGATCAAATATTTTGGTTGGAAAATCAACTGTCAGTTTCCCAGCATCTGTTGTCGACCATTAAAAATACAATAAAATAAAATGAAAAGATAAATACTAAATAAATCATTTCAACTAATGCTTATAATAATGTGTATATTCACATTTTATGACAGGTGCTCTATCCATCAGCAAGGCTGTAAATTGCAAAATTTTGGGCCTTTTATTGATGAGAATCGATTTGTAAAGATTAGTGTAATAAGAAGAAAGTTTTAAAAACTGCATTCCTCTCCCTGTCTCGAGTTTGAGTCTCATTTACCCTCTCACTCATCACTGAAGGCATCAATATTGAGTGGTTGCATCCCTCCACAATTTCAGGATTTCTGCTTTTGTTCAAAGGCAAGGCTGACGAGCTAGCTGTGAAATTGGACGATCGTGGCAATCATCACCCTCACAGGGCTGTTAATGAGGCTTTTTAATGATTTCATAGTTACCAGCAGCCTCAAGGCACTGTCCAATGGAGGAGAATAGAAAACTTCCGAAGAAAACACATTTCCTTTATTTGTGAGTGTGTGTGTTCCCCAAACAAGCCTGCAATCATGTAATGGGCCATCTGCCTGGATGCTAAGCAACATACACGTGATGCACAAAATGTGCCAGACTACACTGCAGGGTGCCAACCTCTTACCAATGGGCATTATGGATCCAAATGTCTAAGATAGGGATCTCCCGATCACGTTTTACCATCCCAGTTCGAATCCAAGTCTTAATCTATTTGTTCTCCAAAAATAAGGTAAATAAATATTGTGTGCTTTTCCGATATCTCTAATTAAGGAGAAACTCGATGAAATAAAATAAACTCATTCACAGAATCAATGAAAACACACTATATAGCCCGGACACAATTTGAAGATCTACATTGTGAAATATTGCCGTAGAATATCGTTGTACAATGTTTTGCAGAAGATGCATGAAGCTATTTAAGATCTAAAAAAAGGGCTTTTTTAAAAATCCCGTAGCACCCACCCCGAAGCCTTCAACTTCAGTTGCACCATCATTTATAAACATCTCATGAATCCTGCCAAAAACTGCAAAGATTCATTTAAGTTGGATGCACTGTCACCTTAACTGCCGATTTTTAATTTGCAGATACCTTAGAGAATTCAAGATGGAAGCTAATGATGGTGATACTGTATAAGAGCTAGACTTTACACCGATCTGATCGGCTGGATCAAATCGGACGAGATTTGATGCAAAATCTGTGATCAAATGTAATCTCATTATTTGCTGATCGATCAATGTCAATGATCGAAAAGCTATTTTTATCTATTTTTAGCTTTGTCATTTAAGAACACACAGCTTCATCCAAAATTCTGCAGATTCTGAGTTGAGAACTATAAATAGGCTTTGTCCAACATGGAGTTGCGTTTGCAGGCTAAAACACACACAAAGACAACAGAAAGAGCAGAAGTGTGCCGTGACACTGACAAGACGGCCATTATGCTTGTTAGTATCGAGGGGGGCAGATACTGTTTGAGCTGATACCATTACGATGTACTTAACTAAGGTCTTCAACGTTTAAACGGAAAAATATTGATACAGTTGAGACTTCATTGTTTGGGCAGTGCATTTGCAGTATCGTACCACAGAGCAAATCGGTTATGGTACCGATTAGCAGCCTCACACAAGGACCACACAAGCAGCAGCTCTTTTCTGTGCAGCATGCCAGTTGGTACACAACAGTTACATATCGACAGGTAGCAGCACAATCTTTTAGTAGCGGCCAAAATTAACTTGTGACACCCGCCACAAGTAAATGCGTATGTGGGAAATACTGCACCTGTAATGGCTTATTTCGCATAAAATGTAAAACAACATCACTCTAATCCTGACGATAAGATTGGCGTAGAGCCTACTTACCATGTCTAATTCTGCCTCCTTCTTGAATGTGGAATATGCTCCTTCATATCCATTGGAACGCAGATAATCAGCTATGGCTCGATTTCTGGAACAGACAAAGAGGATCCTTAACTAACGCCCTGATTACCATAACCACGATGAGGGCTTAGTTACCATATGTGGAGCAAAGTACACGTATGTAGGTACAGCAAGTATATGTATACACCTAAATGCATTGTCGCGCCTACAGTATATATTAGAATAGCATTTTTATTGTGTATAAATCAGCCAAACTTGTACTACAAGTCTATAAATACGTGTATGATTTGTGACAAGCCCCTACTATCTATCCAGCACAATGGATATCACATCTGCCTGCAGTCTATAACGAGCTCCTGTCCTGTGGCTGTGGGCAAATAACACCAGACAGAATGAATCACTGTAATGGTGCATGGAGGGACGGGAGATCACGGTGTGCATGCCCACCACCACCATCCAAGACAAAAACAAAAAAATACACTTGAGGTGAACTAGCTGTTTGGGCATGACAATTTACAAAATACGTCAATTAATTAGAAAGCTGAAAGAAGTGTGGTGAGATATATGTCAATAAAAAAACAGAGTCGGATCGCAGACAGGCATTATTGCAAGGCCGTCCAGAAAAGTCTTCAACAACAGCTATGAGCCTCCCATGAGGGAATCTCATCTAAATACACTTCAGGTAAACAAGCAAAAACCCAGGCTAAAACAGACAGGCATTCAATTCCTTCCGAGATTTAATTATGTCCAAATGTGAGAGTTTGAATGTTGGCTTTTATTTAATTTCCTGTCAGGGTACAACATTTTGTGAAGCTGGGAAGTGATTTTTTTTTCCAACTAAATGCTGCATTAACGCCAATATTAAATTCGGCTTTACAGGTACTATGTGCATTGTGGGAGATTTTTACAGTGACTTAGGATGTGACCAGTAGGCTATTTTCTGGGGCGTGAGCAGTGACCATGGTGTATTCAAGATACAAAAAAAAGCACTGAGTGAAAGCCACTATTTGAGAAAATATCACATAAACCTGAAACTGGATCGTTATTTCCGTTTCAGTGAGTTAATTCAGGGCTGTTTTTAAAAAGAATGTTGCCTGTGAACAAGCTTGGCTCGATTCCACAGAATGAAATTCAGATATAGGGAGAGTGAGCGACTCAACTCGGTAAAACCACTTGCACTCAGATATGAATTGCCCTTGAGCAAGGTACTACTTGCAAGCCCATGTGTGTCACTAATGGTATGTATTCATTATCATGGGTTATTAATGATTAAAGACAATTAGATTAATAAAATCTATTTTTTGTTTAAATCAATTGCTGTTAGTATGAGAAAAAAAAATAAGCAAAAGAAATCAAAGAAACCAAACAAAGAAACTGCACCCCTCCGGCACGATATCACATTGGGTCTTGGGTTGTTTTATCCACCGCACACACCACCGACATCCAGGAAAAGCAGAACAAGAGAAAATGCTTGAAGGTGCCAATATGAAGGGGGAGGAAGTTGCAATCTGTCAGACCAGTCCGTACTCCGTGCACCTCACCTTCTGCCTACCTGAATAGCCATGACAACACGAGGGGGGCACTAATTAGAGTTCAAGGTTAGCAGGTTATCTGCCCTCCTGACAGGCTGCCCACTTAAAACACTCAGGGAGGGCCGACTTTGTAAGCGTATAAATCTGAGAAATAGCATGGAGAGGTGGGATAAGCTAAAACTGAGGATTATTTGGGGACGTGGGTGTGTGTGACACGAGCGGCTGTGTCCAAAAAGCTGCCCATGTCAACTTAAATTGATTTTGAATAATATAACTGCAATTTTTTTTTCTCAAACCACATAGCAAATGACTACAAAGTGAGCACAAAAAAAGGCTCACTATCTTGAAAAAAGTTTTACATAAAAGTAGAGAGAAGAAATTGAAAGCATTTCAGCTGACATGAAGTCGTGTTGGTCTCTAGTGGCGTGGCATGACAGTATCGGTATCACTTTCACAAGGCTACACTGGTTGTCACATTATCTGCCAGTGCTCATCTCATTAACAACAATAAAGAGGCAGGTTTTAGTGTGTCAATACATTGTCACGCAGCATAGGAAGAAATTGTTCCGTTCCGACTTCCCGACTATGTTAGCACAGGTTAGTGATAGACTTAAGTACACGTTCCTTTCAGGGTGCCACCTTAATTCAAGGACCCCTGTATACTTTCTGCTTCTGTAATTCTCTTCATTAATCTACCTAGCAAGATAGTTCATTCTGTGTGCAATCACATCCAGAGGATGTTGTACACAAAGCACCTTATAACCAGAGTCTGGGAGAGGGCCCTGGGCATATTCTTTGTTCGGCGAGGAGAAATTAAAATAAATAAATAAGTAAGGCGCTCATCATCACACGGGTGCCCGCCAGGTCTTTTCTGGAACTAACATGGTTGTGTTCTTCAGCTATTTTTACAACGCGCTTGGGGCAGTGAGTCCCCTGACCCTGTAAAGATACACAAATGTGCTTTTCATTGGTTATGGATTAAAAAAAAAAAAACTGAAATAAAAAAAATGAGTCAATAGCTTACAGAATCACACAGCTGACTGTTCCACCCCAAATAGTACCTTATTATTAGAAAAATACCATTTAAAATATAAATATCGATCATCAAGCTAAGGGACCTGAAATACCATTGGAGAAAAAAATAAACATATCAATTCTTGGGTGGAATTTAAGGTTACAAGGGGCTTAAAATTGTACTATGCCAAGCAACCACATTTTGCACATATTACAACATCGTAGCTTCGTAGTAAAAGACTGCCCTGCCTGCAGTCCAGACCCGTCTTCCAATGAAAATGTGTGGTGCATTATGAAGCGTAAAATACAACAGAGAATCCCGATACTTCAGTATTATCGTATTTTCCGAACCTTAAGGCACACCTAAAAGCCTTACATTTTTTCAAAAGTCATCCGTGCGCCTCATCATGCGGTGCGCTTTATGAGTGCATTGTATTCCAAAATCTGTCATGCTGAGCGACTTCAGGAAGTGCTCTGCTTGAATGACGGTTGGGACACAGGGACATCATTCGCACACAACGTTCATTGGCAGCGACAAACCAATGAGAGAACATTACATAAGATATCTTCTGTTTCAAATTCAACATTGATTACGAGGAGCTCTTGCTTGGTGTTTGTTTTATGACAAAGCGTCATCTCACAATCCGCACAAGAACTACCATCTCAAAGCAACTGTTTTGTGTGGTCTATGTGCAGGAATAGATTTTGTTGTGTGAAAATATGGTACATTAAATTTTAAAAAGTGTACAAATTGTCTTAAATGAATAGAGAAATGTACAAAAACACATATGCAATACATAAATACGTATACATGATAAACGTGGTCAATTTAGGTCATTTTTTTGTTCTGAAACTCTTCATAGGTTTATCAATTACTCAATTAATCGATGGAGCAATTGATAGGACAATCCCATTTTAAATTATTCGTTTGTGACAGCCCTACATCAGACTGAGAAAAGAGGAAGTGTTGGCCGGGGGTCTTGGAAGCTTCTTCTGAAAAGTCCAGAGCTAATTAAAGCTTAGCATTCCAGAAGAGCTCCCCATACCAACAGGCCACACCCACAGCACTAATCTAAAAACATAGAATCATTGTTGGGAATGTTAGGCGCCTTGTCATGTATTGCACAAGTAGATGCATTCCACAATTCAGACCAGCCACCAGACCTCAGTCTTTAGGGGGGGGGACGAATTTATATATATCCTTACAAGCCCCTGCTTGGCATAACAAATGCTTGCAGAACCCAGAACCATAAGCAGTGAAATTGTGTGAACAGCGCACTGACCAAAGGGGGAAACGAAGCAGCGCGAGTTAATGACGACATATGTAAACAAACACATATATAACTGACCATTTAGAGTCTGAAAAAACTATAGTGTCCATTTTTTGTCATTGAATGATAAGTCCATACGGTAATTATCGTGACAGGCCTATATGCAACACTATACAATATCAGCGTCCCACTTGATTTGATACTGCAGCTGGGGCACATAAATCCAAGGTTCTTCCATTAAAAATTATACTGAAAAGGTTTTGACATTAGTCATAATTTGACATGCCGCATGTTTTGAAAGCACTTAAATTGTTAAAAAAAATCATTTTATTTAACTCTCTGAAGGTTGTGTTAAATCTAAACCTAATCCTATCCAAAGTTTACTCATTCAAACAATATAATGACAAACTGAACTCCGATAAGAGGAGGCATGACTTTGACATAACATTAAGATTCAGCACTACTCCTGTCGTGAAAAAAATGCGTATTGACCACTTACAGTTCATCTCGTTGCCGTTGTGAAAGCACCATGGTGACAGGATGGTGTGGGCGGGGCAAGGAGAGACCAGTTGGTAATAGATGATGTAGCTGCCGCGCTCTCCTCAGTCAGGAGTTGAGCTATGCGGATCCGAGCAACGCGAGCAAGGGTGAGCCGTGTACTCCTATAGCGTCAGTTAGCGTAGTCCCAACACCGCCTCGGATAGAGTGGGGACCACAGGAATCGGGCCCCCTGGGGATGAGAGAAGTGGAGAGTCTGCAGACGAGTCAACACCCGAGTCTACACTGCATCTGAAAAGGAGAAAGGGAGGTCTGTATTAGGTATGCATGGCAGATAACATGAAGGGTGGGTGGGGGTGGATAAAATGTACAGGTCAAAGAACTGCCGCATCAATTCCCACAATAGTTTAAATGCAGATAAAATGCATGGAAACCTACCAGTAGGTCAGTGCAGCACTCAGAAAATATTAGTTGAGAGCCTATTTATTAGAAAAATGACATGAAGCCATCCACCTAACAAAGTGAACTCAATGACTCATTCCATGGATTTTTAGACGCTCTCAAAACAAGCCATCCACTCTAACAATACATTCCAGGTTGCTCCTGCTGCAAATTCCTGTGCAAGAGTTGACCCAGATTTGTTGGGTGACAAATTTCCCATCGCAGCCTGCTGAGAAAATACCAATAACAAAAAAAGAAATAAATAAATACCGGCTGCACGCTCATCAAATTCCAACACGTCATCGTGTCATTATCGCACCTCCTCAAGAACTGCCGAGCGGAGTGATGAATGGGGGAATCACATTTGAGCTGACAGCACAGCTTTTACTGCGGCGAGGGTCAATATATTATCAATTGGGGGATATTTTTGCCAGGTACATGAACTGCAGTGGGGTTAAAATAGGACTATTTACATACTGCCTTGTAAAAACACCAAACTAAACAGCCAACGCTAAGCTAAGACCTCTTAGTCTACTGGGACCACAAAGACTAATTCTCCAAGTAACGTTTACATATGCATGTTTTTTGTGTTGCATTACATACAGTAGATATCACTTAAAAAAATAAAAGTACAGATACTTCATTTACATCCATATCAACTGTACCTTACAATGTGTGCCTCAGGTGCATAATTTAGTCAGCAGACACAAATTTGACATTTGTGACAATGGATAAGGGATCGTTATAAAGGAGCAGTGGAGAAGTACGACTGCTTTTCCCGAGTGTAGCAGTCTCCCATGTATTTCGCACTCGTTTTTCTTTCCATTACAAGTGACAGGAAGCACCAAGGCGGCAGACATTTTTTCACTGTTTAGCAGCCAGCTCGACTGAATTGATCAAGCTCCAAATATCGAATGCGTTTGCTTATCTACTCGCACTAACTGACATTTGAACACTGCAGAGAACCTGCTCCACAGGAGCAACTGACACACTAGCTGACGGTTAAATACTGAGCTGTGATGTCAGCACCTGAAACCGGTCCAAATAACAGCTTACCCCTCATACAGCGTTGATTACAGCATGCCGGGAGTTTCTGGATGTTTCCCAACAAATCCGCGGTGGTTCACGGTCACAAAAATACTACAACACTAGGTCGGGATAATTTTAGGAAATGACTGGGTTGCGATTTTCCTGACATAACTGCGATTTTGATTCGATTCATGATTTTTGTCAACTCAAGCCTCGATGCAATTAAGTTTTTAAAATAGTTCATGATTAATGCGCGGACAATAAATAGGCTGTGTGAGGGAGGCAGTCCTTTTTCTAGGTTTTCAAAATGGTTCAATAGAACAAAACCGACTGCTTGCTGTGATGTATGTATAAATATGGAATTATGTGTAATAGAGTATGTAAATCTGTGTTGTTTTTTAAATAAACACAAATGATCCACATTTTGTACTAATGAACTAGCCTGGCAAGCCGCACCCACAAAGTGGATCTGGAGACGGAGCCTTTCACTGCGGCTGGGCCGGGAGTTCAAAACTGCCTTAATTGATTTACAGTACTTGCTGTGACGTATCCCGAGTGAGCAGCGTCATTCTTCGGCCGCCACAGTCAATCCTCGTAACATTCAAAATGGCGCTTGAGAGAGACAATAGTTTGTTTCATTCAGTATTAAACTCAGTTTAAAAAAAAAAAAACAGAAATACAGACTCAATAAAATCCCAGCAGATGACGGCACATTAACGGAGAGTGCGAAAATCATAATCCAAATACTTTTGAATGGGTTATTCAAATGTCAAAGGTAAATATTTCCTTTAAAAAGGTTCATTTACTTTGGTTCTTGTCATTAAAATTTTACATCTTCATGTAATAATGCCTGCTTTTACTGATAATAAAATCAACTGAACAAATCAAAACACAGAGTCCCTTAGCTTAAGATAAATTGATTGAGATCTCAAAACGCTGGATTTTATGGTGCTGATAAAAGTATAGAACACAGTGTTGATATAAATATGTAATATACGGTGCCGTTGACAAGAAAGTGTACTTTTAAACTTAAAAGCTCCTTGTCATGGATGACGTCATCCATGAGCGATTCTTTTCTGGTTTTTGAGCGTAAGATGTAGCTGTTGTCTTATTTTATCTCCAGATACTAGCGATTAGCATCAGTTTCTCCGTTTTCTCATCCTCTTTCTCTGGCCTCATTGTGTTGAATCCTTTCAATGTATTTCAGTCTTTCAATGAATGTTCAATGAATATTGAACTTTCAATGAATAGCTAAAACCCCCGGTCATCCGATTGACTGCTGAAGTTCATGCATTTTTTTGTAATCGTGTAAACATTACATAAAATATTCAATGCTTATCAGCATGTTTTTTAAAAATACTTTTTCCCCCCCCAATGCATTTCAGTGGACGTCACTTATACGTGGATTTTCGCTCTTCATGGGCTGGGCTGTGAATTAAGTGCGTTGACTGTAGTGTTTTTTTTTTTAAAGAGATATATTGTTCCATCTTCTGACTGAATTGATGATCAGTTATTGCCCCCCCCCCCAAACTCACTGATGGCCCCCAAACTCCTAATTGTGTAAAGTCTCGAAATTGCACCGTCTGAGATCATGATTTTGAAAACAATACAATCAAATAAATCAGTTTAACTGGCTGAGCTCAAAGGTGGGAAACGAGTGATAGTGGAGAGGGAATAATCTGCAGTCAAGGTGCATCCATAAATCTGCTTGTTCATTCCTGCTATTGATTCTGTCTGTGTCCTCAGCGGGAATCGTCATAGAAATGGTGCAGAGTGCTCTGGGGGTGTCATTTAATTCTCAGATTTATCCTAGCGGGTCAGTGTCGCTGAAAAGCTTTTGAGATGAATAACAGAGAACATCCTGTCACTTTAAGAAGAGGCTGCCGGCCACCAAGTCACAACTGGACTGAGCCACACCCAATGCATTACGGAGCACATATTTGTGGCGTTACGTCAGTGGTCCCAAACTGCTGGCCCAATCGGTACCAGGCCGCACTGAGACAGACCCCCCCCCCCTTTTGTGTGTGTGTGGAGGGGGGGATGGGGGGGGGGGCATCTCCCCCACCTCGTTCATTACTGTACCTTTCAGAGGACAATGTAAGGAGAGCTGGGTGATTATTTAATGGAGCAAAGTGATATTACATGACCAGCCCCAGCTGAAGTCAGCAGAATACGTTAATAAATAAAAGAAGAAGCAGTAAACAACAGCAACAATAACCCAACGTGCAACGAAACGCGCAGCTGATGGGCGGCCATGACTTGGTGTCATCTCCCAAAGATGAAGAAGCTATTTTGACATGACATGGGAAGTAACTCTCCATCGCTTTTGTGGACCAGAGCAACATGAAGGTCCGTGACGCCAAAAAGTTGGCGACCACTGCTTTATGTCATCAAGCTTAAAACATGGTCTTGAACAGCTCAAGAGAGTGGGCCTTCTTAATGCATGGGTTACATCAACCAAATGGAGGCGTGTAAAGCAAGGATAACGAGGAACTTGTCACATGATTACTTTTGTGAAGTGAAAAATAATTTAAACCAACAACATACAACCGTACCTTATTACTGTTATTTTGGAGGGGGAGGCAACGACAAAGGTTTGAAAGTGTTTGTGATTGTAGCGGATGTTTTTTCGTCAGGGTTTATTCAAGGACACACAGATGTTTGCAAACAGTTCTAGCAGTCGCAAACAGTTTTTCCTCTCACCAAATTTTGAAGATGGTCAAAATTTCTTTGTGACAAGAAATCCTTCGCAAACCCTCCACCGCTCAGTGGGATACGGGCTTAACAGTGGCATGACGTGAGGCTACCGTTTACACAAACTGACATGCTACTACCAAACAAAATAAATAAATCCAAACACCAAATCACTTTAAAATCAGATAGAACATCTAAGTGGAGATAGTAATATAAGAAATACAGTGTACACAAATGCACGAGTATATCTTACATAATCCCTTTTTTTCCTGCAGACCTTATGCAATTTCAGTGATCAACATTCTCCTTCTTCAGAGACGTGTGTGAGCACTTGACCTGTCAGCAGGCAAATTTGACAGGCGGCATGCGCGGAAAGTCCAGCGACACTAAAATTGCACAATATCTGAACAAAGTATTTTATTTGTGTGGGTTAAGTTTATTTAATTGTAGTTGTAAATTGTACAATTGTGATCTTGAAATAATCAAATAAAATGTATATAATGTACCGTATTATATTTTTGTCACCCAAAACATGTGTCACAGTCTGCGACAGCCTATCAAGACAGCATACGTTTAGTGAGACTTTCAACCCCAGGCAGGCCAAAGATGGAGAAATCTTCAGATCCACACATGCATGTGAGCAGCTATTTGCCACCATGAGCAATGTTAAAAACAAACACTGCTCAAGCCTCAGACAGAAGCTTACAGTCCTGCGTAGAGATGAAGGTGACTTCCTACAGCCATGCTTTGCAGATGCTGCACGTAAAGGTTCAGGAGTAAAAGTCCCATTACCCAGGTAAAATAAATATTCAGGCAGTCATTTAGCAAATATTTCATTGTTCAGTGAAATTGTGCTCTTTTCTGCCATTGTATTTTTAATTTTATATATTTTTTAAGAGTTGAAAATGTGTTCAGTTAATAAATAACATTTACTTTTGTGAAGCATGGATGGACAGCATGGATTTCATGCCACACACTATTTAGCAAGTGTAAAGAGATAGATTGATGGATAGATATAAAAAACACAATGTTATTTATATATGTAAAATCGCTCGCTATAGATATATTATGGCGAACATCTTTCAGATGTCAAAAAGTGTTTACAGCTCTGTTATTTTTTTCCAATAGAAACAGGGTCGAAATGACTGAGTGTAAAAGTCCCCCCCCCCCCAGCTCTCGACCATGCCACTTAATGGCACACACCAACAATTAAATACGACAATATGAAAATTTCAGCTTCATTGCACTTTAGATAACTCGTTTCTTTCTTCACATTCTCTTTGTGATATATCGTTGTTGTATTTTACAATGCAATTCTATTTTACGTTACTCAAAACGTAAAACAAAAAAAAAATGTTTCTTTGAGGGCTGGCACAGATTAAGTGCATTTCAATTGGGGAAAATAGTATTATAAATCAGGCTACCACGCCCGATCGACGTATTCTCATTAAATTACCCCTCCCCCCAACAACATAACTGTAAAAGCTCATGAGAAAAATCTGATGTCATTTCGCAATGGAATCGCTGCTCTTGGGTGAAAAAAGATGCAATCCTTTTGGTTTTCAATCTCGGGATCATGACCGGGCAAACCCGTAAAGGGGAAATGAGTTTGATAAAGCGAAGACGCAATTCCAAGACCATCATCGACTAGCATGCGCTCCACCCTGATTTCCTCCCACACATGACGAGGGAGCTCCAGCTGAGCCAGCCCGACGCCCACCGGTGAGACAGCAAACAACCACGTCGTTCACGGACACCCAAATACCAATTGTATATCCACTATATAAATCCGCATCAATGTAGATGCAATTTAAACAACCAGAACCGATGTTTAAGGGCGAACATTACCGGACGCCCTTCCTCCATGCTAACATCCGACTTAGCAGTGAAGCTAATCAGCAGGGTGTAGACTACAACGCATTCGAATTATGTATAGCGGTGGCCACTCTTCTGGGAATAAATTTATCTTGAGCGGCAGTGACGTAGTTGTCAAACGGCACTGACTCCGCTCCAAACCATTTTTTGTAATGACAACGCCAAAAGCAACAGCGCCCTTCCAGCCCAGCCCAGTGACATGTTGTCATGTCGTTAGCACATATAGCGTTTATTCAACCACATAGGACTCAATCAGATCCTAAATGTGAACTATGCTAGCTAATTAGGTGAATGTGAACCTTACCCTCATTAGCTTACTGGTGATGCAGTCAGAAAGTTAGCTTCAATGTTAGCTCGTTGAATGAACGCAGACGGGAGTGCCGTTATGCACTTGAGTTCATTTTGCGACATTTAACATGTTCACTGAGGCCAAATACTTGAGAATAAAGTCAACGTTGCATGTATTTACACGGGAATAAAGTGCGACGCTGACATGCTACCTGCTGCTTCAGACCAAGCGGCCTAGCCGCCATTTTGAGGCATAAAAGGAGGTGCAAAAAAATTACAGCCACATCGTCATTTTCCCCACCTAACGTCAGATTCCTTCGACCATCGGCCGGCTTCGTAGACTAGCACAACTTACCCTATTGTCTCTGTCCACGAATATCCACACCAGTCTCCGGTGGCAACACAATCCAACAGGGCGTGAAATGTGCGCTCCAAATTGAGATCTTGTTAGCTGGAGGTAAACTGCGCCCCTCTCGTGTCTCCGGCGCCGCTCGCTTGTTTTTTCGTTGGCTACTGCATTCGCCTTGTCTCGGGGGCGCGCACTGAGCTCGCGTTCATGAAGACGCGGGAGCGCGCACGTCCTTGACATCAGAAAATAAAAAAGTACAACCTTTGGCGCCGTTTTATACGTTGATTTGAAACACTTAACATCAATTTGCGCGCATTGCAAACGTAAATCCAAACGTTATTATTTTTAGTTTATTTTTAACTAATTCACTACTCCATGATTCGTACGTCGTGTTCTTCTATTAGCTGTTCGTGTTTTGTACTGTACGTAGGTCTATTTACGTGTAGAACTTTATGGCATTCATAATTGTAGTTTTATTTAGATTTCACGGAAATATTAATCTGGTGGCATATGACTAAATGGCGAATGGGCTGTCACTTGTATAGCGCTTTTTACTTTGGGTACTCAAAGAGCTTTACCATGTTACCTCATTCACTTACTGATGACGCAGCAACTGGAGGTTCAGTATCTTGCTCAAGGACACCTCGACATGGTCGCCTCAGTGAGGAGACACTGCTCAATACAACTGGTTTTCTACTTTTTATTTAATCAGTTACTTTTCAACAGAAGCTGTTGCTTGTTCACAACTCACAGTGAAATAATTCTCAGTTATGTATAAAAGTAGGATGGCCATAACAAACGAAAATGTATAATAAGGACAATTTTCACACGTTATCAGAAGCTGACGACAACATTCTGCAGGACAAATGGATCCAAGTGTCATTCAATTCCTTGTTATTCAAAGTGCTTGCGTGCCCCCTTATGGACATTTATTGGTAATGATCCAGGGGCACTGGTCAAGATTGTATACTGTACTTGAAAACAGGCCAAATAAGATAAAGAAAGCAAGTGAATCAGACGAAACCATAATTAAGATACATAAATCGCCTTTTTTTAAACATAGTTTTCACCTGCCCGCACTTTTGACTCATGATAGCAACGAATGACGAGTGTGAGTGGTTCATCTTTTTTCCTTTTTAAAGTATTTTGAGTGACTAAATTTTCCTTTTGCATTCCTAAATATTGCCAGCACCATCTCTACATTGCTTTAATCACAAACATTTGTACACGGCAGAAAAGTTACATTGCATGTATACAAGCTCAAACTATCAGTCTTGTGTTTTGGTACATCTGAATCAAGACGGCCCTTCTTTTTGTCCATTTCATTAGTGTTGAAAATGTGCGGTCATATTCCTGCGTCGGGTTCTCCGGGCTGCATAAATGTGAAAACATGACAAGCCAGTATTGGGAAGAACAAATAAACGGAAAAACCAGGACCAGTCACTGCAACCAATGAGGAGCACCTCTCCAACAATGAGAAGAAGTTAATTCTTGTCACCTATGCATTTAGAAAAATAAAACATTTGGAAAACAAATGTTCATGTCACACCACTCGCTAACCATCCTGTTGGATTACAGAGACTCAGAAAGTCACACATACAAATTTACATGCACCGCCTTGTCAATGTGTAAAAATAGATTGAACACAGTTAGTACATGGAGGAAATTGCTTTCAAGAGGACGGTTTATGGATGTTTTTCATCAAGCAAAAACGTGTTTAAATCTGATATAGATTTACACATTTTTTTTCATTCTATACATTTTCTATAAAACAGTTATGGCTTAAATTAACAGCTCTAAAATGTCATCAACCATCCTGTACCTATTAGACAGGAAAAAAAAAAAAAAATCCAGCACATGAGCCCAATTTTTACGGTTTGCTTGCAAGACTCGGCAGGCAGCACAAATGATTAAATTTAATTAAAGAACGTTCAACGGTGTGGGAAATGAGCAGTACATTCTTACAAATACAAGGCCCACTGTTTTATTAATCTTTCCTTTTTTAAATTCGATTTTAGTGCACAGGAGAAGGTAGCCTTGTCTCACTCAGCTAGACTCCATGCCCTTGGCTCTTCAAGGCTCCTTTAGGAAAGAACATATGGTCATGGGCTAGCTGGGCCTGAGAGCACAAAAGGTAAGGCTCTGGTACAAAATGTCACCCTGGATCTTGAGTCCAAAACTGGGATCTCGTGCGCCAATGCAACCAGAACACTTACCACCTCATGGCAGGATTTCCTAACACTGCATGTTACATAGATTGGATGTTTGTACTTGTTTTTTCCTCTCACATCCTACCTTGTAGGGATTACCTGCTCAGTTTTCCTTTGTTATACACATCATACAGTGTGTTCTCTGCACATTTGACCCATACTGTATATCCGTTTACAGTATATTATAATAATTTTTCTATTTTAATGCCGATATAGTCTGCTCAGTTCCTGGGTCGGCGGGCATAATGACAAGACTGTTGCGGCACGGTCTTCACCCTTCGTAACGGAAAATATGACTGTTTAACGCGTTGGGGCGTTAATCAACAGGAATTTTGTCCACTAGTTCCAGTGGGCCATCTCCCGAGGGCTGCTCACTCTTCTCCAGCAGCTCGTTCTTCTCGGACTCCTGCAGCTGCTGTCGCCGCTGCACCTCAGCTTTCAGGTTCTCCAGATCTTTTTGGCTGAAAGGCACAATCAGCAATGAAGTGATTACACGCAATGAAGCAGTATGAGCTGCAGCCTCTATCCGTTACAAACGCAATGCATTGTGGGATGCTATTAAAAATCAGTTTGTTCAAATATACAACATTTTTCACACAGTAAATATTGTAAGTTGATTTTGATATGTTACATCTTTAACTCTAGAGATCATAGTTTCAATATCATTTAAAAAAAAAATTTTAATTTGATTTATTTTGCCAACTGTTTGGTGCAGAATTACATTTGAGGAAGGTCATTTTGGATGACTACCACGGTGATCCTCTAATTGTGCGGCTCATTAGCCAGTAAGAAGCTATTTCAAAATGACCAAGCATACATTTTCTTTGTTGTACATATACCTTAGAGGGATAAAAATGATGCCATTGATGATGTTGAGTTGTTCCAAGATGTTGGCCATGTTGGGAGCAGTGAACTGATCAACAAGGCGAAAATAAAAGCATTGTTTAATATTTGTTATCAATTAAACAAACAGACAGTTCCGGTCAGTCACCTTGAGGGGCATGATGCTGGCACTGGAGCCATTTTTATAGATGTCGTTCATTGTTCTCTGCAGAGCCACGGCCTGTTGAGTGAGAGACTTCAAGTACTCTGAGCTTTCCTTGGTTTTCTCGTGAGCCTCGCCCATCTGAGAACAACAACGCACATTTAAGATGAGGCCATCCAGATGGGAAAACTAGAGGAGGCGAAGCGATCTCTGGTACCTGGTTCTTGTAAATAGTGTAGCCTTCCTTTTCATGCTGTAGCGCCGAGCGGAACTCCGCTTTGCTTTCGTAAACCCTAGCGATGAGGTGATGGCTGGGAAGAAAAATATCACAGATGATCTCACCACTGAATGTGAAAGCATACGGATGTGGATTAGTGCTGTATTCATTCCCCCACCTGAGTGCTACTTTGAGTGACCGTGGTCCGTGGTACTTTGAGTTGATGGCCAGAGCATTCTCCACGAATCTCAGAGATAAATCGTACTCCATCACGCTGTGCAGTACCAAGCCAATGTTACTCTGAAAACAACAATTACAGTTGTATCACTTGCTCGTTACCTGATGACAGCTTGAACCTAACCAAATAAAAAAGTGTCATGCATGGTAACATAAAAACAGAACCTCCTCAGCAGAACTTTCAAGATAAAGAGGCTTTGTCACATTCAGTTAGAACTTACATCTAGTAGTGACATCTCCGGGTGGTCTTCACCACACACCAACAGCAGGAGGTAACGTGCTCTGTAAAGCAGCTTCAATGCCGTGGACAGCTGCCCGTTAGCAAAGCAATACAGAGCCAAGTGCATCTGGAGAGCAAAGAAAGAAAGCAATATACATGTATATTAAAAAATCCTTTGGCACAATCAACAACTGTGGACAACAGACCAGACAGCTTACATATTCTTGAATTGTGTTGGGGTGCTCGATGCCAAGAACTCTTTCACTCATCAAAACAGCCTTTTGTTGGTTGCTGAGTGCCTGCAGGCAAGTAGGAGATAGTCATTTGGGAAGTAAAATCAATAGTAAACAAAAGGGAAGATGGTTGCTGTGTCCCAATTCGGGTACGACACCCCTTAGAAGCTGCAGCTGAAAGCCCATTACATCACAACACAGCCTCGAATCAACTACTCCTTTTAAAGCAGCTCACAAACAGAGCTTTCGTTTTTGTATCGTCTCATTCAAATTTCTTTTAAAATATGTGACACAAGTCATACGCCAACATTTCAGCGTCGCCTTCTTAGACACCCGGAATTGGCACACAGCTGTTTCACTTCATTCATTTAATTGCCGGTGTGTACTTCGGCGTGGTCTCCCATGATGTAATTAAGGCGAGCCAATAGGCGCAGGCAGGCACAGATCTCCACATGCATAGCTCCATATACGTTGTTGAAGAGGTTGAGGGCCTCATTGATCAGCTCACACCCTTCCTTCAAAAATCCTAGGAATCAAATAAGGGAGTTTTGAATCAAAACACAAATGCATATCTGCAGACAACGACAATGTACCCGACTGGGCATTCTAAAAATCATTTAAAATACATTGTGTCCCTTGATGTATACAATATCTACCATGTAAAGTACTTCAACAAAACAGGTTCTTACAGTTAACAAGATTGTGTTCATACAATTTAATGTATGGGGGAGATAGCTCATCAGCAAGCTCTACGGCAGCCTGATAATGATCTTGATCATTTTAATCAGGTGTGTTGCAGCAGGGAGACATAGAAATCATGCAGGACACCGGCCCTCGAGGACCGGAGTTTGACACCTGTGCTGTATATTAACGAGTCATGGTGTAAAGCAGGCCCAAGTAGTGAATTTGTGAGCCTTACCTTGCTGCACCTTGGCCTGGCCACTCTGGAAGAAGTGGAAGGCATCTGAGGCTTTGGGGTTGACGTGTTTTACCACGGGGAAAATGTTAAGGATGTCCTCCTCTGTAAAGGTAGGCTTGTGGCGGCTGTCGAAGTTATACTCCTTTATCACAATCTGGAGAGCAGATGAAAACATTAAAAAGCTATGACAAGGTGATAGTCATTTTTTGAAGAACATTTTAAAACCTACTTGGATGCCTGTTTTGACTGATATTTCTCTGAGTAAAGTGATTTTCTGAACGCCGTATTTCTCCGCCACCTGGTCCACATTTTCACTGTGGAAGTAGGGAGGTGATAGACTCAATCGTAACGCACCAGCTCAAGGAAAACACAGGCAGATGAGTTGTTACCATTGGATGATGAAGTGATAGTAGCTCCGCGCTTCAGAAGCAATGTTCTTCCACAGCTCGCTGGGCGTTAGGCTGGCCCATGCTGTGTTGTCAGCACTTCCAGGAACCTTGTTGCGACGCTTTCGGCTTTTGCGGCGGGACACAAGCTCGTCAGCTGGCAGGTGCCCAACAGCATCCGGGAAGGAACTCAGGAAGCAGTTTAGGAAATGGCTTACAGCGGCAGAGAGAGCTGACAGCTCCACACCCTTCGTGAGTTTTTTTTTTTAATGAAAAAAAAAAAAAAAGTCAAAAACACATATGTGAAAACGACTGTATATAAAATGTTATCTACCTGCAGGTATGTCTTGAAGATATGTTTTGCACATCTGGTGATCAATTCAATGATTCCTATTCTCTAAAGATGCAAAGAAATAAATGTTAGAATGGCGAAAATCAATTTTAGTTACACGGGATGTGAAACAAAACATTTTCACACATATTTATGCAAATAAACATGCATTATAATCAGTGTTGTTACTGGCAAACTTAAGTTACTTCACGGAGTACTTCATTTTAAAAGTAAATTATGATTACAAGTTGCATTCAGCAGTTGCCCCTCCAACCCAAAAATTCAACAAGATTTTGTTAATACTGTACAGTACTTCATTGGAACTGCATTTTTTTACAGTAACGTTTAAGAATAGCTTTTATTAAAAATAAAGGTGGATTTTTTTCATTCACAAATAATTGTTTCATTTAGAAATAGATTCGTTTCTGGATTTCACAAAAAAGTGGCCGTTTATTTTTAGTAAAAAAGAAAAAGTATTTCTCAACTTCACTTTTTTCCCCCCCATATAATCGTATGTCAATCCAAAACATTTCACAGTCCTAAAAACATTCGACCTACATAGAAGTGTTCCAGCTGGGCTTTGGCAGGAGTCTTGTCCACAAACTCCAGTACGGTGCCCAAGTAGCGTACATTGATGCCTCGCTGGTGCAAGGCCTCTGTCAGAGTGGCTCCATCCATGGGCAGAGCGCTTTGGTCCAAACAGTCTTTAACCTAGTTAGAACATAACCACTCTAAAGTCAGACGCACGGCCTGCAACTTGACCTCAAAAAAGAAATGCAAACAGAGGCAGTGACGACAGTACACATCACTGACCAGTGATGGAATCTGGCAGGAAACGAGAAAGGCGGCAGAATCTTTGAGTAACTGCTTTTGCTTCTGGATGTCATCTGCGCTGTCGTCTGGGAAGCGTACTCCTGGTTCAATAACACACACTTATTATTGACAATTCAAGCCATGGAGGGTAAAACGGATAGCCTCATGACAGATGTCGTACAAAACCTTGAGGAAACAAGTCGAAGAGCTACAACGGAGCATGCATATACACACGTGTATACGCACGAACGCACGCACTTACATACAGTACATACTAGAGCATTTTATTTCCCATATACTTTATATTACCCAATTACTGAAAAATTAAACATATTGTCCGATCTTACCTGGAGAGAAGATGTCAGGGTTGAAGCGGATGTCGAAAGACGTACTGCTGATGGAGCCGACTGCCTTGCAGGCATTGAGGACAACCTCGCGGTTTTTTTGGTCTGTTTGAAAAGGACAGACCCATGAGAAAGAGGGCGAGTAAAAATATTGAGCAATGAATTGAAATGTCAATTTGGGAATATTTTGTCAATCTACAGAATACACAACATGCAAAATAAAAGCACTACAGTGTATCAGTGCAAACCCAACACCACTGAGAAAAACGTGTCAACATGCACATCATACAGGGCCAAGCGAGCAAATCAACCATTCAACTGTCAATCTCAAACACATTTTGATGGACAATAAACAGTATGATTTTTTTCTTTTTTTTTGTTAATTCATTCAGCAGGCTGGATGGACCATCGATGTGGGTTGGGGGCATTAATTAAAAAAAATTTCCCCATGCAGGTTGAGGACTGAGCAGACACAGCTAGCCAGGTGGATTGAAGCCACTTGAAAATGTGATGTTCTTTCCAATACTCTAACACCTAAACTACTACTCTCTTTGCGACGATCCACCAGAGTAGCTGTCTCAGTCTTTCACATTTTTTTTTTTTGGACGTACCAATACCAGATCCATCTTCGGCAACTAAGGTCTCCGCCAGCTCTTTGGCCTGAGCTAATCCTGGAATACTTTCCTCAAGCTCCTTACCCTCCAGTGGGCTCTTGCACTCCCCATTCTGTGTGGCTGCGGGCTCCATAGGCCCATTGGTGGCAGCCTTTGAGGGAGTTTCCTCCCCGCTGGCCATTTGGACCGGGCCATCTGTCGAGACCAGCGTGCCTGAATCTGAAGCAGTGGTTTGCGTTGCATCAGCACTGGCCTCTGTTTCGGACGCTTGAGTGATGGCTGCAAGTTTTTCGTTCCTGCTGGCATCCCTGTTCGCTTTCTGCTGCATGAGTTGGAGTGCAGCCATCTTCATAAACAAAAGATACCTAAAAAGAGACAAAATCCACTATTGCACTCTTGGTGTATTACAAAACAGCAGAGCTGCGGACAAACACTAACCTGTGCTCAACAAAGGCCTCAATGAGTTCTTGGCGAAGGCAGGTGAGGCGGTGACGGTGCTGGCGGGGGAAACCCTGACGCTGACATTCTGGAGCTAACTCCTCTCCCTCCACAGGAAGGAAGTTGAGGTCAGGTGGGAAAGTGCGAAGAAGGTCCAGAATATAGTGACGGCCATCATTTCCAATGATGCCTTTACATTCGACCGATGAGCAAAGCTCCACTGCCTCGTTCTTCTCGTTGAGCACATTGTACCTCTGGACCTTTGATGAAGAGTCAGAACAGGTCATTATTAAAATATCAGTACTACCAGTAACTGGAGGAGGTACATCTTTCAAGTGGATCGATAGTGTCTATTAGAGCGGCAGCCACTTTTGAGGAAATAACAGTAGTTTTGTTACTGACTTTGAGGGGCCTGCTGGTCTTCGCCAGAAGCTCCAGATATTTGCTGTGGGACACAACTGTCTTTCCAAAGTCGATGGAGCCATAGATGACACTCTGCTCCTGCTCACGCTCCAGGATCCCAGGGATGATTGACTGGGCGGTGACACGGTAGCCTCTGTAGTCCACCACCACTGTGCCCAGTGTGTATAGTCCTTCCACATCCACTGCACCGTACGCTCTCACGCCATTCAAGTCATTGGTGGGTGCGGCGTGGGCGGCAGCGTCCCCGCCCAGCTCGCGATAATGGTCCCTCACATCAAAGCCCGGGCTGAAGAAGATGTTGTTCCAGATGAACATCTGCATGTGCGTTTCATCACCGGGGTTGATGGCCATTACGTTTCCGTCGATGACTGCCATAGCGCCGCGTGTGGCCGCTGCTGCAAAGTCACTGTGGACCTGCAGAGAGAATAAACGTGAACAATATTTTACACAAGCCGTTTGATAAACTGTCCACACAGCAGTGGTAGTTTTCTTTCCAATTAACATGAGACTACCTTTATGGTCTCATTGATATATATATATATACATTTTTTTTAAATACAGAGAAGACAAAGAAGCACCTTGAAAATAGCTCGCTCCCTAAGCAGGCGATCAGGCAGGTTCTTCCGAGGAAGCTCTCTTGTCGTCTGCAGCTCCTCATTCCAATCTCTAGTCTGAAGATAAGCATAACCACATTGTTAAATGAATAGAAATCTCAGCTGCAATCAAAATGGTCTATTAACCACCCATCCATTTACTACCACTTACAGGGCTGCGAAATGAGGAAGAGAAAATCCGAGGAAAGTTAAGGGGGGGGATACTTCTTCCAGGGGGATCCCAAGGTGTTCCCAGGCCAGCTGAGAGAAATACTCTCTCTACAGTGTGTCCTGGGTCACCCCTGGGCCTCCTGCCGGTGGGACATGCCCGCAACACCTCACCAGGGATGCATCCTAATCAGATGCCCAAGCCACCTTATCTGGCTCTTCTCGATGTGGAGGAGAAGTTGAGCCCCTCCCGCATGACCGAGCTTCTCACCTTATCTCTCAGGGAGAACCCGGACACCCTGCGGAGGAAACTCATTTCGGCCGCATGTATCCGGGATCTCGTTCTTTCGGTCACGACCCCATAGCTAGTGACTATAAGTGCGGGTAAGAACGTCGATGGATCGGTAAATTGAGAGCGCCGCCTTTTGGCTAAGCTCCTTCTTCACCACAATAAACGAATACAAAGTCCATATCACAGCAGACACTGCACCGATCCGCCTGTCTATCTCCCGGCTTCCTCCTGCCCCACTCGTGAACAAGATCCCAAGATACTGAAACTCCTCCACTTGGGGCAAGATCTCTTCCCACACCCGAATTTTTGCCTCGGTGACCGCTGAAGCTAATGACAGTTGGCTATCTATGAAAATTTGTTGGAGTACCCTGCACACTGTGCAACAGTTCCATCGCATTTTGTCATGCAGTAAGCAGTGGGGCCTAAAGTTGTGACAAACCGGTTGCCATACCTGTCCTGGTATGTGCTCTTCGTAACCCAAGCGGGAGGTGTAGGCGTCCTCGGCTCGAACACAGTCCATGGAATGGTCGACCTGTGGTGATGTCCAGCTGTAGACCTGGAAAGGCGTGGCTATTCGCTCAAACGGATGCTTCTGGACCCTGCAGCCCCACCGGGAAAGTAATCACTTGTACGATGGGGAGTTTGCTCATGCCAATCCATAAAGTATTTCAAGTGTTGGTGTCAACCAACATGTGCCCTGGCACCAGATAAGATGCAGAGAAAGGAGACATTTTCACCTTTTCTTTTGCAGGGCAGTGAAGTTCTTCTTGAAGGCAGGGCTGATCTGGCTCAGTAGTTCCACCAGAGAATGGCTCAAGAAACTCGGGTTGGCTGGTTTGGGATTGAAGGTGTAGGTAGTCGACCTGAACAACACAGAAAAAAACACAAACAACTAAACGAGTGTAAAGTGATGTTTTGTGTTGAAAGACTATGGTGACTGTTCTGGGCAGCCCAGGTTCTGACCTACATACCACTGCCAAATGTTATCCAAGTCGACCTAATTGGTATGACTGAGCTGTTTTGGCCTCGAAAATAAGGAGAATGACACAGCAAAATAGACAATGTTGCACGTTTTTGAATCACTACTTCCAACATAGTCCCTCTTGTTGAGTAAAGCCTAAGAAAGACACTCACGCAATCTAATGAGGTGTATTGATATTTTACAAGAGGTGTATAGACATTTTTATTTTGTATTTTAAGTGCGTTGTGAGTTGCCCTTCATTATATATTGATAAGGGGTTGATATTACATGTTTTTTTTCTTTTTCACACTTTCCTGCCCCCCTTTAATTTATTTTTCTTTAAATGAAAGGAAAAAAAATGAATGAAATGTTTACTATTTCTTTTCAGCTGAATACTGCACGGTTAAATATTACAAATAACTTTCTATATGATTCAGGCCATTTGGGCACCGGAAGCAAGATAAACAACGTTCACTTAATCCCACCAAATCTTGAATTAAATATCATGAATTCGTAATGGTGTATCCGATGTTGTGGCTGGTGAGTAAATACTTTCCCATTTAAAATGAGGAAAACTAATGGTGATGGTTCCATCCGAAGAACATACTTGACTGTTAACTGCAACAATAGCTCCACTTGAGCCGTTAAACATTAGATTATTATAAATTGGAGAAGCAGACTAACTGGTTGAGGTAGAAGCCACGTGTTGAGGCCGTGACACTGACGTGGCGCTCTTCTACTGTCACAATGTACAGGTACATGAGGTCACCATGCATCTTCCTGTTACCGGGGGGAGGGTTCCAGCCACTCATGGTCAGGACCTTCAGGCACTGCATAGGCTGTTGAGAGAGACATGCAGGTCCACATTCCATTGGACTGCTACAATTGGTATCGCAAAAAAACAAAGGGTGCTCAAAACACTCACAGCGCTCTTGAAAACCAACAATCCCGACCTAAACTGAATCGTGAAAATGGGGTTTTACCTTCCAGTCCTTGTTCTGTGGCTGAAGGGGTATCAGCGGACGCTCTTTACTGCCAGGGAGAATGTGCTCTGGGGGGGTGCAGTCAATCTGCTCCAGCTCACTGCCCTTTTTCTTCCGCTTCCCACTATCTGCAGTCAAAACACAAACCTCATTTCCACCGCAAGTTGTCGTCATCGTGCAAGATCTGACAAAAGGTGCGGTGTTCTCCAACATCAGAGGATGCTGCCGCAATCTCAAAGTACCTCCAAGGTCTCCGTCCGTGAAAATACTTAGGAAGGAAAGAGAGTTGCAGTCCACTCCATTGTAGGCATCTGATGGGTCCAGGCTCTTCAAAAGGTCTCTGATATGACGCACGTGGATCCGGGCTTCACGCACAGTGTATGGCTCTAGACAAGCGCCAACAAAAGCACTTTCAAAAAACAAGTGTGTATCTTCGGAACGTGTAAAATTTGGCATGGAAGGGGTTGTCTGTGCCCTATTAATGTTACTCAGCAGAATTTTGTTGGTCAATCGTTAACATTTGGACTTCTCTGTCACCTCCCGTGTAAAAAAATGACTATTTATGAGACTGTACAGGGTGAAACAGTCACTGCAGATGCAGATCACACCGACCTTCCACCACTTTGAGCAGTGAGCCTTCCTGTAGGCCTTCAATGGACTTCAGCTCAGAAAAGTTGGCCAGCACGTTTCCGTCTAGCTGCAGCGAGAAACAGGTGCGGTGGCAGGTGTCCTCTCTGTCTATCAACACCTGATGGATCTCCTGCACCATCTCCTGAGGAGACACCTGAGAACGAAGAAGAAGAGGGAGGAGATAAGAGAGAAGTACAACATTGGTGTGCTTTTAATTCTTTTTTTCTGTACCTGAAGATCAAAAGGCTCGGCTCCGGGCGCCTGGATCTTTACGGTGAAACCCGTGTCCTGGATGACAATCACCTCCTGCTCGTTGGAGTCGTCCCCTCCATTAATGTCACTGTGCCCGTCCTTTGATTCCAACTCATCCATGTGATCATTTGCCCCTCCACCATTCACCATGACTGTGTCTGCAGGGAAACGCAAACACAAAGCTCACTCATTTGGTTTCCGAGGAGCACAAGCAAAATTCTGTCACGCTGCAACAATACCGGGGGCACAATATTCAACTGGTTAGCACGTCTGTCTCATTGTGCAGCGGTACAGGGTTCGATTCTGGCTCCGGCCTTCCTGTGTGGAGTTTGCATGTTCTCCCCGTCCATGCGTGGGTTTTCTCAGGGTTCTCTAGTTTCCTCCCACGTTCCAAAAACGTGCATGGTAAGTCAATGGAACAGTCTAAACTGTCCCTAGGTGTGATTGTGAGTACAAATGGTTGCTCGTCTATGTGTGCCCTGCGACTGGCCGGCAACTAGGTCAGGGTGTACACCGCCAACTGCCCGATGACAGCTGGGAGAGGTTCCAGCATGCCCGCGACCCTTGTGAGGATAAGCGGATTCAAAAATGAATGAATGGATGGATGCAACAAAACCTCAAGACAATTGAACCACATGATTGACTGATGTGCTGCCAGGAAGTTGCATCAGTAACAAAAACACACACAGTCGGAGGCTGGATGAAAGGTTAACACTAGCTAGCAAATATTACGTTTTAGGTATTACGCAAGTGGATGGATTTAAAAATCGGTCTAAAAGAAGGCCCTGGGTTCTGCCGTTGACCGATGTATGGCAAGGCATCCTGAAGGTTAAAGTAAGTTCTTTTCAACTAAAAAGAAAAACTGTTCCTGAGATTGACACAGTTGCATTAGCGCATCAGTGTAAAAATCTGATATGTTTTGAAACAAATAAATATGAGGGGTGCCTTGGTCGACATACAGCGTGGTGTAGACAAAATACTATATAGGTGCACTCCATCTACCATATAACATTATGATCAAATTGGATTTTTTTTTTATTGGACTATGACATGTTTTTCTGCAACAGTGCAATTGGTAACCCATTCAGGTTGATTCTGATTAAACAATAAATAGAGAGAGCGAATTTTTGGTACGAGTCTGAGCTCTACAAACACATTAACTACATTTGCAAACATCTCCTCCCAATTCACACATCATTATTATCTCCAGGAGTAAATATCAGTGACATAGAAAGGAAAGCATATGGAAATTGAGCGGTAGGACTGAGTACTATTCAAAGGGATTCAGCTGCTGTCAGTGTGTGTGTGTGTGTGTGTGTGTGTGTGTGTGTGTGTGTGTACGCATGCGCACACACATGTGCGTCCTTGCTCACCGTCAAGGGTAACACGGCGTCAGGGTTGCTAAAATAGGGGGTGGAGCTTCATAAACTAGACCTTGACTGGCACTGGCAACAACTGAAGGAGGGAGGCTGCAGTCATTGGACACAGCAGCCCAGCTTTGAATACCAAAAAACAGTTTCACGCCAAACTATGCTGCAGAGCCTCTCTTCCTCTGATGCCAGATCCATAACACACCAAATGGGTGATCTGGAAAAAAAACTGGCAGGAAATTGCTATGTTTGGGACTGTTGCATTTTATTTTTATTAATTACAGAAACCTGGCTACACGCTCAAAGTGCACACACTTCAGTGCAAAGAGGAACAATGGTAGTGGCACAAAGTGAAGTTTCATTACCAGATAATTATGTCCAATAATTCGCAGACAACCACTTTATGGCACAATCATAAGTCTAGTGAAGATAAGTGGTTCCAAAAATAGACGGATGGATAAATGCTATGACACTGTACTGTGTCCTACTGTCATAATAGTAATTAACACTTGTTGAAATACAAATGGCCATGTCCAATGGCTTGTTGAGATATAGCTATGGGTGAGTGATATTTTTTTATAATTTGTTTTTATTTTGGACCTTGATATTTTCTTCACTTGAAAATGGCCATGAGAACTAAAATATTCGGGGTCCCTCTTCCGTACCTACCCAGCGAAAAATATACATTGTGATGAATAAAAATATCCTCCAAAGCCAATGAGACACAGCATCTATTAAATTGGAGAATACCACCTGAGGAGCTACGTCATTGCAACATGTAACTTGTTTGTCAAACGATTACTCAACAGTTCAAAGCAGTGAAGCGTATCACACCTGAAAGCACAAAAATCAAATCTGTGTCCTGTTCCAGGCATAAGTAGGAAGGTCAAGGCAAAGGGATAAATTGAACATTAATCTGACAGAGAAGCAGACAAGTAGCAACAACAAGACTGTACATGTGCTGACCCACTTCCAAAATGCACAATCAACCAGTCTGAGATAATTGCCAAATGTTACTGACTGCATAAATGAGGACCCTGACATCCATGACATCAACCAACAAGAGGACAACCATGAAAAATAACATGCTAGGTTTGATGTGTTGTTCACTACACCCATGACAAAGTCTTCTAACACATTTAATCATTAAGTCTTTCCATCAATGAGGTGGGATTGTGCCTGGGTCAGAGGTCGACATCATTACGGTAAGACAAACAGGAAGCGTAATTATCTTGTCGGATTGGATGTGTTTGTGAGCTGAGGACTAGTGTGAGGGTGTCTGTGAGTCTCGGGATTAACCCAGTCACCCTTCACCCACCTCTGCAGCATTAACGCCACAGACCATCGTCCTTGACCAATGCAACATGCTGGTCCCAGAAGTAGGAACACAGTTTTGGTTTTATTCACCCTGCAGGCCTCTGGCATAGGAAGAGCAACAGTTGGAAATCAATCGACCTGAACTGAGATGTTACATTTTAGAGATAATGATCAAATGATGTCCTAAATTTGAATTGCAAAACTAGGAAAAGATATGAACTAGGACCAGAAATGTGGTCTTTTGCTTGTTAATAACCACGGACGTGTTTAATTACAGTGACCAGGGGTTATTTCACAGATTGATGAGATCATTTAGCCCAATGCTAACTATATTCATGCACGACAAATAATGTATCTTTATTCATCGATTTATGCCAGTGACGTAGTGAAAAGCAAAAAAAGCAAAAAAAACCAATGATCTTCCACTAGATGGCAGGAGGTACAATTAAGCAGTGTATGACCAGTTACCAGTCGTACAAACTATAGTTTTGTGTTCAAATAAATAGGCCAAGATTTTCACACCAAGTAAGGCAATTTGTGGTTAAATTGAGACTAGCATCATTATATCAATTTATACAATTTCTATTTACTTGCAAGAAATGTGACTGAACAAGAGTTATTCCATGAGTGCTGAACTACTATTAAGTTGCCTATCAGTCTGCCTCATGAGTGTTCTACACCAGTTGTTCCCAACCAAAGGTCTGCGGCTCGCACAGTGCACCCCCCCCCCCCACACACACACACCACCACCACCTCCATGCCGATGAATATTTACTGGTGTATACATTGGAGCAGAGCATGTATGTCTGCTATTAATGTTATGCAAGCAAAGTCCATCAGCACCAACACTGTTTGCGTAACTATTCATGTTGCTGTAGCCTAAAAACAGATTAAATAAATTAATCACGGGCTATTGCAGCTTAATCTTGTTAACTAATAAATGACCATTGTATAACTGTTGTACAGAGGCAATAATACACTTCATTTTGTGATCTATCACACTATATCATCATGGCTGAGTATTTTCGACACTCGGAATCACAGCCATGGTTATATGGATTAAAATATCACTCCCGCTCCTATGATACTACAGAAATATATAATGGTGGTAAATCATTTGTTTACATATTGTGATATGTACGACACATTTGTTGGTTTTCTAATGTTAAATATGACCGTGTTGGGCAGAATTGTACATCTAAAATCATCACTTTTCAGGAGACCAAATAAATATCATTATTTGTTCAACTGCTAAAATTGCAGTGCCAAAGAGAGCAAGACAATTTCAACACTTAATTTTAACACACACACACACACAGGGTTGAATATTCGTAGAGAATTGGGTAAAAATATTAAATTGAACAAATTGGTACATTTATTGGTGTAATTAATTAAAGATAAAATAATGCCCTCAAGTTGACAGTCGTAACAGAAATGCAGGCGCTCTGCTTTTAGAAAAAAAAAAGACATGCAATAACTCTGTTGTGAAAGCAATATAGAAATAAAGATGTATGTATTGCATTAAATGTGTCTTTAATTACAGTACAGATGCCAAGGGTTATTTTTCAGATTGGCACGAAATAATTGAGCCCTAACTAGAGCAATAATGTGAATATTTAAAATGGTAATGAATACTTCATCACATTCGTAGAGGTGAGACCACTCGATGACGTTTTCCTGTCAAATAAGGGGAGTCAATGTGCCACACGACAAACACGCAGGCTGCGGCGTCTTGCTTGCCAAGTTGTGTAACTTCTTTCCCGGCTGACTGCCACCCCCGGTTTGGTGTCAATCTCGAAACATGAACACAGTGCTCCGGGTTCCCCGAGAACGGACCAACTTCGGCACCCACAGTACTCACCAGTTTGCATGTCTCATTAGAAGCGTAACCTAACTTTCCCCGTGAACGCACCTTCACGACTTTTCCTATGTAACCACCAGCTTCCGCTTCCCGGGCGCGCAGGGACACTCAATTTCATCCTCACCGGTGGGGGAGGA
The DNA here is from genome assembly GCA_018466805.1 of Hippocampus abdominalis. Taxonomy (NCBI): domain Eukaryota; kingdom Metazoa; phylum Chordata; class Actinopteri; order Syngnathiformes; family Syngnathidae; genus Hippocampus; species Hippocampus abdominalis. The sequence continues at coordinate 5,364,788 of CM031703.1, forward strand.
CGGGAGGTTGTGAACGTGTTTCGACAGGCTCACGGGTGCTTTGCTGGCTTAACAACGATTCGTCTTAGACATGAATATGACTACAATGAATGTGAATTCTGAGATATGTTCGTGACCAGTGCTACAGAAATTTAAGGGATATGTTTTTTATCAAAGACCCCCCTGTTCATGCCGAAAGTGTGCGACGCCATTGAAGGTGACCTTCAGTAACCATGTACGTCACGGCGAGTTTGCGCAAAACGAGTCCAACTTCAGATAGTTTGCATTTCCAGTTCTCAAACTGAAACTGGCGATTTACGGTTATTGCGTGTGCCGAGAAGCTATGTAACATATGTTCCGCTAGCATGGCTAAAGCACTTGACAGTGGGGCAACTGTTATGTTAGCCTGTCAGCTAAACTGTTTGGGTGAGTTACATGTGCACCGGCATCCATTGTCACGCACTCGTCGCAGTTACAGACTTGTGAAAACCGGACGATTTTGTATTTTGCTAAGAAGCTATAGAAACATTGCGACGATACCGTTAGCATGTACTCCAGGTGCAGCACTCGTCTTACAACACGAAGCAAAGAAGGTAGAGGTGAAGTGAGACAGGGACATTTGTCCAAATTTGAACGCGACAATCCTTCTCTTTACGCATGTAAGAAACAGACATACTTTGCTCACCACAGCCGCGCGAATCTTTCAAATGCGCCTTGCTGCTCTCGTGGGCGTCCTGAGCTCCATGCCCGGCTTCCGACACAGCAACATCAGCCGGACGGCAGCCGGGCTCAGAAGCCTGGGTGTCGTCCGTCTTGCTCACCATGGTCACAAAGACAAACGGGAGACGTGACAGTGTTGGAAAAGAGCTATTCGCAAGTCGTCTTGGTATGCTTTAGGACCGGTTGGCAGGGGACGGGCTTACAATAACGCGTACGCTTAGGAAGGACAACGCTGTATGTATCACACGTGCTTCTCTCTTCTCCTCCTCTTGACCTCTTTGCCTTTGCCACGCTTGGCCCCGCCCACTGACTGAGGATACTACGGAAAGTCACACGCGACAAATGTCATTACTAAAAAATGCCGCTGTGTCATGATGTAATACAGTACTGTACTGCATTAGTGTAGCCTACAGTTGATCAAATCCAGGCACATATTTGAAATTATTATAAACTCACCTCGAGTTATTTCCCAACTACTTATTATACATGGCATATTCTACAATATGCATCACATGCATGCAAATTGTGGAATATGCCAAGTATAAAGTATATCTTACAGCTGCTACTATTCCATTCATTTTCCAAGTAGCTGAAGTACAGATATAAAATCTATGAAATGCAGTATTAACTGAAAGTGTGGTTGTTGTCCCGTCTATGAATAATATACTTGTCGAATGCTTACTTAGGTACTCAGCATATATCAGAAGGTCTCCCGTTTTACCATATGTGCATATTTGATTATTTATTATTATATTTCTATTGGATCTCATTCGATGTCCTACCAAATGAACTGTCCAGGGTGTGTATTAGAAAGCATTCAACACAAGCAGACTGACAGATCTTGTTTGTTTATTCCAATCAGGTTTACAGTGCAACCCCAAGACATGGACCATTTTAGGAGTACTGTACCTAACTTCCACTTTGTGGTTGATGGTGTCAAGCACACATCAACTACTAGCGCGTCACAGCAGAAGCTTCTTGGGGCCACAAAGAGTTGACTGAAACTGTTCTAATGACTCCAAACTGGATAAAAAGATGGAAGACACTTTTTTTCTGGCTGCGGGACATGGGAATACATTGCAGCAAATTGAGGATTATTGACTTGAAATAAAAATAACAAAAATATCTCATTATAAGGGCACTCGATTTAAAAGGTAAGCTTGCTTTGGCTCATTCCTGTGATCATACTGAAGCACAGATGCAAAACAAGTTTGTTAAAGCTGAATATATAGAAATCCAGAATGGGACCTATTATACTGTAGTGCTACAACCGGATGGATAAAGTTTTCGATCTACCTGATGTGTCCTTTTTGGATACTGTGTTCTTAACAGTCTTAAATTTGAATCCTTCTGTAAAGCAACATTGTACCAGTAAGTTGTAACAACGACCCCCTACTACACAGTTATACTATCATGGCTTATGATTTGGGACAATGGTTTTAGCTGGCATTCTAATCTGGCAATCGTGGCAGAGCAGCATGCCCACATGTTTATTGCTGCCACGATTGCAGCAGCTAATCGGTCCTCACACCTTCAGGTAACTACTACTTTTCATCAGTATAACAGAATACGACAAAAGTCAAACATTGAGGCATTACACATGAAGCAAAATGGACAACAGTAATAATATATGAACGGAAGAGCTGTCACAACCTGAAAACGAGACATAACTTTTGAAATATGGTGGTCGACTGAAGACAAAAACAGAATATTTAAATGCCGATGTCAGTATTTTGGACAAGCCTCACACGTCTCATCACAAGTAAATTCAGTTTCAAAGCAGGACTCAGTCACATTAATTAGATAGAGAGGGGGAAAAAAAGCCAAAATATAAACTTCAATATATTGTTTCATACAAAACAAAACACATTGTTTGCTGTATGATAAGGCAGCGATTACAATGGAGCTTTGAATGTATAACAGAAAAAAAATATATTGACCAAAAAAAAAAAAATTCAGTTTATTTATTGAATTCAGTTCACTCATTCTCATACTTGGGGGTTTCTTCTTACACTTGCATAACTACATGCCAATATTCTGTGCAAAGCTGCTGTCTAAACTGACAATCTCCCTGCACATGTTGATACCGCCATAGTATTTAAGAATTAGTACACTTGGAAAATGTTACAAACACACCATCAATTGGGAAAAAAAAAAGTCCTCACTTAACCAACAGTCACATTCTTGTTGGTCCATTTTTCCTGAGATGTAAATAAAAGAAAGTCCCTCAAGCAGATTCGTTGCCAGCGAGTGTTTTTGTTTGGAACACAAAATTCAAGTGATTTGGGCTTGAATAACAATTGAGCAACTGTTTTTACAAAGCAACTCATGTATCAAGCACACACAGTTAAAAAAAAACACACTAATTCGCGAAGAATTGTTTAGAAAAACGTTTGGTACTCAATTTTAAAATTGGATATGAAAAGTTACCAATTAAAACAAAAAAGCCATGTCCACTTCAGCAAATAGCCTTCAATTTTCATAAAATGAAAAAAATCTTCCCATCTCACAGATCACACATTTGACTTGTCAAGAGGTAACAACCGTCTACAGTGAGTTTAATTCAGTCATTAAGGAGTGCAACATTTGCTGTTAATGTGCATTTGTGTGAGGACTGTACAAATTGCAGTATCATTCCTCATAGATATTTTGCGACCACGTCCTAATCGAAACCCATAACATGTTCTACAGATATCGCTTGAGGAACTAAAGACAGTTCAACATTTTTGTTGTCATCCAGTGATATACAGTACTCATACAGACAGACGCACACACTCAGATCGTTTCAACCGTGACTGTCGTTTTGAGGTTACACAAACACACAGTGTGGAGTTGATTTATGGTTCACCTTGAAGGGTCACAGTTGGTCACGGCCACATAAAAAAAAAAAAAGCTTGCCTTCCACACAACATGCCTGCCGCAACCTCAGCTGGACTCCCAAAAAAAAAAAAAAAAACGGGATTGCTTTACTATTAAGGCCCCACAGTATACAAGTGACACCCGTGTAAACACATCATTTTAGTTCAAAGATGGACTTGAAGTGACGCGTCTTGTAGTCCATAATATTAAAAAGGAAATCCGGCAGAGGTGGGCAAACCTTTGATCTCAAGGGCCACAATTGATTTTTAAATCGGACACTTGGCTCAGTTCATCTGGAGATGAGGTCAAAAATGTGTGTGTAAAATTACGATGAAGAAACACATGTATGTGTCATCTGTTCATATAGATAAATATATGTTTATATGGTTTATATCTTTTATATGCATGTGTTTATATATATTACAATTGTATTAACTGAATGTTTCAAAAAATGAATAAAAAATATTTTCTATAAATATGTTGCAAATTTCATCATCCATCCATTTTGTAATCCGCTTATTCTCACAAAGGTCGTGCAGGAGCCTATCCCAGCTGTCTTCGGGCAGTAGAGCCGGAATCGAAACCTGCACCTCCGCACTGTGAGGCAGACGTTTTAACCAGTTGACACCGTGCTGCCGCATATTTCATCATTTAAAATAAATGAATTAACCAATTATTTAATTCAATGACAAAAAAAATGTAAAAAAAAACAAACAAAAAACACATTCTTATTCACCAATTTTAGGTAACAAATATGACAAGAGTCTTGATAATGTAAATGCTTTTTGGGCTGGATTAAAAAACATAGTCGGCCATATGTGGCCCCAGAGCCATACGTTGCCCACCACAGGTCGAAGGTGTTATTCGGTCAAGGGACAGCATAACAAGTGTTAACAGAAGCAAAAAAAAGATCAGTCCTTTGCTAATCTGCCTGTGCCTCAGCACCAGGGGGCGCTGTGGTTGCAGACACCAGCCTGGCTGCATCTTCTTGAGGGACCACTGGCCCTTGCTGATCCACTTCCTCCTCATCCCTGAGCGGAAGGGATTTGTGTGTTCCCGTTTGCCTGGTGCGTACTCGGAGCCTCCAGGGGTGAAGGAAGAGGGCGGGGTCTGGCATGGCTGCAGGCTCCGCAGGGCCCGTCACTTTCTCAATGGGCACACATTCCCGGGCGCGCTCCATTCGAGAGCAGGCTCTCGCGCTCTTGCGCTTGGGTTTAACCCCAGGAGAAGAGTTGGAGGCTCCTGGGAGCGACTGCTGGGGGGAGATGTGCTCGCTGTCATATTGCGGGGGGCCCTGACGGGAAGCTCTGGTCAGGAGCGCATGCCTCTGCTGCAGCCGCTGGTGATGCAGCTGCTGCTTGGCAGCGTGAAGCTGGAAGGAAAGGTACGCCGCCGCCTCGGTTTGTTTCTGAAGCTCGGTGTTTAAGATGGTGGAGCAGTGGCTGCGTCGTTTGAGCTCCTCAAGGAAGTGGCGCTCTTTTTCTTTCAGATTGGCTCGAAGGGCTCCCACCAACGCGCCCTTGTGGAGCAGTTCCTTGCGAATTTCACCAATAGTGCACTCCTGCTCACACAGACGGTCTTCGACACCCCTGCAGCGGGCCTCCAGCAGCTCCTCATCCTCTTGTATTTCTAACACGGGCAAAGACAAAAGAGTGATGTCAAACTGTCTAAAATGCTTCACAGCACACTGAATAGCGAAACGGGTGAAAACGCTAAGGTGCCACGGCTGTCGACTGGTTAGCACGGGGGTCGGCAACACGCGGCTCCAGAGCCGCATGCGGCTCTTTAGCGACATCTAGTGGCTCTCTGGACATTTATGAAAAATGTTTGAAAATGGAAAAAGATTTTGATAGTAGGCTAATGTAGCTCAAATCGATATAGATACATGTTGCAGCTCCGAAAAAGGAGAGCTGTGGTGTTGATTTTTTAAAAACGTACACTTTATTTATGCTTTTAACAGTCTCGACAAACACAGACACGACTGCGTCCGACTCCGTGCCTTCTCTCTTCTCGTTCGACTCGAGGCGTTCAAAGACAGCCTCTGAAAAACGGAAATTAATGATCACTTCACTGACACTAAGAAAAGCGAAAATAATGCACTAAAACGAAAAAATCAAGCGAGGAAATCACAAAATAAATTCTATGGGGGCGTTTGTGAACACACAACAAAGGAATGAATAACATAAATAATTCTGAGATGGTCCAGTCTCCTACATACATAGAGCATGTGTTTCCTTCATTGTATGTTTTATAGAAGGCTTTTATTTTTTTGCAGCTCCAGACATATTTGTTTTGGGGGTTTTTTTTGGTCCTATATGGTTCTTTCAACATTTTGGGTTGCCGACCCCTGGGTTAGCACGTCGGCCTCACAGTGTAAAGGTGCAGGATTCCATTCCGGCTCCGGCATTCCTGTGTGGAGTTCTCATGTTCTCCCCATGGGTTTTCTACGGGTACTCCAGTTTCCTCCCACATTTCAAAAGCATGCACGGTAGGTTAATTGATGACTCTAAATTGTCCGTAAGTGTGATTGTAAGTGTGAATGGTTGTTCGTCTATGTGTGCCCTGCGACTAGCTGGCAACCAGTTCAGGGTGTACCTGCCGACTGCTCAAAGTCAGCTGGGATAGCCTCCAACACGCTGGCACAGTAAAAGCGGATTAGCGCGGATTATTTATTTATATTCCCTGGAACAGATTATTATCACTTTCATTCATATCATTGGGAAAGACTATTTGAGATACAATCATCACTGGTAAAGACTATTTGAGATTGAGTATTTGAGTTACAAGCATGGTTGTGGAATAAATGAAACTCAACACAAGGCACTACCACTGTATGTTGTTGATATGTGTGGACAAAAATAAAGTGCGTATTCCCACTCTAAAATGTATGCTTATCTGCGATCAATAACCTTAAAATAAAACATAGTTGGACTCAAGGAATGTGAACTCAAAGTTCATTCGGCTAGTTCTGATACAGATTGTCTCAAGAGACATAGTGCCTGCAGCGCCCTCTTCACAAGAAATTAAAACGGACAGCGGTACATTATTTTCATTGCTGTCAAACTCTCGGAGAGAAAGGAGAAGAGCGGCGCACATAAAAAGCAGAGTTCGAAATGGGCCTCGGGGCTGACTGAGCAAAGCTGGCCAGAGGAGGAGATTACATCTTTGAGGCCACTGCTGATGTTTCATTACCAGAAATAGGTCAGATTTGATGAAGGGGAGAATCCCAAGGGTAGGGAGAGGTTTGGTCATTCCTCAAGGTGAATTTATACCGACATTAGACATAAATATAGTGAATCCGCAGACATAATGGAATGAGAAGCAATATACTTAAATTGGAGCAAATTAGGATATCATTGGAAACCTAAATTTCAGATGTGCAATTCGAAAAGTGAAACTCATATAGCTTCGCTATACATAAGGAGAATATTTCATGATGATATTTTATTTTTATGAATTTTGATGAATAAATATCACAGCTAGCTTGATGAGGACTTACTTTTGATTTTTAATTTGGACTCAGCTCGCCATCATGATTTAGATAAGCTCACAAAGTCCTATCTGCATTTTCTCCTACAGTCAAACCTCGGTTTTTGAACGTCTCGGTTCTCGACCAATTCGGTTTTCGACCAAAAATCGTGAGTTTTTTATGCCTCGGATGACGAACAAATTTCGGTTCTCAAACAAACTGAGCGCACTTGAATGCACCATTTGACTCCTCTCGCCTTCCTTACACGAGGAAGTGACGCTTCCTCGGGTAGACGAGGAAGTGACGCTTCCTCGTGTTGCTTTCCACTGTCAGCAGACGTGTTCAATAAACATTTTTATTTTAAAAAGAGCGTGGTTTCGGTTTTCGAACAATTCGATTTTCGAACAGCCTTCTGGAACTGACTCTACAGTCAAACATCGGTTTTCGTCCATAATCCGTTCCAGACGGCTGTTCGAAAACCGAAACCACGCTCTTTTAAAAATAAAAATGTTTACCGAACACGTCTGCTCACAATGGAAAGCAACACGAGGAAGCATCACTTCCTCGTGTAAGGAAGGCGAGAGGAGTCAAATGATGCATTCAAGTGTGCTCAGTTTGTTCGAGAACCGAAATTTGTTCGTCATCCGAGGCATAAAAAAAATGTACATTTTTGGCCGAAAACCGAATTGGTCGAGAACCGAGATGAATGCGCATGCCTTGAGATATGAGTTACATTTGGTCCACAATCACGCCTGTAACTAAAAACACTCAAGACGATGGCTAAAAACAACATCTAAATTGTGTCACATGTAATGTAATTTACTGAGATAGTCCTGATATATTTGGACACAGTCTCTCTCTTTGGTATTCCAGGAAAGCTCATCAGACATTGAATCCCGGGATTGCTGTCGCCCATCATCGCCACACCCAGGTTGAGCTCATAATATTGGAGACTTCATAATGTGATCTTCATATCACCCCACACGCTCCTTCCCTCCACTCCTGTCTGCCGCCTTCTCGTTTTCCCTTTTATCATTCTCTACCTCCCCTTTCTTTTGCATCTTACTACCTCTCATTGCCGACTTCTGTTTCCTCTCGCTGTCTGTTGTAAACAGACACCCCCCATGGGGCAACAAGGGGGAGACGCTAGCAGAGGGAAAGAAAGACGACGGATCAATTTGCCGGGGTGGGAGAAGAGTGCATTCTTTTGATGATAGGCTCTAATGGGCTGAGTAATGCAGCTACACGGGCACCGCTCGCCTTTCGACTCCTCTTTTTTTTTTTTTCTGTTTCACTCCCGCAACCAAACGGTGCACATCTCCAGATTGAGGCTGCAATAAAAATAGCCATCAGGGGCTGCATTATGTGTGTCACGACAGGCTATCTTTGCAGCGGTTTTTTTTGTGATCGCCACTGCCCTCATGAATCCGCAACCCATTCGTGTGTAAGGTTTGTCAGGAAAGACTGAGAGAGCGAGAGAGCGAGAGAGAGAGAGAGAGAGAGAGAGAGAGAGAGAGAGAGAGAGAGAGAGAAACGTTCTCTGGGGGATGGCGAAGAGGCAGGGACAGATGCAGGCATGTTGCTGATACGACATTGGGGGTTGTGCTTGGTTAGGGACTGAATGCTTAATCTCAGAGAGATGAAGGCTCGGTCAAAAAAAAAAAAAAAAGACTGACCATATAAATGTACAACAAATGATATTCATGCACCATAAGGGATTTAAATGATCTTTCAACATACCTATTTGGCTTCGACCCGGAGGTTTCACCTTCAGATCATTTGTCAACTCTGAAAAGCGGAAAACAAAAATGAATATGGTACAGAAATCATGTTGGAGTGTCAATGTTGAACCAAAACATCTCATTAAAATGACACTGACATTTCAAGTTAGATAAGATCAGATAAAATAAGATAAGATAACTTTTATTTGTCACACACTGGGGAAATTTGCAGTCTACAGCAGCAAAATTGGGGGGAGGGGGGGAACAAAGTGTTTCATTGCACAAAATAAATGTTTCAGAAAGAACTGTACACAGTTCAATAAAAGTGCAATTTAACATATAATATAAAAGTTGCTTTCATCTTTTCTTTGACAAGTTAACCGATGCTGCACATTACTCCAAGCGCATTTCCGCATGTCCGTACATAAATAATGAGGCTAAATCTGAGCCTTTGCATTAAGAATGACTGTCAGAGGCTCGGCCAAGTTCCCTTACTTTGTCAAAACTGTCTTTCTTGCAGTCAGACATACAGCTGCAGCTTTGAGAGTACTGTATTGCTCCCTCAAATCAATATGTGCTGAAAGAAAAAACTGCTGCCGATGCACTCTTGCTAAGCATAATGTTTAATGATGGAAGACCGAGTGCCACAAAATGATGTTATTGAAAGCAAATTCAGTCAAGTTCAAACTATGCAGTTGCGACAGATTTTCATTATATTCTATGGACAAGTGGCACACCCCTTCGAACTCAATTCAGGTTTGGGCGACTGCATGTATACATTTTGTTCTTTTTATAAAGCCATTTTCTATGGTCATACGCTTTCTGGGAACAATTTAGCACAGGAAAATTAGACAAGGTGTCCAAATACATACAATGTTCATATCACTTACGGTAAATTTCATCACTACTTGAGAAACGTTGTCCACTCGGGATAGGTACATGATTATTAGATTATAATTATTAATATTAGGTATTTTAATTATTTGGATCAATATTGTAATCATTAATCCCAATTATTCATCATGATAGGGAAAACCTCTTATTTTACTTTTATTGCAACATATTATATAATGTGTAACAAAAAACTTTCAAACAAATTGATAATCATTTTCAAATAAATGGTAAAACAACAGAAAAAAAATATCAGGGATTAAAATTTACCATGGGCTGAGTAAGTAAATACGCTATTACCCTGTGTTTGATGTCACTCGAACTGAATCCACAACAAGCCTTGAATCATGTGCAATGCCCCCTGGGAGCTCGGCTGACTGTACTGGTTGATAGAATGCTTGATTTAGTTATGCAGCAGAGCCCATATTTTAAATGATAATAAGGTTGATATCATGCATCCATCCATTTTCTGATCCGTTTATCCTCACAAGGGTCACGTGGCGTGCTGGAGCCTATCCCAGCCGTCTTCGGGCAGTGGGTGGGGCACACCCTGAACTGGCTGCCAGACAATTGCAGGGCACACATAGACGAAGGACCATTCACGCTCACACTCACACCTAGGGACAATTATGAATGTTCAATCAGCCTGCCATGCATGTTTTTTGGAATGTGGGAGGAAACCGGAGCACCCGGAGAAAACCCACACAGGCACAGGGAGAGCACGCAAATTCCACATCGGAAAGAACACTGCACCACTGCACTATGAGGCCGACGCGTAACCAGTCGACCACCGCCGGGCCGCCCCATTTTGCCCTTCTAAACCATATTTAAAATGTATGTATGAAACCCTAAAAAAAATTAAAAAAAACAAGACTAAACCAAATAAGCTTTCTGAACAGGTTTCAATTTAAATAGTGCAATTTTTGATTCCTAATTAATTCTGTTTTCAGGGAGACAGAGGGACATGTCTTTGCCAGGAAAGCGAGCCAACATTCTGCCGCTTTACGACAGCAGACATCAGATCAACCTCGTAGTGACCTTCAGGAAAGAGCACATGAGCAAGCCAGCAGAAAGCACCCCTTGAAGGACAGATCACAAATTCTCAACTCAACAAATGATCATCTTTTCATCAGTGTGGGGACACAAAGCTCTTCAAGTCCCTGTCAGGTAGTAATAAACAACACAGGGGGTTCTCACAATGCTGGTTGTTGCTTGTGATGGCCTATTCATAAACTGAGTGAGGTCAAAAGGTCATTCACTCTCTGGTCACAATGAATGATAAAACCGAATGATTTCTCGCAGCGTGTGTGATATGGTGCAAGACCACATTGATAAATAAGGGGAGAAGAGAACAGAAACTCCTCAACACACAAACACACAATTATAGATTAGCGCAATAAACTGATGGAGGAGGGCGTTTTCGAGACAACTGCTGACATTGGCTCTGAGCCATCACACAGACATGCACCCGCACACACTCACTCACGCGCACACACACACGGGCCTACCACTCTATCAGACAAGACCGCATTCATGTCGATTACTAAAACAATAGATTAACCATGGAGGATATACTTTGCATGTCCCTCTAAAGCCTGACCATATACCGTATGTGTATAGCATTTCCTATATGGTTAACTTTTTTTTTTTTAATATTCAGGAAGCTTTAAAGGTTTTAGAGAATAAATAGCGTACAATATATTTATATTTTATTGGACCCACAGCTATCTTCCCTATTGTGCGGTGATTGTGTTTGTGTTAGCTGAATTTGATCAATGAAATCCACTGGCGGGTAAAATGATGTCATCTGCCGGAATTGTAGTATGACATCACCATGGTGTCACTGTCGGGCAGTGATTGATGCCAAAGGGGCAGTAAGAATCTTGACATAGCGGCAAGAGTGGAGGGCGTGCTTGTTTCTTGTTAGCGAATCAAGCTTTGCCGTTTATTTTCAGGACTCCCAAGCTGCCTAATCACTGTCGGATTATTGACCTTGCTTGCTGTTGGCTCACAAGACATTTTCTAGTCACTTCGTTCATGTTTATAGTCGCTCTTGTTTTGATAATTTTCCTGTTTAGTATTTTTTTTATTTCTAGTTATTTTTGGATTAAGCTTCATGTAATTGAACTTTTGTCATTTTTTGTTGTGTGTTTTCAGATATCAAAAATTATTTGCCATTTGCAAGCATTTTTGGGGGGGGGGGGATCATGTTGACTTGTTGACTTTCTGTTTATATTTTGTCAGTCCTTCGTTTTTCTGCAAATACTTTTTGTACCGTCGTTTGTCTGAATCTACGTTTGTGGGATCCGCTTTCCATCTGGTCCATTTTTGGATTGTGTCACTAAGTTAAGGCTCCCTCAACTTTGGTTGACCCCAACTCTCGCTATTTACATTTTATTTTAATTTTTTTTTTACAACTGTGAAAGTTGATAGAAGTAATGAGCATATTTTTTTTTTAAAAGAGTAGAACATGCAGGCATCTGTTTTCAGTGTTGGAAGTGAAAGTAAGAACATATTCTCATGTAAAGTACAGACACGTGAGAAATATACTTAAATACTTCCCGCCAACGCATAAAATAAAAAAAGCTGAATCATAATTTTATGCATGTATTTTTAATTCATTATTTAACCCACTTACCTGAGCATCGTCTCTGCAGGGCAAGAATCTCCACGTGGAGCCCGTGGAGCAAAGTGAGGTGCTCCTGCCTGAGGAACAGCATGCTCCTCTCCACGCTCTCCAACTGCCGGGTCACATTAGTCTCTTCGGCCATGGCTGGGTTTGCACTCACAGGAAGACGGACGGGGGGGTCCAAATGGGGCTTACCAGGTTGGGACTAGGCTTGGAAGTTGATAAGTTTCCATGGAATGAATGGGAAACAACAGGAATTCACAAAATTGAAGGTTGGCTCTTAAGTGGGAACTTTGCTCAAATTAGGGAAAATATATTTGAGCGTAATGCTGAGTATTTTTTATTTTTTTAATCTGATTTCATCCAAGTACAGTGGTACTTTGATTTACTTGACTTGTGATTTATGAGCTGTCGTTTGTTGTTGTTGTTTTTTTTTTGCTTTATGTTGCAAATCAAAATTTGAGGGAACAGCCAACTTTTACGTACTGCATCTCGAACGAAGTCAAAAGCAACTTGGGTCAGCCAGTAAGGCTGTCATGACCCTCAATGTGGGCAAGGAGAACTACCTATTTTACATGACACAACAAAATGGTGTTTCTTTTTTTTACCCGCAAATTCCAGGTGAATCCTCATTAATATTCATAATTCTCATGGAAAATGTCCGATTTGGAATATTTCCAAAATCCTCTCGTTTTTTTTCACTGCTTTGAAATGATAAATGGTACAGTACATACATTTTATGCAAGCCCGCGAAGCCTCATCACGGCTTTGAAATACGTCATCGCCACAGAAGTTCTCGGTGAGGTTCTTCCCTCGAGAGGAAAGGAAATTAACATTCGGTGAAGCTGGATAGAAAAATGTTTCAACTTACCTTCGATTTTAATATAAAGCATTAAAAACAATAGACTCCCAAGGCACACAAACATGCAACTCTCCAGTATCGATCTTGCAGGCTGCATCCATTATGCGGCTCCGATTGACGTGAAGCAGTCTCAAAGTGATGAATGTGTTCACTTGTGGCTGAACAGAATAACCGAACATGGTTCCCACTCCAAATCGGCGTCAGCTTCGTTTCTATCAAGCACCAAAGCGCCCACCATCAACGTGCGCGACATCTTTTGGGCTCGCCTCCCCCCGAGCCCCTGTGTGAGGCGTCGAACGACTAGGGATGGATGAGTGCTGCTTGTGTGGGGGAGGGAGTTGGTTGTCTGCGTGGAAGGCGAAGGCGGGGGGGGAACAACCACACCGTGATGATGAGATCACGCGAGAACTTACATCGGGCCACGGAGGCGACGTAGCAGCCGATTGGAGACACGTGACTTAAACTGTATTCTGTTTCCGAACTAAAACACGTATTTTACATTCAATAAATTCTACGACACATCTCACAAAACGAATACATACTGAAATAACACGGGTCAATGTAAGAGATGGCTTTTTGTGTCCCGAAACGTACGTATTTTTTAACGACTACAAATGTTTTTATTTCAAACACAAGATTACTGAAATATTCAATTTTAAAAATTGATCTTAAAAACCCTGAACAATATCGAACCTAACCCTAATTTATAATTGCTAAATATATTAACATTTATTATTATTTTCATTCTTATTATTATGAAAAACATGTGCTAGAGGAAAAAAAAATGGACAATCATCACACAAAAAATCAATGTGTACTTGCATCTCTGATTTAAATTTTTTCAAATTGTCACGTGTAATAACGTTGACTGTTTGCAAGAACGTTTTTGTTATCTTTTTGAAGGTACAGTAACAAACAATAATTGAACACACTTCTTGACTTGATTTCAAAATTCTGAATTTGTTGTGTACATGTAATTTTACGATGAGATGATGAAACATCTATCTGGTTTCAGTGTCATAACAGCCCTCTGAGGGGAGGCGTAACAACTAAGTGGCCTGAGACAAAATTGAGTTTGACCCCCCAGCTAGTTTAGTTGTGATTGTGCGCTTCTCCCCTGTGGATTTGTCGGCACTTAGAAAAATTGCATGACAAATTCATTGTCATTGTTTACCTAAAAAAAGACTAGGTAAACGTTCTAGAATGATTCACTTTATTATAACATAAAATAATGTTATTTCAGAAACATAAATTGGAGTACAAAATAATCTTCACCAGAATCAATTTACATTGAGCAAAGGTTGCTCTCAGGCAGACAAACTGGTATCTTGTGCTTTGTAATTCATGAGATAGTCTTCAATGTGATCACTGAAGTCCATTAATAAAAATGAGGCCAAGAGTTGCAGATTTTCATATACTGTATTTACAATAATTAGTTAATCAAATAATTTTGATTAACTAAATACAGTACTGAAAATATAATTTCAATAATGTCATGATGCATGTTTGAAAATAATAGAAATTGTCAGAGTGTACATGGTGCCAAAACTGCTGCCAATTATCAAAACGCCGCTTCACAATCAGAGTGCAATCACACTCACAAACACACGTCTAGTTGCAAAAAAATGACAATTACATTACACTGGTCTGAAGAGGTACAGTAAACTGCCCACATCGGCTAATATCTTTCTTTTCTTTTTTTAAATAAGAACAGTATATTGATCTTTATGTCAGGCTGCTGTGATATAGACCCAATAGAGATTTCATTCCCTCATTTGAACTTGGAACTGCTGTTGTGCGTTCAATTGTGAACAATTTGGGAGGGGTCAACTGCAGGTTAAGACCAGCCACGGTTTTCTCGTCCTTCTGCGTCAGTGGATTTCACACCTACGCAGATGGACTCGTCCTTGAACAGCAACATGTTGAATTGAATTGAATTGAATACAACTTTATTGTCAAATGTTGATAAAAATGTTAAGTAAGGGAGACAACAAAAACACAATTACTCGTTTCAAATGCTTTGAAGCAATCAGTTAATTTCATCTTCAACAGAACACTAGTTTCAGAACAAATAAATTACAAATGTGCACTATTTAACCCCCCCCCCCAAACAAAACGACAATATAATTTCCTATTTTAGTTTTTCCTCAGGCCAAGTGCAACTTTATGGTGACATTTATGTGTTGAATAATTTAACTTCCTATCCAGTCGTTAATGTAATACGGGTTCATGATCGTGTGCGACGCTAGATGCATGGTGCTGATCTGATGTCAATCCTCTCTGTTTAAGGGCTTTGTCGCCATCTTGTGGCAACTGTTGGCTACTTCGACAGAGTTCAGCAAAGAGCAGATGTTCAATGTATCCGCAGATGTCATGTGTTTTTATTCCAACATTAACTTCACAACCTGGCATCAAACATAAATAATATAACACGTCTACAAACATTAATGATTAAGAAAGTGAAGACACGTCTCCTCTTTTGCCAATAAAGGAGACGTATCCAAATCGAAATTTGTTACTGTTTGTATTGAAATACTGTACTTGGGTTTCCGGAGTGCCTGCCCACCTATCATGCCTGACATTATGAAATTAAACCATGTTTAAATAAACCAGTGGGCGCCATTTGCACAAAGGCCGTTGATTTGACATCTGGAGATAAAGGAGTCTCAGATAACATCCCAAAAAGTGAATACATTTGAAGTCGCTGAGTTGGCTGCTAGCTCATCCTCTGTTTAGCTTGGTGAGAAGTATTTTTCAAAAGTCCATTGATTGGCATGAGATAGAACTGCCCTCTACAATTAAGTGATTCCAAAACGGTGTGTGACGTGAGTGGATTTTAAGTGTGCTGTAATTCTTTGTCATTTGTGTACTTCAATGGAATAATATCACAGATATGTTACTAAGACATCTGGGAACCTTTTTAAACTATGAAAAAAATAAACTAAACTCATGTCCCCTTTAATGAATTGCTGAGTGTGCTGCCCTCTAAAGGCCATGTTAAGAATCGCACTTCCCACCAGTCTGGTCATTGCAGCAACGGCAGACAGAACAACATCCAAGAAAGCTATTTATAGACTTTTTCACAGGCTTCCCGTTTGATTACAAACATAGTGGTGACACTTGGTTGCTGCATTCCGACATTTGGATTAGCAAACGGGGCATTCTGGCGCTCATTTGAGATCTTCACTGCTGAGGATCTCTTGAATGTTTGCATGGGCCAAGTATAATAAGCCACCACCCTGAAAGAACATTTTACAGGGATTGCTTGCGCCCCATTTGACAATGATTAGCAATGCTCGTTCTCAAAGAGGCAAACAAGTCTTCCTGAGGTAGCAGGTGGCTTGAAATTAAGAAGATGTGGGAAAATAAGAGAAAAAAAGACATCACCTTTGCATAACTAGTTTAAATAAAGTTAAGTTCTGGTTGAGTAATTCATTCAGTGGTCAAGGAAGCCATAGCCATACACCATATATCACAGCGTATACGATGATATGCATTGAACGCCATGAAGTGTTGCTTCAAATGGAGGTACTTGTGGGCTTCACTCACCATAAGCTACATTTTAGAACACCCAGAGGGCTTTTCCAATGATCCAGTAGTGAAGTGTTAGTATGTAAAGGAGTAGAAAAACAAAAATGGGCAAATGTTGAACCCAAAATGGATTCCCCCTATGTTTCTTTTTCTTTCTTGGCGTCCCGAGTACTGCTCTTCAGGAAGTCGCTCCTGAGCAGGCGGTAAAACAGGACGATGTTCATGACCGTCATGATGGCGAGGCCCACGCTGCCCAGCGTGTAAGCCATGAGGGGCACCTTATCTCTGTTGAGCACCAGCCAGCGAGTCATCCAGGCCAGCGTGTTGATGCGGAATACCACGTAGGTGCCCAGGTTGATCATGCTATTGACCCGGTAGATGGTGCTGGCGGCATGATTGGCCAAGCGCAGGATCTGCCTGAGATGGAGGAACACCGAGTTGATCTCCACCAACAGGGCCACCACGGCGAAACCGATGTAGCAGGATGTAAACACAGATAGGCCAAAGCAGGTGATCACCTAGGGGGAGACACAGGAAAGAACCATGTTATGGTGGAGCACAAAACAAAGAAAATACAATTGCGCCTTGACTTGTGAGTCGTGATGCTGCCCATAACTCTTAGCACTGCCATCATAAACTATCTCTCCTCATTAAAATAAATGGAAATGTCATTTCTATGCCCCCCAAAATTCTCATTAGAACGAGTTCTAACAAGAAACGTTCTCATCCTAACGAGAAAACTTTTGTCATAGTTCTGTTCTGTCTATCTCCAGCAGGTGGCATTGGAGGGCCGTCGTCTCCCGTTCCACACCTGCTTCCCATCATGTCATCCACTCTCGCCTTTTCCTTGTCTTTTCTTGACAAGTGATTTTGCGCTTTTGGTTAGTCCCATTCTTATTCCTGGTTATTCGTTACCAGCGTTTTATGTTGTACTTTGTCGGTCTTGCGACCTTATTTTGTAAATAAAACCATGTATTCGATCTTATCCTGGTCTGCGTTTGTCCTATTCGGGACTGGTCGGAAATCTTAACAACTTTCTCGTTTTAATGTTACTAAATAGATTTAACAGTATAAAGCTTGCTCTTGTTAGCTGGCTATGTGTTTTATTCATAAATGAAGTTCAAATACATCAAGATATGAAGGGGTATTGAAGACCCTGTCGAGACGTTTCAGTAGGTGACAGGATTTTGGGGAAAGGCTTTAAAAAGAAGGGAAAGGTTAAAATGCTGTTGAATAACAACTAACACTAAATGACCACAAGATGGCAGCATCGAAAAGGCAAGCAAATGAACGACGAGGGCCTTGACGGCTTTCATGACGTGTGACAAAAATGACAAGGTAACATCCGATGTTTGAGCCCACCCACTCGTCATACGACTCTAAGTGACGCAAGTGAACAAACAGTCTGACAAATTTGCGTCATGGGACCAAGTTGAAACAGTTGCAAATGGAGCTAGTCACCCATGACAACTTGGTTTGGTTGTGTCAATTTGATTTGTCCAGCCGCACTACAGTCAACAGTAAGAACAGGCTAGCTTATTTTCAATATCTTACATGTAATTCGGAGTAATGATTATCTCATGTGTATTTAAAAAAAAAATGGGACACTCCTTGGGAGAGTGGCAAAGTGCAGAACTTTCTCCATTTAGAAATACTGTTTTCCCGGAGACCAGGGGTGTCCGAACTCGGTCCTCAAGGGCCGCTGTCATGCCCGTTTTCCAGCTCTCTCAAGAGCAACACACTTGAATTTTGATGATCAAACCCGGGGCAATTTCAGTTTATGTAAAGAAATAGACAAATATTTACAGACACATTTAAGTGTAACTTGATGCCCAACGGTCGTCATCTGCAGGCATATAGTTATGCTCATATTATTAACAATTTATTATGGGGAAAATCCCTTTTTTGAGAACTTTAAAAGCATTCTTTTCGGCAGTACAATGTCATTGTTATTGGTGTAATAACTGAAGTGAGTTTGTGTTGCTATCATCAGGAAAACTATGGAAAATGGCTAGATAACAGCACTTAGATTGCCCAAAGAAATGAACAAGAAACTGAAGAAAAAAGTGTGGTTTACTAATAATGTTTTCCATGACCATGTTATCTTTCTTTGGTTGCAAAATAAATCAAGCATGTTGTCTACACAACACTGCTATTCAAAGAAAACTCGAACACAAAAAAAAAAGGCGTACACAAGTGCTGGTGGCCCACACACAAAACAAGCACGTTATGACTCACATTTAAAAATAATTAACAGTCAAAGAGGAGTGACCTCTTTTTGGAAATTAAAATTAATCCGAATTTGCTTCTGTTTCTACTACACACTCTAATGGTATCCATCCAAACTTTCAACTCTCTGGACTAGATGACAATGGTGACAAACACCATTGCATTTCTGAGGACAGAGTGCGCCAGCAGGGTCACAAGCAAAGGCTAAAGAGCAACGTGTATAGGACCCAATACTGTTCAGCATGGAACAAAAGGCACATTGATGAGTTGGTCATTTTAGAACAAAAACACTGGCGGCCACCAGCACATATCTGGCTTTGTTTTCACCTCCTGCAACAGGAATTTTAGGCAGAGGTAGCACTAGTAACATGGCGGGTATTTACCTAATGTCTCTTTAAACTGCAACAGTGTCACCACTGTGCAAGAGGAGTCTCAAACTGAAACCAGTGGGGCAAATGGGGGCGTGGCCAAAACAAGGATGGGCCTATCAGAAGACGGGTGTCAGCTCATAGAAGACAACACAAGACTGAAAAACATCCGTATTGACAGTAATTTGGGAAACACTGCAAGGCGAATTTGACAAACATTTGCATGACAACGCCGAAGGTCCACAAAACATCCTGATGTCACACAATCTTGGTGCACACAGAAGGGACTTTAACACATGCTCCTTAGATTGATGGTGGTTTCCTCTTTTATGGTTATGGTGTTTGTGCATATTGCCAGAAGCCAATCACAATCTCCCATCCCTATCTTGGTAGTTAAACCCTGATAGATGAGTCACTATCATGGCCATTGCAGAGTGCAAGTGGCGAGGAATGTCATTCACCTCACACTCAAAAGACGCGCCGTAAAAAGGGAGGGAAGTTCAAACGGCCCGCAAGCCATTCATGGAGCAAAGAGGCCAATTTCTATGCTGCCCCCCCCCCCCCCCCCCCCGGACAGAGGGGGAATCCCAGTAATCCTCAAAACAGCTCTTGGAAACGGTTTGGACATTTGGAATATTTTACATCGGTTGGAATTTAACAGTCAGAGAGAAAAAGCAGCAGCCAGACAGATGTTGTCGGCCGCCTGGGCTTTGAAACTAAATCGGGAGTGAAAAGACAAAATGAGGAGTTGTTTACCCGGAAGCCACTTTCTTAGAAAAGGCTTTGTACAAGATTCCACAAAAGTCCACAAAAGTACAGCAAGAGGTTCAGAAATGGGTACCTCTGCACTGTGGGGCCGACGCTCTAACCACAGGACCACCGGGCCGCCTGAATGTAATTGGTTGCTTAATTTTTTTTTCCAACTGAGTTGTAGAGGATATACCGTAAGTTACATTCATGATGGCTTTTTAAAATGATTTATTTTTATTTATTTTTTATTATTTTTTATTTATTTAAAAAAAAAACTTTTTTTAAATATCACAAAATCCTACCATTTTGTAGACTTTTTTTTTTTTTTAATAGACACTAGGTAGAATTAGAGCTTGGGTGTCAAACTCACTTTTGTCACGGGCCACTTTGGAGTTACGTCTTGGGTCGTTACAACAGTGAAATCGAATAAATGTTTAATTATCACATCATATTCTTGTACACCAAAAAAAAAAAAGATTCCTAGTTTTGAAATCAGTCGACTATATTTTTGTTTTTTTTTATTCAATTATTGTTCAAGTGAGTGTGAATGCCTTAAAATCTCAACGTTGTCGATTACACATGACAACTTGACATTTTGGTTCAGATTTTTAGCAGCGATCATGGAAGTTGACACACTTGATTTGCTTTCGCGGGCCACATAAAATGATGTGGCGGGCCGGATCTGGCCCCCGGGCCGTGAGTTTGACACCTGTGAATGAGAGGATTCCGGACCACACCTTTGTGTCGAGGAATTTTTCCAATAGCAGCACGGGTGTGTAAAGTTTATAACACCTGTCGCTCACAACTCCCGCCCTGTTGTTTTGGTTACACGTGTTTATGATGTGTCATATCACACACTGTAGCTGAATATTATCAGCATGGAAAATATTGACTCATTTCATGGAGTAAAAGCGCAATTACAAATCGATGTAAATGGACTGGTTATGTCAACCAAAATTAAATGACGGCCAACAACACTGTTGTCGCATTTTGTGCCTATGCTGCTTGCAACACTAATGCGTCCAATGCGGTGCATTACTGGCACATGTATAGCAAATCCATACCGTAGGCTGACGAAGATTGCACACTGGCAAGCAGATTACAACATATGATGTCTTTTTTTTTAAAGGTATATGTGAACAGTAGACTATTGTGACAAAACTGTTTTCTTTACATGACGTTCCCCCCCGAGTGTCGATCCAAAAAGAATGGTTGCTTTTTCAGTCAATAGAGGGATTGTCAACCATGCAGCCGCTCCTTAGGAACAGTAATGATTAAACCAGAGTTCAACATTACAAAAGACAGATAAACATCTCGAGGACAGCAGGTGGTGGTGCCCGTGACTGCGATCATGCGACTTGAATCAACTGCCGTCGCCTGACAGCAAGTCACGTTAAAAGCTACGGGCATATTTGGATCCGATACATCGGATGAGCCTTAAGGAGGTCATCCATCATATTTCCACGTTTCATCATAATGATGTTGTTGAGGAAATGTTACAGTTGGGCCCGAATACCAATCGTAAAGACACTAAATTAACCCATTCAGTACCAGCCAATTCTGGACCACGTCTGAAAAGACGTTTAAAAACGTCTTTGGGAGTGAATGAGTTAAGAGACCACAAGAAGAGCACTCAGTCGTGCAGACTGTCCTCCCGTGCGCATATGAAACGATGATTGGAGCCATGAAACAAGGTGCGGTTGCCTTGCCCGTCAACATAGCTTGAAGGGAATAAATTCCTCCACAAACCACTCATACGTCAGCTCTAAATAAATCCCGCCTCTCTTTCGTTGAATTAATTCACGCTTGTCTTTCCCTCTCTGCAGCCTCTTTAGTATGGATGGCACATAAGGTGTTGAACCTTGCGACCCACCCTCGGGCCTCCTGAAGACAAACAAGACCGGCTTGCTCGGTTCTGTGCGGCGGAACAGGGCATGTAGATTGACACCGTTGTCTTTTAATTCCAATTGACTTGGCAAGTGCCAATGGATAACAAGTGTCTTTCGTTGTTATGTTCTGAAGCATACACTCCCTGATGAGTACGTCCCATTACAACAAGGAGTGCAGCTATTGGTTTGTCGTTTTTTTGAGGGGTTGTACAAGCTGCGAAGAGTGGGGGGACTTGAGGGGGGGATGGTGTAAGATGTTTTGAGGTAGTACAAGCAGAGAGTCCTGTCGGTAAAATATGGAGTAGAGTTACTACACAGAAATATAGAGGGGGCAGGGGGTGGGGGGGGGGGGGTGCACGTCTTGATGGAATGCTACTCAGGAAGTGAGAGGTTTGGTGTTGGGTGTGTTTTTTTTTCACAAGGGAGCTTGAGGTTCAAGTGGACACCAGATGTCTCTCCTGTTGAGTGGGTCAACACACAGAAAATGAGGGAGGACCCGAGGGGTCCCGCGCTAAAGGCAAGAGACGGCTGAGGAATAAACACATTCATCATATCGTTTACCCTACCGCACCAAAATGTCCACATTGCCCTCCCTTCATTGTGTGGAATGTTTGCTCTTCATACTATGTGTTGAGGCCTAATCTAATAGATTAATGCTGGAGGGTACAAATGTCAGGAGTTCACGGTTAGCCAAAGGATTGTAAAGACTGTTCCTAAAAGCAAGTCGGAGAGCCATAAAAAAATATATATAAAAAAAAAGGACACTAGACATATTTGAATACATTTGATTGTGTAAGAAACATCCGTTATATACGGTATATTCCTCAAGACATCAAGCAGGGATCAACCACGAGGAGTTTCACACACTGTTTACGCAAACGCAGACTTTTGTCGAACGCAATGGTGTCAAACTCTAGGCCCGGGGGCATAACCTGGCCCGCCACATCATGTTATGTGGCCTGCGAAAGCAAAACAAGCAGATCAACTTCCACGATGCTTGCTAAAATCCGTACCAACATTTTAAATTGTCATGTACAGTCAAACCTCGGTTTTCGTCCATAATCCGTTCCAAAAGGCTGTTCGAAAACCAAAATTGTTCGAAAACCGAAACCACGCTTTTTTTAAAAATAAAAATGTTTACTGAACACGTCTGCTCACAACAGAAAGCAACACGTTGGAAGCGTCACTTCCTCGTCTACCCAAGGAAGCGTCACTTCCTCGTGTAAGGAAGGCGAGAGGAGTCAAATGGTGCATTCAAGTGCGCTCAGTTTGTTCAAGAACTGAAATTTGTTCGTCATCCGAGGCATAAAAAACTCGAAATATTTGGTCGAAAACCGAATTGGCCGAGAACCGAGACGTTCGAAAACCAAGGTTTGACTGTATATCAAACAATAATGCTGAGATATCGCAAGCATTTTCTTGTTACTATATAACAGTAACTTCTACAACGGTTGAACAAACTTCTATCCTTGACTTTTGATTTCAAAACGAGTTATCCATCAATTGTGTACTGTATATGTACTAATACGAGGAGGTGATTAAACATTTAAACGGTTTCACAGTCAGAATAGCCTTTCGAGGGAAACTGTGACCACAATAAATTTGACACCACTGCTATAATGGATTGCCTCGGATGTTGGAGATTCCCTTGCATACTATTTTTGTTTGTTGGTTATACGAAACAGCTCTTGGAAATATCCATTTTTAGGCCCGTAAAACTGAGACTCCCATCTGAGGTTACCAAATCGGATGACCCTGCCACAAGAGGAAGAAGAGCAGGTATGTACAAAACTATTTGGACATTTTTTTTAAAACAGATTTGGAAAATTTGTTCTCCTAAAAATAAAAAAAGGGAACCAAGAACTGGTTTCAGATGGAATGATGGTCATGTGGCGATTGATAATGCAGTCTGCTGATCAGTTCTCAGGTTATCGTAACACATTCATAGCACTTTTAATGCAATCCCTCCCCCCCCCCCCCCCCAAAAAAAAGACTACCAATTGATTTGAATGAGAGATACAGAAAGCCTAGAGTAGACTTTTGTGTTCTGTATTGGCCTCAAACAGCGAAAAAAATAAACTGCTCACAGCCTCTGTTCTGCTTGTGTGCTTTGGGCCTATTCCCGCAAGAAAATTCAACTATACCAAATAAAAGCGGGATGACATCGATTTCTGGAGGCAAATATGGTTCAAACAGAGACAGCATCTGATAATAAGAAACTCACATGTTAGTGCATGACATTAAAAACCGTGATCTAATCTGGTGGAAGTCCCCCTTTCCATAACCATGACAATTAACCGCCAAAGTGTGGACTCCACAAGACAGCGAGAGATGACCTATGGTATCTGATAGAAGATTTCGTTCTCAGGAGTGGTTTTTATCCTGGAAAATCCCACAGCTGTTTGTGTCTAGATTTGTGTAATTTGAATGTTGCATCAATGCTTTTTATTCCTCGCTTAAACCATCCATCTGATCCTATCTTAGCCTATCCCAGTAGACTTTGAGCAAGACCGCAGCATTTCTTATGGGTCGTCGGGTACATTAGCATCCAAACTCCAAAAGGATGTTATTTTTCCATTGTTTCATTAAAAAAAAAATTTTTTTTAGATAGCGTTACAGAAGAGCACTCAAGATGGCAAGGAGGAAAAATAAAAGGATGACCACTGAAATGGTAATTGTTAAGTCAACAGAAAAGTATTAGACACGTCTAAGCCATGCGTAATTGGATTTTGGATTTACCCTTATGCAAAGTACAAAAATATACTTGACCACTACTCATACTGAGGTCATAGGCGACTAGCCTACTTAAAGCGCATGCTTTTCACATCCCTATTAGGGGGGGCAACCTATGTCCGGCAATAAAATAAGCAGACATCCTTTCCCAGATGAAGCAATGTGGAATGACCATCAATAGTGGTTGTGCTATGCCCCCATAGCTTTCAAATAGCAATAAAAAGCAATAATATCCCTTTCAGTCATTAGGAAAGGCTAAACCATTTTTTTTCCATTTGAGTACAGTATTTACCCTGGCTTGAAACCCTAGGAATGAACCACTCTCACCGCAAGGCATCTTGCAAATGCTAAAGACAAAAACAGCAACCGTCAAGACGACGGTGGATGATACAATGTGTTGATACCTACATTTGATGCGGTAAATACAGATTGTGTCAACAAAACAATTGCTCTATTTGAAATAAAGACAGTAATCCATTGCGATCCCAATGAGATTTTTTCTATCTGAGGCGCATTGTGCAGCATTCATTTCACATTCTGTGATAAGGTGGTGATGTTTGCGCGCGTGGAAAGCCTAACCCTCTTGAACCTTAACGCTAACCCACAAAGGAGTCTCCCAGGAGATCATGTGACGTGTGCAGTCATGCTGGGATTCAAAACTTAACTTGAGTGCACAAATATTGGAGATGCTCCAGTTTGGTTAGCTCACTGACGATGACGTGCTATTGCGCTATAGCCGGAGGAAAAGAAAGTCTCAAAGCTCAAGTTGGTTCAGGGTGTTTTTATAGAATTAATACTGGGAGCAAACGTGAATAACAGTTGGGGGGGGCACTTGGATGAAAGCAAAGTCTCATCCCTTCATCGCTCTGGTGACAAACTGCAGCCAGCTGGCACAAGCACAGCTTCCATTCATGGCCTTGCAGAAGGGCAAGGAAAGAATTGGGAGAAGGAATCGTCTTTTTAACACAACACTGAGATGGTGCGGAAACCAGTTCAGGGCAAGTCTTTCAGAATGGTGTTCTTCAAAAACCATTTGATAAAGGTCTCCTAAAATGATCATATTTGAAAATACAGTGAAACCTCGGTTTTCGAACGTCTCGGTTCTCGACCAATTCAGTTTTCGACCAAAAATTGTGAGTTTTTTTATGCCTCGGATGACAAACAAATTTCGGTTCTCCAACAAACTGAGCGCACTTGAATGCACCATTTGACTCCTCTAGCCTTCCTTACACGAGGAAGTGACGCTTCCTTGGGTAGACGAGGAAGTGGCGCTTCCTCGTGTTGCTTTCCATTGTGAGCAGACGTGTTCAGTAAACATTTTTATTTTTTTTAAAGTGCGTGGTTTCGGTTTTCGAACAATTTCAGTTTTCGAACAGCCTTCTGGAACGGATTATGGACAAAAACCGACGTTTGACTGTATTATCTATGGGGTAGGGAGAGGAATTACAAAAACGGTTCTTTAAAAAAAATAATAATACACGCTGCCGGTAATTACATATCTAGAAATCGTGTTTGGTCGCTCATTGTTCCGCTTATCGATTCCTCTTGAGTCACAAATGAGTGATGCCATCATACGCAAGAAATTTTAAGTTCCACTTTTTAGACATGGCGTCAAGGCAGTGGCACTCTAAAGGTTGCTGTAATTTGACACAGAAAGATGATACGGGGCAACTTCAAAGGGTTTCTGTAATCATGCAGAAGATATTTTGCAAACGCAAGTCAAATATGCTCCTTTTTTAAAAAAAATTTTTTTAATAGAGCACTTCTTGGGAATGTTAAGCTGATCCAACCTGTTCATGTTGATGACAATGATGTGCTGGCTCGAGAGTGCGAGTTTGACTTGGCGTTTCCCAACCGATTGTTACTTTGTTTCCGCCCTCACTTGTTGTTTGTAACAAGACAAGAAAGACAAGTATTTTGTGTGTGTGTGTGTGTGTGTGTGTGTGTGTGTGTGTGCGCGCGTTTTTTTAATGGTATTGCTGTCTACTGCCAGATTGTCCTCTTGCAACCTTGGGTTGCCTTTTTTTTGCAACCCAAATTAACGAAGAGCGTTAAAAGCTTCTTGTGTTTTAAGACTTACAACAATGTGATGCGAGGCGAGCTCCCAGAACTGACTTAACTTCTGGTGTGTCACCATATCAAAGAGGTCATAGATGAAGTAACCTGTTGAGACAGAAAATGAATGTCAGGATTATTTTTTCGAAGGTTGTTCATTGATAAAAACACAATTCACTGTCACAACAGGCCCTATGGGAATATCAAGGCAATCCGGGGGTCGGGGGACGCTGCTTCCATGACAACCATGATGGCAAACATAATGCGCCTTGGAGACCGGAGCTATTCATATCCAAAGACACCCACCCACCCCCTCACAACCGCGAGCCGTATCCATGGTGACAGCTTCTCAGAATGCTGTAAAAATAATGGCGTGGTGAGGTTGAAGGCGGCGGAGTGTGGGCGAAGCGAGGTGCTTTGATGAGGCATGAACAAAGCCCATCATGTTGGACATATGACACCATGTTTTGTTTTAGGTTGACTTTGACCTGTTGTGAAGGTTTTAGGTCCTACCTAACACCTGTACGTCGCAGCAAACCAGGAAATAGTGCCGATACTCATCCATTCAGAAAATATTCGGACATGTAGCTGTTATGGTGACATAAAAAAAAAAAAACCATATCATTCACTGACAGCATTTTCAAAGCAGAGCTGCCCATATTGTCGGTTTTCAAGAATTTTGACTATTTTTCCAGATCCACTGAATATGCCAAAAGAAAGGGTAGACTCTTTCATCACCATAAAAAAAAGTTTGTTTCTACTTTCTTCAGTAATCAGCAGAACATGAATTGAATTGAATTGCATTGAATACACTTTATTGTCATATGTGCTGTACGTGTGTGTAACATACAGCACAGATGAAATTTCTTCCCCCTCAACATAAAACAAGAGGAGCCGCTGCGGGTGTCCGCGCCGCCATCAAAAGAAAAGTTGACCAAAAAAATGACAAAATAATACAAGACAACACATGAAACACAGACAATTGTGCAATCTTAACCACTTTCCTGCATACACTTTGTTGTTTGAAGCCGTAATAGATGAAAGAGGAGCGAATCAAAGTGTCCTTTTCACCAGTGGATCAAATGAGTTGGTTTCACCAACGGTTTCTGACCAAAAAGCTGAGAAAACAAGCTTTTAGTGAAACAGAACAACAGCTGATGCTGATATTGTTTACTTTTTTAATGCCTTAAAATAAACAAAAATGAAAAACAAAAAAACACAAGTCATAGAAAGAACATCTGATGGCCTTTTTTTTTAAATTACAGTCGAACCTCGGTTTTCGTCCATAATCCGTTCCAGAAGGCTGTTAGAAAACCGAAATTGTTCAAAAACCGAAACCACGCTCTTTTTAAAATAAAAATGTTCCCTGAACACGTCTGTTCACATTGGAAAGCAACACTTCCTCGTGTAAGGAAGGCGAGAGGAGTCAAATGGTGCATTCAAGTGCGCTCAGTTTGTTCGAGAACCGAAATTTGTTTGTCATCCGAGGCATAAAAAACTCCACATTTTTGGTCAAAAACCGAATTGGTCGAGAACCGAGATGTTCGAAAACTGAGGTTTGTTTGTAGTTAATTTATTTACAGATGAAATATGATGTGAACATGACTGACGGATGGCTTGAGTTGGATGCAAAGGGCCTTTTTACACAATCTCAGAAATGGGCGTCAGACGTGCGAACCACTACTCACCTTGCCGCCCGTGTTTCTTATATTCCGGCATATATCACTATGAATAATTGCCCACCAAAATACTGTGATATTTTTATGTGGAAAATCAATATTTGAATGAGTTTACCATGAGTCTGCAACATTCCATCGTTCCATTCATCCATTAACCTCACAGGGGTGTGCTGGAGCCTATGCCAGCTGTCTTCGAGCAGTACGCTGGAT
Source organism: Hippocampus abdominalis (assembly GCA_018466805.1). Classification (NCBI taxonomy): domain Eukaryota; kingdom Metazoa; phylum Chordata; class Actinopteri; order Syngnathiformes; family Syngnathidae; genus Hippocampus; species Hippocampus abdominalis. Next base: position 5,393,362 of record CM031703.1, read on the forward strand.
ACACCCTGAAGTGGTTGCCAGCCAATCGCAAGGCAGACATCAACGAACAACCATTCACACTCACGGTCACACCTAGGGACAATTTAGAGTGTTCAGTTAACCTGTCATGCATGTATTTTTGGAATATGGGAGGAAACCGGAGTACCCGGAGAAAAACCGCACAGGCATGAGGAGAACATGCAAATTTCATACAGGAAGGCCGGAACCGGGATCAAACCCACGACCTCTGCACTGTGAGGCGTATGCGCAAACCAGTCCATCAGCATACCGCTTCTGCAATATCCCAATGGAGGGAAAATTCGAAGGGTGTCTTAACGTTGCTGATGCCAGAATAATGTTTCTGTGCATCATCAGCACAGGAGTCAGACAAGTTTCCATTGACTTCCATCCAAACCATGATTGGAGCCGTTGGCTGAAAAAAAAAAAAGAAAAAAAGGCTTTCGATGGGGCGTTTTTTTCCTCTCAAGCTCTCACAGGATCCTTTACTATTTAGTCCCATTTACAGAAAACCGCTACCTTGGACACATTGTCAGTCATCATAATCTTCACATTCAAGTTCAACCATTTAGTCTCCAGTACAGTGACATGGATATGGATTTTTTTTTTTTTTTATGAGTAGAAAATATTGTAGGAATTAGAAACATAAGACAGTCAATGTGTTCTGTCACTGACAAGTGCAAACATATTTAAACGATAACTTGTGGCTGCATTTTGTTTATGCTATGAGCACACCCATGAAGAGAGAACAGAAGCTCATATTAACAGTAACACAAGCTGGATCTATCCTTGAGATGGCGGTGGAGTCGACAAACAAGGCCTTCATTCACCAAGCTATGATCGACTGATGAAATGCCATAACAAGGGTCGTGCGGTGTCGCAGCGAACACGCTGGGCCAACTTCTCTTCAAAAAATAAGCGTAAACCTCAGAATCACACCTCAGTCGTTGAGGGAGGCCCCAATTAACCAACGGAAATAAACGGTGCAAAACAGTGACATCTTGCACCGTTGTTGCCCCAGTGACCTCGCACAAGTGAGTGGGTGTGACATGTGGTGCCACAGACCGGTCATAATGCCCTCCATTGAGGCTCGTCTCAGCAACGCACTGCACACAGCGAGGTTGCAGGGCGGGGCTTCTTGACGGAATGTTAAGCATCCTGGGAATTCTTAGGGAAATCCAAGCAGCGTGGCATATGGCCAATTAAGCTGTGTTTCAAGGGGGCTGGGGGCAACCCTTAAACTGTTGAAGGATTAATTAGAAAATAGCAACAGGTGCTATTTTAGCACCATGGGCGGGCAGGTGGATTCTGGTTTGGCAGATTGGGATTTAAAAAAATAACTCAAGAACATCTCAGAATGGCCTAAGCAGACAGTGTCACATGCAGAACCTTTTTGCTGTGAGCTAACCACTGCAGCTTGGTATGAGACGAAAAGGGCAAATTTGATTTACGCAAGTCAACAACTGAGTAAACATGGGAATAAGTCAATTTTAATTGGGAGTACAGTCAAACTTCGGTTTTCGAACGTCTCGGTTCTCGTCCAATTTGGTTTTCGACCAAATATTTCGAGTTTTTTATGCCTCGGATGACGAACAAATTTCGGTTCTCCAACAAACTGAGCGCACTTGAATGCACCATTTGACTCCTCTCGCCTTCCTTACACGAGGAAGTGACGCTTCCTCGGGTAGATGAGGAAGTGATGCTTCCTCGTGTTGCTTTCCATTGTGAGCAGACGTGTTCAGGAAACATTTTTATTTTAAAAAGAGCGTGGTTTCGGTTTTCGAACAATTTTGGTTTTCGAACAGCCTTCTGGAACGGATTATGGATGAAAACCGAGGTTTGACTGCATATTGTGTGGAAGAAAGTCAAGTTGAGCTGGTAGGGCTTTTTTGGAGACAAAATCACACAATCAATTGGAGACAATTTAACAACAGTGCTCACTAAACATGGGATGTCTAGGAGCCAGTATGACCTAAAATCGATTTGTTTGTTAATGCTTGCATTTTGTACATTCGGTCAGTCATCACTACTCTCCATTCAGAATGGATGTGTTTTTTTTTACTGTGTTGTTTCATGTTAATTTCTGCATATGTTTATGGATTCTTTGTTTACTTTTATCGAAACAATGTTCTTTTACACTCTATTCTTATGATGACATGTTTCTGGTGGGGATCCTGGTTTCGGATCTCGGCCAACCTCATCCAGATTCCTCCTGGTACTTGTGTGGGATTTCTCCTAGGACTTCGGCTTCCTCACACACTCCAAAAACATGCATGTGAGCTTGCAGTTCACCGCACAATTTAGACAAAACTGACTGGACTGTTGTGCAACATAATGTGTGGTTGATGAATCTTTTATTTTGAGTAGCTGTCTGCATCTGGTTTTGTGGCGATTCCGAAATGGGATTGCCCATGACTGACATTGCGACGGTGCAAGCACAACAACCAATCAAAAATATCCATGAAATTTCATGAGGAAAATAAATCAAATGTGTAAGCGTAAGCACACTTTTTCTGTTACAGTGTGTTTTGATTGAATTTTGTAAATTTGATCAGTATTTACTCCTGACCATTCTGAATGGATGGGTAATCTAGCGCTTGTAGTTTTCTATTTGTAATTGTACAATGTCCCTTTATGTTCTTTTATGCATTCTGTTACGTTAAATTGTATGTACACTTTTCTTTTCTTTTTTTATGTTCACAGTGTATGGTTATGATGTGAATTGCGCTCCATCTTCTAGGCTGGATCACTTTTAGGGAAAAAAAGACCTTGGTGTCACAATGAGGGTTTTTGTTTTATGGTTAAATAAAGGTTTTGATTCGATACTCAAGCCGCATGAATGGCTATTTATCCATGTGCACCCTAAGAATGACTGGCAACCATTTAGGATGGACTCTACTTGTTGCATTGCTTGCCTGAAGTCAGCTGGGATAGTCCAACTCATCTCAGAGCCAAATGAGAGGATAGAAACAGAATAGCTAATATATCAGAGACAGCATGACTCCTAATATGTAACCAAAGATATGGCTGTTGTTGACAAGAAGGACGTTGAGTGCCTCATGTGTCAACCTCACAGTGCAGAGGTGCAGGGTTCGATTCCAGCTCCGGCCTCCCTGTGTGGAGTTTGCATGTTCTCCCCGTTCCTGTGTGGGTTTTCTCTGGGTACTCCGGTTTCTTCCCACATTTAAAATAAACCATGCATGGCAGGTTAATGGAATACTCTAAATTGTCCCGAGGTGTGAGTGTGAGCGCAAATGGTTGTTCGTCTCTGTGTGCCCTGCGAGTGGCTGGCAACTGGTTCAGGGTGTCCCCCGCCGACTGCCCGAGTACAGCTGGAATAGAATAATTCAGTACATTCTAAAAGTACGCTGAATGTGTGTGTGTGTGTGTGTGTGTGTGTGTGTCTGTGTGTGTGTGTGTCTGTCTGTGTGTGTGATACAAGGCACCCACCCATCTCGTTTTGTATCTGTCCATGAGAGTTAATTACTCACCAATTGAAAAAGACACCAGTGCATGAGAAAACACAGAGTGTGTTTCTATCAAATCTTCAGCCATTTCTGGTTGCAGAAAAAAGCTGGAAAAGAAATAGTGCAATCAGTCAAGTGATGTCTCAACAGTGGGCGTGTGTGCGCGTGTGTTACATACATATAAATACAGGTATATACATAAATATAAATCGTTGATTAGAAAAGGAGCCTCATTACCAAAGCACTGCCCATATCGCGGTGACGAGGCTGTGCACGAAGGACGTGGAGATGTTTCTCCATTTCGACGTATTCTTGCGTGCAGCTTCCGGTACAGGTAGTCTGTCCAATCCAATGTTGAAAGATCGGAAAAATCCGTAGGATCCTCCAATGGTGAGAAGCACCGAGCTCAGCTCCATGGCCCCAAAAACGCGTAAAGAGCGCTAAGGGTTGACGGCCAAATTCACTTACTGTGACCCTGGCCGCCGTGGCTACCTTGCTGTTGTCAAGAGTAGCTCCACAAAATCACATGTCCGTGAAGTCACGCTCACACACTCTTGTGAAAGCCCAAAAGGGCGTTTGTTTTGATATTTTGCTCTTCAGTGTTGAAATGAAGTGACGGTGAGTTCCGCGGCTTGCGAGGACTGGAAGTGTTTTGTGCCTCCGTGTTATCAGGCGAACACCCCGCTAGAGACGAATGGCCCGCCAAGGTGCGACAACTTGTTCAAAGTTGTGAAACAGCTCCTGTAGTAAAATCTCGCCCCTTGCTTGTGTAACTTTCTGACACCGAGCGAAACCAGGCTGCTTCTCTCCACCCTACTACAAGGGGGCGCGGCCACGACAAAGCAAGACTTGTGCTGCGTTCATGTTCCCTCAGAAAATCCGTAGTCGTGCGTTTCTCATGCTGTAACGTACGATACGACGGCACGGAGAGAACATGCAAACTCCACACTGGACGGCAGGTAAATCGAACCCCGCACCTCTGCTCTGTGAGGCGAACGTGCTCTCCCAGGGTTGTCAAATTACATCCATCCATCCATTTTCCGATCCGCTTAAACTCACAAGGGTGGGGTTGGGGGGATGCTGGAGCCGATCCCAGCTGTCTTCGGGCAGTAGGCGGTTGCCAGTCGCGCTTACACTCACACAGAGGGACAATTTAGAGTGTTCAATCAGCTTGCCATGCATGTTTTTTTTTTTTTTATGTGGGAGGAAACCAGAGTACCCGGAGAAAACCCACGCATTTTGTTACCGCTTATAATAAAAGGTTTGAGGTGTATCAGCAACTGTGTCTTCCTTGACCACATACATGAGCTTTATAGAGCAATTTAAATAAGCCAATTTACGAATTATTGAACTCAATTGCTGCCAGCCATTTTAGAGCATTTGGACATTTTTAAAGACCCACAGACTACACAAAACTACCAGATGAAAGAAGAGACTCTCTCCTTTCATTAGGAGAAAAAGTTGGATTCTGTCTTTCTGAGTTCTTTTATAATCAGCAGCAGAATAAAGGCAGGTTGCACAAAATCTGCGTTGATCTCATTTCTAAAAATGGGCATCTATGTCACCTACTGGTGGGTGTGCATCACTACGTGTCAATTGCGGTGAATGTTAGAGGGATTGGAAAATTAATTGAAGATTTTTTTTAAATTAGGGAGAAATAGCTAAATTAAAGAAATTAATAGACAGTCCAAAAAAATTTACTCTAAAAATGCTCAGCAGGCAGAATTAAAGCAGTATTGATGAGGCTTTATTGAGCCTCACCTTTAGAACATTTTCACTGCACACCATCATACAAAAATGTCTCAAAAAGTACTTGTTGCGACACTTTGCCCCCACCTGTTATAACTAACCTAAAAACTAACATATCAGGTGATACAATGTATCTGTAAATCACACATCAACTATATGTTGCAGCTCCGAAGGAAACAGGGCTGCCGTGGTGGTTTTTTGAATATTCACTTTATTGATTCGTTTCACACTGGAGCGAACACAGACGTCGTTTTATAACTACGCGCCTTCTCAACTGCCGTTCGACGCGAGAGGCGTTTGAGGACCGCCTCAGAAAAAACGTAAATTAACGATTGCTTCAAAGACACTCGGGAAAGCAAAAATAATGCAACAAAACAGAAAATCAAGTGAATAACATAAGCAGTCTCCTACCTATAGAAATTACAACTAAATTTAAAAACAACATTTACCACCAAGACCAAAGTTAAAAATACAGACAAGTGAAAAAATAATTGAATCAGTTCTCATTTATTCACTTTTACCACAAACAGTAGTTAGAAATGTGCTTTCAAAAACTTTTGGTAGTAATAGACACTTTCTTGCTTTGAAAAAAGGTGTTTCTGCAATAGATAAGTTGAGTTAAATTCAGCAGCACCAACCCATTTTACAAATCTGCGGGGAGTTTTGCATTTCATTTTACTTTTTAGCGTTGCCTCGTTGAAATGGCAAATTACGACGAGGTATGAACGCCTCAAACTTTACAAAACCATTCATACGTCACGATGTACCACGGAATTGTGGGAAGTTATAAAATCAACAAAGACCAACTTCCGGGTTGTCCTAACGTCGGTCACGAGCAGAAGAGCAGAACAGTCGAGTCGACCGTCACATGCTCTTGAACGCATCACACAAGTGTTGTTTGCTGTAAACACAGGTCAGGTTGTTCCAGTCGTATCTAGTATCTAATCATTAGGGGGAAAGGTGAGCGTCTGTTCTTTTTAATACACTTGTTCAGCGATTTTAACAATTTTTAACATCTATTTGGGATGGTTGTATGACAGTTAAGTCCCTCAGGGAACTGAAACATCTGGTTGAAAAGTATTTTATTTTAACTAAAAATACATAGTCCTAAATAGTTTTGTCATTATATTAAATGGGCAGTTTGGTTATTTTACATGCAATTTTTTAGTGATACCATTGCATACGTATACAGTACCTCACTTACAGTGTGGGTGTTTTTTTTTAGTTCATCATGTTTCATGAATTATTCATTCACATAAATATTGATATTCATTTTACACGTCAGACATAATCTTAAACATCTTGTATTTTGGGGCAATGCAGTGTGAAAATTAATCCCTCACAAAAACTACAGAAGTTCAGTGGAGTGTTTGTAACAGCAAAGCCAGCAGAAACCCACCCAACAATGGTGCATTTACAACATGTGATCCATGTTTCGACAGTATGAATCCTAACGAAGCACAAGATGAAGGTGAATATTTGGAGGCGGTGACTGCAATGGTTTGTCAGGAGGACGACCTCACAGATGGGCAGTATGTCACATGACACCACTTCTGATTGAAACATAGGATTAACATTGCAGGCTCTATAAATGTGACTCCCCCTTTTTGTTTGTAATCAAGGATGAAAGTAGTCTCTGTGGCAGACCAGAAAGTGTTGCTCGTCCGCACTGAGGGTCATTACAGTGCAGTTGGAAGTCAGTGCTCTCATTATAATGCTCCTCTGGTTAAAGGTAAAATTTCTATTTCTCCAAATTGCAACTGTTCAGCTCAGAAATTATGTCAGTTTACACATGTTTGACATTCCAGGAGCACTGGTTGGCAACAGAGTGAGATGCCCTTTCCATGGTGCTTGTTTCAATATTAAAACTGGAGATATTGAGGAGTATCCAGGCCTGGACTCTCTACCTTGCCACAAAGTAAAATTAATCTAAACTTTTTACAATGCCTTTTTTTCCCCCATCTTATTTAAAGTATCTTGTCCTTCTTCATCATAGTATGTTAACCATTTTGACAGGTGAACGTTCGAGATGGAAAGGTGTTCGTTTCCATCAAGAAACAGGCAAGTGAACGTATGTTAAGTATATTGAAGTAATGCTGTATTGGCACATGTTGAACAATTTCTTTGTGTCTCCCCACAGGCTCTTAAGCAGACCAGACGTGTGAAGGAGATGTGCAGTGTTTTACCAAACATCACACATACCATCTTGCTCGTAGGAGGGGGTAAGAACAGGTTCATGCTTCCGTCTGTGAATGGATCTGCTTCTGGGGATCAGTTTCATACTGATATTCTGTGAGTTCAGGGCCCGCGGCCTTGGTGTGTGCGGAGACTCTCCGTCAGAACTGCTACCAGGGCCGAATTGTCATGGTAACTAAAGACTCTTTGCCTCCTTATGACAAGCCCAAGCTGAGTAAGGTAAGACTTCACCCCACCTTGCGCTTTTCTTTGAAGAAGTGCATTTGGCTTATAAATTGGAACCTCGAAGGTTGAACACAATTTATTCCGGCTTGCTGGTTGACCCTGATTATTTCATATTTAGAATACAGTCAAACCTCGGTTTTCGTCCATAATCCGTTCCAGAAGGCTGTTCGAAAACCGAAATTGTTCGAAAACCGAAACCACGCTCTTTTAAAAATTAAAATGTTTACTGAACACGTCTGCTCACAATGGAAAGCAACACGAGGAAGCGTCACTTCCTCGTGTAAGGAAGGCGAGAGGAGTCAAATGGTGCACTCAAGTGCGCTCAGTTTGTTCGAGAACCGAGGCATAAAAAACTCTAAATTTTGGGTCGAAAACCGAATTGGTCGAGAACCGAGACCTTCGAAAACCGAGGTTTGACTGTACTTGTTCCCATAGGACATAATGGAAGTGACATTGTCCTGAGGTCAAACTGTCATCATAAAACCATTATTATCTGTACAGAAAATTCTAAAAGTATCTGTAATGGGTAGAGGAAATAAAGGGGTATTTTTCAAATTCCAATTCTATCACCTTAAGGGCATTCAACTGCAGAGGTTCCACTGTATTTCCATTTGTACCGTTAAATAGTCGATTTCCAAGAAGAAAAGCCAATGAAATGTTATCTTGTTTCAGGCGTTGAATGAGGACAGCGGCAAAATTGTCCTCCGCCCGAGTGAATTTTTTCAACAATATGGGATAGAAGTACAGACGGAGCAAGAGGTGACTGAGAGAGAATGCGTCATATGTTTAACAACGTGCAACAAAGGCTTATGTTTTCGGATCTAAATTCAGGTGGTGAATGTAAACACAAGAGATAAAGCCGTGACGATGAAGGATGGCTCGTTGCTGCGTTACGACCAGCTTCTTATCTCCACAGGCTGCAGGCAAGACTTATCTTTTTTTTCTCAACAACAGCTTTTATTTCTTTCCAGACTGCAAAAACATGTGTGAAAAATGTTGATAATCGACAGAGCGAGGCCACTCAGTTGCCCGGGTAGTGACCTGACAGGAGTGAAGTTACTGCAGAGGTATGAAGATGCCAAAGACATTCATGCTTCCTGCCTGGGCCACAAGGCTGTTGTCGTTGGAACCTCCTTCATAGGTTGTCATGTTTTTTCTTCTTACGTTTTAACGAAATACACACACGTTTTTTTATTTTTTTTTTTTTTTTTTTTTACACCTTCTTAACCCTCATGCAGTATTTTTAAGCGTCTGCATGAAGGGTATTACGTCCCAAAAATGTCCCTCTTCCAATGTGCAACAACTTTTTTCACTTTTAATTTTTTTTCACTTTCAGCCCCTCAAAATGTTCAGTGGGAATTGGCCAAGACATAGATATACGTGCAAAATTTCAGCTTCGTGGAGTTATTTATCACTGTTTTGTCTGTGGTGTCCATTTGTCCAACAGTCCAAAATCATCCAAAGTGTCCGAAATGTCCAATTTTGGGATTATTACTGCATGGGGGTTAATCTCCACGCCTCTCATCCATCCATGCATTTTCAATAGCACTTGCGAGGGTTGTACGTCAGCTGGAGCTTTTCCCAGATTACTTTGGGTGAGGGGGGCGGGGTTACACCCTGAAGGTGGTCACCTGTGAGTCGCAAGTCACATATAGGCAAACATTCACATTCACACCTACCTATAAGCAATTGAGAGTCTTCCGTTAACCTAACCAGGCTTTAAGCAGATATCGTTTCACAGCTCAAGCCTGTAGAGATGTATTAACACGAGAAAGAGCTCAGAGAAATAGCATATATTTTTCAGAGAGACGTGGTGTTATGTGGACACACCCACAGCATTTGAAAGCACTTGAGTGGCTTGATTTTACATGATTTTGGACTCTCATTTCATAAAACAGGTGACTTTTTTTGTTGTCATTCAAATGTTTCATGGTTGTTAAGAACACTGTTTTTGGGACATCAAATTTCAAAGAAATGTATTCATGTTATGTAAAAAATAATTCAAACACTACTGGTGGAAAAACACGTTGACAATAAACCACTTTGTCTTTGCATGGTTCATGAGTTGCATTTTTAATTCTCTAATTCTCATACAGTAACTTTTGTAAGTGAAATGGGATATGGTGAAGCTGAAGTGTTACGGTCCATTCATGAACTTATTTTTCCTTCTGTGTTGTTTTTGCCAATTCACGAGTTATTTGCGTGTGTGTGTCTTCTACCTAGGTATGGAGGTGGCATCCTATCTAACCAACAAAGCTTCCAGTGTGGCCATTGTTGGGACCACCAAGTACCCATATGAACACTCTCTGGGTTCCCAGATTGGCCACATGACCATGCAAGTAAGAAACAATGGTGAAAGAACTGCGACTACAACGATGGTTGTTATTGCAACAATTCCGCAACACCTCGTCTTGTAGATGTTGGAGGAGCATAATGTGAAGTTCTACATGAATGACGCCGTCACTGAAATCCGAGGAGAGAACGGCTCGGTAATTCTACTTTTTTTACCACTGCTTTGAACCTGTGATTGGGCCGCCTCCAACCTGGATAAGTTGCGGTAGGCAAAAAGTGTGTTTTTTGTAGGTGAAAGAGGTCCTGCTGAAGAGTGGTACAGTTCTAGAGGCTGATGTGGTGATTGCAGGAATAGGTAATTAATTCTGTTGTATTCTGTCTCATCTCATGTTTATGCTACAGCATTGGTAATTACGTGTTATTATTTCTGTGCATTTCTCAATAGAAAAAAAAATAACTCAAGTGCTTGATTTTTTTTTTTTTTTAATTCACGCAACAGGCTAAATAAAACACAGAAATTTGAAAGAGCTGAAAGCTTCTGAATATGTCACATTTGATTTTATTTTTTTTTAAATACCTGCGATGAGTGGAGCCCACTTCTCTCATCTGAAATCTGCTGGAAGAGAATCCATCCTATCCATGACCCCTTATCAAGACAACAGCTGTGGAAACTGGATGGATGAAATTCCGGGTCAAAATGACGTCAATAAAGCATCTCAACCTGCATACACTTTGGGAATTTAAATCAAAATGGACAATTTATTAAATAGATGTGTTCTATGATATGACTTTGTTGGCCGACGTCTGTGTATGTTTCAGGTGTGATCCCCAATTCTGACTTCCTAGCAGGAAGTGAAGTTGAAATAGATTCCAGGAAAGCAGTAGTTGTAGACAAGGTGAAACGAACTGTCCGTCACTGCTGTGTTTAACGATCGAGTGCATGTTGCTTCTTGGGACGAGTGTACGTGACACGTCTTTCTTCAGTTCATGAGGACCAACGTAGCAGATGTTTTCAGTGCGGGAGATGTTACTTCCTTCCCTTTGACCATACGAGGTGATCAACGGGTCAATGTGGGTCACTGGCAAATGTCGCAAGCTCAAGGTAAGACTTGGTTCAATCTGATGAATTTGCAATCAACATCAAGCTTGTGTCACTTTTTTTTCCCCCCCCTCAGGAAGAGTTGCTGCCCTCAATATGCTAAATAAACCTACCAAAATCGAGTCTGTTCCTTTCTTCTGGACTGTGTTGCTTGGAAAGAGTATCAGATACACAGGTAGTGTTCTTCTTTTTGACTTTCAGATCAGTTAAAGCTTTTCATGACATTTTGTTTTTTATTTAGGGTATGGGGAGGGCTACACTGAAATCATAATCAAAGGCAAAGTGGAGGAAAGAAAGTTCCTGGCATTTTATATCAAGTAAGTGGATGCGGAATATGTGCTCATATGAACTATCAACACACCCAATTATTTTCCCTACCAATTGTTCTTATTGTACTGTCCCAGCTGACTTGGGGCTACAAACAGGGCATACCCTGCAGTGGTTGCCAGCCAATTGCAGCGTACATACTGTATTTATAAACAACCATTCACATTCCTATGGACAATTTAATTTTCAATGAATCATATTCTGCTTGGTTTTATTACCCAGAGAAAATCCACACACAAGCACGGGGAGAACATGCAAACTTCACACAAGAAGGCCAGATCAGAGTTTCATACCCCAAACCTAAAAAATGTGAAGCGGACTTGTTTACCACTATTACAGGGGATGGACCAGACCACTTATATCACTCTTGTTTTATCCACAGAGATGATGTGGTGGTGGCGGCGGCCAGCCTCATGTTTGATCCGGCTGTGGCTCGGCTGGCAGAAGTGATGGCAGCAGGTCAACACATTACAAAAGCTCAGACTCAGTGAGTGTCATTTTTGTCACCGTTATTCCAAATTCAAATCTAAAAGGACACCACGCAAGAAGTCATTTGACCTCTTTTGTTCAGTTAGCAGCAAAGCATAACTATGCCTCTGCTTTTCTTTTGACTTTTTGTGACTCAATAAGCAGTGTCATGTGATGACAAAGAAAAGAAGAATATTCACTGGGAGTTGCACAATTATTATTTTTTTCTTTGATAACATCTCTAGTTATTTTTGTAAGTAGTTACATGTATGTTGTATGACTTGACTCTTTTCTCTATTCAGAGCTGAAGACCTGAGTTGGCTCCAGATGTAACGTGTCAGAAGTGCATCTCAGTGGCAAAGGACACAGCCGCCTTCTGTCTTGATCCCATCCCTTCACTGCCTCTGGCATTCTGAAAGCTGGTCAATGTCTGGCTTGGTCTTACTTGATTAGTCCTGTTGTTACCATGACACGCACGACGTCAGAATGGATTAACACATTACGCCAGTAGATGCTTTCTGAAGATGCAAGTTACAGTGAATTGTATTTTAAAAAAAGATCAGGTGCAAAAAAAAAAATGCAAGAAACATTTAGGCCTCATGACGTTGTTTACATTTGTAGTGGCTTGGAATAGCTTTGTGTCTTTTGTCTTTCTGATTTACAGTGAAAGGTCAAGTATTTTATGATTTAAAAGCGTAACATGAACGGGTAGGTAGCATTTTGAGCAAACGTAAACATTAACAACTTGAAAATAAAATGTCACTAATAATCAGGTGGTAATTAATCATTCCCATTTATCCATTATAAAAATGGATGATGATTGTTCATGTACGAGACTGGACTGTTCCAGAATTGTCTGTTATTTATTCCTTTGTTGTGTGTTCACAAACACACACACACCCTGAATTTATGTTGTGATCCTCGCTGGATTTTCTGTTTTGGTGCATTATTTTTCGATTTTCTTAGTGTCATCAAAGCTATCGTTACTTTACGTTTTTCTGAGGCTGTCTTTGAACGCCTCTCGAGCCGAACGGCGGCAATGAAGGCACGTAGTCGGACAGATATGTGTCTGTATTGTATTTGTTTGAGAGTGTTTAAAAAATAATAAAGTGTACGTTTTTTAAAAAAAAAATCAACACTACAGTTCTCATTTAGTTAGTAGTTCTTCCTTTATGTCAGTTCAGATGTACTCCAATGACCACGATTGTTTTATCATCTTTGTGTTTATGCATTGTTTAAATCGTTGTATCCCAATTCTTATACAGTAAAATATTTCACACATGTGTCATCTTTGATTGTTAATGTGCAATGTCGTTGTATAGTTCAATTATGCTGGTGAGTTAAAAAAAAATCTTGTTTTAATTTGATCTCTTTGAATTATGAGTGGTGTCCCCAGGACTGTACACCTCTGAGATCTGACAAAAACGAATTAAAATCGGACGTCATGTGTAATTAATCACGAAAAGGCATGCAATGGGATATACTCCAACACTGTAGATGGCAGTAGATATCCGAATCGCCACATCCGGGTGTTCGTGAGTAGCGCTTGCGCATTTCTTTCAACGTTGGCTCATTTTATTTTCGTAGGTAACGTCATTCATCTGTCGTATTTGCGCCGAGAATTCAAGTATTCGGCGTACGTCGTGTGACCATCGTCGCTCGTCGTGTGTGTTGCAGTTTTCGGAAGACGAACTGCATTGAAAGAGGCATGTTTTGATGAACGAGAACGTGCATTAAAAAAAGGTTTTCAACAAGTCATCGTGGGATCGAAGGGAGCACGGTGAGCGATACTTCGTGTATTGAGTTTGTAAATTCCTAGCCGCTAAGCCGCTGTGCTAGTTGATTAGCTTTTAGCTTGCGCGCCGCCATTACCACGTTCAGCCTTCGATCGCCATTGTTGCGCGTTGTGGAAAAGATCGAAACCAGGAATGATTATATCCCATAGCATTAGACTCGAAAATACTGCTAGCTTGTTGTATTTTAAACATAAATATTCATCAAACTGGATATGATTTGTGTTTACGCCGTTGCCGTTACACAATTTGTTAGCTAACGTTAGTTATGTAGCCCGATGTTGGCTTAACACCAGCTCCTGTGTCAATTATAAAAGAGGTATTTTTTTAAACCATGTCTTAAACTGTTTTCTTAATCATACACTTATTTACACTGGAGAATAAAACTGAAGTGATCAGAGACTTGATTTGCGCATTATGAGCCGTGTTGTCACTACTTGGCCATTCGAGGAAAGCTAATACCTGCAGCGTCCCTACGTTTTTAGAGAATCCAGTATGATCTATAGATTGTTCCGTGTTTACTGGTCTTGTTAGCAGTTCTGAGGCACTATGGCAGTTGCCTTTCCCTTCCGCGGGGTTCCTGCGGGGATCCCACCTCCGGGTGTCCCTCTCCCACCACAAGTCCCAGACTACATGACCGAGGAGAAACTGCAAGAAAAAGGTTGGGTGTCGATCCGCAGATTTATTTACGTGTGCTTGAGATGAGACACTGTGAGATTGTAACATCATGTGTGAAATGTCTTCTAACCATGCAGCACGGAAATGGCAGCAGTTGCAGGCGAAGCGCTACTCTGAGAAGAGAAAGTTTGGATTTGTGGACGCTCAGAAGGAGGACATGCCTCCTGAACATGTCCGGAAGATCATCAGGGACCATGGTGACATGACCAATAGGAAGTTTCGACATGACAAAAGGGTCTACTTAGGGTAAGAATTGAAAAAACAACATTAATTGTGCCGTACGTTATTATGAGTAACTCACTCTGCAATATTCAGAAAATTGAGTAGAAAAGAACCCATGTGTATGCATGGTTCAAACATGAGTCACTTGGGCTAAGATCTTCAACCATCACTACTGCTTAAATTAACCTAGTTTCCTTTGTTTTTTTTTACAGTGCCCTTAAGTACATGCCGCATGCAGTGCTGAAACTGCTGGAAAACATGCCAATGCCTTGGGAACAGATCAGAGATGTACCCGTACTTTATCACATCACTGGAGCCATTTCATTCGTAAATGAAATACCTTGGGTTATCGAACCAGTCTACATAGCCCAATGGGGGTAAGGAAGAGTACTACTGTCTATTTTAATTAAACTGCTGCTACCAGTTAAGACCTGCCCTCTTTTAAATGGGTTTTTATCAGCCTCTGTTACTGACCGTATGCTTCATTTGATGAGAATTTTCAGTAATCTTGGCTTTCTCTCAGCACAATGTGGATCATGATGCGCCGAGAAAAGCGTGACCGGCGACACTTCAAGAGGATGCGCTTTCCACCATTTGATGATGAGGAGCCGCCGCTGGATTACGCAGACAACATCCTCGATGTAGAACCGCTGGAGGCCATTCAAATGGAGCTGGACACAGAGGAGGATGGCCCTGTCGTGGAATGGTTGTATGAGCACCAGCCCCTCAAAGACACAACAAAGTAAAAAGCCTCTTGAAATGTTAATGTTATTATTTTATTATTTCCAGAAAGTCGCCCGCAAACTGCTTTTTGTTTCTTTTTCAGGTTTGTGAATGGTACCACTTACCGTCGATGGCAATTCTCACTGCCCATGATGTCGACACTGTACCGTTTGGCCAACCAGCTGCTTACAGACTTGGTTGATTACAACTACTTCTACCTGTTTGACCTCAAGGCCTTCTTCACATCCAAGGCTTTAAACATGGCCATACCCGGAGGTCCAAAATTTGAGCCGCTTGTTCGGGACATTAACCTCCAGTAAGAACTCTCAGACTTCCCTAAAACACACATTTCAGGATGTTTTTTTTTTCCCCCCTCAAATTGTTCAACACAATTATTGTGTTGTACTATTTCAAGCAAAACATGTTTAAGCTTCATATGTCTTTATCTCCTATAGGGATGAAGACTGGAATGAGTTCAATGACATTAACAAGATCATCATCAGACAACCCATCAGGACAGAGTACAAAATCGCCTTCCCCTACCTGTATAACAACTTGCCACACCACGTCCACCTCACCTGGTAGGTTTTTCTTCACCTATAGTGACATTTGGTTTGAAATTCTATTTATGTTAAAAAGGTGATTGAGTGTGAGGCTGAATTTGGCTTTCACTGCTTGTCAAATGGTTCTGTTCATTGCCCTGTGTGCAGGTACCATACGCCAAATGTGGTGTTCATTAAGACGGAAGACCCGGATCTGCCTGCATTTTACTTTGATCCACTCATCAACCCCATTTCACACAGGCATTCGGTCAAGGTAAGTGTGGTTCTAAGCTAATCACAATGTTTTAGGCATTTATGTCAATTCTTTTGATTGAAAATTCTTGCAATTATTTTAAAGCAAAGTTGTCGGCATTACACATCCTATTACCGAGACGCACTTGCATTGACTTGCTTGCCTGTGCGTAAGAATTTGAGGAATATAAAAATGAATGGTGGCTTTTATTTATTGCTGGCTGCAGTTGCAGTTAGCCTGTCATTATATATTGCAAAAGATTTCTAATTTCTGAATTTTTGTGACGCGACATCATCATGGCTATATCCTGCTTCCGCTCAGAGTCAAGAGCCTCTTCCAGATGATGACGAGGAGTTTGAGCTTCCTGAGTTTGTGGAGCCCTTTCTCAAGGAAACTCCTCTCTACACTGATAACACAGCCAATGGCATCGCTCTGTTATGGGCGCCAAGACCTTTCAACTTGCGTTCGGGTCGTACCAGGAGAGCAATCGATATCCCTCTCATTAAGAACTGGTGAGCGAACAAAACAGTCACATTTACAACCTTTGGCGATGATAACCCCCCTTTAAAAAAATCATTTATATATATTTTTTTAAATTAGCAGTGTCATTTGTTTTACAGGTATCGTGAGCACTGCCCAGCAGGACAACCGGTAAAAGTGCGTGTGTCTTACCAGAAACTGCTGAAGTACTACGTGCTCAATGCTCTCAAACACAGACCCCCCAAGGCCCAGAAAAAGAGGTGTGCCTCACTGGATATTTATAACTCTCTCTAAACCATATTTGCTCGTCTGCTAGCATCGTGTGTTAACATTTGTCTTGCTGCCTTGCAGGTATCTCTTCCGTTCCTTCAAGGCCACCAAGTTCTTTCAGTCCACCAAGCTTGACTGGGTGGAGGTTGGCCTGCAGGTCTGCCGGCAGGGTTACAACATGCTCAATCTGCTTATCCACCGAAAGAACCTAAACTATCTGCATTTGGACTACAACTTCAACTTGAAGCCTGTCAAGACGCTGACCACAAAGGTGAAAACCAAAAGCTCGAATCGTTTCTTTTTGCATGAATGCTTCAACATCAATATGTGAACGGCGACATTTGAAGCATTTCTTTGTTTAGGAGCCTCTCTTTTTTTTTACCACTTGACACTGTTTTTGTCTCCCAGGAGCGTAAAAAGTCAAGATTTGGCAACGCTTTCCATCTCTGTCGAGAGGTGTTGCGACTGAGCAAACTGGTGGTGGACAGCCATGTTCAGTACAGACTGGGAAATGTGGATGCCTTCCAGGTCATATTAGCTACTTAAATCCCCAAACTTTATCATTCTGAGTTTTGTAAGACGTTTTGTAGAACTAAATGCCGAATTGTCTTTGCACTTTAGTTGTCTGATGGGCTGCAGTACATCTTTGCCCATGTGGGGCAGCTGACCGGCATGTACCGCTACAAGTACAAGTTGATGAGACAAATCCGGATGTGCAAAGATCTGAAACATCTCATTTACTACCGCTTCAACACAGTATGTATATATTTGTCAGCCACACTGCAACTTGCATCACTATTCACATCTTGTTTGTTCTCGTATCCAGTCTATATGATTTTCATGGTGTCACAGCAGAGAAGGTGAAAGTCTTCGTTGTGTTTTGATTTTGTGTTTTGTTTGTTAATTAGGGTCCTGTTGGTAAGGGTCCAGGTTGTGGTTTCTGGGCACCTGGATGGAGGGTGTGGCTTTTCTTCATGAGGGGCATAACACCACTGTTAGAGAGGTGGCTTGGAAATCTTCTGGCCAGGCAATTTGAAGGTGGGTTCTTATGATGCTCATGATTATATCTTGAATTTAACATTACTTTTCAAATGTATACCAACTTAAATATGCTGCAGGACGAAGCGATGCAACAGGTTATCTATAACCATTAAAATTGGAGGTATAAACATTTATCTCACCAAGTTGTGCAGCATCACTTGATCCGATAATATTGTCATCATTCAGTTATATTGTGTGGAAAGTGAAAACTGCAGTGTTCTGGGCACTTGAAATATCATTTTGCGTGAAGACATTTTGTTTAAATCTCTCTGCAGGAAGACACTCCAAGGGTGTGGCCAAGACCGTGACCAAACAGCGCGTGGAGTCGCACTTCGACCTGGAATTGCGTGCTGCTGTGATGCACGACATCTTGGACATGATGCCCGAAGGCATCAAACAGAACAAAGCCAGGACCATCCTGCAGCACCTCAGTGAGTCTTGGAGGTGCTGGAAGGCAAACATCCCATGGAAGGTGGGCACTTTGTAAACTTGTATAAACGGACAAAAATGCAATCAAATATACCACATAATATTAGGAACTGCATATGTTAATTCTGTATAACTAAAGCTTTCAAATTCTGCAGGTACCTGGTTTGCCAACACCCATTGAGAACATGATCCTGCGCTACGTCAAGGCCAAAGCTGACTGGTGGACCAACACAGCCCACTACAACCGTGAGCGAATCCGCCGTGGGGCCACTGTGGACAAGACGGTCTGCAAAAAGAACCTGGGAAGACTCACCCGCTTGTACTTGAAGGCTGAGCAGGAGAGACAGCACAACTACTTGAAGGTATTGCATAGAGGGAAAAAAAACTGTACCATTTGTCTTATCTGAAAACCTCTTACTGAGACGCACTTGCATTGGTCTGCTTGCATATGCGTAAGAGCTGGAGGGATATTACATTTACTGGTGGCTTTTGTATACTGGCGGCTGCCCCTTCAGTTAACTTGCCACCATTAAGACATTGTAATATAATTCAACAGCCTCTTTAAAAAAAAAATTTACGGTAGTCAAACATTACATTTTTTAAAGTGGTTTCGGTTTGGTTTCAGGATGGTCCCTATATCACAGCTGAGGAAGCTGTCGCCATTTACACCACAACTGTTCACTGGCTGGAAAGTCGCCGTTTCTCACCCATCCCCTTCCCTCCACTGTCATACAAACATGACACCAAGCTGCTAATCTTGGCCCTAGAAAGGCTGAAAGAGGCTTACAGGTAAGCACCCAGTCAACAGTTCATTTTAATTGACACTTAGAAGATGCCTTCAGTGATGTCCCTTTATTTTCTCCAGTGTGAAATCCCGCTTGAATCAGTCTCAGAGGGAAGAGCTCGGGCTGATTGAGCAGGCTTATGACAACCCTCACGAGGCCTTGTCCAGGATCAAGCGACACCTGCTCACACAGCGAGCCTTTAAGGAGGTCAGCAAAGATCAGAACCGTTTTTACCCCCACCCCCAAGCAATTTTCACACGGCATGGATGCATCTGTTCTTGATATTGACTTAGAAATAATTTGTCTTCTAATCCAAATCAGATGGGGGGGGGGGGTCCCCTGTGAGGGTTTTTCATCCCCAAAATATGTGCATATTACCTCATTTAAATACACGCTAACACTGAGATTTTTGCCGTGATCTTAACCGTTGCATCCAAAACCGCCCTCATCACACTCACACCTTGTTCTTTCTTGTATAGGTGGGTATTGAGTTCATGGACCTGTACAGCCACCTGGTGCCAGTGTATGATGTAGAGCCACTGGAGAAAATCACAGACGCCTACCTTGATCAATATCTATGGTACGAAGCAGACAAGAGGCGGCTCTTCCCACCCTGGATCAAGCCAGCTGACACTGAACCACCTCCCCTGCTCGTCTACAAGTGGTGCCAAGGTGAGGCTGGGCATAGAAACAATTTATAGAGTCATCTTGACTGACCTTACTGAGGGCCCTGACCTGAGACATTGCTCTGGCAGTGCCTCCCCTTGCTAAAATTGAGTGGTGACAATTTCACACCTGCTTTCTGTTGATGTTGTTTGCCCCCCATGAAAATGTGTGTGGCTATTAGTGCTCCTGTGAGTGATTTAGACATTATCGCTGAGGCTCATTTGCACAAAGGTGGGCAATTTTTGAGCCAATTGTATGCATATGATCTCATTTGAATACACGGAAATATCACCGGTGAACTCTGCTTGGTATCTCAGTGATGCACTTAACCATCTGCACGTGCTTTGTGAATTAGGCGCTATTATTATTATTATTATCTGGTTGCCTCATTTTTACTGGTTAGCGCCCCGCAAAAGCCATAAAATCCTTTAGTGAATTCAGCCCTGAATCTTTTCGAACATAACCCAACCTTTACAATGTTATTTGGACTAAATTGTAATACTTGTTCTTTGCAGGCATTAACAACTTGCAGGATGTTTGGGAAACTGCAGAAGGAGAGTGCAATGTGATGCTCGAGTCACGCTATGAAAAGATGTACGAGAAGATCGACTTGACGTTGCTCAACAGGCTGCTACGTCTTATTGTTGACCACAACATCGCTGATTATATGACAGCCAAGAACAATGTTGTCATCAACTACAAGGTAAACAGCGGTGGTTTATTCCAAACATTCTTCAATCTTTCCTTTCCTGCGTTACTTCATGTAAACCAGATTTTTATTTTTGCGTTAATATGTGTGTGTATAACTCGTTTCTAGGACATGAACCACACAAACTCTTACGGCATCATCCGGGGACTCCAGTTTGCCTCGTTCATTGTACAGTACTACGGTCTGGTCATGGATCTGCTGGTGCTGGGTTTGCACCGTGCCAGCGAGATGGCAGGTCCGCCCCAAATGCCCAACGATTTCCTCAGTTTCCAAGATACAGCAACAGAAAGCGCCCACCCAATCAGGCTGTACTGCCGCTACATTGACCGCATTCACATCTTCTTCAGGTTAGACTGATTCAGCCCTTTCTCTGTCCGTGTTTGGAAGTGGAATGCTGTGGCAGCACATATGAGATGGATAAAATTCCGTTCTCAAAATCGATGTCATTGTTTGTGATTCCTGCGTATGTCAATCTGTGCTGGTGAAATGAAATGGGAACCAAAAAAATGTTGTTTTGTCTTTGTCAGGTTTTCTGCCGACGAGGCAAGAGACCTCATTCAGAGGTACCTGACAGAACACCCCGACCCCAACAATGAGAACATTGTGGGTTACAACAACAAAAAGTGCTGGCCACGTGATGCTCGCATGAGATTGATGAAGCACGATGTCAATCTGTAAGTCCTCAGCCCACTTTTAACACAAGTTCATACAGGTTAAAGAGTCTGACAATTTGACATAATTGACTTTTTTTTTTTTTTTTTTTAGTGGGCGTGCAGTCTTTTGGGACATCAAGAACCGGCTGCCAAGGTCAGTGACCACGGTCCAGTGGGAGAACAGCTTTGTGTCAGTCTACAGCAAAGACAACCCCAACCTGCTCTTCAACATGTGTGGCTTTGAGTGTCGCATCTTGCCTAAATGTCGAACAAGCTATGAGGAGTTCACCCATAAGGACGGCGTCTGGAATTTGCAGAATGAGGTGAGAAAACACCAACTTTTCTCATTAATTCCAGAGTTTGGGGATCTCTCAAGCAAATATTTTTCGAATTTATTATCCGTTTGATTATTCTGTCAAATAATCGGATGATTTTTCATGCCCCATTACTGTATTGTAGGGCTAATTCCTACTTTTTTTTTGCATTTGTAGGTAACCAAAGAGAGGACCGCTCAGTGTTTCCTGCGTGTGGATGATGAATCAATGCAGCGCTTCCATAACAGAGTGCGCCAGATCTTGATGGCCTCTGGCTCAACCACATTCACAAAGGTAAACAGACCACAGATAAAAAAAAATCTGCTGCTGAGGTTAACCATTGGAATTTGTGGTTGTCACACTAGAAACGGGTATCATAACCTCCCATTTATTTCTGCCTCCAGATTGTGAACAAATGGAACACGGCTCTTATTGGCCTGATGACCTACTTCCGTGAAGCAGTAGTAAACACACAGGAGCTGCTGGATCTGCTGGTCAAGTGTGAGAACAAGATTCAGACCCGTATCAAGATCGGGCTGAACTCTAAAATGCCGAGCCGTTTCCCACCCGTTGTTTTCTACACTCCCAAAGAGTTGGGCGGCCTGGGCATGTTGTCCATGGGCCACGTGCTCATACCCCAGTCTGATCTGCGGTAAGTCATGACGCATACATTTTACTGGACTCTTAAATTAATTTTTGGTCAAGTTCGAAAGTCTGAAAGCCTTCTCTCTCCCTCTTTCTGCCAGTTGGTCCAAGCAGACAGATGTGGGGATCACCCACTTCAGGTCTGGAATGAGTCATGAAGAGGACCAGCTCATTCCAAATTTGTACCGTTACATTCAGCCATGGGAAAGTGAGTTCATCGACTCCCAGAGGGTGTGGGCTGAATATGCCCTCAAAAGGCAGGAGGCCATTGCACAGAACAGGTATGTTCCTCTGCCGATTATTGGTTTCCTAACACTGGATTTAGTCATTTGTCTGCTGTTGGGACTTTTATGTGCAGTTTGCTTTTTCCAGTAAACTTTCAGTATGATAATTCTAATCCCTGGAGGTGACGATTGACTTCACACTGCTGTGCTTCATGGAATGCATGTGAACTTAACTGGGCTGCATTTTGGTCATTTCTAGTTTGCATTAACAATACAGAAAGAGAGCCTGAATTCCAACTGAAACAAATGACCCATTGTGTCTGTTTCCTAGGCGACTGACCTTGGAGGATTTAGAGGACTCGTGGGACAGAGGAATCCCGCGTATCAACACTCTTTTCCAAAAGGACAGACACACACTGGCCTATGACAAAGGCTGGCGAGTCCGGACAGATTTTAAACAATACCAGGTACGATCGGACGTGTGATTGAAATGCATATTATTTTTTTCAAGTTGAACCCACTTCCTGTCAGCCTGAACATGTGATGACTAAAGTGATGCTGACACGTAAAGGTAGATGGTAAACATCGGTGCAAATCTGCATTTTAATTTCTCTGTGGATTTCAGGTGTTAAAGCAGAATCCGTTTTGGTGGACCCACCAGAGGCATGACGGTAAACTGTGGAACCTCAACAACTACCGCACAGACATGATCCAGGCCTTAGGTGGTGTGGAGGGCATCCTGGAACACACGCTCTTCAAAGGCACTTACTTCCCCACCTGGGAGGGTCTCTTCTGGTGAGAAAATACGGGGAAAGAGTCATCTTAGTTTCAAACATAATAAATAAACATAACAAAACATCTGTTTGGTGGATGTTTTGTCAATAGAGGATGAGATTAATCAGTTGCATCCAATGTCTTTCTGGCATGTAGGGAGAAGGCCAGCGGGTTCGAAGAGTCCATGAAGTGGAAGAAACTGACAAATGCTCAGAGATCTGGTCTCAACCAAATCCCCAACCGTCGCTTCACTCTTTGGTGGTCGCCCACCATCAACAGAGCCAATGTAAGTCTAACTATAAAGTTACTCCTTGTTGTTATAATTTGTTAAAGGTGATACTGGCACAGATTAATAGTTTTCCTCCCGCGATGTGTTTGTAGGTATACGTGGGTTTCCAGGTGCAGCTTGACCTGACCGGAATCTTCATGCATGGAAAGATTCCCACCCTGAAGATCTCCCTCATTCAGATCTTCAGAGCTCACTTGTGGCAGAAGATCCATGAGAGCGTTGTCATGGATCTATGTCAGGTTGGTTTGACTTCACTTCTGTGGTAGAACCGAAAATCAAAAGATTACCATCTCATTTTCTTGTGGGACCCATGTGACTGTGTTTTGGCTTTCAGGTGTTTGACCAGGAGCTGGATGCTCTTGAGATCGAGACTGTGCAGAAGGAGACTATCCACCCCAGGAAGTCGTACAAGATGAACTCCTCCTGTGCTGACATTCTCCTTTTTGCATCCTACAAGTGGAATGTATCTCGGCCGTCTCTGCTTGCGGACTCAAAGTATGACATTGTGATATCAGAAAATACATCTACACTGCACCAATGTGAAAGTTCTTGTATGATCGTGTGTAAAAACAAATGATCCTTGTGTAAATTTGCCGCTACTCTTGTCGCAGGGATGTTATGGACAGCACCACCACACAGAAGTACTGGATTGACATTCAACTGCGCTGGGGCGACTACGACTCTCATGACATTGAGCGCTATGCCAGGGCCAAGTTCTTGGACTACACCACGGACAACATGAGTATCTACCCTTCCCCCACTGGGGTGCTCATTGCCATCGACTTGGCATACAACCTCCACAGGTTAGTGTTGTTTGAAGCATGAGTAAATTTCAAGCAAGAGTGGTTGTAACTATTCACCTCAACATATGAACATGATTGTTTTTTTTTAGTCAACCCATGTCAAATTCTGCATTTCCTCTCTTTGTGCAGTGGCTACGGAAACTGGTTCCCGGGCAGCAAGCCTTTGATCCAGCAGGCCATGGCCAAGATTATGAAGGCCAACCCTGCCCTGTATGTGCTCAGGGAGCGCATCCGCAAGGGTCTCCAGCTGTACTCCTCCGAACCCACTGAGCCTTACCTGTCCTCTCAGAACTACGGGGAGCTCTTCTCGAACCAAATCATTTGGTTTGTGGATGACACCAACGTCTACAGGGTCACCATCCACAAGGTGTGTGCTGATTCATGCTCCTCATGTTTATGATAATAATCTCTCTCCAGTCATATACTGTCAGCTACCTCCATCCAACTCGTCTAATGTTCAGAGGCCTCTTTCACCTTTCACCAGACCTTTGAGGGCAACTTGACCACCAAACCCATCAATGGAGCCATTTTCATCTTCAACCCCAGGACTGGACAGCTCTTCCTCAAGATCATTCACACCTCCGTGTGGGCCGGACAGAAACGTCTGGGCCAGGTAAGAGCATTGAACATAAATTGCACACGCTGAAGTTCAGTGATCACAATTAGACACCATTAGCTGCTTATTTTCAATGAACATCCGTTTTTATTGGAGATGTGACAAAGAGTACCGTACGTCCACTTAGTTGATCATTTGACATGAAAATAAAAAAAATCCTGCTACCCTTGAATAATACAGTGTGATTTCCTTGTAGCTTGCTAAATGGAAGACAGCTGAAGAGGTTGCCGCCTTGATCCGCTCTCTCCCTGTGGAGGAGCAACCGAAGCAGATCATTGTGACCAGGAAGGGTATGCTGGACCCTCTTGAGGTAAGACGGTCACACCCAGTGCTATTGGATTCATTGTTAGCTCTGAATGTTGACGTCTCTTTCTAATGACATCCTCCTAATCTTTCCTCAGGTCCACTTGCTTGACTTCCCCAACATCGTGATCAAGGGCTCTGAGTTGCAGCTGCCCTTCCAGGCATGTCTGAAGGTGGAGAAGTTTGGAGACCTGATCCTCAAAGCCACCGAGCCCCAGATGGTGTTGTTCAACCTCTACGACGACTGGCTTAAGACCATTTCGTCCTACACAGTGAGTCTTGCTTTGTGCCACAAAAAAAACTGACATTTGTAGATTTGTTATCCCCTCATAGTTGTTTGGCTGTCATAAAAATTACCAGAAACACTTAACAGATTCCATACTTATTCCGCTGTGTGAAAAGAGTTTGTGTGATTTGCTTCGCCCATCTCTCTAGGCCTTTTCTCGACTCATCCTGATCCTAAGAGCACTCCACGTCAACAACGACCGTGCCAAAGTGATCCTCAAACCCGATAAGACCACCATCACTGAGCCTCATCACATTTGGCCCACTCTCACAGATGAGGAATGGATCAAGGTGGAAGTGCAACTCAAAGATCTCATTCTGGCTGACTACGGCAAAAAGAACAAGTCAGTCTCTCGTCTGGGCTGAACAGAGTTTAATTTTGGTGTCAACTACGAGTAACGGGACAAAAGAATTGAGCCCCCAACACGTTTCTGCTGCTTCTCCCCTCCAGTGTGAACGTGGCATCATTGACCCAATCTGAGATCCGTGACATCATCCTGGGTATGGAGATCTCTGCTCCCTCGCAGCAACGGCAGCAGATTGCCGAGATTGAGAAGCAGACCAAAGAGCAATCGCAGCTCACTGCCACACAGACGCGCACTGTTAACAAACACGGCGATGAGATCATCACTTCCACCACATCCAACTACGAGACGCAGACCTTCTCCTCCAAGACGGAATGGAGGGTCAGGTATGTGGCATCTTGTGTAACATATTAATGTCTTAGTTATAGATGCAAAAAAAATAATAATTGTAAATCCACAACAGGGCTCCTCCCTATCTATATGGTTAACGGTAGTTTCTTGACTGAGTAATAAACCCGCTCGTTGTACTTGCCCCGCCAGAGCTATCTCCGCTGCCAACCTCCATCTTCGCACCAACCACATTTACGTGTCCTCCGATGACATCAAGGAGACAGGATACACCTACATCCTGCCCAAGAATGTTCTCAAGAAGTTCATCTGTATTTCAGATTTGCGTGCACAGGTATCTCCCAGGAGTTTTACACATTCATCACGATTAGAGTTGTCTTTGCATCTTTAATTAATAACATCTGTGCAGAATAAACCTCACTGGTATGTTTTCGGTTCCAGATCGCAGGCTACCTGTACGGCACCAGCCCACCTGACAACCCTCAGGTAAAGGAGATCCGCTGTATCGTCATGGTGCCTCAGTGGGGGACCCACCAGACTGTCCATCTCCCCAACCAGCTGCCAGGACACGAATATCTTAAAGTAAGATTCGAGAAATCCCACTTCCTTCTAAGCAAGGGCTCTATTATTCTGATTACAACGTAACCAATGTCTAAAATATTTGAAGTATTCATACTGAAACATCTTTTTCCTGAAAGGAAATGGAACCCCTCGGTTGGATCCACACACAGCCTAATGAGTCACCACAGCTGTCCCCCCAGGATGTCACCACCCACGCCAAAGTCATGGCCGACAATCCCTCTTGGGATGGAGAAAAGACCATCATCATCACGTGCAGGTAAACTTTTGATCCCTGGGTTTTTGTGCTTGCACTGATAGTCTTGACTCAATTTGATGCCAAGAGAAGTTGGGATTTAAAGTTGCGTAGTTTTGACTTGAAGTTGTAGAATGACAGTGAACTACAGCATTTGGTTGCATTAAAAAAAAAAGTCAATGTGCAACCGTAACAGTGGTAACATTTTTAAACCTTGTCTGAAAGAACTACTTCTGTTTATTTGGAGTAAGGCGATTGTTGAGTGGGAAAGTGTGATTCCAACTGCCCCCACCCCCCACCCCACCCCCTTCCTCCAAGTGCTTCTTTGTTCCAATGGCACCAAATTAATATTGTTTAATTTCCAGCTTCACGCCAGGCTCATGCACGCTGACGGCCTACAAATTGACGCCCAGCGGCTACGAGTGGGGCCGGCAGAACACAGACAAGGGCAACAACCCAAAAGGTTACCTGCCGTCCCACTATGAGAGGGTCCAGATGCTGCTCTCTGACCGCTTCCTGGCCTTCTTTATGGTACCAGGTCAAGTTTCCTGGAATTACAACTTCATGGGTTAGTACCTTTTCCCGTTGTCATTGTCCATTACAGTAGAGGTGTCATTTGTCAGCATCACAATATGCCTATTCGGCTTTTGAAATATTTTTTTTCCACCCTTCCTTCCCCCTACCCCAATCCAGGTGTACGTCACGACCCTAACATGAAGTACGACCTGCAACTGGCCAACCCCAAAGAGTTCTACCATGAAGTCCATCGGCCATCGCACTTCCTGAACTTTGCCTCGCTACAGGAGGGTGAAATCTACAACGCCGATCGTGAGGATATGTATGGCTGAACGGAAAGACTCATTCTATGGGTGGCCCTGTCAGATTTACTCTTGTAAAAAATTTCTCGTCCACACATGTAACTTTTTGGACATTTTAATGTTAAAATTAGACGGACACTCTTGGTATTCCTCCCATATTTCCTTCAGTTTGTTTCCACAGTGACCTCTAGTCAATACGCGTCTTTTTTTTTTTGGTTATACTGTATGTACACGGGACTATAGTGGGCATTTGAGAAGTAAAATGTGGATTTCCCATGACAGTTAATTCCCAAATGCTGTTCTGTGACATTGTTGCTTGGATTTAAATAAAGATGTTTTTTTTATACATTGCAAAGTGCCTTTTATCTTCTTTCACTTAAGTTTCAACCACCTTACAGTGGCTTTGAGTTTCCCCCATAAGTCATCTCGGACAGGCGTCCATCTCCCCATCCATTTTCAGACTGCTTATCCTCAAGAAGGTCGTGGCTGAGTCGAAATCCATCCCAGCTGTTTTTGTGCAAGAAACCTGTTCTACCCTGGACTGATTACCAGACAATCTCTGGGCATGTATAGACTGGCTACCATTCACACTTCTCAGTTATTTTTTGTGACTCATATTCCAGGAAGAAGAAAAATATTTCAAAACGGCCTAAAGCCGCTACAATTATGAGTATTATTTGTATATAAAAGTGTTATATGTACACCGCTGCATGACATTTAAAATTTTAAAGAAATATAGATCAACCTACAATAAAGAATAACTTTCAAAGTGTGACTTCAAAAACAAGAGTTGAGTTTACTCACCCATCGAACCTTTTGAGAATATCTTAATAGTCGATTGCTTCAAATTTCTGTTTTAAGAAGACTGAATGAGGTTGCAAATAGGCCAAAAACTACTAATTTTTCCTTAACTTGATTTTAAAAGTACATGCACGTCGAGAGTGGCATGGTGGCCCAGTGGTTAGTGCGCCGACCAGTGTCGGTGCAGTGCTTGATTCCAACTCTGGCCTCCCTGTGTGGAATTTGCATGTCCTCCCCGTTCCGTCGTGGGTTTTCTCCCGGCACTCCGGTTTCATCCCACATTTCAAAAACATGCATGGCAGGTTAATGGAACACTCTAAATTGTGTGAGTGCGACCGCGGATGGCTGTTCGTCTCTTTGTGCCCTGCGATTGGCTGGCAACCGGTTCAGGGTGTCCCCCACCTGCAGCCCAAAGACGGCTGGGATGGGCCGACCCTTGTGAGGATAAAGCGGATTGGAACATGGATGGATGGATGAATATGTGTCTAATACCGACCAACATACAGAAATGATCAGTGGTGTAGTGGGGATTTTTTAAGTGGGTGTAAGCGATTCGGGGATTTTTTAAGTGGGTGTACGCGATTCTCGGATGTTCTATATATACATACAGAACATCAATCATAGGCTACAACACCAGTTGAACTAACGTTAAATTTAATGTTTTACTACTCCAAAATAATCGCAGGCCAACGTTATTAAGCATAACTCGCATTAGAACAATGATCAACAAACATTTCAATAACCCGCAGACAGTGCAAGGCTAAAACCGAAATAAAAATTGAATGTGGGTGGACGGCGTACCCCCACGTACCACACCCACTACACCCCTGGAAATGATACTTGAAAACGGTCTTTACAAGTGAAGAAACTCGACTTTCACGCTCCAGAGGCTTTACACACACACACGACCTATCACGCAAATGCTCTGCGTGTGCGCGTGTTCGCTCGCGCGCGCACAATGCGCGCTTGTGCTACATTGGTTAGAACAGTGGGCGGATCCAACGGTGTTTTGACTTCAGCTAGCCAGTACTGTACTGTATTTTCATACAGTTTGGGTACACATATCCCAATTCTTTCCTCCTTAATATTTACTTGACCACATGAGCAGGTTGCATTGAAGTCCACACCCCTGACTTTTTTTTTTTCTTCTTTTAAACAATTGATTGCTCCAATGGGCCACCTTTGGTTTATTTGTCGCTGAGCATGACAACCCGCAGCGTTCGACTTCAGACATGGAGCTACCTGCGTCTCACAGCCAAGCAAACGGCAGCGGCTGTTTCGACAAGAACTGCTCGTCTCTCACGGTGGACGACGTCTACGAGATTGCCAAAGTGATCGGGGTCGAGTTGGAGAAGCTCATCGACGGCTACGGCGAGGAGAGCGTGCTGGGCCTGGTGCCCAGGGTGGTGAAAGTGTTGGAGCTTCTGGAGAGCTTCACGGCCAGGAATCACGCACACAAACACAGGGAAGAAGAGCTACTGCGGACCTTCGAGAGCTTAAAGCTGCAGCAAAAGAAATGGGCGGCCAAGGACAACGACGAAGTCAACGAAAATCACGAAACCAGGGTGAGGATATATAAATAACTTTCAACCCGTACACGTAATGGGTCGCTTTCACTTCTGACTGGCGCCGTGTTGAAAATGGTCACACGATTCAGTAACAGAAACGTAATGACCGTATATTACATTCACGTGAACCAGCTACCGCAGATAGCTTGTAACATTATATTACTGTACCAAAGTCAGTTCTGATTTCTTCTTTGATGAAACGAAAGTGCTGTCGTTTAAATATGAAACATTACATTTCTGTAAATACTTCCCAAATGGTCAAAAGTGTCATTAAATTGAAACTACCGCGCTGTTCTTTTACTCTGAAAATTGACTTTTTAAATTAAACTGTACATTTTACGAAAGACAGCATCATCACGTTTACAGCAATGCATTGAATCGAAGCCGCATGGTTACAATTAGCACTAATTAAAAAAAGGGAGGCCGTTACCCGTGTTTCGCTAAATTTAAGTGGTTATTTTAGGGCAAAATAACCACTGCCGTTTCTGTTCCGTGCGGCTTCTATTTGAAAATATATTTTCCCCCCTCATTTTTAAAGATCAAATATTACTTGTGCAGTATAGATAGTCTTAGCAATGTATATAGAGGCTGTCTTTCGACTGTCCTGTCACGTTGTACTTTCATTGTTTATATTTTAGCTATACTACACTTTTATTACACTTACGATGTAGCATTACAATAAAAAAAAAATATAGCAAGACCGGCTGAATGTTGACTGTTCTGCTAATTTCTATTTTTCTTGGTTCTGATACAGTCTCAAGTTGCCGTTTGTATAAAAAATCTGAACGCAGGCAATATTTTGGCATTACTTTGTAATTTCTTTGCTCATATTTCAATTATCCTACACTTCTAGTTACAATGTAAAACACTTAAACATAGGCTACATTTTCATAATGCAGTGACACTTGATAAAACATGTTCACACAAGCTGAATTTAGACTATACTTTGTACTTTTCTTCTTGGTTCTATTACAGTAACACAACTCTTTGGTTACAATGATACTCCATTT
The DNA here is from genome assembly GCA_018466805.1 of Hippocampus abdominalis. Taxonomy (NCBI): domain Eukaryota; kingdom Metazoa; phylum Chordata; class Actinopteri; order Syngnathiformes; family Syngnathidae; genus Hippocampus; species Hippocampus abdominalis. Next base: position 5,424,343 of record CM031703.1, read on the forward strand.
GAACATTTAACGTTCGTTTGATTCCTTTTAAATAGTTTCCTAAGTCTGGCCGCACCTTAAAAACTCTCCAAAGGACGTGTTAATACAAGTTTACAGTTGCTCAAGCTTTATGTATTAAAACCAGTGAAACGATATTTCTGTCCCGTCTGCGATTGTGTCCTGTTCTGTCAAGCAGGAGCAGCAACAGCAGCAGCAGCAGCAGAAGGAGCAACAATGGAGGAGCAAGTGCGAGGAACTGCAAGTTCAAATCCAGCAGCTCCAGGAGGACAACGGGGAGCTGCAGAGCAGGCTAAAAGGCAGCCATGCGCAGGATGGTATGTTGAAGTATGCCACAAAGTAGCATTTTGTGGCATCTGTAGGCAATTCTTAGGGTGTCGTCTGCCTTCTGCTTGACGTCAACAGAGATAGCCCCCAGGTCACCGTGAACCCAAATTGGTCAAGTGGTGTAGAAAATGGCTAGATAGTTGATCGTAAAGGCATTATCTGAAGATGCACATTTCTGTTTTGTATTTTCGTCTATCTGCCTATGTTCTTATTAAAAAAAAAAGAAAAGAACGTTTTTTATCCTGTACCAAGCACTTGCTTAGTCTTGACACATTGAGTACAATTTTTGGTTGGTGTCCACTTGTGATGTGTGTAGATCGCATCCAGCGGCAGGAGCGAGAAGTGATGCTGAAGCTGAAGCAGGTGGTGGACAAGCAGAGAGATGAGCTCAGGTCCAAAGTCCAACAGATCACCACCATCTCCAAGGAGGTGGAGGCGGTAAGCAGACCCTAAACGCTGTGGCTTCTTCGTCTTCTGTTGATATGACATTTTACCCACCAAGTGGGCTACGTTTTGTTTTGATGTTTTTACAGATCCAGACTTGAATCTGGAAAATTTCACATCTTGATTTCTGCAGATTTCAATTGCTTGAACCTTTGCAGAAGTTCGAACCTTCTCAGCTGTCTTATTTGAACTGGTTAAAATAAAATAAAATAAAATAAAATAAATTACAACAAATTTAAATAAATAAATACAATAAAATGAAATACAATTTAAATAAACGAATAAATAAATAAATAAATAAAAAAGACTATTCCTGGGTTTGCGCATCAGGTAACACATTCAAATGATTTCGGCATCCAACTGGCTAAGTGATGGTCCAAATGTAAAGCTCTGGACAAAACATGGCTTGAAATTTAATTTTGAAGTAAAGTGCCCCTCATTATTTCAGCGTTATGAGAGGTGCACACAAAAGCTCAGTGCATCAGTATGTGATGTTAGAAAGGAACCTCAATTCATGACTAAGGCGCTGTGTTAAAGCTAAGATGACAGACTGCTCTTATATTTCCTGGTTTAGGAATCGTTGCACTTTAGACCAGTCTGAACAGGTTTTTCCCCTCCATTTGTGAGCGGGCGGCGTGCTATTTGCACCACATGATGTCAATAGCTGTCATAACTGGGTGTGTGTTTGTTATTCATCTGCTGACTGGCGACCTTCATGACAGGATACTCAAAACACATTTCTCGGTCTGCTCAAATAGATGCTCAGTGATGTAATTTGTGATGACTGTGTTTTGATATTTATTTGGTCTTTTCTGACATTGTTACGACCTGCCGGGCAAAAATGGTTAACCATTTTGTCTTCATTGCTGCACGTGAAGTGTACCGGACTTGACGGACATGTGCTCCCCATGTAGCTCCAGGAGCAGTTGGAACGCTTCATGAAAATGAACGCGGAGCTGCGACACAAGCAGAACGTGCTGCAGACCCAGCTCAAGAGCACGGTGGAGAGAAAGGCCGACATGGAGGCCGACCTGAAAGAGAAAGTCCAAGTGATCGAAAAGCTGCAAGCGCAGATGGACAGAAACCACAGCAACAGCCACGTACAATGTTTATTTTTTTATTCTTCCTCTTTTCTTTTTACAACTGTGCACGCACTGAGAACATATAAAGAACAGTGCTTACAGGTTTGCATAAACGTACAACCTTTGACCATCGGTTATATTGCTAGATTTAAAATGCAAAACGGAATCAGCACACTTATTCTAAACAATTCTAACCAACAGAAGTGAAGTGTAGTTGTGTGAATTAATTAGGTGCCTTTTTGGATCCTTTTCAGTCCAGTCCAAGTCAAGTGAATAGGAAGACAGAGCCTTCAGATGCCCATAAGAATCCTGACCAGCCTTGCTTCACCAAGAAGGAGGTGCGGGATATCATTTTCGAGCGGAATGAGCTCAAAACCAATCTTTTCCTGGTGCAAGAAGAGCTGAATTACTATCAAAGGTATGTCAATTGTCTATTTGTGTCTTTTGCATTTACACGAAGATGCAATCTTTGTTTTCTAGACTGAAATGCAATACCATTTTTTAAAATTCAAGGCCCTAAGATGTCACAGTAGAGCATCTCAGACCAAATTAAAGTCACTGCGTCCCCTTTCTTTGACCTCCTGTTTCTCTTTCTCTTTTCTTTTCTTCTTAAGTACAGGGTTCCCACGGGTCCTTAAAATTCATAAAAATCCATAAAAAAAATAAGTCGTAAAATTATGTTCTTAATTGTCATTAATTTTCAGGGAAAGCTTCTAAAATCAATAAAAATGTATTTTTATTCGAAAATAAATTGAAATGTTATGTTTTCTAAATTTTTCTTAGTGTACTTTATTTGAGAATGAATTCAGGGTTTTTTTTTTCATTTATTTGAGAATGAATTCAGGTTTGTTTGTTTTTTTCATTTTCCTACCTGTGAAACAGGAAAATTCGACATACAGTATGTCAAATAAAGGGTTAGCTGATTGCCCCTAAAAATAAAGATGTGCCCTTCCTTTGGCAGCAATGATTTGAACACCAGCTCAATGATATGTGGCTTTCTGTTCAGCCCGCATATTGCTAAGCGGGCATTAAATCCACCGTGAATCTCGTGCTGAATGGAGAAAAGGTCCTTAAAAAATTGCTACATTAGCCCTCAAAAGTCCTTAAAAGGTCCATAAATAAAAAGCAACTGGAAGAGTGGGAACCCTGAAGTACTTGTTTTTTATCATACCACTAGGGGGCAGCAACACGGAGCAACGTTTGTAGTCCCTCGAAGGTCATCCTCAGCGTTAAGTAGGATGTTTAATGACTAAAATATAATATTTCAGTTGGATTTTTTTGCACATCAAATTGCCCAGTCACATGGAAAGAATCATTTTTTAAAAATGGGCATGAATCGCTGGATTCCTGTCAAGACTGCTCAGAACATACACATTTATGTTAAAGCAGCTTCCATTTGTTCCTCCCTAGGGAGATTCTGAGCGAGGAAAGGTGTCCCGGGTTCCTCATGGAAGCCGTGCAAGCTGCCATTCATAAAAGAAGAAAAGTCATCAAAGCCAAGATGCTTGGAATTCCTCCCCCCGATAGCAGCAGGTAAAGCCTCTTGATCCAACATGATCCCAAAAACCAACTCATCGAAAATGCGCATTTGTGGAAATTTTTCATCACACTGAAAGATATAATCGACATGATTCGAATCAAAAAAATGTGGACGTCTCTTTTAGTGACGAGGAAGAAGACAAAAGCCCTGTGACAGAAGTGGATGGCACTGAAAAGCCAGCGGAGTCACGCATCCGAAACCTGTGAGTGAAATCCACAGCTGTACAAAGCAGAACGTGTTTCCTCGCTTTTTTGCGTGGCCCCGCTGTATCGCACATTTTAGAGTGGGATGTACGTTATGTATTTGCCTGATTCAAGATGCTACTTTGATGGTCACAACCGTCACAATTTATGGTGAAGCAACTCCTCACCGCGTTGGTCTTTTGTGCGTTATTCTCCTCTCCCATTATGATCATGAGCGCTTAGCCAACGCTCCGCTATATTTAGCGTTAATCCCCCGCCCCATTGAGCTGACCTAAGGCCTGTCTGTCTCCGTGCGGTGCAGCTTTGGCTTCCTGACGTGGTCGGGCAGTGGCCGGGGCCCCACCCACATGAGCAACTCCACGTCCGGCTGGGAGATCATCGCGGACTCCGAGGCCAGCGGGGAGCCGCAGCACTAAATGGCCTCCTGAGGCACTGACAGACATGAGAAGTCGGTTGCAAGTTTTTTTTTTTAAAGACAACCCCACTCCCCCCTCCCACCATCACCCACCACCTGCAACTATTTGATCCCACTGCTCGTTCTAATAGATGACTTGAATGTGCTGCTGCGAGCTTTACTGCATTATCGCAAGAATACTATGCAACTGTCAAAAGAGACAGACCCTCTCACATTTTCTTGACCTTATCACATCTCATTTTAAATGCACTCAATTTTAAGTCATGAAAGAACTTCTCCATAGTAGGATGAAGTTCACTTATCTGGAAAACAGTGATCACGAACATATGTTTACATGCATGCATCCTTTATTTCTTTTAGAACCAAAGACTAACCAATGCACGCTTTTTTCAATGAGAAGTGCACTGTAAGGGGTGGGGGGGGGCGGGCATTAAAATTGTAAAGTTGAGCACTTATAAATTCTGATAAATTATAAATTGCGGGCAGCGTGGCTTAGTGGTAGAATGGTCGTTTCCCAACCCAAAGGTTGGTTGTTTGATCCCGGCCAGTGCGACCATGTCGAAGTGTCCTTGAGCAAGATACTGAGCCACCAGTTGCTCCTGATGCTGCGTCATCAGTAGGTGAATGAGGTAAAAGTGTAAAGCGCTTTGAGTACAATAATAATTTAGCCGCACTACTGTTTTAGCAACTTTTATTTCATTCGGGGAATTTGAACTCAATTGTGATGAGGTATCTTCCTTCATTTAGCAGCCACGGTATTTTAACCCCATGGGCCTTAAACTGCTGCTTGAATTGCTTAATGTGCTGTATGCTTGTATGTCTTCGGAAGCTATTCTCGCAAGGATTTATTTGGATTTTGTACAGAAAGTGAAGCAGTGTAATGAGTCGAAAAAACAAAGCATATTTTATGGGTTACTTCACTTTTTTTAGACGATGGAGAAAAAAAAACTATATTTATGTGTAAAATATATATCTATATTTGCCATAACCCTAACTCCCAACGCCTAACTGCTTTGAGATGAGGATGAATATGGACTTTTGTGGCAAAACGGAGCATGTCCACTCCTACAGGTTATTTCTGCAGTGCTATGCAGCCTTTATTTGGATTCCAGACATGCACGCTCATGGTGTTGGCAAACAATCCAGTTGGAACACAGTCTAATGCACGGGTGTCAAACTCAAGGCCCGGGGGCCAGATCTGGCACAGCACGTCATTTTATCTGGCCCGCGACAGCAAATCAAAGATCCCAACTTTCATGATGCTTCTTAAAATCGCTGCCAAAATTTAAAATCCTCATTTATAATAAATAAAAGTGATACTGTTGTAAACATTTTCTTGTTACCAAACCCCTCATTACAGAAACAATTGGGTTTCAGTCATAACGGCCCTCCAAGGGAAACTTAACTAAAATCTGGCCCGCGACAAAAATGAGTTTGACACCTTTGGTCTAATGCTTACAAACACATTCAATTTCTTGGTTAATGCTCTTGAAAAAACATTGGTACTTGCAAATTGTATTTAGAGCAGGGGCGGGCAACTCCGGTCCTCAAGTGCCGTCCCTCCTCCAACACAGCTGATTCAAATGAGCAGGATCTTCTGCACAGCCTGCCGGTGAGCTGATGTATTTTATGCTGGTGCCATGTATGTAAATAGATATTTGAGATGACAACAACAAAAAGCTCAGGCTCAAGTGATCATCACTTTTAGTTGTGAAGTGAATGATATGCCAGTCACAAATTCAATCTGCCTCTGTTGCGCACAGCAATGCTTGGCCAGTGAGCGCAAGTAGGACCACTCAATCCTTACACAGTCATTTTCCTTCCAATTGCATTTACTGTTTGTTTTTTTTGTAAGGATGTATTTTATTTCTGTCAAAAGAAATGGAATTACATTTGAATGCAAGTGTGACAAAAAAAAAAGATGCTGACATTTCTGTGATACTGACACATTGATAATTAAAGTCTATTTAACACATAGGGGGTTTGCATTGGAAATAAATGTAATTTAACCACCGATGTTTTAGGCGCCACCGCAAGGCAGTGCAGCTTTATTCATTCATTTAAAACGCAGACTTTATTAATGGTTTTCACAGTCTCTACAAATACAGGTACTGTACTGTATGTCTTTGTCCGTCTCCGTGCCTTCTCTACTTCCGTTCCACTCGAGAGGCGTTCACGGCCGCCTCCGAAAAACGTAAATTAAAGATTACTTCAATGAAACTACGAAGAAAATCAAGCTAGTTAATCACAATTTTCTGTTTTGGTGTATTATTGTCAATTTTCGTAGTTTAAGTACAGTAATAGTTCATTTACGTTTTTCAGAGGTGGTCATGAACGCCTCTCGAGTTGAATGGAAGGAGCGTACCACCATCTAGTGGAGGCATTGTAGATTGCGCCTCATAATGCGATGCGTCCAATGTATGAAAATAAATGACTAAATAGCCATTCATTGAAGGTGCGCCTTATAACCCAGTGCGCCTTTTAGTGTGGAAAATACGGTACAATGGACTTAAAATAAAACAATCAAGGTAAATTTAGATTTCAAATGAAGGGGACTGCATTGAATGCCTTGCAAAGCCAAGTCCAACTCTTCAATCGCATTTGATTTCAAATCCATTGTTGCTTTGGCCAAATATATCGGAACCTACCTCTCTGTATTTCATCAGCTGCGATTACACTTGCCGGTGAATGAAAACACACATGCTGGCCGGGGTGGGTCATCTCCTGGATGATGGGACCCGTGTAGCTTCTGGGAACAGCAGCAGCATTTGGGGTTGTGCGCTTGTGTAACGTCAGCGAGTCACCGCTGATGTGTGCGGCCCCCATCTTTAAAAAGCTTCATCTGGCTGAATAGAAGGAAGCGGCTTCAGCTTCCCCAGGAAATGGGAAGAGGAAACCCGGTGGCTCTGACCCCTATGCAAAACGGCCACAGGACGACTCGGTGTGGAGAGAGAACGAGAAACAAGGGAAGGGTGGAGGGTGGATCTCGTTAAACCGAGACACTTGAAGGGAGACATTCCAAAGAGATATTTGCAGAAGATGAAGCTTCTCCTCACAACTCTGACTACTTTATGCTGCTGTTGGCTGTCTTGCTCGCTCACGTTGGACTCTGCTGGAAGGAATGTCTGCCACAACCCCAGGTAAATCTTGAGTTCAGTATGCGAGAGAGTGATAAGGGCAGGTGACAATGTGTTTATAAGCACGCAATGGAGTTGACTGGTGGTCATGCGGGTTCAGAGCTCTCTTGTTTGTCTCCTTTATGAGCCTTTGTTAAACGTCCACTCTATCGAGCTAATTTAGTTTATGAACACTTTTACAGGGATCCATCCACCCTTGTGTGCTGCACAGGCTGGCGTCAGGATGGAAAAGAGTGCACAATACGTGAGTTTCAGCATACCTATAAACATTTTTGTATGTTTACGTTCTTTGCATAGGCTTTGGTTGTAGTGGTCTCCTTCATATGTTTTGTGTGTGTGTGTGTGTGTGTGGGTATACAGCCGTTTGTGAGGGTGATCAGGCCTGTCTGAAGGATGAGCTCTGTGTCTATCCTGGAGTTTGTCGCTGCCCACCAGGCTACTATGGAGCTCACTGTAAAACAGGTGAGTACAGGCGAACAACAGTGAATATTTTCGACGGAGAAATGTTAGATTTGGAAGGTATTTTTTTTAATCAATATTACATTCATTTAAATTTTAAATGAATGTAATATTGATTAAAAAATACCTTTTACATTTTAAATGAATGTAATATTAAAATTAATATAAAAATAAATATGAATAAATATATATGCAAATATACTATAAAAATAAATATTACATGCTATATTAAAATTCATATAAAAATAAATATAAATAAATATATATGTAAATATACTATAAAATAAATATTACATATAATATTAAATAAAATAGTAAATATAAATAAATAAATAAAATAATAAACGTTAATAATGAAATGAAAAATTAGAATGTGTTGTGTTATTAATGAGTTAAATGATTTATTTGATGAATTTAAAAAAACAAAACACTTTGATTCGCTCCTCTTTCATCTATAACTGCTTCAGACAACAAAGTGTATGCAGGAAATTGGTTACGATTGCACGATTGTCTGTGTCTCATGTGTTGTCTTGTATTATTTTGTCATTTTTTTGGTTAACTTTTCTTTTGATGGCGGCGCGGACACCCGCAGCGGCTCCTCTTGTTTCTTGTTTTATGTTGAGAGGGAAGAAATGTCATCTTTTGACAATAACGTTGTATCCAATCCAATCCAATCCAATCCAATCCAAATGATTTTGCAATATTACACACACATTTTAACATGGAAAAAAAAATCCATCTTCTGTACATTTGATGTGTCCGTTTAAAAAAAAAAAACTATGGCCACCCCTTTTCATCATTTGCATATAAGGGTAATTGAAGAAATATTCACCTTTAAGTAATATTCTTAAATGATCAAACTTTCATTTATAGGGCCACGCATGACAATTATGTTTAATTGGCGTTCGATTTACAAGGTCTCGTGGATCCAAAAGGTTCCAGGCCCTGTGCTTTAAGAGGTTATTCATCTCATAGTTTTTTTTCTGCCATTAAGGTCAAAAAGTCCCGTGTTCTTTTTTCCAGAATGTCCTCCAGAGTTTTGGGCATCAGACTGCCGTCAAGTGTGCCCGTGTCACCCACACGGCCGCTGTCACTCTGTCACGGGCGAGTGCACCTGCAACCCGAACCGCTGGGGTCCTCTGTGTCAATACACCTGCAAATGCGCCCGTCACGGAGTCTGCCACCCCGTGTACGGAAACTGCACCTGCGACGAGGGCTGGTGGATGTCCACTTGCATCAAACCTTGCCAGTGCGTCCCCGGGGGTTCCGTGGGTCCTGGCTGCGATCAGCTGACGGGCCGCTGTCAGTGTCACAAAGGACACTGGGGGCTGAAATGTCCCGCCACTTGCAACTGCTACCTGTCGCAGTGCAACCAGCGCACCGGCGTGTGTGAGTGCGAGGCCGGCTGGTGGGGGCCCAGCTGTGACCGGCGATGTAATTGTGACCTCACACACAGTCGCTGCGACCCTGCCACCGGGCAGTGTTTGTGCCACCCGGGGTACGAGGGCGACTACTGCAACCAGCCGTGTAAACCCGGGATGTTTGGCAGCGGGTGTAAAATGAGGTTTGTGTGCACAGAGTTCCCAAAAATGGTGCAGTTTTTTCATTCCCGGCCGTCATATTACATCACATCTGCCCTCTTCTTGTACCCTCCCTCCTCAGTTGTGGACGGTGTCAAGGAGATGAAGCGTGTTCCCCCACAGATGGCGCATGTGCGGCCTGTGAGACCGGCTGGAATGGGACACGGTGCGACCGCCTGTGCCTGTCTGGTTACTATGGCAACAACTGCCAGGAGACGTGCCCGCGGTGCAGAAACAACGAGCCCTGCGATCCCAAAAGCGGAGAATGTTGGAGCTGTAATCCGGGATGGACAGGACCCAGGTTTGTGCATTCAGGGATCAATAATTTTTAAAAGTTTAATACAGCAAAAACCTATGACATTCAATACAAAGAGATGATTTGAATTGGCTTGGTAGTGCAAAGTACGATCCAATGAAAACTACAACAACAATTATAAACATATTATGAATAAAGTACCACACCCACAACTCTTGTTTTGGACCTCATTCGAGTTTGCATTTGTTAGGGAATGACATGCTCGTAAGTAAATAACTTACCAAAAAATGTGTATGCAGTTCTCAGTGTGTTGGATAATATACCCAAACATGCTTCCAAACATATAAGGTGATTGAGGCGTGAATTAAAAAGTGGGTCATCATTGCTTCACTTGCCAGGTGCAAGGAGGTCTGCTCGAACAGGACGTATGGAGAGGCTTGCCACTTCCTGTGCAGCCCATGTTACCATGGTGACTGCCATCACGTGACAGGAAAATGCGTCTGTCGGCCGGGCTTCCAGGGGGAGAGGTGAGCTGCATTTCACTACACAGATGCACACAAAGTCATGGTGATGTTGCCTTCCATCAAATTCATCCACAATTGTGCTTCAATTCAATCACACACACATCACAGCGATATATTGTTCCTATGAGGGGGAGAAAAAAAATTATATATATATATATATATATGCCCTGCGATTGGCTGGCAACCAATTCAGGGTGTCCCCCGCCTACTGCCCGAAGACTGCTGGGATAGGCTCCAGCACCCCCCGCGACCCTAGTGAGGATCAAGCGGTTCGGAAAATGGATGGATGGATGGATATATATATATATATATGAAATAAATCTGCTTATTTATTTTATATATATTTTATATATTTAGTATATATATATATATATATATATATATATATGAAATAAATCTGCTTATTTATTTTATATATATTTTTTATTTATTATATATATATATATTTTATATATATATATATATATATATATATATATATATATATATATATATATATATATATATATAAAATAAAATAAGTACTGTATATAATTCTGGAAAGGTGAGATCATTCCAATTCTGGTGGTGACTCAGAGACTCTATTTTACTGTGGAGACATGACATCATTTTTTTCCTCCCCATCATTTTCAGTTGTAACGACAGTTGCTCCACTGCACAGTTTGGCCTCAACTGTTCCTCAGCTTGTAACTGTGGCGAAGGCGTGAGATGCCACCCGGTCACCGGTGCCTGCCCTAACAGTATGTCCATCCAGCAATTCATATATTCAGTCATCCACCCATATGAATGAGTTTGAAAAATGAGTGTGTTTTTGTGTGTGTGTGTGTGTGTCTGTGTGTGTGTGTCTCAGGTGGCCGAGGTGCTCTCTTGGCCGGCCTGCTGCTTCCTCTACTCCTGTTGCTCCTCGCTGTCCTCTGCTGCTGTCTGTGTTGTGGAGGAGGTCCGGCAGACGACAAAGACAGGTCAGGATCAAGTGAACACACATCAGGGACGTGCGGTCAGGGGAGGCAGGTGAGGCAGAGCCTCACCTCTGAATTCGCATTGCATTGCGCAATCAGAGGTGAGGCATTGCGCAATCAGAGGTGAGGCAATGCGCATTGCATTGCGCAATCATCACAAACTGGGTCGATACATGCAACTGGCTCCTGCCGCTTGCCGTATATCCGCATGTCGCAAATATAACGTTGAGCCAATTGAATAAGCGACCCTTTTTGCTGGATATATTTGTAAATCTGACACGAAAGGAGTCAGCGCCTCACCAACCATGAACCTCACCGCACGCCACTGACACACATCCAGTGCACATTCAAAGACAACATAACTGTGGATTAATATGATTTTTTTTTCACTTGTTAGTCCATCCATCCATCCATTTTCCGAACCGCTTGATCCTCACTAGGGTCGCGGGGGGTGCTGGAGCCTATCCCAGCAGTCTTCGGGCAGTAGGCGGGGGACACCCTGAATTGGTTGCCAGCCAATCGCAGGGCACACAGAGACGAACAACCATCCACGCCCACACTCACACTCACACCTAGGGACAATTTAGAGTGTCCAATCAGCCTGCCATGCATGTTTTTGGAATGTGGGAGGAAACCGGAGCACCCGGAGAAAACCCACGCAAGCCCGGGGAGAACATGCAAACTCCACACAGGGAGGCCGGAGCTGGGATCGAACCCGGTACCTCTGCACTGTGAAGCCGACGTGCTAACCACTGGACTACCGGGCCGCCCTCACTTGTTAGTTACAACATCAAATTGATGGATGGGTATTATCGAGTTTGTTATTAAAATAAAATGCATTAAAATGTAAAAAGTCCGTCAAAGTACTCCAGTAATTGTCCGTGGTTGACATATTCAATCAGGCGTCTTTAACCCCCATGCAGTAATTATCCCAAAATTGGACATTTTGGACACTTTGGACGATTTTGGACTGTTGGACAAATGGACACCACAGACAAAACAGTGAAAAATAACTCCACGAAGCTGACATTTTGCATAGGATGTATGTCTATGTCTTGGCAAATTCCCACTGAACATTTTGAGGGGTTGAAAGTGAAAAAAAAATTAAAAGTGACAAAAGTTGTTGCACATTGGAAGAGGGACATTTTTGGGACGTAATACCCGTCCTGCAGCCGCTTAAAAATACTGCATGAGGGTTAAGTGTAAAGCCATCGCACAATCAGCTACAGTTCCCTTCTTTTTGCCAGCATGACGGTGGCAGATGGAGGACTGTCAGTGCGGATGAAATATCACGTCTACAGTGTCTTGGCGAACATTGGTGCCGCCCTACCCTGCATCTCTGACTGGTCCTCTGGCCTCCCTCGGGTCACTGGTTAGTTTTCGTCATTATAAAAAAAAAAAAAAAAAACCCCCGCTCTTGTCTCCTTTCAAAACACCTGCACTGCATATGTGACGTTTAAATGCTAACAGTTGCATATTTCCACACAGTGTCTCACCACGACCCAGAGCTGACCTTCAACCACAGCTTCATTGAGCCTCCTTCATCCGGCTGGGTGACTGAAGGGTCGTCCTTCGACAGTGACGAGGAGGAGGGGGAGGCTCTTTACTGTGTCCCCCCGAGAGAAGGTACTTCACGTGATCTTTCATCAGTGCTAAGATGCAAATCTCCTCTCACTCTTTTTGACAGACGTTCCAGGAATGGAGGGTAGCCACTTCCAGGAAATGAGCTCCAAGTGCAACATGCTCTTGGACCCGTCGGGCTTCAGCAGCGAGGACGTGACATCCCCCTTTGACATCCCCCGAACCTCCAGCATTGCCAAAGCCAAGCGGCCGTCTGTCTCTTTCGCGGAGGGCACCCGCTTCAACCCCAAGGAAAGGCGCGGCTCCGCTCACGACGCCGCCGCATCTTTGTCCGGGCACCCTCGCAAACCCAAATCAAATTGGGGGGTGTTGACGCTCTCTGCCGGACCGGACGAAGAAGATGGAGGTGATGCTAAGGAGACGGAAGATGGCGTAGTCGTTCAAGTAACAGATCGCCAAGATTTGAGCTGTGAGGTCGTGGACCAGGTGGATGATAGAAACTCGAGCAACACAACTGCATCAGGACAACGACGTACCGTACCCAACACAGCTGCTCAAAATAGAGCTTCGGATCATCAATCCGGCGTCTCAAACAAAGTCACCACAGTGTACGTGACGGTGGGGAAGACGGGAAAGCCAGCGTCCAAGCCGGAGCCGAGTTCAGAAGGCCCCGTTCAGGCCGTGTTAAGGCGACTCGGAAGTCTCCAGAGACAAAGAGAGCAGGGGCCTGGCAAAAGCAAAGCCAAGGTCACAGAAGCTTTCCCCAAGCCTCCCAGGAAGAAACTCGGAGCTCGGAGGAGTGTGTGGGAGCAGGGCGGGCCTTCAGGGGTCGAGCCCGCCATCAGTAAACCCGTGAGGAGAAAACACGCCACACAAAACGACCCCCAAATGGCTTCCACCGACGCGGGGTCATCAGAAAGCATTCCTCTCAAAAGACCGCTGTCGTCCATTTTGAAGAGCGTTCCGGAAGTGGCGTCGGCTGACTTTCATGGCTCATTCGGAAGGCAGGGACATGAGCCCAGTGGGGTGCAAACTGAAAGCAGTTACTTGACTGTGGGGCCAGCAGAGGACGCTGCTACTCTGAGTGACGTCGGGACCGTCGACGGTGAAGCGGGGAGTGTGAAAGATGAGCCGTGCTATGAAAACGTCATGATTACACACTCGTATACCTCAAACACAAACGCATAAGAGTACTGGAATCGAATGCTTTGGCGGCTTTTGGAGTATATTTACAAACGTAACACGCATGTATACATGGAGATTAGTAATACGCAACATACATTGTACAGTAAGCACTTTGTCATTGTTCTGCCCACAGTAAAAGTTTCGGGCCATTTCATTAATAGTAATTATGTTTTGAATATTCATTAGTTATCGCGGTGCATTGTGGGTAGCAGACGCCAGGTTTCGTCAGACGAGCCGTTAGAAAGCCCGACAGTGGTCGTTGCAACTGGTCCTCCATCGCGATAACTAATGAATATTCAAAACACAATTACTATTAATGAAATGGCCCGAAACTTTTACTGTGGGCAGAACAGTCATGATCAGTTTTTTAGTTCTAGATTCTGGGAGTCTTTAATTTTGGCAACACAAACCGGAAGTACCTAGTCCAGTGAAGACCGCATGGTTTCGTGCTAGCTGTTGACATCATTTATTGTTTTCTTCTTGAGTATATGCCTTGGAAAGCATCGTCTTTTTTACTATTCTGCCCTACTTGTCCGTGTCCGAGACGTGAACAGATAGACAGATAGCGAACATAAGGAAAAAGAAAACTAAAGCTCCATCTCAACATTTGGATTCTTGGTCTCTTTTTTAATTGTTCGCTATCTGTTCACGTCTCGGACACGGACAAGTAGGGCAGAATACACTTTATATGAATCTAGAAATAAACAGTCATTTTTCATATCACCGAAACATTGACACAGCGGCAAAAGAACGGTGCAGCAAACTAATGTCTTTACTCTTACAGATAAACACAAACACGTTAATATTGTGAAAAAGGTGAGTCGCCGGTGGATGATTTAAAACAACCCATAACTAATTTCTCCGACAGATATTGTCGGAAGATGACATCCACATCATTTCAGATGAATATTTTGAAGCCTTTTATTGGCCAATGAAACGTGTAAATGGACAGACTACTCATTGTAAGGCAGAAGCATATGATTTGAGTCTTTACACCCAGAAACAGTACCTCCGAAGCTTTTGCACTGCGTTATGATGTAATGCCAGTAAACAAAGCGAGTCAGCTAGACTTTGGACTTTAGATCATCTTCAGTATGTGTTCACGCTGACAAGCAAGCCAGTTATGTGTTACACTGAACCCATCTCACGCAAATCGAATGTGAATGTCCAATCTAAAAATGTCTCCGCTTACTACTTCTCAGCTCCTGCTGTGTCTGTGCAGCCGAGCCAGTACTTGGCGATGGATCTGGGATATGGAGGCATGGCCGGGTCCACTCTCTTGGTGCTGAGGTCCACTCGGTAGTATTTATCTGCACATCAGAGGGGAACAAATGTTTTTATTGACAGCCATAAAATACACAGACCTATTCCGGAAGTCAGCGTGACATGAATTGCCTCGATCGCAAACCTCTGTGTACCCAAACTCCAAAACCTAAAGCACCATAGCTTCAGAATATTATTTTGCTCAGCCTCTTGCTGTCTCGTTTCTCATGAATGTAAAATCAAAGAAGTGAAATCTTGTAACTCAACAAGGAAAAAAAAAAGCTTCCATCATAAAAAGCATTAAACGAAAAGATAATTTGAACTGTCATTCCAATTGTAAAAATGAGTTACCCAGTAATAATATTAAAAGGGAAAAGCAATAAAGCACCAAGTGGCAACTTTGATGACAAGTTATCCGTGTTGTACATGCACCTCACGTGTGTCACACGTGTCACATTGTTACTGGTAATTGTCATACAAGTAAATCAATGTGAAATGAACTATTTAGATGTCAACATCAATCGACTCATGTTTTCAGAGTGTAAGTAACAATGTGAAAGGCTGACACACCAAGAAGAAACTGAATGCATTGCCTAAATAATTGGAAATTCTTATTTCAAATCAGCTCTCACCATTGGAGTGAATAGAAATGTCATTAATCCGTCCCAGCACCTCCAACATGTGTAACATGTATATAAAAAAAAAAAAAAATTGCACTCTACATTTGTGTGAGTTATAAAAACAGTTGTAACTTAATCAAATACGATGTAAAGCATACCTCCTTTGAAGAAGTAGACGCTCTGTACGGGCAGACTCCGCCCGTAGGACCTGTCATTCCTGTCGTCGAAGTTGCCTCTGTTGTTCTGCCGGTAGCCGTCTCTGCGTCTGTCCTGGTCCCAGTCCTGATCCCAGTGTCTGCTCCGGTCTCGTCCCAGCCTCTCCTCCATCTCCATCCTCCTCTGAGCCAGCCTCAGGCCCATGTCCATCCCCCTCTCGGCAAACTGCTGTCCCATGCTCATGCCCCTCTCGGCTATGGATTCCCAAAAGGGCGAGCGATTCCACCTCCTTCGCCCCCACTGCTGACCATACCCCCTATTGTATTGCTGTCCATACTGCTGACCATACTGCTGGTCCCGGTCCCAATGTCGACGAGGAGGGACGTAGAGTCGTCCAGCCATGACAGCATCCACAGGTGACTTGAGACCCTTCCAGTCTTTGTCAATGAAGTGGTAATGGCTGTGATGCTGGGGCACTTAAAAACACATCAGACACAGGAATCCAATTAGACATACCACCCACACCTCATTAAAAAAGAAAAAAAAAACATTAGTACTGATACAAAGCAGAGACGTATTTGACATGAAACCAATTTACTTCCAGCGTAATGTGCCCTTGAGCAAGGCACTGACCTGACTTCCGAATTATGATGGAAATTATGTTTTTCTGAGATATTTATATTGTAAATAGTCCATGTAAATGTTTGCTTAAAAACAATCGAAATTATTCTCTAACGATTGATGACTCGCAAATTAGGCTGATTGCTATTTTCATAGAACACTACATAGGGCGGCCCGGTAGTCCAGTGGTTAGCACGTCGACTTCACAGTGCAGAGGTACCGGGTTCGATTCCAGCTCCGGCCTCCCTGTGTGGAGTTTGCATGTTCTCCCCGGGCCTGCGTGGGTTTTCTCCGGGTACTCCGGTTTCCTCCCACATTCCAAAAACATGCATGGCAGGCTGATTGAACACTCCAGATTGTCCCTAGGTGTGAGTGTGAGGGCGAATGTTCGTTTCTGTGTGCCCTGCGATTGGCTGGCAACCGGTTCAGGGTGTCCCCCGCCTACTGCCCGAAGACAGCTGGGATAGGCTCCAGCACCCCCCGCGACCCTAGTGAGGATCAAGCGGTTCGGAAGATGAATGAAAGGATGAATGAGTATATATATATATATATATACAGTATTTAACTATGTATATATATTTAAATATACAGTATATATATCTATATCTCTCTCTATATATAAATATATATCAAATATATCATCAAATATATATTTAAATATATATCTATATATATAGATATATATTTTTTAATTATTAAATTAAATTATTATATATATATTAAAAAAAAAATATATATATATATATATATATATATATACATACAGAAAAGAAAATGATTGCCTAATCATTTGGAATTTAGTACGCAGCGAGAGTGGTGAGGAATCACGACACGAGAGTACACCTTACTGTCTGCGAAGAGATCACTGAAAAATCTCTCGTTGTTCCTGGAGTACATGTTCGTGTAGCGTCTGAAGAGCGTGGATGGAGACCTCTCAGACAAGGTGACACACTCCTCGTGGGACGGCTGGTGCAAAAACTCATAGACGTAATACTGGTCCGCTGATGACGGCAGCAAGAAGAGGCAAAAGATTTCAACGGCTGCGTATGACGTGATTACAAGAAGCCCTTAAAAAAAAAAAATCCTGCTCCACCTTTGAAAAAATACACCCTTTCTCTGCCACTGTGGCTGTGAGCGGGGAGGGCGAAGGCGCCGTCCATGTGATCCGGAATATTGTCAAAGCCCACGCTGATTTCCCGGGGATAGTCTTCATCCAGCACGCCGTTGTCAAATCTCCAGTACTTGTTCCCCTGTTGGAATTTATTTCAGGGTGAGCGCTCTTTGTACGCCGATTTTACTTCCTGTTTGGAAACAAATGCTGCAAATTCTACTGAGGGCCCCAATAAGGCTTGGGGTCCGCTCTGCGTACCTTAAATATGTATGTCTTCCCGTGGCAGTTGACCCTGGTGAAAGCGGCATTGATGGGCCCGCTGATGCCCCACACGTCCTTTATGAGCTTCGGATAGCCAGGAAGTACAGTCTGCTGGTCCAGCTCAAAAAAGTACTCGCCTGCAAACAAGGACAAGGATGACTACTGTCAAAATTGAAAAATCATATTGATAGATTCACGAAAAGGATCTGGCTCACTGCCTTATTTTTATGAACAATGCCTTGAAAGACAAGATGCTATCGTAACCATACATCCGCACAAGCTGGTCTCTCGATAACCACCCAACAAGGTCAAGGGACTGTTTATGTTTAAGTGCGACTCACCTCTAAAGGCAAAGATGGAGCCATTCTTCAACTGCATGAAAGCGTCAAAGGGCCTGCCGCTACACTTTTCAGCATCACGGTCAGGAGCCACAGTGGTGCCAGGTGTCATGGCGGGTGTGGTAGGAGGTGCGCTTGTCTGAGCTGCTGCATTCATGATTTCGGTGCTACTGGGGCGATTGAATGATGGCGGCACAGTTGTTGTTGGAGGCCCCGGAAGAGGCTTGTTCATAACTGATGTGACTTCTGGTCGCTGTTGAGGTTTGTGGGCAAAGTCAGCGATGGGCAGCAGAGTGGACGTTGTGGTGCTTTCAAGATCATCTTCATCGTCTTCCGCCAACTCGAATGTGTCCCCACGAGCTGAGAGGAGAGAGAGTAAAAGCATGCTTTTGTTTTTTTTTTAAATGATGTAAAATTTTGGCTTCGCTCGCAAAGGCGGGGTGGGGGGCGGGGTGGGGGGGGGGGGTTCATACCCGTCATGCCACAAATGGCCTCAAAGTCGATGCAGCAGCTCTTGTAGTACTTGCACATGGTGTCGCACTGGCACTTCTTCCCGGAGTCAAAGCCGTTCTCACAGCGGCCCATGCATGACTCTTTGGGTACGAAGAAGTCAAGTGAGGACATGAAAAATCATTTCAAAGTTTCCCCCTCCCCTCAAGATAAGAATGTTTCAGGTCATGGCATTCAGGCCAAAAAAACCTGCTTGTTTGCTTGTTTTTACAATCTTTTCTCTGAGATCTCCAGACAGTACCTTGGACTTTCGTTTCTTGGTTTTCTGGGTTTTAGCTTTGGCATTTGCAGCTATTGGACAAAGTCTACCTCAGGTGTTCTCTTGTTAAGTTGTCGAAACATGTCAAGAATGTTGAGTGGAAACAGGATGTACGTTAACTCAATCCAGCCTGACACAGTGTCAAAATTGGCCATCTGTTAGGCTTAATCAAATTTGCTACAATGTCAAAAATAAATCATTGTGTCATGACAAGGCACCATTCTTAGGTATCGCCATCCGTCCATCCATTCGCGACACATTTTATGCTGTTCAGGGAGACTCCATCCTGAATTGGGCATCTACATTTAGAGACCAAATCATTCACGAGCACAATCAGTTACTGATGAGGAACTGAACCTGCAACTTAGTCAGGCGAGTGAACCACTTCGCCTTTCTGTTGATGAAACACATGCAGGCTTGGCTGAGATCTTGGAACAAAAGATGCTCCAATGGAGTATTAATTATAGGGTGCGCACACTGACCGCAACCAGTTTATTGTATATTTTATTCTCCCTAACAGATATAACATATTATTTGCCTTGGAGGTTAGAGGTCACAATGTTTTTGAAAGGTTATCATGGTTTTATTTATTTAGATCAGAGGTGTCAAACTCAAGGCCTGGGGGCCAGATTCGGCCCACCATGTCATTTTATGGGGCCCGCTAAAGCAAATCTGGGGTGTCAAATTCCATGATGCTTACTAAAATCTGTAGCGAAATGCCAAATTGTTATGTGCAATAAATAATGTTGAGATTTTGTCATCATTTTCTTTGTCATCATTTTGCTACCCTGTTGACACTCACTTGAGCAATAATTGAACAAACAACAAACAAATAGTTGTATGATTTCAAAACTAGTAAGCCACCAATTATTTTTTTATGTACAAGTAATAATACGTTGTGACGATGAAACGTTAATTCTGTTTTTGTCATCACAGCCCGCAGAGGGAAGACGTAACTCCAAAGTGGCCCTCAACAAAAATGAGTTTGACACCCCTCATTTAGATAAACAAATCCATAACTTAGCCGTGTTCATTTTGACCACCCACTACAAATCAGATCAACACAGATAATCTATCCCATCTGATGTCGGGGGGGAGAGACGGATTACACCAAACAATTTCAGTGCAACGGATATAATGTCCTCTGTAGTTTATGTTCACCTTTTCTTTGAATTGCAAATGTAAATCGCGGTTGTACTCACCGTCTGCAGCGATGGTCTGAGCGACGAGAGCAAAGAACACAACGGCCCACAGACTCATGTTTCCTCTGCAGTGGGAGAGGGCAGAATGAGACCGAAACGATGGACCGTGTGCTCCCAATCATTGGAAACATGTGTCAGTCACCCCACTTCCAGGGTTTGCTTTGGCCAAGCTCGGCTAAATAAACATACAGAGAAGCAGATCAATACAAAAGTAGCATGTTGATGTTTATGACAATGCTGTTTGAAATCCTACTTTTGTTCTACTGTTCATGTTTGGAGTCTCTTTACCATGCACTTTATTATCAGCATGTTACTTACTGCTTGAATGAGGCCGAAATTCGATGGGTTTGTAGTATGGGTAAAAATAGGTTAGGAAACTACTTGCGTCCCACAAACCAATTTGTCACCAACACGGTCATCTCGTTTCGACGGATCAATTATTGAAAATGGATGGCTTATACAGTGTTCGTGACAATGCAGTAAGTGTACAGTTTGCCTGGCATTAGAGCCATGCTACGCATATTATTTATGCGTTTCCTACAGCGCTTGTCCTCATTTGTGTTGTGGGTGACCCCATCCTGGGTGACTCTGGGTCGAGAGGCGGCGTACACTCTGCACGGGTCTCCAATCAATTATAAACCATGGCATTAATATCAATCGATGTTGATCTCCTTTGAATTTGGATCACACGTGCATTTAGTTCTGATCGCGTTAACTTCATCTATATCTGAAATAATTGCTTTTTTATAATACAACAATATTTTTTTGAAGATAAATGTAATCATTCATTATTTTCAAAGTTTATTGTAAAGTTGAAATCATGCAATAAATTACTGCAACCAAATATGTGATTATAATTATATATATATATATATATAATTATATATATAATTTATAATATATATATATTATAAATTATATATATCCATCCATCCATTTTCCGAACCGCTTCATCCTCACGAGGGTCGCGGGGGGTGCCGGAGCCTATCCCAGCAGTCTTCGGGCAGTAGGCGGGGGACACCCTGAATTGGTCGCCAGCCAATCGCAGGGCACACAGAGACGAACAACCATCCACGCTCACACTCATACCTAGGGACAATTTAGAGTGCCCAACGAGCCTGCCATGCATGTTTTTGGAATGTGGGAGGAAACCGGAGCACCCGGAGAAAACCCACGCAAGCCCGGGGAGAACATGCAAACTCCACACAGGGAGGCCGGAGCTGGGATCGAACCCGGTACCTCTGCACTGTGAAGCCGACGTGCTAACCACTGGACTACCGGGCCGCCCTAAATATATATATATATATATAAATATATAAATATATATATATATATATATATTATTTCTCCATTGGAAAAAAAATAAATGTGGTCCTTGAGCACGTTTTCTCACCCATAAGGCGGCTAGATAGATAGTTATTCAGATAGATAGATAGATAGATATTGATGATGACATGAATATTATATTTGCTGGTGCGTCCAGTAGAGGGCCAGCCTGCTTCTTTTTTTTTCCAAGCTCTGCTTAGTTGCAGGAGAGAGGAGAGGGGGGGCTGCTTCTTTTAATAGAAGCTACGTCCCGGTTGTTTCCACGAGCTGCGGGCGGTGCAAAGTGCGACCTGAGCAATTCTCCGGAGGACGCAGCAGGCAAGCAGGCAAGCAACTCGCGGATGCTGCGGAGTGCTGCTGAGCGGTGCCAATGCCGTGACAGGTCATTTTCTGTAACTGTTGGAGCGGTGTTTATTTGTTTTCTTCGGATTTGAGTCTCCTTTCACGGAAGAAACAAAGCGCGCGTCGATGGTGAGAAAGTGTGAGAACAACACACTTGACAGCAGGAGCAGACAAAAGGACCCGCGGTGTATTTGATACTTCATTTGCATACGAGCTTCTTATCATGTTATGATTATTTTACATCTTGGAGGATTTAGGACGAATCGATGCAAAGTTGTTCATTGAACAATTTGGAGGGAAATTGTCACTTGGGATTAATACCAGAGGCCTTGTTTGTTTGCTATTAACGAACTGGACCGAACACGTCACCCAATCCGATGCTCTTGTAAACAAAGCCAGTCACCCTTGCTTCTGCCGGTAGATGCTCTTTTCTCTCACCTTCTTCCTGTGGAGGCTCTACAGACATTTGTCCGTCATGTTCAGCTCAGATCGGCTCACGGTGCCCGAATGCGTCAGCCGGCTCCAGCGAGGGAGGAGCGGCTCCGGGACCGAACAGCAGAGACCGGTGTCTCCGGGGATCCACGCCGACGTGCAAGCGGCTCTGGACGGCTCCCTCCCCGCGCTGCGCTCCGCCATCCAGCGGCTCAAACGCGCCAAGGAAATGTCCGATTCGGACGAGACGCGCAGGGCCATCGCGGAGATCTACCAGCTGGTGGAGGAGGCCTGGGTTCTACCGGCCGTGGGGCGTCAGGTGGCCGAAACGATCTGCAACAGGATCCGGTTGGACGGAGGCCTGGAGCTCCTGCTGCAGCTTCAGCAGACACCTACAGTGGAGATCACATATGAGTCTGCTAAACTACTGGAGCAGATACTGGTCTCAGACAACAGGTAAGATTGGACCACTCTGCGGATAATATATTATTTATACTCTCATCCAATGGAGGAGCGGGAACAAGCTTACTGATATGATGATGCAAAAGTATATAGAAAAGAAAGTTTGTATTGTCATTAGATGGTGCAAAATTGGGCTGCAACTCCAATTTGTCTGCCAGGAATAGAAAAGTAATATAATTCAAACTACTCTATATACATTTTATATGCACTATAAAAGTAGCAGTGCAATCAGGAAAGTTTTTGAGAAATGTGCTTACCCCATACCGCTTGTTGAGAAATGTGCTTACCCCATACTGCATCACATGCAGATTTGAGAATCGAATTTGTAATAAATCTGTCCTGGTAAATATTAATGGCATGTCAGAAAAAAAAAAATTCCAATAATATTCAATTATTCTAATGAATTATTCATTCAGAAATTCACATATAAGGACCCAAACCTGGGCAATGTTATCAGGCAAAATTGAACATTTAGAGACATTGATATATTCTTATCTGCAGCTGGTTTCATTTGAGCCCCGCCCTGGTACATCAGAGCCACAAATACATGAGAGGCACTCTCCTCTTCTATTACTGTCAGGGGGGACTCACATTCTGCTTCAATCAGAATCTACAACAAGTTAAAACTTCTCCTAGCTGAGATTGTTCATTCCTCCATGATAAAGATGATCTGCTTTCGCTGATGGGATTATGAAAGTAGCTCCAAGTCAGAAAAAAGAAGAAAACGCACAGAGACGTGTAACTTCTGAAGCACTTCCTGTCCCTGTGCTTCCCGGAAATAAGAAACAGTCACTCAGTCAATCCGTTTACATCCATTTTCTGTACTGTACTGCATCTCTGGGTCAGAGTGTGGCTTGTATGACTTGTCACCAAGAAACCACCATAATATGATATATTGTGAAATAAACACCTTTTACAGTGCAAAACTGAGCACTATTATATTTGCAGAGGTAGAATGTTATCTCGAGTTCGTGCATTGACTCTGATTAGATCAGGGGTTCGCAATTAGTTTTGCCCACGTGAGAAAGAGAAAAACTTGGTCATGTTCACCTGAATTTTTTTTCGGTATTCTTTTTCATGCATTTAGAAGAAGCATAGTCGTGTAAGAACTGGGTATGCCAAATATGTCGATAAGCGGGAAGTAAAATATTGACAGTGATGTATTATGTGCAGTGATGACTTATAATACACCCAATAAATACAATTGTAGATTTATGTGCGGTATTATCAGGGCAAACCTTCTTGGCCCGCTTCCTTCCAGGAAATGAAAATGTTGCTAACATTAGGACCACTGTTGTCATTTTTACTACCAGTAGTCTCTTTTTTTTGGAATTTTTTTTTTTCCACTAGTCTCCACACGTGTGCACAAAAATAAAAGCGTAACCTTCAAAATGAAAACACAGCAAACTTTACATTTTACTTTAACTTTATGGTCTTTGTGAGGGCCGGTCAGCGACTATGAGTGGGCTATGAGTGGCCATTTTTTGTCCAGATGTTCATTAGAAAGTGGTTGGTGCTTTTCTTTTTCCGCTCGTCTTTAGTGTGCTTTTTAAAATGCATTTGTAATTGAACGGTGCTTCTTAGTGGACAGCGTTACCGTAACTATACCAGATTTGGCTAAATGCTCATTTCTGTCACTTTAAAACATAACATCATACACCAGACAGATGCAATATACATCAAAAACAATGCTTTGGCATTGCCCAAATCATTTAAAAAACACTCATATAATTAAAAAAATTGTAATAAATGGGTCAGTTAAAATACAGGAAGTCCCAGCCATGCAGTGAAATGCTTCTAGGGAAGTAAATACTTTCCACAGAGAGAAGTCACGAACTCCCGCTTCACATTTCAGCAGTCACAGTACAGTCAAACATAAAACACAGAACTATAACCTTTTACAAGACAAGAAAATACGCAAATCAAATCAAAATGATAATTGACAAAAATCTAATCAGTCTGCACAAATGTGTTTAGAACTGCTTTTTAAAAAGAGGCATTTTTTCATCTTAAAAAAATGTATGACACAATTTGGTGTCAACGGACTGCAAGTTCATAACCTTCAGTCTTAAAATTTGTGTGAAGGACAGTCGGTAAAAGGAAATCAGCAGACCATAGCGACGGGAATACATTTTCACCAAGTGAAGCTTGTCCACCAAGTGGCTGTCTAAGCGGTTGCTTTTTTCATAGACAAGGTCCTGTGATTGCACAGGTGTCAAAGTCAAGGCCTGAGGGCCAGATATGGACCGCCACATCATTTTATGTGGCCCGCGAAAGCAATTCAAGCACCGCAAATTCCATGATGCTTGCTAAAGTCTGAACCAAAATTTCAAATTGTCATATACAGTCAAACCTCGGTTTTCGTCCATAATCCGTTCGTGTAAGGAAGGCGAGAGGAGAGTCAAATGGTGCAATCAAGTGCGCTCAGTTTGTTCGAGAACCAAAATTTGTTCGTCATCCGAGGCATAAAAAACTCGAAATTTTTGGTTGAAAACCGAATTAGTTGAGAACCGAGACGTTCAAAAGCCGAGGTTTGACTGTATAATGTAATAATTACAATGTTGGAACGATCCATTATTCTTGACTTCTGATGTCAAAATTGGTTATCCATTTTGTTGTTCGCTGAGTATGTAATATTTTGAGGTGGGTAAACATTTATATGGTTTCACAAAATTCACAGTCAACGGCCCACCGAGGAAACCCGTAACTACAATGTGACCCGCGACAAAAATGAGTTTGACACCCCTGTGTTTCTGTTGAGCTAAAGTCAGATAAAGTACATAATCCTAACATTTCTGACCCCGCCCTAACAGAGATTATATAGCCCGCCTGGGGCTGGGGGTCATCCTCAACCTGACTCGGCATCAAGAAGACGCCCAGCTGGCTCGCAGCGTGTCGGGAATCTTGGAGCACATGTTCAAACACACCGAAGAGACGTCTGTGCACCTCATCACCAACGGCGCCCTGGATGCTCTGTTGTACTGGTGCCGGGGCACGGACCCCACCGTGCTGCGTCACTGCGCCGTGGCCTTGGCCAATTGCGCTATGTACGGAGGCCACCGCTGCCAGAGATGGATGATTGAGAAGCAGGCCGCCGAATGGCTCTTCCCCCTGGCCTTCTCCAAAGAGGATGAACTCATCCGCTTTCACGCGTGCCTGGCCGTCACCGTCCTGGCGGCCAACAGAGAAATCGAGAAGGAGGTGGTGAAATCCGGCACGTTGGAGCTGGTGGAGCCCTTCATCGCATCCCTGGATCCGGACGATTTTGCTCGCAGTTTGTCGGACAGCGCTGACTGCATGCAGGGGAAGACGGCGTCCGACCTCCAGCATCTCCTGCCGCTGCTGGATGGAACGAGACAGGAGGGAAAGTGCATCGCTGCTTTCTACCTCTGCGTTGAGACCAGCATCAAGTCCCGTCAACGCAACACCAAGGTACACACAACCGAATTGTTCGGAAACCAAAACCATGTTTCCCATTGAAATCAATGTACAATGTTTTAATCCGTTCCAAGTCAAGAAAACAACTTTTTTAAACCACTTTTTTTTTTACAATTTCACACCATAAACTGTACAAATGTCATAGGAGAGCAGGTAATATGTAAAATACTGTACAAACAAACTGTAATATACTTTATTTTCACCAATTTTAACATTAACATAGTAACATAAAAATTGAAGGAACATCTCTATCTGTCGTGGGGCGTGCGCCTATCCCAGCTGTCATCAGGCAGTAGGCGGGGCATTTCGGCATCCCGAACTCCTTCGCCAACACAGACACACGCACACCTGACTCATATTTTGCGATTAAATCTTTCTTAAATGCTATAGTTTTGCGCACGCTGTCTGCTTTTTTGTGGCGGCACGATGGATGGGTGGCTCGTAGCTCTGCCTCACTGTTCTGAGGTCAGTAGTTGAAATTTGGCCTTGGCCTTCCAAAGTGGAGTTTGCAAATTCTCCCTTGCATGGCTTTCCTCTGGGTCAATTGATGACTCTATAAAGGATCGCTTGTTATAAATGAAGTGGCGGCCCTCAATTTCACACTTCCTGGGTGGGCTGGATATATAGCGACCGAGTCATATGTATACAGGCCATTAAAAAGGATTGTGTCCAATATAAAACAGTAACCTGCCTGGTTCCAGATTTTCCAAGAGATTGGAGCGGTGCAGAGCCTTAAAAGAATCGTCATGTACTCCAGCAATGGCACGGCCTGCTCCCTGGCCAAGCGTGCGCTGAGAATGATGGAAGAGGAAGTGCCCAAGCGCATCTTGTCCAACGTGCCTAACTGGAAGACCTGCGAGGTGCAGACCTGGCTGCAGCAGGTCGGCTTCAGCGCATTCTGCGACTGCTTCCAGGTCAGTTTTGACTTCCTGCTCCTCGAAAAGTTAACCCTCGTTGAGTAGCAATATATCTCGCATGCGTCTGATAAATCTGTGTCTGCCTGATGAGCCAGGAGCTCCAGGTGGATGGAGATCTCCTTCTGAACATCACAGAGCAAGAGCTGAGCACAGACCTGGGCATGACTGCTGGCCTCTGCCGCAAGAGGCAAGTTATTCAACTGAGCTAAAGAAAAAGCCCACTCGCTTTACACTAAATACGTTGATAGATGCCAAATGACTCAAAAGGAGTATGAAAGAACTACTTGGATACTCTAAATCAGGGGTCACCAACCTGGTTGACACATTCCACCACTTTAGGGTGAAATCTGAAGCTACCACTGTATTTTGTTTCTTCCAGGTTCCTAAGAGACCTGCGCGTGCTAAAGACCTACGCTAACTACGCCACATGCGACCCACACAATATGGCTGACTGGTTGACGGAGGCGGACCCTCGTTTTCGCCAGTACACGTATGCCTTCGTCCAGTCGGGGGTGGACCGCAACAACGTCCAAAGCCTGACGGATCAACAGCTCCTGCAGGACTGCCGCATACTCAACGGAGTCCACCGGGCCAAGATCCTGGCGACCAGTCGTAAGCCGATCAGAACCTGCAACATAGACGCCCAACCTGCGGGCCCGGATGTGTTCATCAGCTATCGCCGGACCACTGGTTCACAACTTGCAAGGTCAGAGTGGTGGGGTTACAATGCTTTATTGTCCTCGATTGACCATAGGGAAAATATAGATGTTTTGCCAACGTGTTTGTCATGTTGTTCTTCTTAGGCCAAAAAAATACTACAGCATCAACAGCGCCTCCACTGGTTACAGCCAGTAGTGCGCCCAAATTTGCCTCCCAGGAGATACAGTGAAACTCCTCTACAACGAAATCAACATGGTGAAAAAATCTTCATGCTTTAACACCATTCCCACTTTCCTGTTTCAAATTTGCTACAGTGAAAAACCCTCTGTTGTGAAAAATGTCTTGCTGCAAACATGATTTCGTTGTAGAGGAGTTTCACTGTATTTCAATTCCCTACAATAGACAGTATCTAAACTAAAGGAACCAGTAGTAGATTGACTTTTTTTTTTAATTGCTCATGTTTTAGTTTTACATTGAGCAGAATAATTGAGCAGTTGCCATTGCATGCATGTTGCTCAACTTGCCATGGCTGACGATATGTTCTTCCGCTTCAAGCCACAAGTCAAGCTAAGACTAATCAACAATACCTCTGCTGGTGACAGTCAAGTAGTGCAGACCACTATGATCATTTCTTTCAAGAGGCAATTAATCTATCAGTTCACCACGATCACCAAAATTATTAACTCATTCAATCACAGCCATTTTCACTGGACCAACCCCCTCAATCCCAGCGTTTTACTGGATTTTGACTGATCTTGCAAGGCCCACAGAATATTTGATTCTAATGCTATATAAACATGGAGCTGAACAAAATAAAGTTTGGACTCTCTTCTTTCAGCAGAAAAAAAATTTGTTTCTATCTTTTTCCATTCTTCAGCAAACAAAATGGCTACGTTTCATAGAAATGGCGATTCCTGGGCAAAAAACGGAGAAAAAGAGCTTTTTATAAAAGCATGCATTTCTATCACGTGAGGCACCACTGCCACCTACTGGTCGCTTTTTTACATGATTTAAAATGCAAACGGCTTATTCTCATTCACTGTTTGCATCTAAGACGCAAAAAAAAAAAGACTTTGCTTTGTCCTAACTAGTACATTCTCAATCCCTTGTCGTCACCAAAAGCCTTCTAAAGGTGCACCTGCAGGTTCGGGGATTCAGCGTCTTCATAGATGTGGAAAAGCTGGAAGCTGGAAAATTCGAGGACAAATTGATTCAGAGTGTCCAGCGTGCTCGAAACTTCATCCTGGTGCTGTCTGCCAACGCTCTGGACAAGTGCATGGGGGACACGGCTCAGAAAGACTGGGTGCATAAGGTCAGCTCAGTGTTGGGTTCGAAGAGTTCTTGGCCCTGTT
The DNA here is from genome assembly GCA_018466805.1 of Hippocampus abdominalis. Classification (NCBI taxonomy): domain Eukaryota; kingdom Metazoa; phylum Chordata; class Actinopteri; order Syngnathiformes; family Syngnathidae; genus Hippocampus; species Hippocampus abdominalis. Next base: position 5,453,302 of record CM031703.1, read on the forward strand.
TTGGTCGGCGGGATCCATCTAAAAATACTGATGTTGAGGACTGAACTGATAAGGCCAAACAAAAAAAGATAGTGTGTTTCAGGTAACATGAAATTTAAGCATAGGGTCGGTAGGTAGGACAAAGTTTTAAAAAATATCTATTTTTATTTTTTTTTTCTAAAAAATTTAAAACAAAATAACCATAAAACATTCTGACTGTTTCAGAACTCAAAACCTGTCTAGTTACACGTTGTAGACCCACCTACCTTGGGAGTTTTCTTCTGAAATTCTGTTTTTCTCCTTTTCTGATCGTGCTGCTTTCATCATGACATCGAATACGTCTACACTTTCTGTTTTTGCCACTGTATCTTGTGTTTTTTCCATACATTTAAATCGAATCGATCTTAGGTCAGGTAAAGTATTTAAAACTTGAAACACTGACATATCCATATCATCAATGTCATAGAATTCACTGTTGACACATTGACACTGTGCTATTTTCACGTGGTTTATATTCGGCCCGTGGTGTTCATCAAATAGTTCGCTGATTTTTTTCGATACATCAATGGATGCTATTTTCTTTACAATACGGTGCGAGCATGCGACTGTAACACAGAAAACGCGGTTTAATTAAGCTGTCATCGGAGATCGCGCCATGATTCAATGTTGTTGACAGACGACAGGGCAAACCACGTACGCGCTCAACATGAATATCGCGAGAGTTTGCACCGATGTAAATCCTCTACACAAAAATGTAGAGGGTTGTTTGAAAAAAAAAAAAAAAAAACTATGGTCGGCATTTTCGACGTAGAAATTCTCGGTCGGTCGCGTTACCTGAAACACACTATTTTTTTTCTCCGCCTAATATCAACTAAAATATCTTTAGCGATGTGATGTCAGTACAAAAATCTTTTCTTATCATTACGTAATCTGATGTTACAGGAAATAGTCACCGCCTTGGCTGGTAAGAAGAACATTGTTCCAGTCACGGATAAATTCGCATGGCCCGATCCCACATCTCTCCCGGAGGACATGAGATCTATTCTCAACTTCAATGGTATCAAGTGAGTAGCCATTCCATTCATAGTTTACGAAGACATCGCGCATCTTTGATGATTAACTTAACGCATGCTGTCTTTTTTTTTTGGACACAGGTGGTCGCACGAATATCAGGAGGCCTCGATAGAGAAGATCCTGCGCTTTCTAAAGGGAAACCAGGACCTTCTGGATTGCTCCAAAGAGCAGAAGAAGAAATGAACACATCTGGGCCAGAATAACTCTGAATTGATGCCAAAAGCGAGTGGCCAGAAGCCTTCTCCTGCTCCTGCTCAGCCCATGCGCATGTGAAGCTCTTTGACAATGGTAAAAGCTTATAGGAAGAATATATTGCAAATAATAACATGACGTCTTAATGCAGTGCGCATAAAAACCGCGACTCCCATGTTTTTAATCCTGCGTCATCAGGTACAGTGTATGCCTTTTTTGTCTCAGGAAAAGGGTGAACGCTCATGTTTGGTATATTTAGTCAGAACATCCATTGCATCAGAATGTCATTTTTGTTGCGATTCCATTCTAATTTTATTATTTACACTGTATCACACAATTTGCCTCTGATATTGGAACATGAAATAGAATATCGTGTCAACCATTAAACTACCCGTTTATATTTGTGGTTCCAATGTGCACTCCATTAACTCTATCTGTGAAGTAGTCAAAACTCATTGCTGTTCCTTATTTTGTGTATTTCATGGAACTCCAACGATTCTGTGGATGTGTCAACAGACATAACAGAAACAGAAAGCACAAGCATCTCATGCATTTATACTGAACTGTCAATGCAGACCGCACACTTTTATTGTGATTCTTCAAAACTCAGTCCAAAGAAAAACACAATTTGGACAATGCATGCTTTTGAATGCACAGACAGGACAGTGTTGCAAATCAAAAATTACGACAGTATTTTGGATTCTTTACAATAAAATAGACATTTCGAACAGAACATTTCTAATCGTAAACTTGAGGGGTAGGTTCTCATCCCTGACCTGGAGAGTGCACTCCACCCTTTTTCGACTGAGGACTATGGCCTCAGATTTGGAGGTACTGATTTCCATCCCAACTGCTTCACACTCGGCTGCGGCCCGCTCCGGTGAGAGTTGAAGATCACGGCTTGAAGAAGCCAACCATACCGTAATACGGAGACCACCAAACCACCTCAACAAAATTCTGTCCATCTAGGTCAGGGGTCGGCAACCCAAAATGTTGAAAGAGCCATATAGGACAAAAAAAAACAAATATGTCTGGAGCCGCAAAAAAATAAAAGCCTTTTATAAAACTTCCAATGAAGGAAACACATGCTGTATGTATGTAGGAGGCTTGACTGTCTCGGAATTGTTTGTTATTCATTCCTTTGTTGTGTGTTCAGAAACGCCCCCACAGAATTTATTTTGTAATTTCCTCGCTTGATTTCCTTTTTGTTTTGGTGCATTATTTTCACTTTTCTTAGTATAAGTGAAGTGATCATTAATTTCCGTTTTTCTGAGGCTGTCTTTGAACGCCTCTCGAGGTGAACGAGAAGAGATAAGGCACGGAGTCGGACAACAGACGTTTCTGTGTTTGTCGAGACTGTTAAAAGCATAAATAAAGTGTACGTTTTAAAAAACCAACACCACAGCTCTCCTTTTTCAGGGCTGCAACATGTATCTATCTCGATTTGAGCTATATTACTCTACTATCAAAATCTTTTTCCATTTTCAAACATTTTTTATAAAGCTCCAGGACTAGCACTAGATGTCGCTAAAGAGCCGCATGCGGCTCTGGAGCCGCGTGTTGCCGACCCCCGATCTAGGTGATGAACAGGACCCAATCCAAACAAGCCGATATGCCGCTGAACCTTTGATCTTCCCTTTGTGCAATTTAAAGCTGGTTTGTCAGTTTACAGTGAATCTCAGATGTGACCCCCCCCCCGGGCTCCATCCATGTGCTCGAGGAATATCCAGTTGTAAGACAAGCTGCTCTGCTTCAAGTTCATACCTCGGTAATCCCCAACTGCTTGACACCGTTCCCTTTTTTTTCTGCTGTCAATGGTTTATGTCACATACACACTCAGGCTAAATTGTTGGTTTCCTTCTGTTGCAATGAATCTGGCAAAAGTAATAATACAGTAAATAAATGAACGCTGAAAAAAAAAAAGACAAAAGTGCCTTACTTTATTTTCGAAATAATGTTGCTGAAGCACAAGCCCAAAGCAAAGCCTGATTTCCAGGTTGTCAGTTTTAGCAAATTTGGTACTGTAGACAATTTGTCAGTTCGATTATTCAATTGACCGCTACGGATTATTCTTTCTTAAAGGGAAGATAAACCACAATTTGGCCTACATGTGTATGTGGCAGGAAATGACAGGGATGTAGTCAAGTACATTGCAATAAAATGAAATTGGACATTGGTTGAAGATGCTGCTGTCTCAAAACTAAACTTTGCATCATGTGATGCCATGATGCAAAAGACAGCAGGACATCATATGATATTCAGGTGTGTCAAGTTGAACTAAGGACTGATCATGATCCAGATGTATCAACATAACAAAGCCTTTTTGAGGCATTTGGGACATCCCACAATATACATGATCACATTCAAAACAACTGACACATCTGACACATTGCTGGCATTGAACCAAAAACCTCACATGCCAAAAATGGCCTTTTTTTTCCGGGTCCGATAATTTTTATGATGAAAAACGTAAAGTTTTAAGATTAATTAGGGGTGACAATTATGATGGAGGGCAGTGTAGATATTTTGTTTGCTTTGCACAATTATATAGCTTAACAAAAATGGACGGAATTTAAATCAACATTTGTTTTAGCTATTGCACTAGTTCGTTTTGGACAATATTTTTGTTTTTTGTTCATGAATGGACGGATTGAAATCAATTTCAAAATCTGTTTGCATTGATTGGACAACCATTTCAAACATACATTGATTTAAGAAACACTTGCGGGCACTTTGATGATTCATAATGCCCCGAAATAAAAGCATAAAAAGCATATAAAGTTTTCCCTTCATTGGCTTTTTGCATTGGCAGGATACATTTTTGTGAACTTAATCACTAATTTGTTGGCTCTGACTCTTTCAAGTAAAATGTATTCGTAGGACGAATGCTTTGTGTTCCTCCCTTTGCCACACAGTAATCCCGTGTCTCTAATTGAGACGCTCACCCCAAAAACACCCACAGGGTTAACTTCCCATCCTTACTTGGTCCGACTGCAGGTCACGACGTTGTGGAGTCGCCGCGTTCGTTCATCTCGAAACAACGCAAGTTCCTGGAGACACATTGGCATCCATTTTCAATATCCCAAGTGTTTTGTCTCATGATTGAGGCAAAGAGGGAGACTCACCCAATTATTACGGCTGGGATGAGGAGGACGATAGCAGCAAAGAGGAAGGTGAAGCCCTTCATAAAGTGCAATGTGGCGGGATAGACGGAGTTGAAAACGCCACTGCCCACGAGGTAACACAAGCTCTCCACACAGGCCACAGAGGAAAAGAGGGCACCTGGAAGAGAACATTGACATTAGCATGACGCGCTACTTTCCAGGACAGCGTCAAGGAAGCGGCAGTTCCATTCCAGGGGAATTTGGTGACAATGCAAATAAACAAAAGCAAACAGAGTCTTTGCAACATCCAAGAAAGCAAACAAGGTGAACTTATTGGATCCACCTAGCTATTGCTAATCTCGGACCCATAGCTAAAACTCAAGAGACACATTTCATGAAATACAATGATTTAGTAAAGCTCTCAACGAACGTCTCGGTTCTCGACCAATTCGGTTTTCGACCAAAAATTTTGAGTTTTTTATGCCTCGGATGACGAACAAATTTCGGTTCTCGAACAAACTGAGCGCACTTGAATGCACCATTTGACTCCTCTCGCCTTCCTTACACGAGGAAGTGACGCTTCCTCGTGTTGCTTTCCATTGTGAGCAGACGTGTTCAGTAAACATTTTTATTTTAAAAAGAGCGTGTTTCGGTTTTCGAACAATTTGGGTTTTCGAACAGCCTTCTGGAACGGATTATGGACGAAAACCGAGGTTTGACTGTACTTTGAGCATGCAAAAGCTGTTCAGAAATGTGACGGAGTGGCTGACCTTGTTCAGACTGGCTCACCAGCTTGGACAGCTTGGACCTGAGCACAGGTGTAGCAGCCACAAAGAAGAACAACAAACCATAACCTGGTGACACACAAAGTCGACATCTCACACTTGGAAATAAACATTTGATCAGAAATTGTAAACGAGATGAACTAATTACTGGTATGCTGCATGTAATAGGATTTCTATTATTTTCTACATTCTTATGTGAATATTTGATTGATTGCACAGTTTTCTCTGAATGTTTTCATTTTAGTGTTGTTCCAACTTCAAGGTTGACAATGTCACAGAGGCACTGTTTTCCAGCCTCTGGACCCAAAAGGCCACATGGGTCTGCTTGTTTGCCCACACGTACAGTAGCTTTGAGGGGGATTCTTTTGACTAGAAGGACCGACAATAAGTATGCTTCACAACACCTTCATTGTATAAATTGTTTACGCATGAAAAAGAACTGGCTCTCATGTTAGCAAAGAGTTTCTCTCGGGCACCCGGTGATGTGCTTTCATACGTTAATGATATATCATCACCTGTGAACATGAGCAGAGTGCTGTCCGCCACAGAGAAAACCAGCAGCCCAGTGATGTTGGAGACCAGACTAATGACGGCCACCCACGAGTCCTCCAACCAGCGCAGCATGACTTTCAATCCCAGCAGGCTGGACAGGTAGCACAAGTGCAAAGCTGCCGAGCCGTAGCCGATGAACGTCGGTCCCCAGCACAGCGGCGGGCTCAGCTCGTACAGAACGTACAGCTCGCGGCTCCCGATGTGGACGCTCACCACCAGGAAGAAGCAGAGCATGTAGAGCCACAGCTTGCATCTCGGGAACCTTCCGCCACCCTCGCTAGCACCGGTGGAGAAAATGTGCCACACGGCTTTGTGGTGGCGAATGGTGATCAGCTTGGCGTTGGGGTCTTTCTCGACAGACTCGGTGACGAACAGAAAAGCATACAGAGCAGACGCCAGGCTTGTCGCCAGGACCAACCAGAAGGGGTTGATGTAGCTACAAATAGTCAGAAAACAAAATGGTGTTTAACTGTTGAAGGGAAATGTATCATTTCAACAAAAAAAGGTAAGAATTCTTTACCCTTGCATCCGCTTCCAGTGACCTCCAATAATGCTGGCAAACATCCCTGAGAGGCCAATACAAGCCTCTAAGACGGCCACTCTGAAAGTGCGGGATTTTCTGTCAGTCGTGTCGGCCACGTATGCAAAGCAGGCAGCCAGTATTGCATTGAAATCCCCCGAAAGTCCACTGAACAGCCGGCCCACAAGGAAGAAGGCCAGAGGCAGCTTGAGGTACATCACCACCAGGTAGACCACAATCTGCATGGCCAGGCCAAGGTTGGGGATGATGAGGACCGGCCTGCGGCCTGCGGAGTCGCTCCACGAGCCCAGGAGAGGCACCACCAGCAAGCCGACAGAAAAGCCCGCAAGGCTGATGTAGAGGTTCCAGTGTGCTGTCAGGGTTTCCACCTCCTAGAGAATAAAAATTAGACAGTGGGCAAAACATACCAGTGAAACAAATAAAGATGAAGAAAAATAGTACATCTCAACTTGAGTTCACGGCTTTGTTTAAATTAAAAAAAAAAAAGGACAATTTGGACATGTTTGGGGAATGTGCCTCCTGGAGAAAACCAATGCAAGCACTGGGGAAATATCAAATCTTAATTTGAACTCCAAACCTTGTAACTACGAGACAGACGTGCTAACCGCCATAACTCTGGGTGAAAGGCAGTGTTTACTAACCTTGATGGATTCAAGGCGAATATTTGATATCAGAAAAACCAGATGGCACTACACCAGACAAAAATGTCACAAAAAAGTGCTTTACATGTGTTTATATATATTAAAGTAATGATGATCATGTCTCAATTTATTCAAATTACTTACTCCTGTGAGATCTGATTTGAATGTAATTAGTTAATTCTTAAAATGACCACGAATGTATCACTGTATTCTGATGTGTGAATGGCAACTGCTGGATACACAGGTTTAGTCTCCCTTTTGCCATCAGGTGGACAAGCATGCAATTGTTTCTCCTGTCACGACACATCAATGGCAAAAATTGATGACCAAATATATATTTGTAAATAAATACATATTTTGGACAAATTAAGTATACACTGCGCACTTGAGAGAGTACAGCTCTTTACTTTTTTCTTATTACGTACAGGAGGCGAATCACTATTTCTTTGCGCATTATATTTTTACAAAATTAACTGTTGTTTCTACTTAAGTTACAGAGTGTGAGAACCTTTGCTAAGTCTGTATCTAAAATTCATTCATTTAAAAAATGCACTTCCGCGTTGCGTGACGTCATCTTTTGTTGACAAACCGCTTCAAAATGTGCCGAGTGGTGTTTGCTGTTTTCAACCCAAAATAAAATAAGAAAGAAATGCAACATCCCCAGTTCGCAGACTGTACACGTTTACCTTATGAAGAGCATTTGGCCCCGCGGACCTGTTGCCGCACTCCGAACTCTTGGAAGCATTGTAGCCGAGGTCCTCACTAATTCGGTCCCACAGATACTGCGTGATTAGCGGTGCTTGGAGAACCACAGCAAACACGGACAGGAACATGACGGGCTCCACGGACACCGGAAGCGGGCACGCAAACGGCGGTCCCGCGGGCCGAGACGTCGGTGGGGGCGGCGGCGGCGGCTCGGTATCCTCCTCATGTCCGAGCGAGAAGTTTGAGCCGTAGGCTTTCACTTCCTCGTCGCCGGGGAGTATCGCAGTCGTGTCCGGCTCGTACATGTCGAGCTCTATCAAATAAAAAATGAACTACGAACTTCACTTACTTGTTATAACCCCCCCTCTACGCACGCGCCACCGACAAGTCATCATGGAAAGCGTTTTTGCTGTCGCGTTGTGTTTTTACCAGATAATCTAAAAAAGCAAACAGCCGAGTTTTTTCCCCCCAACCCAACAGAGACGACGAAAGGAAACGTGATTGAAAACTGATTTGAGCTTCAAGTGTGGAATTTGCGACATCACCTGGATGATGTGGGGAATTACAACTTATTCAACATCAGGTCCACTTGGAGCACTCGAATCAGCGTTTATCAACTTTTGAGAAATATTATAGCATATTATTTGTTTCTATTTTACATTTTCTTTGTTACATTTTCGGAGAACAACGAAAAAACAAATTCAACGAACATGAAGAATGCCGTCTCAGTTAAAGACGTAACATCTTAGCAAGCATATTGTTTTATATTTATGTTCTTTGACTGTTAGTTGAAATTAGTTTGACACATTTGACATCAGAAATTCTCACAGCACACCACCAAACTAATGTGCACAGTAATGTTAGACATGCGCATTCAAAAAAATGGAGAACATCAAATTAGGTTAATCTGTGAGGGTTATTTATAGTGCAATTTTGATTCATTTTGAAATTCCACTGAAAGACCAATACCTGTATCCCAACTTTTTGTAAATAGTGTTGATTCAAATGATCTCGTTTTAATTTACTTCCTAATGTTGTGTGTGTGCGCAGGCGCGCGCGTGTGTGTGTGTGTAGCTCTGTCACTCTGACTGCCCCCCCCCCCTTGTATATACTGTACAGGGGCCCGTCCAAAAATTCGAATATCATGAAAATTGATTTTTGATTTTTCAGTAATACTGTTCAAAAAGTGAAACTTGTGTAATGCATCCAGTCATTCCACACAGACAAATACATTTCAAGTGTTAATTCATTTTAATTGAGATGATTACACCCCGAACTGGTTGCCAGTCATAACCCGACTGTTTTTAGCGTGAGCATTTCTCTTTATTTAGTCATGTAAGACTTTGTGAGAGACTTTGAACTTGACAGTAATTAAATACAAACACACCATTTGCCGACTGCAAGGGATAACATCACCCACGCCCCCTTTTCACTTTTAATTCACAGCATATGCAGCATTTTATTTAGATTAGAATTAAAAAATAATGGTGTGACTTTTTGTCAGTCTTCACAAGTTGCTCTTTTACGTCTTCAGGTTTTTTTCTTTTGGAATGTAGATTAATATACCGTATATTTCTCTTTTAATTATTATCGGTACCAATTGTTTTGCTGTGCGCTTACGAGGTGTGCAACTTTCACACCTCCACGCATGCATATGCACACAATTGGTCAAACAGGAGGTTGGTCTGGTTTGTCTACATTTCTTACTTGTGCAGAATTGAATGGAAGACATTGCATTGTTCTGTCAAAGTCGCACCCACACGAGTCTTTACAAGGCAATTAACTGTTATCAAACGGGACTTTGTTCTTTCATGTTCTCTCTGACTTCAATGGCTTGGAGTCGTTTTTGTACATGGCCACTTTTTCTATTTATTTTCAAATTTCACATTGTCTAACAGCAATTTTGATATGATACTTTGTCGTTGTGCTGCTGCCTGTCAGGAGACAATAGCCAAATGAGGCATGTGAATCTTTAAACATTTTTTTTTTTATCTCCCCTCGCACCGATCCATACTTGGCAGAGAGTCAGATTACGATTAGTTTTCTCTGCGTTTATTGTCAACATTGCTCATCTTATCTGAAAACACATGGAAGTACACGTGGGCCCCTTTCTCCCTTTTAATGGTTAATTTGGAAAGGTTAATTTTTAATACATTTCAGAGTGACATAGGAAGTGAACTGCTATTTAAACTGTGATCTTATTTTGATATTGTCTCCTTGATAGAATAGTGGTGTTTTTTTTTTTTTCGTTCTTTTGGCCACCGCCGACTCTTTCAACACTTTGAATGTTCAGCACAGCTTCTCGATTATGGCTGGATTTTTCACATGGTTGTGGCGGTGCAGGAATTATACTATAGTAGTTCTGACACCTCTTCTACTGCTGCCTCTCCCTCTCGTCATCCCCACCCCGGTAAGAATGGCTCACATTTGGGATTGATGCTCTTGATTTATGGACCTGGGGAAGTACTCCACTGCTGTTGAATGTACACTCACGGCGCAATTCATTCGGTGCTCTTGCATGGGAATGAGATACAATTTAAGAGCTGTATCACGACAAAAACAAACATTTGTGAATAACTCTGTTACAGTTGGCTCCATCCAAAATGCTGTTCATATATATATATATATATATATATATATATATATATATATATATATACAGTGTTCCCTCGTTTATCGCGGTTAATGGGGACCAAAACTACCCGCGATAAACGAAAATCCGCGAAGTAGCGACCCCCCATATAGGTACATGCACATAATATTTATAAGACCGAATTTAATGGTATACATGCATGTAGAAGTACATTTTGAAGTAATTAACATGACTTAATGCTATATACTAATAGATTTAAATATGTATAAGTTAGGTTAGTTTATGAATAACAAAATACAGTAGACATATAAAAAAAATAATAATTTCAGTCCGCAAAAAGTCCGCAAAACGGTTCGCGAGAAACTGCGAAAGTCAGTCAGTAAAACAACAGCGAGTAACATAGAGCAATATATACAGTACTGTACTACATGTATATGAAAAAAAAAATATATATTTTTTTTTATGAATATGTTTGAAAAAATCCGCGATGCACTGAAGCCGCGATAAACGAACTGCGAAATAGCGAGTTATCATTGTATATGTATTTTAATTTCTACCGTTAGATATTGCAAATGATCCAATGGGTGTCAAGTTGTGTGTAACCAATTCTGTCTCAAGATTGCATAGGAGCAAAATGCATTTATTTTTTTCCTGTGGCACAGACGTAGCTGCACGTCCTTCCCCTCTATAGGCTAACATGAGCTGATTCATATTATTTCTATTGATTTTCTCTTCATGCTTCACATTCACCAATAGAGATCATTGTGATGCTTTCATCCGACGTTTGAGGTGATATTGTCAGATAAAACCATTGTCCCACAATGGCAGGTTGCCAACAACATGATGGAAACGTGTGATACGTCGGTTTATGAAATGATGCTTTTTCTGTGATGACTGCGGCCGTTTTACATGCAGTTCAAAATACACCAAGTGACTTCATCACCAACAGGTGGCAAGAGAAATGCAATTAGCTGGGGTTCGGAGTGCAATGGGACTAAATGAAGTAAATCAATCGGTTATCGCAGACAACGCATACACAAGTTGTGTACCGTAAATGAAATTTTAGCGCAGCAAACTTGTTCTGGATGATAACATGGTTCCAAATTTCTGAACCGTCATATGTCACTGGCTTATTATTTCTCTGGCAACATGCTTTCCACACACCAAATCCTCAAGCAGCATGTCCGTTGCTGGGTGAAGGCACCCGTTTATCTCCCCCCGGGGGTGAAAAAAACAAGGGTATTATAACAGGCCAGATTTTAAAATGACAAACCGAATGCCGATGGATTTGTGGGAATTTATTGCTTTACCCGACATATGTAATTAAATCGATTCCTGACTGTGCCCTGGTAAGAATAATCAACATTTATCACATTTTTATGATCAGGTTTTATTGCATCTTCTTTGCATTTATGGGCTCCAATGTGTGTGTGTGTGTATGTGTTTGTTTATCTGTATAGATGCTAATCTTGTCCGGGAAGCAGCTCCCATCAGTGACCTTGCATTGTATAATTGCGTAGCCTGTTAAATCGGAATAAGTCATAATAAAACAATCATTCTGGTCATCTGATCAATTCTACATTCATTCAAAGATGATTCAAGATTTATTTGATATGAGATATTTCATGTCCAGCCTTTGGAGGGTTATGTGATATACCAGAAGTTACAGAAGATACACCATATTCTATATTGTATTCAATAGTACAATGATTTTTCATTTTTGTTGTTGTTTCTTTTTTTAATACATGGCTGTGACTATCTTTATTGTGATTTTAGTCACGTCTGGCCCCTGAGCTCAGGTCAATTTCTCGGTAGTGAAGCCCAAGTTTCAAAGCAAACATGGTGAAGTGGCGTTTAAGCTATTATCTATAGAAGTGTGACGCTGCCAACGTGGAGTAAAACAAATTTTCACTGGCAAATACGTTCAAACTTGACGTATTTGCCAGTGAAAATTTGTTTTACTCCACATTGGCAGCGTCACACTTGACGTTGGCAACTCCATGCTTCCATAGCTACGCTAGACGCAGATGGAATAAGTTGCCAACAGAAGTGAGTTCAGCTCCAAGTATAAATGCTCCGAAAACCGTTCATTATTTTTTTAAGCATGTTCAAAATCAATTTCATCACACGGTCTTCTCATGACTTTTTTCCTTTGCCTTTAAATGTCGATAAACCCGTTCTTGGGAAATGCGTTAGAATGTCGTCACTGTGCGTTCTTTTAGCAATTTGCTACTTTTTGTTCTCTTGGCTTTCTGAATGTATTCGGTTGTACTCTTGTTAAGTGCTTTGATGTGCTGAGATGTTGGCTGTGTGAAGCACATTGAGTTAGCTTGTGTATGAAATGTGCTATATACTGTCAATAGAGTTAGTTGCCTTGTCTCGTTTGTCGGTGGTTCATGTGTGAGCGCTATGTACTCAGCCTTTCAGGGGCGTTTTTGTCTTTTAATTGTACGATATATGTTACAGGAGGCAAAATGTGGCTTTGTGATCATCCTGATGGCACTGTACTGGTGTACAGAGTGCATCCCTCTGGCTGTGACGGCCTTGCTCCCTGTTATACTTTTCCCCATGATGAAGATCATGGAGTCAGATGAGGTATCTGCAACTGTATAGGACATGACATTTTGTGGGTCTCTACTTGAACAAGAAGTGACCGAATAGTTGTTAAAGCCAAAGATTGCCTAACATGTGGAACACATATCACCGTGGCCCAGGTGTGTATCCAGTACCTGAAAGACTCCAACATGCTCTTCATCGGTGGGTTGCTGGTGGCCATCGCTGTGGAACATTGGAACCTGCACAAGAGAATTGCCCTGCAGGTCCTGCTGCTTGTCGGTGTAAAACCTTCGCTGTAAGGCCGCAAATGCTTCCCTTGTAGCAGTCGTTTTTCAAAATAACATCCTGATGAATTTGTTTCATCGTCTTTCCAGCCTGATGATTGGCTTCATGGGCACCACTGCCTTCCTGTCCATGTGGATTAGTAACACAGCATCCACGGCCATGATGCTGCCCATTGCTAATGCCGTGCTGCAGCAGCTCAATGACTCGGAGGCCAATGCTGAAGAACGAGCAAATGAACTCCCGGCTGGCAGGGATGGCCTGGAAAATCAGGGCTTTGAGATGACGGACACCAACGAACGCAAGGAGGTCGGACAAAATCACAGCAGCGTGCACATGGGTGGGTGTGTCAACCGAAGAGTTTGCGAACGAGATTGATTGGTTGCTCATCGTCTTCTCATTGGCTCGATTGGTGCCTTTACAGATCGCGAGAATATGGACGTGACCGACACTGAGGTTTCAAGTAGGTTTTGACCATTTGCATTGTTTTGGGGGATAACCAGCATTGATAACTATACAACGGAAACTCAAATGTCTCCCTTTCAGAGGCTGGCGCTTGGAGTCCAGAGAAGGCGGAGCAACGGAGAAACAAGCGGGAGCAGAAGTACTTGAAACTGACCAAAGGCATGAGCCTGTGTGTGTGTTATGCTGCCAGCATCGGAGGGACAGCAACCCTCACGGGGACCACACCCAATGTCATCTTGAAGGGCCAGATTGATAAGTACGTTCTTGCATTGTACAATACGCACATTTGTCCAACTCATGTAATCCGCTGTGTGTGTGTGTGTGTATGTGTGTGTGAAGCTTCACCGATGGCTGGTTTTTCCACTCTAAAATGTGACTTCCTACCTTCACCCGCAGACTATTTCCAGAAAATGGCGGTGTTATCAATTTTGCAAGCTGGTTCGGATTCGCATTCCCCAACATGATTCTCATGCTGGCTTTGGCTTGGCTGTGGCTGCAGTTTATGTTTCTGGGCTTCAAGTAAGTCAAAGTCACTTACAACAGCTCACCCCCACGACAAAGAGTCACCGTCTTTTATTGTGCTTTTCCAGTCTGAAACAGACATTTGGATGTGGTAAAAAGACTGCAGGTGACAAGGAGGCCTACCAGGTAATCAAAGATGAGTACAACAAGTTGGGCAGGATGAGCTTCGCTGAGGCCAGTGTGCTGACTATCTTCATCCTGCTGGTTCTTCTGTGGTTTACCAGGGAGCCTGGCTTCATACCAGGCTGGGCCACTGTTCTCTTCAACCAAAAGAAACAGTGAGTAGAACAACGTCTATTGAAGTAGCTGAGAGTAACCCTAATATGCACCCGCGGCGGCTCCTCTCTCTCCGGAGGAATGTCATTTTCATCTGTGCTGTATGTTGCACAGGTAGCACATTTGACAATAAAGTTGACTTTGATATGCTCTAAATCACAGGTGTCAAACTCAAGGCCCAGGGGGCCGTATCCGGCCAGCCACGTCATTTTATGTGGCCGGCGAAAGCAAATCATGTGTGTCAAACTTCCATGATCCTTGCTCAAATCTGGACCGAAATGTCAACTTGTCATGACGCAACTCCAAATTGCCCCGCGACAAAAAGGAGTTTGACACCGCCGCTCTCAGTGTACACATGTACAAAAAGGGTATTTAACCCCCATGCAGTAATTATCCCAAAATTGGACATTTTGGACACTTTGGACGATTTTGGACTGTTGGACAAATGGACACCACAGACAAAACAGTGAAAAATAACTCCACGAAGCTGAAATTTTGCATAGGATGTATATCTATGTCTTGGCCAATTCCCACTGAACATTTTGAGGGGTTGAAAGTGAAAAAAAATTAAAAGTGAAAAAAGTTGTTGCACATTGGAAGAGGGACATTTTTGGGACATAATAACGTTCATGCAGCCGCTTAAAAATACTGCATGAAGGTTAAGGATATCTCGACAGGGACAAGCCCTTGCACTCTACCCGTAGAAGTACAATGCTCTACTTCATTTTCGCGGGGATGTGAAGTTGAGGAACAGGAAACATGGGAGCTGTTTTAATCCAAAATCGCAGTCTGATGCAGCGCTATAGACGACGACCTGGCGATTCAAACCGCGCGTGTGTATCGGTTGAATCGACATGATTTGATACATGAAAAATGTTCTCCATGTGTTTACTCCTCAGATATGTCACAGATGGCACTGTGGCCATTTTACTGTCGGCGCTGTTCTTCTGCATTCCCTCCAAATTTCCCAGATGTGGCAGGTCGTCTGAGAACGGTAGGCAAGCTGTTCACCCGTTATCTACTGTGTACAAGCGGAGGGTGCGTTTACAATCTCTCAGTAGTTTTTAGTCGGGCTTATCTTTTTTAAAAAAACTAATCGAGAGTGATAGTTGGCTCTTCGCGGTTGGCTCTGCGTCCAGTGAGGGAAATTTCCATCTGGCTTGTCGAGCGAGGTTTTACAAGCACGACTGTCCTCTTTTCCTTTGAACACTCACACATAAAGATACTGCGTGTAACTTTTAGGGCTTGTGAAATGCAATTTAGCTGATTCTGTCTTTTTCGAATAACTGTTATCAGATCTCCTTCCTGATTTGTAGCCTGATATCTACAAGGTCAAGTTTGGACAAACGACAATACTGCACCGTCGCACAAAATGGCTTATGTGATCATTTCCTTTTCATCGCCAACTCAAATGGAGCGTACTCTGTGTTTGTGTTTTATTGACACAAAATGAATGTACAGGCACTTTTAAGAGGCAGCTTTGACGTGCCGCTGTCCATTTTGTGGACAATGTCCACAAAGCCAAGAATTTTCAACAGCTGTCATTACGTCTTTTATGAATTATGAGTTGAGTTGAGAATTATGACATTTTATGTTCTCTTGGAGGTGTGTTTTTATGATGTTTTCATGTTGCGTGTGAGAACTTTTACAATGGTTTGCATTTGACCAGGCCATTGTTCAACAGATTTTTTTTTTTGTGTCTTCGCTCAAATAGAGGGCCCTTCTGAAGCCGCGCCTCCTCTGCTTACTTGGGATATTGTCCATGAAAAGATGCCTTGGAGCATCATTTTGCTCCTGGGCGGCGGCTTTGCCTTAGCCCACGGCAGTGAGGTAAGTCTCATACCGCATTTCCCCCAATGGAACTCTTTCAGACAGCCATTTGGACACTTTGTATTCTTCCCCGCTCGGTAAAGGTGTCTGGGCTGTCCAAGTGGTTGGGGGAAAGTCTCATACCCCTGCAGAGCATCCCTCCTTTTGCTATCTCCATCCTGCTGTGTCTGCTGGTGGCCATGTTCACGGAATGTTCCAGCAACACTGCTACCACCACTCTGTTTCTACCAATACTCGCCGCAATGGTGGGAACCAACACTTGATACCGTCAATCCTTTACTCTGCCAATTCCCTCCAAATGATGTATTGCAATTAAATGTGTGTGTGTGTGTGTGTGTGTGTGGACAGTTCGATCATTTGAGTACAAACATTGTGCCTTGGCTTTCAGAAAAGTGGACCGTATTTTCCACACTAAAAGGCCTAAAAGCCTTCCATTTTCTTAAAAGCTCTCTGCGCGCCTTAAAATCCGATGCGCCTTGTGTATGGTCATTACGGTAATATTTCGACCCCAAAATGGCTCGTTACTCGAGACATGCTTACAACGCAGAGTTCAAACTTAAGGCGATCGGTTACGCACTTGAACACGGAAATAGAGCGGCGGCAAGAGAATTCAACGTTAACGAGTCAATGTTATAACTTGCTGTTGGTTAAGTGAAGTGTATTAAATACGTTTTACTGACATCTGATCGTTCTGTTGGCGTTTCCTTGAGCGTAGCTCCATCTAGTGGATGCATTGTAGGTTGCGTCTTATAATGCGGTGCGCAATGTATGAAAAAAATTACAAAATAGGCCATTCATTGAAGGTGCGCCTCATAATCCAGTGCGCCTTTTAGCGTGGAAAATACGGTAATATTGCAGTATTTCTAGTTGAACATCTCCCATCAAATTGTTTTTCCATGACGCCCCCAGGCCACCGCCATCAAGATCCACCCACTATACGTCATGTTTCCCTGCACCATCGCCGCTTCCTTGGCTTTCATGCTGCCTGTGGCCACGCCCCCCAACGCCATCGCCTTCTCTTACGGGAACCTGAAAGTCATAGACATGGTGAGGCCTTCTGCAATGTCAAGTCTCAGCGTGTGTTTGGTGCTGGTGTGCTTTGGATCCAGAGATCTGAAATCCAATTTTGAATTTAAGCAGTTTATATTAATCCTCTGTCAAATCATATCATATTATTTATTTGTAAAAACAAAACATCCCACTTTAATATTCCAGTGGAAACTGAGCTCACAGATGTACATTCTAAAAAAGTAAAATCAAGACAATATGTGCATTATACCGCCGTGACACAACATTAGATGCATCTGCACAATCTGAAATGCAATTCATAAAAGGCATTGTTTGTATTTGCAGGCCAAGGCTGGATTCATCCTGAACTTCCTTGGAGTCATCACCATCAACATTGGCATTAACACGTGGGGGGTTGCCATGTTCAATCTGAACGAGTTCCCCAATTGGGCAAATGTTACGAAAAACCCTTGAATTGAATCTCAGGGAAAACTGCAGCAGCAAACTTTGCTCAACATTTAGGCCTAATCCGGCCAAATTGACTTGCAGTCGTGAACACTGTGACTTTTTTTTTTGTGTGTGTGATATTTTCAAAGAATCGAGCGTAAAACTGTGGAAATAATGTGTAGTTTGTCATGTATATTAGAACTCGATGCTACCACAGTGAATTGAATTTCAGTATTTTATGTTCAAGCCCACACAACTTTGCCGTGATGTATCAGCGGGCCATTACGATAAGCCCTCCTGCACAGTCGAATAGGATCCAATGCACGAGCTGTATCAATAAATCTGCCTTTGCAAAAAAAAAAAAAAGAAAGGTGAGCTTGGATGACACTCACTGAGAGACACGCAATTAACATTAGCAACTGGAATGATTTAGCTTCTACTAGTTGGCCTTATTTTATTACAAAGTATATTACACGAGGGTCAAACAATTCTAAATATGATGCGCTGAACCATGACAGTAAACTTTGTGATTATCAACATCCAGTTTAACGGTATCATTCAAAATTGAGCATTATTAGATTTGTAAAGGCACGGAATATTTGATACAGCTCGGTGGATTGTGCAGGGGTACCTAATCAAATGTCCGGAGAGCGTACATTATTTTTGATTCTGCTGTTGTTCCAATGAACACACTTTAATTGGAAACAATCACGTTTAATTCAACAGTATATTTATTATGATGCTGGGAAGTAAGTGAAGTGTTATTGTTTGGCAAACTGAGGTTACAAACGAGCCGATATATTTCATATGCATGGACCCCCCCGACCTTGACCGTGTGCAATTATACCAACGGAATGGAAGTTTTGAAAATGTGGTCGTTACTTTAAAATTGATTGTACACTTTTTATTATTATTGTTTTTTTTGGGGGGTTTTTCATATGAGTTACGTTCAGCTTCCGAGACAATAAATTCTGGATGCGTATGGGAAATGTGCACAGCTTGAATCAACTGAGCTCCAATCACCTTTGACCCCCCCCCCCTACACAGGGAGCACACGGTCTCAGACTGGGACAGAAGGCAAATCCCTTCAACAGGGTCAACGTGGGAGTCAAATCAACTGATTGAAAGGGAATTTGGGTATGGGAAACTGATTGGAATCATTTCATCGAGCGCTTTGGCAATGGGCCACATGTCTGGCGAATGCAGGAGGGATGTTGAAAATGGTGATTTTTTTTTTTGTCCGACGACGCTCATTGTTCTTGTGGATAACACTGACGGACATCGGTCGACATCATTGCAGTGACGATGGACGTGGGTCGCGAGAGGTAAGGCAACTCGTTACGTTGAGTTTTAATGCTTTTGGTTCTTGCTCCAACACGCTGGAAATGCTTTTATCAGCTTCTGAGGTTTGGTGTTTGAGCACGTGTAAATTCTAGTTGATCTCTCTGTGACTTTTTTTTTTTTTTTTTTATAGCAATTTTTAACCCTTTTGCCCCGATATCGAGCTGGCAGCTGTGAAAATACCGTTTGAGGAGACAACGGAGTGTTTCATCATTATCGGTATATTTACCCTTGGGGACAGGAAAGTAATTTCTACATTAACAGAAGTGCTTCCTGAGCCAAAAAACTCAAGTAGTCATACAGCCGTGGGGTCTGTGAATAGTTTCAATACTCCCATAAATGTGTCTGATAACATAAAATAGGAATTCGACTGTTAGATCGACTGTCGTAACCCCTGGGTTACAACATCGCAAGTCATTGACCAACATGCTCATTCATGCCTTTCATTCGACGGGACACCCACCGGCCACAACACCTGCACGACTGAATCGGATCCAGTGCGAGAATTCGTCAGCCTCTGGCAGAAAGCAATTCATTAAATAATATATTGCATTTTATCACTCTAGTTTGGAGTGTGATAGAACTGCACGACGGCAAATCACGCTGAGAGCTGTTCCTTATGATTAGGCTTTGTTGTTTTGTTATACAATTGTGGAAGGTAGATCATTTATTCATTCGGAATTATCAGATGTATTTACAGATAACTGCGATTGGTTTGGCAACCAGTTCAAGGTGTACCCCGCCTACTGCCCAAAGACAGTTGGGACAGGCTCCAGCATGCCCGCGACCCTTGTGAGGAGAAGCGGATTAGAAAATGGCTGGATGGATTTACAGATAAACATCTAAAATATGTCACATTTTCTCAATTATTATACATCCATCCATCCATTTTTTGATCCGCTTTATCCTCACAGGCGTCACGGGGGGTGCTGGAGCCTCTCCCAGCCGTCTTCAGGCAGTAGGCGGGGGACACCCTGAACCGGTCGCCAGCCAATCGTAGGGCACACAGGGACGTACAACCATCTGCGCTCACATTCACACATACGGACAATTTCGAGTGCTCAATCAGCCTGCCGTGCATGTTTTTGGAATGTGGGAGGAAACCAGAGTACCCGGAGAAAACCCGCGCAGGCACGAGGAGAACATGCTAACTCCACACAGGAAGGGCGGAGCCGGGCTCGAACCCGCGACCTAAGCACTGTGAGGTCGACGTGCTAACCACTGGACCACCATGCCACCTATTATACATGTATTCACCAATATTATAACAGAAAAGTGTGATGTGGAAATGACCACCATTCACTGTAATTTAGCTTATGAGACTTTTTTTTTTTTTTTTACAAAAATCATTTGGCTCATTTTACTATTTAAAATCATAAAACAAAAACATAAAGGGTGTAAATAACAGAATGTTTTCGAAATAGAGCAGACAAATGTATGGTATCAGTGAAAACAATAAGACATTCAGTCCCACTTGCACATTACGCCCTCCTCAAGAACTTTGAAAAGAGCCCCTGGCAGAAGGCTTTCCTCATTAAATTAAAGTTATTCACCATGTAATAAATCATTCGTTACTGCCTCACCCTCTCACTAAGAACATTTCAAGGTAGAATGTGTGGCGTATTTAGAATACAGTGGAACATCCCTATTCTTAAAAAAACAAAACAAAAAAACAATATACTTGCCGACATAAAAACAATGTATGGGTTTCGAATTATAAGTCTCAATATACAGTCAAACCTCGGTTTTCGTCCATAATCCGTTCCAGAAGGCTGTTTAAAAAACGAAATTGTTCGAAAACCGAAACCTCGCTCTTTTTAAAATAAAAATGTTTATTGAACGTCTGCTCACAATGGAAAGAAACCAGAGGAAGCATCACTTCCTCGTGTAAGGAAGGCGAGAGGAGTCAAATGGTGCATTCAAGTGCGCTCAGTTTGTTCGAGAACCGAAATTTGTCCGTCATCAGAGGCATAAAAAAACTCACAATTTTTGGTCGAAAACCGAATTAGTCGAGAACCGAGACGTTCGAAAACCGAGGTTTGACTGTACTCAGAATTTAGAAAGCTCCAATCATTTTGATGCCAGCATATATCTCATGGGACTCCAGCTCAGTGAGCATTCGAAGAATGAACTCAAATAGTGTGTCTCACGTTTCCTTCGTTTGTGATGCCATCACAGAACGATACCGGAGGTGGCGAAGATGATGAGTGCAGCGCTGGAAATGGAGATTGTGACATTAAGCGCGGCGTAACGATAAAAGTGGTGCATGCAGAGGTGAGCAAGGGCTTTCACAAACAGTCCTCACTCAGCGACGGTGTAAATGCAGGATTATGATTATCCCCCTCGACATCCAGTACAAACCCTGCGATTGACTGCCAATGACTTTTGAACAAGATAATTGTGGTAGAGAATGGGCAGACGAGAAAACACACAAACCTCCTTCTGCATATTTGGCAGCGGGTCACATTCTTACTTTTCATTATAAGGCAGTCATGTTCTTTTCATATTTGTATGACGGTTGTCAAAAGTACGTCGTCTGTTCACCTGTAGTGAGCATCTGTCATCACTTCCTTACACTTGACAACTCCAACACCTGTCGTAGAAGGGTGAGTAGGTTTCATGACGCACCGGTTAACTTATTTTGCACTTGTATGACCATTTCAAGAACTCGTTGCCTTTATGCTGCACAAGGGGTTTATGGTGCTGGTCGTTTGACTCTAGAACACATTTGTAATAGTTTTGAAATAGCTTGTATGTATAAATATGAAGTGTCAAGCACAAGGAAGCAACTTGGAAGGCAGGCGCGTGAAACTCCTTTTTGTCACGTTTGTATACAGTATTTGCCGTTATGACTGTAAACCCGTATAACATGTATGATGACTTTGCATTCTCCCATATACACAAAAGAAATTGATATATAGCTAGTTTTGACATCAGAACCAGTAAAAAAATAATTTTTCAAATAATTTTAAAAGAGGGATTGGTCACAAAAAAAAAAATGCTGGCAATATGTCATATCTCCACACGATTAAAACTATTTCAGAGAAACATGAATTCAACGCATACGATTTATTTAATGACAAGTCACGGGCCAGATCTCGCCTGCGGGCCTTGGGTTTGGCGCATGTGTTGGAAGGCGCGCAGCACAAAAACTGCCTGGTGAATAAAAGGTTTATTAATTAACTAGCTGCTTTTGTTGCATTTCTTTTGTTATAAAGTGTGGGAATTGTGAAAGTAAAAGGCACAGGGCAAGGTGCCGCCGGCTTGTGTGTGATCGAGTCTTCAGTGTATCTTATGTCCTCCTCGTCACACAAGGAGGAAGAGAAGGCTGCCTGTGAGCGTGCGCTAGTACATCCATCAAAACCTGTTGCAGCAGGTTCACTTCTGGCTTCTTCTCTCATCTCTCATTTCATTCCTGTCTTTGGTTGGACAAGTGCCTGACACACACATGCACGCACATGGGATGACGATGATATTACATACAGTCAAATGCAAAACTGGCCCGTCAACAGCTTGAATGAGCATTTTGACAGTTTGCACAGCGAAGAGCACGTCTGCAAGAAATGGATCAAGGATGTGCTGAGGCCTAAAAGGGATTCCGGAAGGCATAACGCCACAAGGAAGACATTATTGCTGATTTGAAATTGAGGGTGAGTCTTCACTGTAATCCTGCAATCTATTTAGCACATTCAGCGTGACAGTACAGGTGTGTCTATGATCTTTGTCAACATAAGTGCTGCAGTTCACTCAGAGAACCTAAAAAAAAACAACCCCCCCCCCCCAAATAATTACATGGTCTATTTTTTTAAGAAATGCTGTTTACCTTAAACCTCATGCAGTATTTTTAAGCGGCTGCATGAAGGGTATTACGTCCCAAAAATGTCCCCCTTCCAATGTGCAACAACTTTTTTCACTTTTAATTTTTTTTCCACTTTCAACCCCTCAAAATGTTCAGTGGGAATTGGCCAAGACATAGATATACATCCTATGCAGAATTTCAGCTTCGTGGAGTTATTATTCACTGTTTTGTCTGTGGTGTCCATTTGTCCAACAGTCCAAAATCGTCCAAAGTGTCCGAAATGTCCAATTTTGGGATAATTACTGCATGGGGGTTCAATTGATCTAAATCACAACCATTCATTTTCATCAGTGATAACATTTGCACCATTGTCAATGTGAAGAATGGCATGAATCTGCTGCCTGAAAGGGAGAGCTGTCACATCCATTACAACTCAAGTTAGTTACTAAATATGATCCTTTCGCCATATGTGAGGCAGCAGCCTTCCTCTATTAGAGTGACTAAATAAGAGAAAGAGAAAGAAGTATGAACTTTAAAGCCCGTATTTTGCTGAGTGGGGTTGGTTAGCGAGCATCTGTGCACGGTATGAATGTTAATTAATGAACTTGTCATTCACTCACCATGATCAACCTTTTATCTAATTTTTGGAAAAGTGCTTTTCATTTTGCAATTTTGCAACCTGGTGTAACCGAACACGCCATACACTGCATTTTTTTTTTTTGTGGAAGTGATGTCAAAAGTCGACACAAGCAGAGTCCAGTCAATCTTTTTGAATTGATTATTCTCTCAATTATTCCATCGATGACTCAAGTAAGGAATGATAATATCGATATTACAATTAGAAATAATGCATTAGATAATATCATTCAGGCTCCAGCTGTGTGCTTTCAATTTTCTTGCTGGGCTGTTAAGGCGTTACTTGAACTTTGATGCCTCAGTGCCTGCGTTCAGGCTGACGAAAGCGTGTCAGTCACTCACTGGAGTGTTTGTTGCTTGGCAGCATGAAATGCAATCTCTCCGTTTCCACCTTCACCCTTTTACCTGCTTTCATGTGGACAGAAAGTACTTGGACTGCTGTTCCTCTCTGTTTTCACTTCTCCGCCTCAGTGATATTTGGCATCGCATGAGCAAAAAGCCACGGCTTGTGGGCATTTTAATGTGCTTCCTTTTTTATAAAATAGATGAGGGTTACCTTAACTGGCCACGTGTCTCCAGTCTCTGCTGAGATCAGATAACATATCTGTACAGAGTGTGCAACGTTGAGCCCTTATGAACCTGCACAAGTCAAACTAGATTTATTGTCTGTTAAAGTCTCAGACGGCACATGCTGCAGCTGAGTTTAACAGGCACTTACTTGAGAAGACGAAGGGAAAAATGCATTAACTTGAGCTTTCGCAGATTCAATATCAACAGCAGCACACAGAAACCATATCTTTGTAATTACAGTGGACATGGAAATTGAATTAAAAATTCCCGTTTGAATATGTTTCCAGAATCACGTCTTGGTACAGAATGTCAGGCTCTCCAATGTTTTCACCCAACAAGGACGAGTCTCAAACCGACTCGTCCCCTCAGCGCAAACTTCACACATCACAGGAGCACCTTGGAACCTCCTGCCAGCAGTTTGCGGAATCACAGGTAATGAGCACAATGAGAGTGAGACGAGTACGTGTTGTTTTGTTGACTTCCCCACGCCCCCAATACAATTTTTATGACAGAAAAGTGTGATGTCGAAATGACTTTGGTGACCCAATAGCAATCAGAATGAGATTCCCCCCCCCCCCCCCCCATTGATTTCCATTTTTGTGACTTAAATGTCTCTTATTTTGCAAAATGACAGATAGGATGACAGTAGTAGACAGTAGTAGACTACCATTGCCAACTAGTACAGCAATCAGAATGAGAAAGTGGGGTTTGGACTATTTTTGTCTGTTAAATGATAAATATTTTGAGGTGTAGTAATTAGTGGCCAAACCATTTCCGTGTACTACAGTAATCGGAATGAGAAAAGCTGTTTAAATAGATTTCTGGTGAGTATTTATGTCAATTTATTGAATTCAGTTTCTTCATATTGATATAGGTGTCATGATTCGGTTTGGGACCAACAGGTGGCACTGTAGGGCTCCCCCTGCAGCTGCACACCTGTTGGTCGTTAGGTCGTTAGGTAATTAGTTCTATAAAAGGACTCCCGCCTTTGTTTGTCATGTTTTTGGTCATGTTTCTGTTATCGATAGTTTTGAGCTTAATTCATGGTTTTTGTTTGATACTTTGGACTTTGTTTAGGATTTAGTTTTCTCTGTGTTTTAATACAATTTGTGAAGTACACCCTGCTCCTCCCTCTTGCCTGCTTTTTGGGGTCCACTACCACCTCGCAGCGTGACAATAGTTCTACAAAGGTCTATTACAGCATTAAAAAAAAAAAAAAAAAAAAAAAAGATGGATGGATGATTTGTGCAATGTCAACCTGTATTTTGGAATTTGTTGTGGTTCCTAACACAGATGGGAGGAGAAATACAGCATGTAATGGTGTTTTGCGTCAGACATTTGTAGTAACAACAAATGTAGCTGCAATATTTTGGCAGACACATGGTATGAACGTGAAGCGAATATCGAAAATCCGGCCAACTTTTACTCGCTCCAATAATTATAATGTCGCTCTAATACACAGGTGTCAAACTCAAGGCCCGGGGGCCAGATCTAGCCCACCAAATCATTTGATGTGGCCCGCGAAAGCAAATCAAACGTGTCGGCTTCTATGATGCTTGCTAAAATCATATTTTCTTGTTACCAAAACCCTCATTACAGCAGGGTTTTCTTGGAGAACCCAAGAACCCTTTTGCTCTTTGGAAAATGATGAATTTTACATTAAATGACTGCTATATGTTCACTGAACACCAAAATATATATTTTTTCAAATATTTGATGCTTTAATCCTAATTTAGGATTAGGGCCACATTTGACCCTTTGGGATTTAAGGGTAGCATTTGAGTAGCAGAATTTATAGGGGTCAAATTCGACCCCGTGGGTTCTCCAGGGTTTTAAACTATAGTTGAATAAACCATTATTCTTGCCTTCTTCATATGGTTTCACAGTCATAACGGCCCTCCAAGGAGTTTGACACCCCTGCTCTAATAGTTGGAAATGACAATATTGAAGATCCTAGGACTTCAACGTGAAGACAGCATTTCCAAGGAATTCCATGGGCACACATGAACTAATAACTGTACCATTTGAATCCATAGACAACCCATTGCACAGATGTCCGCTTTACCCAGCAAGCCAGACCCCCCCTCACCTCGAGGCACGTACCCGTGAGCAGCAAGCACAGCGTAGAAGGGATGGGACGACAGGGCATGGTCGACGCGTGTCGTTTCCACCCGTACCAGCGCCAGCTCAGTGAGGGTGCGCTGACAAATGCAGTTTGTCTTGAGGCTGGTTCCTCTCCCTTTCGCAGCCTGCAGGAGATTTGCAGCCCTCAGATGTGCTGCATCACACTTGAACCAAACAGCGAGGTGCAAACGCTATGGGAACAATCCACCTACAATGGCCAGGTGACGAGAACTCACAAAAAGTACTGTATATGCATAGAAATTTTTGGTCGAAAACCGATTTGGTCGAGAACAGAGACGTTCAAAAACCGAGGTTTGACTGTTACTAGAAAAGCTGTGATTGGCTGGCAACCAGTCTAGGGTACACCCTGTGTTTTCCTCACGGTCCACTGGGATAGGCTTCGGGTCACTTGAGACGATAAATTTAGAAAATGGAGGGACAACCTGTGATAGTCATTGAAATAACATGAAACTGAACAGACTGGAATTTGCCAAAATGTACAGTGATGCACCACAAAGCTTCTGGGAGAATGCCCGTTGGATAGATGGGACATAATAACGATCTCAGTTAACACACTATTTTCAATTTGTGCACAGTCTGGAAATGGACACGAAGAAGGATCGGTTGTGCTTTTTCTATCGGATAAAAGAAGTCATCACGAAACTCCTCTACAACGAAATCATGTTTGCAGCAAGACATTTTTCACAACAGGGGGTTTTTCACTGTAGCAAATTTGAAACAGGAAAGTGGGCATGGTGTTAATGCATGAAGATTTTTTCACACTAGGGGGTATTTTCACCCATGTAGATTTCATTGTAGAGGAGTTTCACTGTATCCCTCTGCTAGCTAGCTAGCTAGCATGCTCAAGAAGGAAACACGAGTGCCATCTAGCAAGTGTTCGAGGTGAAAATCGGCCCTTAAATGCCCTTTGCTTTAATGTGTCAGCTTTCACTTTGTTAATTTCCAGGAATTTTTCAAATGTTTACTGATATTTGTGCATTTGAAATTACTTTAGTGACACCAGTGCTTTTTTTTCTCTCTCTCTCTCTAACGTAAAGGTATCGAACTTTTTGACCGTGTGTGTATTCTGCCTATCGGACAGGAAGGTTGGAGTTCATATTGTGTTGCAACATTGTGGTTTTATGGATATCTCCAGTGTTAGGCCTACCCTGACCGTCACCTACCAACCATGCCAGTTGAGACATCTTGTTCGCATTCTCAGTGCTATCTATCCTACACTTACGCCAACCCCCCAATAAGCGCAATGATCAATAGCAATAACAATCACTGCAGTCGTGGTACAAGATAATCTGACGAAAGAAGATAGACTATATGAGGTGTTCATATCGTCCCTGTGTGTTCCGTACAGGTTGCGACATGGCCGTATGCTACTGAGGCGCATTCCAACAAGCCAAATTATTCGCTTCAGAGTCTCTCGTCTCAAATTCATCAGAGGAACGACTCACAGCCGCTCTTCCCGAAGCCCATTTACTCATACAGGTGGCAATACATTTCATTGATTCCACATTTTAATACATTACATAATCCCCAGTCACTGTCAACAAATGCTAATTGTTTACCTTTCTACTGTGCGACAACTTCAAAATCATCCAAATAACTGCTGAATTGCAGCATTCTCATCTTCATGGCTCTGAAAAACAGTGAAACAGGGAGCCTGCCCGTCAGTGAGATCTACAGCTTCATGACTGAAAACTTCCCCTATTTTAAGGTACGACACTGCAGGTTATGAACATACACGCTACACTTGCTACGAATGTCAATAAAAATACCTTTTGGTATTTGGTGCAAGCATCAATAGGTTTGGGTGGAGTTCCCTGGGCAGGTCACGCAGAGCTGCCATGGTTGTACCTAAAATGCCAAAAGGGAATTTCCACTCAGTATCCATTCGCAGACAACACAATTGTATAAACCTGATGAAGTTTTCATTGTGTAAGAGTCGAACCTCTGCCTTTGCAAAGATAATAATGCTGAGCTTTGATTGAGACTTAGACTTATTCAAATACTGTAACGACATGTTTTTCATAGTGGTTGTTGAACTGTATCTTAAAAATGTTCTGTATACCTTATTTAGCTTCACCATGGGAGCAAATAAAAAAGGTGTCTTTTGGGATCTTACTCAACCCTGAAAAAAGGTCTGTTGGGTTTATATTTCAAAACTATGGACATCGGTAGCATGCATTAAAATCATGTTTCACCAGCATGAATATTCCCACCAAAAAAAATCATATGCATGCAACCAATGTCTGTACTTTTTTTTTTTTTTCATATTCAGTAAATCCAACAGACTATTTCTTCAGTGTACCTAATGTTGAGGCCCGTGTGATAATTGCAGTTGCATAAGTGTCTGGCGTGACCGCATTTCATAGTACTGTTCCTAATTACGACTACGGCAGTTCGTAGCAGAGAAGCAAATAGTGGTTATCATTTTCAGAGTTTCTGGGTTTGAGTCTCCGCTTTGGCTTATCTGTGTGGAGTTTGCATGTTCTCCCTTGCCTGTTTTCGATCTCTCCCTAGTCGATCGCACCTGATTCAAATGATCAGGTCATCAGAAAGCTCTGCCGAGGCCTGAAACGATCATGAACAATTGAATCAAGTGTATTTGGAGGATATGACTCTCGAGGAATCGGAGTTCCCTCCCCCCCTTGGTCTCGAAAACGGATGGATGGATGATTCGTAGAAATGGGCATGATAATTGATTGTGCGTTTGTCACATTTATAACTCATTGCAAAACAGTGATGCACGTTGTTTTCCACTGCTCCGTCAATATTTCATTAGTTGTTTTTTTTTTTTCAGGATCCTGTTTTACCACTCGTTATTAGTTGTCTTCAGCTTTTGTATAATTGATGACACTAATTACTTCTTCTGTAACAATGGTGAATGACACACTGTCGAGATTGTGGTCGTGACTGTGTGTAAAGGTATGAGGAAAGAATTACAGATTCAGTCAGGTTGTCTTGGGATACTGTGATAAGAGGGTTGTTTGTGCGTTGTGTAAGTCAATTGTTGTGCGGTTTGTACAACACTCACACAATTACATTTGATCATACAATGCATTTCTGGTGACACAATTAGGTTACTGAATTTAAACAGTAACTCACTGCTGCAGGTATGGATCTCGGCGTTAAATGCAACTTGGATAGCGACATTCCGAGAAGCTGTCTGTCACTTTCAAAAGCATGCTGCAGAGCCAGAAACACGTAACAGAAAAATGGGAATTTTATTGCAAAGTAATACTCTGTGTCACTCAAGTTAGTTATTTGCATTTCACTGCAAGTCTGTTGACACCTGCAACTCCAAGCTTGTATACTGTACTGCACACACACACGAATATGTAAACAGGGGTGCACAAAAAAAATGTGATGGTTCTGAAAGGAGCACCAGAGGTTGATGTTTGGTGGTCATTTTTGACCTGACCCACCAACCTCATGGATGAACTTATAGAATTACGACACATTGTTAATATGTGTGTAACTGTATCCAGTACAACATCATTGGACAAACTTTTATTTTCTTTTTTCGGTTTTTATTTTCTAATTTCAACAACAATTATACCAGGGCTCCACAATGGCAGCTTATTGAAACAATACAATTTACTGTATTATAAAAAAGACATTCAATTTATATTGAACACAACTCAGTTGAAAAGCCCGTTCAAAAAATGTATTAATTGCTCACCTCTGACTTGCATTATGGGAGATCAGCCAGCTAAGCCGTCTGCAAATGCTCAGCGACTGGCCAGCGACCAATCCAGGGTGTCTTGCCCAAAGTCAGCTGAAATGAGCGCTAGCTCACTCTCGACCTTATTAAGCAAAACATGAAAAATGGATGACTGGGTAAATGTTTGTAATAATACGACTATTATTACAATATATTATAATACAATTATTACTGTGTAATATTACTATGTAATATGCACGCATTAAAAATAATGTGTCCAATTATTTTTGTCTGTCTTGCACAATGAATCTCATTCGCTTTTTCCCGTTGCCCTGCTTTTTTTTCCAGACAGCCCCTGATGGGTGGAAGAACTCTGTGCGCCACAACCTCTCCCTGAACAAATGCTTTGAGAAGTTAGAGGGCAAAAATGGGAACTCCTCTCGCAAAGGTTGTCTGTGGGGTCTCAATCCTGCCAAGGTGGAGAAAATGCAGGAGGAGTTGCACAAGTGGCGCCGCAAAGATCCCGTCAGCGTTCGCAGGAGCATGGCGAGACCAGGTCGGACTCTGAAAATTCTCGAACGTTATGAAGTGAAACAACACGATCATGTGTATTTTTTCCGCAGAGGACTTAGACCTTCTCATCGGACAGATGCCCAAGAAGCTCCAATCGACTGCGCCATACGCAAGACACGCCAGTGTCTCTCGCCAACCACCAAGCAGAGCTAGTCGACATCCACAGTATTCACGTGCTCCCCCAGCCTCACAGCAGCCCTCTTTCCTCTCATTCACCGACATCCATTTTAGCGACTCAATGACCCTGCACTCCCCACGTGATGAGCAGCACACAGCAGGCGTCCATCCTGGGAGTGTGAACTTAATTGCGACTGGGAGGCTGCCACCGGCCTACAGTGCCACCTACCAGGACGACTTCAATGTCGGTCTAAGATGCCTGCAGGACTTGCAATTAGAGGGAGATACTTATGACGTAGATGTACTCAACCCCAGCCTGACCGATCTTCAGTTGAAAGGTAGGCAGTACAGGGGGAGGTATGGATCAGTTACACTAACTAGCGTATTTCTCATTGGTGGGTAAGCTATGGCTGACGGGCTATCTACAACCCGCTCAATTCTTAAATCCGGCCCTCTGAGCATTTACTGTACATGATCATCAGTGTCTTGCAATATGTTTGTTTTTTAGCCACCCCCACTAAATTGGCAAATGAAACTATTTTTATTAGTTGTTTTATTAATTGATCTGTGTTTTGACATTTAAACAGGAAAAAAAAAACATGGGTTCTAACCTTTACTATAGTGGACAGCGTACCATGTTATCAGGTTACATGGTGCGTGAAAGGGTTCAAACTTATTTCATTCATTTATTTTGTTAAGAGTGTCCCTGGCAGCAGTAAAAAAAAAGCACAAATATAACAAATAAACAAACAAAAAACATCCTGGAAATGATGATAATAGAATCCAGAGTTTCTTTGGCCGATGAAGGTCAGGAGGTCGGAAGGCAGAAGATGAAGAAATAATTGCCATAGAATCAAAGATGTGCCAATGTGCCAACACGTCATATAACAAGCAGTGATGGGTGAGAGATTAGTGATGAACCTCAGAGCCCCGTGATACACAGTATCCAGAGCCAAGGCGTGCGTGTACAGTATATAACATCACCGAATGAGTCTCAACTAGCCACTTTTTTTGGATTCAGAAGCAAGGCAGGATTTGATCCTAATATAAAAGCTTACAGAATGATTCATCGATCAGAATGCCTCCATACCTGCAAACCTACGTGGCACAGACTCAATTGTTGAAATAGTTGAAGGAATGGACTGAGGCCCTCCCTGTGTTACTTCTGCATGCACACACTGCGTTCTGTGTGTTATTAAGGGTTGTCGAACCAGCAAGCAGCAGCAGACCTGCTGTGGTTGAGTTTTGCATGAGCAGTATGTGGTCCACATAATCCAACATCCTGGAGAGGTCAATAAAAAAGGGCTGCAGTGTTCCTTGTTTTTTAAAGTTAGAGTTATTTTTATTTCTTTTTTATTGCTGATTGAAATAAACTATTTTATTTAGTTTACATACCCAATTTTTTTTAAACCTCGTCTTCACATTCTAACCGGATGATGTAAATTAGCCAAGAAATTCAAAACAGCTTGCTTGCAGCCATGTTTTCAGAAATAAGCAGATAACAGAAGATTTCTTTTGGCTTAATTTCACACTTGATGGGAGGCAAGCACTCTCGAGACCCAACTATTTGTCTCCAAAGAATTCCAAAGTGACGAGAAGGGTTTCTTGTTCTTCCAGTATTCCGTTCCTGTCGTTGCATGCAGGTGACAGTTCTCTTTTATCAGTGTGAGTAAAGACTTGAACTCAGCATTTTCCCAATTGTCACTTCAAACTGTTTTTAAGGTCACCTGTGGGAGGAGTTGCAAAAAGACAGCCTGGTGTCGCATCTGCAAACAACCCCCATGGCCGTGTCCATCACCTCTGGCTTGCAGGCATCCTGTGTCCATCCCTGCTGCGTCGACGGCATTCTGCCCGTCAGTGAGACCTCAGCGGTACTGCCGTTTGGTGGCTGTAAAATACAGTTTGACGACACATCAAATGAACCGAGCTTGAAACGTGACTGTTCAAGCCGTTGGCATCCTGATGTTTACTCAGCAGACAATTTGCCGGGGTATTTGACCTGCTGCACCACATCCTTGGTGTAAGTAGGCCACGTAACTGTCCACACCTTGATAACCGACAGATCCTTGACACACGACTGTGATTTGAATGAGCGTTACGGTAGCAAGTGGCTTCATCATTGGATTTTTGATACATGAAGCCCTCAAATCTTTGTTTTTCCTGTTGTTGTTGTTTTTTTTTTTCAATTCTCCACCCATTGACAACAAACCAGAGAATAGCTTCCATGTCTTGTGTGACCTTACGTCTCATATAATCTCACAAGTTCTTAGGAGAAAATGGACAATTTGAGCAAAGTGAGAAAAGACAACTAACCGGTACAATTTTGGAACCACAGATGATATAAGATGATGGTGAGGTGGTTTTGAGTCATGGTCCAGGCTGTGAATGTAATTCCTTTTTTACATGACCAATTAAATTGATGGCAAAGACCCATTACTTTTATTTTAAATAAACTATTTTTCGTGCACTTGTAGAAATGCTTCAATTATGCGAACCCTAGAAAATGAATGTAGTACAGTACACAACTATAAAAATGTATTGATACCAATTCGATATAATTTTACTTCAATTATTATCCAATATTGTACTGTATTTGTCTGGGGTTTTTTGGGGGGTTAATATTATCATTATTTTTCATCAATGATTGGCTGAGAATCACTTATTTTCCTGTGAACCTCGTATTGGCGGTTCCTTACTTCTGGACTCCCGAATGGTTTTTAAAAGGGATCATTTAATACACTCCATAGGTACAGTACTGTATTTTAAACACTGTACATTTGAATTTTTGCATACAGTATTTTCAGGGCAAATTTTCTTGGCCGTGTTCCCTTCACCCAGGAATTTCGGGAAAATGTGTGAATTTTCCCGAACAACCGGTGTATTTTTTCCGGAACGGCCATCTTGGCCGCGAGGCGCCGTCCATGTGATAGTGGAAGGATAAATGGACATTATGGACACTTCCGAGAAGATTTTTTTGTTTGTTTCAGACAAATGCAGCTCTATGAATGGCTCGCTTTGCTTTCATTGTACTATAAACAAGAAAAAAACTCATCGTGGCGTTTTACGGTACCGGTAATGAGGCAGTTTGAACAGAGGATGGCAGCAAAGACTCTTTGGTACAAATTCTTCCACCTGAGCTATGTACGAGAGGAAATACATTTGATATTATAAAACACACATATTAGATGATTTCTAAAGCTATGTACCCTTTAAAAAAAAAAAAAAAAAAACACGAAAGACAACATGTTAAAAAAAATACTCAGGTTTTCAGAAAAAAAGTCCCATATTTATTGCAATGATTTGATTTCACTTTTCAAAATTGGACATACATTTTTTTACAACACTTAATATCATGATTAAAATGTACACGCAGTGTTCTGTACTACAATGTATGTACTGGATATCAAAATTTCTATGAATACAGTCTGACAATTCAAAATGGCTACTCCTTTGAAAAATAGTCGGGACACACTAAGTGCTATGAACCTGAAAACAAACAAAAAATGATCCACACATCAACTGAGAACTTTTCCGTCTCTCATTCTGAGCTGAGTGGCATAGCCATGTGCAAACAGAAATAGAATCCATCTGTTGGACAAACTAAATAAATATCAGGGCCCATAAAGTCAAAGTATTATGTAATCTCTAGCTGTTACTGCCTATCAAAACACACACAAGGGAAATGAACCAGTGTCCATCTAACGAACTGATATGGGCTGTATTCACAACGCATTTGTCGGCCACACACACACACACACACACACACACACACACACACACACACACACACACACACACACACACACACGCACCTGTATGCTCACAGGTGTGCATTGCTACACAAGGACTTAACAGAAATGAAACGGACGTCTGTGGCTTCTTCTATTTTCCGGCTCCTGACGTGGAAACAGCTGAGTGGACAATGTCTAAAGAAGGGGTGGGAGGAAATGGGTGTTTCTACGGACCCCCGCTATAGGAGTAGTCTGCCTTGTTGTGCATCACTAATTTGTTGTCCACAAAGTAGAAGCTGTCAGATTGTGTCTCATAAGGATGCAGGATCATCTCACGCACTGAGAGAGAAGACAAAATGATCGGGATTTACAAAGTTGGAGCTTTGTGAAGTGGTGAATAAAATCCACGCGATTATGGAAAGACTTTTTTGGGACTGCAACTTTAGGTCCATGTACGACTATGCAATTTGTCCTCACTAATAAGACATTTCAGCACACTTGTATTTTAAACTATTTTCTCATTTGTAACGTCTTTTCCCCAACTGTCTTCCGTTAATTCGTTTCTGTGCACTCGTAGAATGACGAGGGCATACGTAGGATAACTAAAACGTTGCTGGTCAGCCAGAATTGTGACAATTGCAAACTATTTGTACTACGAGTGAGATTATAAAAGTCCACCAGTTGACATCCTGCGCGTCACAAGTGGCGCAATGAATGAGAGCGAAAACCCCCAAGGAATTCAAGGCCACCCTAGTCAATTTACGAGTGCGGTAATCATCAGATTTTTGAGTAATGCGTCTGCAAATGATTATTTACGAATCAACCTGTTGCCTAAGTACATCAGAACAAGTCCTGGCTTCGTGTGAGTATATTACATTTGTGATGTCACACCGAGCAATTACATTAGAGAGTAAACTATGACGAGATCATCATTAGGTGAATATTCATCCTTTTTGTGACATCTTTGGTTGATGGTGAACCCTGACATTTTTCGAAAATAAAAACCGTGCTACGATTCAGGTTGGGAACCAAACCTACAATGCCTTACGAGTGAGAACAAAGAGCGTGCCAGTATGTGACCTTAAGCTGGATATGAATTTTCCACATGCGATGAGTGTGATTGCGCTTACTGATGTCCTCTGACAGTGCGGGGAACTCGTAGATGTGCTCGCATGTGTTCTTGCTGCTGGGCATGCAGAAGCCAAACTCAAAGTCAAAGCTCTTGAGCAGCTGGTCGCGGAAGTAGTGTCTCTCGATCATACGGAAGTTGTTGATGGGCGTGTCGCCCACTGTGAACTCCACCCTGGACACACACACACACACACACACACGAGACCCACTTAGTCAAACTAAGCTTTGAAAGACACACACACACACACACACACACACACACACACACACATACACGCAGCTCTCTGCCCTCCTGTAACATTCCTTTTTTTGTTTGTTTCTGGTTTTGTTTGCTTGTCTCATTCAGACGTTTGTATACAATCATGCACTTTGCACACACTTCATACACTGTATTAACACGCTCAAATCGGGTACGTGTTCTTATTTCTTTTTAAATGACTTGTTATTTTCAATAATTCGTGAACTTGGCGTTGTCTGTGTCCCCTCCTTCTAGCCACAGGCTTGGAGGTGACCTGTGACCCTTGCCCCTTGCCCCTGCACAAAAATCAGGATACGTGAGCATTTCTCTCAAATATCTTCTGCGGTT
The DNA here is from genome assembly GCA_018466805.1 of Hippocampus abdominalis. Classification (NCBI taxonomy): domain Eukaryota; kingdom Metazoa; phylum Chordata; class Actinopteri; order Syngnathiformes; family Syngnathidae; genus Hippocampus; species Hippocampus abdominalis. The sequence continues at coordinate 5,489,141 of CM031703.1, forward strand.
TTTTTTACATTTTACTTTTCACAGTGGTGAACTTATTTTCAACGCAGATATGTTCAAGTGTGACTGAAAAAATGGAGTTTCTGTTAGGTGTTTCCTTCCATTATTTCACTCTTGTCAATGATTAAATTGAAGTGCTCTCAGTAAGATCGTCACTAGTGGTTTTCACCCTGGGTGGGAGTCGTCTCTTCCTATGGTCGCAAAGTTGCGACCCAATTTTGTAGAACTTAAGAACAATTAAGACATTTGTGAGAAAAAAAAAACCTTTGAAAACATATGGATCCAAAGTACTATTAAAATGGGCGATGAACATGACAACTGCAAAAATGAATAGAGTCATATTTAATATAGTATCACAGTTGCATAAAATATGCCTGCAAAATTTCACTTCACTTTGAACTGATTTCTTCTTTTTAGCAAAGTGGCAGGCCGAATAATGTCCTTGCGGGACCTCGGGATGAGGTGGACTGAACGCAAACACTTCTACTGCTCTACCGGAGTACAGTAATAACATTTCTGATGCACGGCTGTCCGAATAATGCTATTTCCCACATCAAAGGCATGTCAGACCTGGGATGCATGCGGAATATTTCACTGTATAGGGGTCCCTTAGTTGACAAAAACGTTGCACTCCTTCTGCAGTAAAATCAACCACAATATTTAGACTGGGTCTTTAAACACGTTGTAGTCTCTTTCGAACCTACACAGTAGTTAAGTCATGATTACAGTACAGTGATCCCTCGCTATTTTGCGGTTCGTTTATCGCGGCTCCAGTGCATTGCGGATTTTTTCAAACATATTTAAAAAAAGAAAACATTTTAAAACTTTTTTTTTTTTTCATATACATGGAGTACAGTACTGCATATGTTGCTCTATGTGACTCGCTGTTGTTTTGCAGCTTCTCGCGGACGTTTGCGGACTTTTTGCGGACTTTAAAAAAAAAACTTTTTTTTTTATACCTGTATATGTTTATTTGTCGCTACTTCGCGGATTTTCGTTTATCGCGAGTGGTTTTGGTCCCCATTAACTGCGATAAACGAGGGATTACTGTAATTATTTGAATAAAAAAAACAACAACAAAAAAACACACATCTGGGAAATGTAGATAACACCGTCCAGGAGAACATGGCTCTGTGATCTGCTTTTGGTCTGGTTGAGAATCACTCATCTCGACCACAGCAGCTGTCTACCATGTCGTGAATAAAAAGAGCAATTCAAATAACACGTCGGTGACAGTCAACACCTTGTCGTTTCGTGCTGCGTCAAAAGGTTGTCTTCCCAAACTCGCATGTTTCGGTGGATTGACCTAAAGAACTACTGTACTTATGACTAAAAGGTAGAGCATTTTCAAATCAAAACATTGCCCAGTGCTGCTCGGATGCGCTGACAGCTTGTCTGTTCTGTACGTTCTCACTTGTCAGCCCACACAACCTCCTACTACATCCTGTTCGACTGTTCGGGTAGAGCAGACGGACTGAGCCCACAAGTGCATCCTTCTTTTTTTTTTTTTACATTCTCTCTCGCTCACTCTCTCTCTCCATCCAGTCCTTTTGTTTTAATTCCCTCTTGCCTCTCTCACACAAGCACGAAAGAAGACTTACGTGGCTCCGACCTGCCGCAACTGTAGGAAGGCGGGGGTGAACTGGTAGCGAACAAAGCGCCCGGCGTTGGGGTCACATTGCTTTCTGCCTCCTGCTATGAATAAATGATATCATTGTGGAGTTTGGATGAAATAAAGTTTAACCGCCATGCAGTAATTATCCCAAAATTGGACATTTCGGTCACTTTGGACGATTTTGGACTGTTGGCCAAATGGACACCACAGACAAAGCAGTGAAATATAACTCCACGAAGCTGAAATTTTGCATTGGATTTATATCTATGTCTTGGCCAATTCCCACTGAACATTTTGAGGGGTTGAAAGTGAAAAAAAATTAAAAGTGAAAAAAGTTGTTGCACATTGGAAGAGGGACATTTTTGGGACGTAATACCGTTCATGCAGCCGCTTAAAAATACTGCATGAGGGTTAAACAATCCGTTTCAACATAGTGGAACCTCCAAATTCAAACAACAAATGCCTTCTCCCAGTAATACAAACGGCAGGATCAAATTAAACTAGTTACCATCTAGCGCTTCACTTCATACCGGCCCGCACAAGGTGTTGTTCTTCAAAGGAAGAACATAAAAAGAGAAGAAAGGAAATATGCAGTACACTGCCAATGTTACACTTATGGCAGTATGGCAGTGAAGCTATTTTAAAATGATACTTGAAACATTGCCTCTCGAGTTAATAAAGGTGACTCTGGAACTTTTGAGTTCGTATTTCCCATAAGGAGAAAACCTGTATTTGACCTCAGAGGTTCCACTACAGCAGGGGTCGGCAACATGTGCCCCCCCCCCTCCCGGTCACATGAGTAGCCCGCGGGGCTTTTTGTAAAACAGCTCTCGAATGATGGGAAATTGCGATTTGATATGGGAATGACCCATTTATGTGAAGGTTATGAGCTGACCTGGTGCTGGAGGTTTAGTGATCTCAAACAGCACTGTTCCCGTTTCCATATCACGGATCTTAAATCTGGTGAAGTCGATCATGTGGACGTTTTCCTCCGGTGAACAAAGGTAATCTGAAACAGAGAAGACAAAGGCTGCACTCACATAAACTACTTACTAATCATGTGTTGTACACCAGTGATGTGATTTTAGTACAATTTTGGGCAGGTGGCCAGAAATGTGCTCAAATGTGCTGTTGTCTTTCTATGGATGGCCCAACCTCTGACAATCCATCCATCAATTTTCTACTCCTAAGTGAGCTCATGATCACGAAATCTGGATTCTACTCCAGCTGTACTCCAGACGGGATGGCTCCTGGACTGATCGTGAATCAATCATCCATCCATCCATCCATCTATTTTCTGATCTGCTTATCCTCTCAGGGGTCGTGCTGGAGCCTATCCCAGCTGTCTTTGTGCAGTAGGCGGGGGGACACCCTGAGCTGGTTGCCAGCCAATCGCAGGGCACACCACACGAACAACCGTTCGCGCTCACACTCACACCTAGGGACAATTTAGAGCAGGGGTGTCAAACTCATTTTTTGTCGCGGGCCACTTCGGAGTTACGGCTCCCCTCAGAGGGCCGGCGCAAAATCTCAACGTTATTTATTACCCATGACAATTTGACATTTCGGTACAGATTTCAACAAGAATCATGAAAGTTGACACACGTGATTTGCTCCCACATAAAATGACGTGGGGGGGGGGCGGAATCTGGCCCCCAGGCCTTGACTTTGACACCTGTGATTTAGAGGATTCAATAAGCTTGCCATGCATGTTTTTGTAACGTGGGAGGAAACCGGAGTACCCGGAGAAAACCCACGCGGGAGAACATGCAAACTTCACACAGGAAGGCTGGAGCTGGAATTGAACCCGGTACCTCTGCACTGTGAGGCCGACACGCTAACCACTCGACCACTGGGGCTCGTCAATCAATTTTTTTTTAAAGACAAAACCATTCACACTCACAACAAAGGGCGGTCTTCAATAAAAACATGTTTGGTGAATGTGGGAGACAACCACAGCCTGTAGAAAACCCACACAAGCACGAGGAGAATAGAATCGCTGCACGAGTAGGTTGAAGCTCAGTTTCAAACCTAGAACTTTTTGACTGCGAGGCAGTTGTGCTCACCATTCTTCTATCCTAAAACCCTTAACATCCCACGCTTATTTTGTGGACATTTTCAATGTTCCGCATGAGAAAACTGCTGGGATGAGCCCCTTTTTTTTTACCACATTAGACTACTGTGCGTGTGTGTGCGGGTGTGCGTGAAACCCGAAACGCTTCTTTGCCAACATGGGAGGAGGATTAGAATTAAGAGGCTTATTGTGTTTTCCCATCACATGGCCGAACCAGTGGAAATGGACACACCTTGGGAAGTCTATTTTGTCCATCCCCGGGTGGTAATACCTTTAGAATGGACATCCTCATACACAATTACATTTATTGCAGAAAGAAAAAATAAATAAACACAAGGTAAGCACCCGAGGCTGCCACAATGTGTGTTCACCTGCACATGTACACAAATCCACGTATAGCATCACCTTAGCATTTGTAGGGGTTAGAGAGCAGATGGCCCACACGGGCTTTAGCCAACCTGCTTGAAGATATTTATAGACCTTTCAATAAAATAAAGCACACTATCGTTGACACCTGGGCTTAAAGTGCCCTGCAGTGCGAACAAGGTTCTATAGAGAGAACTATTCGGAGTGATTTGATGGACTGTGTACACATTTGCATGCCACTGCAGCACATTACGTTTTGGCTAGAGAAAGTCAGCTCATGTAAAAACATACAGTCATTAAGCTCATGCTTCGCTTTACATTTCAAGAGGCACATTTGACTCTTTGTTGCTCTTTATTAGCCTGATGTGCTTTGTTTGGCATTTTGCAACGAGAATGAGGTCATCGCTAATGACAGTGACCGAGGCATGAATTGACTGATTGCTTGTGTGGGGAAAAAAAAAAATGGAGACATGCACATAAAATGCTTCTGAATGTATACATGGCTGCATACCGTATATTGATTTTTGAGTAACACGTCCAAGTAGTTCAGTGCACTGATGCTAAACATCACATGGTGCAGAGATTTCTCTCAAAAGCGACTCCCCTCTTTTATGTTGCCCTCCCAAGACTCTCCAAGAGGGTTTAGAGCAGATGCTTTGATGCAGCGGCCTCTCTTGCCAGTTTGATGAGGGGGAGAATATTACTGTGAGCATTCGCTCGGTCTGAAACACACATGATACCAGAAGCTCATTGCGTGGCGGTAAGATGCAGAAATGTATTCATCTCAACGTCAGTTAGCCTCTGTTAGCCATGATTCACTCAGAATGGTACAAGGCTTGTAACATGTTTATGTCTCCGATATGTTTCCACGCACGTGCTGTGATAACAAAATGAGATGTGTGCTTTGGGGTGTGATAAATCGGGGACTATACAGTTGAAAGTGAAGGATAAGAGTCAGTTTGTGTTGATTGTCGAGATAATGTAAGAACACGGAACACATGACGCAGAGCACACGGATTGTCTTTTTGGAATAAAGTTATTGCAAAGTCAATTTCACTTTTATTCTATCCATTAATTCAGTGGAAAATAAAACCAATTTACTCTGTGTCCATTTTCTTTTATCTTGAGATTTGGAGGCTCATAGTTTATGTGCTCCCTTTTCCACTTAATGTATAACGCATTGCTTGCCACAGCAGTTCATCAGTAATGAATGTTACTTACAATTTTATATTAAAAGCTTGAACTTAAGGAGCAGATAATTTAGCTTTCCGTTATTTCTTCAAAATTGGTTCCAAAATCAGAACCACTGCCATAGAATAGTGGCCCCAAAAGGCATGGGTGATGACCATTGACCTTCAACTGTACTCTATCTCAGTTTTTTTCAAACTTTTTTGAGCCAAGGCACACTTCTGTCATTGAAAAAATCTCGCGGCACACTACTAGCTGAAAAAGTGAAAAAAAAAGCTTATTTTAACAATTAACGTGTTATATTGTTACTATAACCGTTTTTTTTTTAACATTGAAGAATGACGTTATAACATAACATAGAATCACAAACACCATGAAAAAAGTATTTTATATTCTTTCATATTTTATTATTTCACCGTCGTCCTGCATGCATGCGTCACAAATTCGCTTGTCTCTTCTCGTCGAAACACAAGGCTAGCTGTTGCTGCTCCCTAGCGGTATGGAAGGGTACTACCAGATTACTTTGTTGGGCGATAGACCGCACGGGTATATAAATTGGGTATTTTCCCGCGGCACAGCTGACAATGTCTGGCGGCACACCAAGGGGTTGAAAAACACTGCTTTATCTAATAAGATACAAACATTGAGCGTTGTTTTTCCAGCAATTCACGTCAATGGCAGTGATGCACATTAGGATTCACTACTGCTTAACTAATATCATGCATGAGAGTTTAAAAATGACGAAAAAAAAAAATCTTCCTTAGCTATCTTGCACATAACACACCAATGTTTAGCGGAGATTGTTTTTTTTCAGTTTTTCAAAACAATGAGATCAACCAACAGTTACAATGAAACAGTAATACACGCTTGTACTTGTTGCATGCCGTTACACGAGATTGTAACTTGATATTTGCAGGACAGCACCGTTGTCTGATGCTTAGTACATCTGCATTACAATTCTGTGGTTTGGCCTCAGATCTCAGCTCTGGACTTGCTGTGAGAAGTTTGCTTGGGTTTTGTTCGGGTGCCGATTGTGTTAGATTTGATAAAAAGTGAGACTTATCAGACCAGTTTTTTTTATGTAGCTCTGGTATCTGAGCTCATTACAGCTAACTCCTTGATATTATGTAAAATAATTGCTACACACCCACACCCACACACACACCCACACACACACACGCACACACACACGCAAGCATGCGCTCACACTAAAAAAAGCCCCACTTGATTTCCTTCATCATGGTCCCCTAGCAACCCTTTTGATAGTCGTGCCTGCTCACTTAGCTTCTTCCTTGCCCCTCATCCACCTGACTGCTCTGCTCAATTGGTGTGCCGCAACAAATAAAAGGCAATTCCGGGCTAGGCGAAGGCGCCATGCAAATGAAGTGTTTACTTCAGGGAGTTGATAAAGGTGCATCGGTGAAGCCTTCTCGTTTCGCTGTTATCACATCTCAGGAGAACAAGAGGTATGAGCAAAAATATTGTAAGAATATTAAGAGGATTAATGGCAAGGGGAAAGGAAAACAACAGATCCAATGGAATAAACTGAAGTACATCATTGTATTTTCAGGGGTGTATTGAACCTCTAATTATTCATGGTCCTCTCTTGACAAATATGTAAACCTATCGTGATTTTTTTTTCTTTTTTCTGAAGGGTCGATCCTCAGCTGTTCCATGTGAAACTCACCAGTTCATGGTGCATTTTTTTTGTAATGCCCTAAAATTCCACCAGATGGTGCGAATAGGAAAGTAGTAATTGGTGTCAAAAAAGTGCGTGGTTGAGGCGACACATCTTAACTGTGAGACAAGTTTTATATGTCAGGGAGGTGCTAAGTTGAGTGGAAAGTGGAAGTTTTGTTTAAAATTCGTCAACTTTTTGAAACACGCTAAAGTCAGCCAAGAAAGCAATTACAGTCAAACCTCGGTTTTCGAACGTCTCGATTCTCGACCAATTTGGTTTTCGCCCAAAAATTTTGAGTTTTTTATGCCTCGGATGACAAACAAATTTCGGTTCTCGAACAAACTGAGCGCACTTGAATGCATCATTTGACTCCTCTGGCCTTCCGTAAGTGACGCTTCCTCGGGTAGACGAGGAAGTGAGGCTTCCTCGTGTTGCTTTCTATTGTGAGCAGACGTGTTCAATAAAAAAAAATATTTTAAAAAGATTGTGGTTTTGGTTTTCGAACAATTCCGTTTTTGAACAGCCTTCTGGAACGGATTATGGACGAAAACAGAGGTTTGACTATACGTATCGTTTGTGTTGTCTAGTTAATTTCATCAGCTTTCTGTTCACAGTGTTCAGGAAAATATTTGATGAAGTTTTTGGGTTGGCCAACGGCCTTCTATCTCACAGAATATATCCGGCTATTCACTTAACAGCAGCCGAATCCCTTCTCCACATTCAGAAGCAAAAAAATCTGTCGTAAAGTGACCATTTGTCATTTACTTGACCGCCTACCTTGGTGGCAGTCAAGTCAAAATCGTTTCCTGAAGAACATACATGTAGTATCCCAAAAGCATGTGGACTTCTAATTTTCTGTTTGCCTTTTGTCAACATTATAATTTAGATTTTGAGTCAAACCTGACTTGTTCACGCAAACTCGGATGTGACATTGCGAAAGAGCAAAGTGAGATGCCACGTATAGCTCTTTAATCCCGGAGATTAGCGTGGAATTACAGACTTTCAGACAAGGATTGACTTCCCACACCACATGTTCCCGTCCAAACCTCTACCGAAGACAGGTGTGTGCACTCATAACACACACTCACACACGTGCACAAAAATCCATAGCCAGGGGCAGGCCGCAGCGACGTTAGCATTACAACTCTATGCTCACATGGCACAGTGCAGCCGTGTCTGGCAAGATGTGTCATGTCTCACTTCAACAGCACCCGTAGGCACTTTGGCACACTGCTGGGTTCAGGGAGAGGTTACAGAGGATTTTCTTTCTTTTTTATTGCTGGATTGCCAAATTACACAATAGCAGTTTTACATAAGGGCACCTGAACATACTGGGTAAGAAATTTGTCAAATAAAATCATCTTCTCTCAACATTTTTGAGACATTTTGTTTCTTATCAATCGGTTTTTAACTATCTCTATTCTCACCTCATTAACACTCCCAATGGGAAATAAAGCATGCCTCTACAATTGTCTACACGTGTGGATGTTAGCATGAATGGTTGTTTAGCTCTTTGTGCCATGCAATTGGCTGGTCACCACTGAGGCTGTACCTCACCCAGTGGTCTAAGTAGGCTGGGATCGATCCGCTCCAGCTCAACTCTGAGCCCAATGAGTAGAAGTGGCATGGAAAATAAATGGATGAAAGGCGATGCTAGCTGAGACAGCTTCGCAAATGTTTTCAAATCGACCAACTATGAAATTTAGTCCCTCCAAGGTTCACAGACTAAAATATGTACAGTATTGGCCCGAATATAAGACGGTATTTTTTGCATTGAAATAAGACTGAAAAAGTGGGGGTCGTCTTATATTCGGGGTCTAGACATTATACCCATTCAGGACGCTAGATGGCGCCAGATATCAATGAAGTGAATGCTGAACTTGACTCCCCAGGCCCAAGTGAACCCCTGTCACAAAGAATAAAAATAAAAATAGCGGTAGCACGAAGAAGAAAAATAAAAAATAGCGGTAAGAAAGAAAAGAGAAGAAAATAATGGAAGAGATAACAGAAAATGGAGAATCGTTGCGAAGATCGGCCAGGTTAACCGGTAGCTGAGGAGAAGTTATGATGTAATTTACATTTCAAAAACCAGAAGCCATTCATTTACGAATGTGATTGCACTTTAGTTTACATATTTAAATGTTCAGATATTAAGATTTGAATGACGCAAAATAACATGCTTATTCTCTCAAATAAATTGTTATAATCATTTGTTTCAGATGTACTGTAATTAGTTTCTGTATAAAAATTAATTTGGTGTTCAAAAAGTCTTTTTTCAAACTTGAGTCTTGAAAAAGAGGGGGTCGTCTTATCATCAGGGCCGTCTTATATTCGAGCCGATACGGTATTTTATATATTGACATAAGATCACCATATACGAACACCCTCGTACGGTCTAAAAACACTTTGCAGTTTTTGTACGTACACAGTTATCAAGTGCAGAAAAACAGCATTCCATGTTATGGTGATATAATGTAATTCATTCACCAATAGAACATCATCATGTCCATATCTGTTGGAAAAAAGAAGTAGAAGAAAAAGAAGAAGAGCACCACTAATGTTTCTTCGCCCCAAATCTTGTCTTGGATACGCATTTGAAAATCTACCCCTAAGACACCCCATTAAACCATAAAAGAAAGAGATGAAAGGGTGGTGTAGTGACTTCGCAATTCACAATTCACCACGAACTGCAAATACTCAAAGTAATTGCGGTCCCTTTAAGGACCGCCATGTTTAGTTTTGTTGCTAGGGAAACGGATTGTCAGCCGTTACCTGTTTTGGCTCGGGAGTTGAGTAATAAATAAAACGACACACTTGCTGTGTGTGAAAGTGAGAAATTGTCGCCTTATTTTACAATTTCCACACTGGTGACCCTCGACGTTTTTTGCTGGACGATTCCAGACCGCGAAGATGTCCGTGAACGCTGTTTCGCTCAAGCTCCCCGAGTTTTGGGAATCATCTGCGTCTGCTTGGTTCGCTCAGACCGAGGCCCAGTTCGCCCTACGCGACGTCACTGCGGACATTACTAAATATTACTACGTTGTTTCCGCGCTGGGCAGCTCGACGGCTTCCAGGGTCGTGAGTCTCCTCAAGTCTCCTCCGACAGACGGACGATATGATGCGCTGAAGGCTCACTTATTGAAAACCTTTGAACTTTCCGACGCTGAACGAGCCAGCAAACTTTTCTCTCTCCACGGCCTGGGGGACGGCAAACCCTCCGAGTTAATGGATCGCATGCTCGAGCTGCTGGGCGAGCACAAACCGGACTTTCTTTTTCTTCACCTTTTTCTGCGCCAATTACCCGCACAGGTGAGGACAGCTTTAGCGAACACTGCTATCACTGACTGTAGAGAGCTAGCTGCGGAGGCTGATAAATTTTTCCTGGCCAGCCAGCAACACTGTGCAGCGGCTCTCCTCCCCGTGGCTGCCGCTGGTGCCCCCGATAATTACGCGCTCGTCGCAGCGGCTGTGCCTCACCCGCGGCCGGCTACTGGTTTATGTTTTTACCACGCCAAGTTTGGACCGAAGGCCAGGAAGTGCCGCTCGCCGTGCTCGTTCGGCGGGCCGGGAAACGCCGTGGCTGGCGCTCATTAGTGGCCATGAGCGTCGGCAACGTTGGCAGGCTACTTTTCATCTGCGACTCTATCTCTGGACGGCGTTTCCTCTGCGACACAGGGGCGCAACGCAGCATTTTGCCCGCATCGCAGATCGACATGGTAGCTGACAGCCACGGCCCCCCTTTGGCAGCTGCTAATGGGAGCCCCATCCGCACCTACGGCATGAGGTTTGTGGAACTGTGCTTCGGCGGGCAGCGTTTTGGTTGGAACTTTGTTACAGCGCGTGTCGATGTACCGCTTTTGGGGGCGGATTTTTTGTGCGCTCATGGACTTTTAGTGGACATGAAAAATCAACGTTTGATAGACGCTGCCACTTTTTGTTCTTACGAGTGTACACTCGGCCCGGCTGAAGTCATCCGACTCTCCAGCATCCTCCCCCTCACAGACGCTTTCCATCGCCTACTCGCCGAATTCCCTGCACTCACACAGCCCACCTTCACCTCTGCGACTGCCAGACACGGGGTGGAACACCACCTCGCCACCACGGGCCCACCGGTCTACGCCCGCGCCCGGCGCCTGGACCCGGCCAAGCTGGCTGTGGCCAAGACGGAGTTCAACAACATGGAGCGCCTGGGGATTGTCCGCCGCTCGAACAGCCCTTGGGCCTCTCCTCTCCACATGGTCCCTAAACCCGGTGGCGGCTGCCGCCCTTGTGGTGACTATCGACGGCTCAACGACGCTACGACGCCCGACCGCTACCCTGTGCCACACATCCAGGATTTCTCAGCTCACCTAGCCGGCAAGGTGATTTTCTCCAAGGTCGACCTCGTTAGGGGCTACCATCAGGTGCCCGTTCACCCCCCTGACATCCCTAAAACAGCAGTCATCACACCTTTTGGATTATTTGAGTTTCTGCGCATGCCGTTTGGACTTAAGAACGCTGCTCAGACCTTCCAACGTCTGATGGACTCTGTGCTGCGGGACCTATCCTTTGTTTTCGTGTACCTTGACGACATCCTGGTAGCGAGTTCTTCCACGGCAGAACACATGGCACACCTCCGAACCCTTTTTCAACGGCTCAGTCAACACGGACTTATCATCAACCCGGCAAAGTGCCAGTTTGGCCTCTCCACCATTGACTTCTTGGGGCACAGGGTCACGGAGGCAGGCGCAGTTCCTCTCCCGTCTAAGGTGGAAGCCGTCGCAGCGTTCCCACGCCCAGTCACTGTGAAGTCCCTGCAGGAATTTCTTGGCATGGTGAACTTTTATCATCGTTTCATCCCGGGGGCAGCTCGCACTATGCGGCCTCTTTATGAGGCCCTTAAAGGCAAGAAGCCCAAGCACACTGTGGACTGGACTGAAAGCAGGGTCAGGGCTTTTACGGACACTAAAGCAGCTCTGGCACGGGCTACGATGCTGGCACATCCCTCCTCTTCCGCCCCTGTGGCACTGACCACGGACGCTTCTGACTACGCGGTGGGGGCGGTGTTTGAACAGTGGGTGGACGGTACCTGGCAGCCTCTCGCCTTTTTCAGTAGGCAGCTGCGCCTCCCTGAGCGGAAGTACAGTACTTTCGACCGTGAACTGCTGGGGATGTACCTCGCCATCCGCCATTTTCGGCACATGCTGGAAGGCCGCCAGTTCACGGTTTACGTCGACCACAAACCTTTGACCTTCGCCATGTCCAAGGCCACAGAACCATGGTCCGCCCGACAGCAACGCCAGCTGACCTATGTCTCAGAGTTCACTACAGACGTTCAGCACGTGGCAGGGAAAGACAACTGTGTTGCTGACTGCCTCTCCCGGGCCATGACTGGAGCGGTCCACCTGGGTCTCGACTACTGCAGTATGGCGAAAGACCAGGCTACCGACACCACAGTGCAGCAGTGCCGGTCGTCCACTACAGGTTTGCACCTGAGGGACATGGTCTTTGACAGCTCCGGCACCACTTTGCTTTGTGACGTTTCCACAGGCACACCTCGGCCGGTGGTTCCCTTGAGCTGGCGGCGCCAGGTTTTCGATGCTGTCCATGGACTCTCTCACCCGGGGACCAAGGCCTCTCAAAGACTGGTGGCTGCCAAGTTTGTGTGGCACGGCCTGAAGAAGGATGTAAGAGATTGGGCTCGTGCCTGCATGGTGTGCCAGCGAGCCAAGGTGCACCGCCACACCAAGGCCCCTTTGGAACATTTTCACGTGCCTGAGCGACGTTTCGACCATGTGAACGTCGACCTGGTAGGCCCCCTGCCCCCTTCTCAGGGGTACACTCACCTGTTAACTATGGTCGACCGCACCACACGTTGGGCGGAGGTCGCCCCGCTGTCATCCATTAAATCAGTCGACGTGGCACGGGCATTTATTGGCACCTGGATATCCCGTTTTGGCGCCCCTTCGGACATTTCCTCAGATCGCGGCGTGCAGTTCACTTCTGAACTTTGGACTGCAGTGGCAGACAGCTTGGGGGTGAAGTTGCACCGCACCACAGCGTATCACCCACAGAGCAACGGCCTTTGCGAGCGTTTCCACCGGTCAATGAAGGCTGCTCTTTGTGCCACCTTGAAGGACGGCAACTGGATTGACAGGCTCCCGTGGGTCATGCTGGGCATCAGGACAGCGCCTAAAGAGGATCTGCAGTCTTCCTCTGCGGAGCTGGTTTATGGCCAGCCTCTACGGGTGCCAGGGGATTTTGTGCCAACTGCTTCTACCCCTTGGTCGGCCACAGCGCAACGCTCCACCCTCTTGGACAATGCCAGACTTTTTGCCCCTCTGCCCACTTCCTGCCACGGTGTTCCAGGCTCTCACGTGCCCAGGGACCTCCTGTCAGCTAGTTATGTGTTCATTCGTGTTGATGGGCACAGAGGGCCATTGCGCCTTCCTTATGAAGGCCCCTTCCGGGTTTTAGAGGCGGGACAGAAACATTTTGTCATTGACATGGGGGGTAAACCCGAGCGGGTCTCGGTGGACCGCCTTAAGCCAGCTCACCTGGACTTGGCCAGGCCGGTTGAAGTGGCTCAACCTCCGAGGCGAGGTCGTCCTCCCACTGGACACTCTCCTAGCCTTCTCCCCTCTGTCCCCTCCCCCATGACTCCCCCGTCTCCAGTTTCCACTTTTCCTCCGCCCCCGCCCCCTGCGGACGCGCTTCCTCACTCCCCCGTCCTGCGTAGCCGCTACGGCCGTCGGATTCGCCCCCCACGACTTGAACTTTAGTTTGTCTATTTTTGTTGTGTTGAATTCTGGGGGGACGTGTGTAGTGACTTCGCAATTCACAATTCACCACGAACTGCAAATACTCAAAGTAATTGCGGTCCCTTTAAGGACCGCCATGTTTAGTTTTGTTGCTAGGGAAACGGATTGTCAGCCGTTACCTGTTTTGGCTCGGGAGTTGAGTAATAAATAAAACGACACACTTGCTGTGTGTGAAAGTGAGAAATTGTCGCCTTATTTTACAATTTCCACAGTGGACTGGTAATGTCAAGCAACCAAAGTACGGCGCTACCATTGTTACAAGATGTTGTAGAATCTCTGCTCGACCATGTTTCTAATCATGTGACTTCCCCATAAATTTTCAGTCCACATTCCAAATCAGGACTATGATAGGATTCTTTTTTAATTTTTTTCAAAGTCTAGGAATCAAAATAAATGCCACATTCTCTATAGAAGGACATAAATTGAGTGCAAATGAGAGAAAGGTCCCGGAAGATAACAAGGCCAATCCACAGTAATAACCCATACTCTTGTTTCACTTGGATGAAATCCCTTTCAACCGAATGTCACACACGTTCAATTCACCAGAGAAGTCATGGTTGAGAGATGCCAATCGTTCCGATATTGATTATCTCTCACCGCACGCTAATAGTCTGCTAATCCCTTCAAAATAAATGAAGTCCATACTCATGACAGTTTATGGCAACTAAAAAGACAAATCGAGTCATCAGAAGACCGACCAGCAAATGTGGCAGCAATCAAATGTGTCTTAAACACCGATAACTGCAAGGTTAGGAGCAGACAGACAGAAAACCATGAGGATGTTCCATTTTCTCCTTCTCAGTGGTGCTTTTCGGCCTGAGGTGCACTTGGCTGCCTGTGTTGTGTCACAGTAATCGCACTGAGACACTGTGACTGGCTGCCTCTGGGCTGCCCCGAAAACATGACCTTGCGCTTACCGACTGGCATCAGGCAGGACTTTGTTGTCTTATCAAGTCGGGGAAAAAAAGAACCGAATTGTGCTGCTAACTGATCTCAAGAACCCAAAATGAATAAAGAAATAAATCAAAATCTTCAGTATATTGAAAAGAAAATGATTATTGATGCCTTACAAACAAAGCGCAATCAAACAGATGCTTGGGAAAATAAACAGGTGTCTCACGCGACACATAATACGTGCGGAGCAGAGCATGGCATCTGTAAAGCTGATAGTTAAGACGGCGTTTAAAAAGAATATGTTTGCAGCACAACGTTCCGAAACAAAAGATGCACAACATTGCAACACTGACCCATAAAATAATTAGGAATCGGAAAAAAAAATAATCAAAATAATAATTCCATGTCAGTGCGCCTCACTGGAAGAAAATGAGAAGATACTTAGAGAGTAAATACTGCACATATTTATGTATTCATTTTGGTTGTTGTGGGATCATTAATTACCTCTCGTGTGCCACGTTGGTGCATAATATTGTTGTCCAAACCTAATCCAGATTACATGCCGTCGGTGGTGAGGCGGGATTAGTGCACCATCATGGCTGATTTAAGTATTATTTCACTGATGCAGCACTGATTTATCGTTTCTCCACTCAGGCAATATCGGTGGAACCGTGTTTGCATGGCTTGTTTACACAACTGTATTTGATTGTTTTCTTTGATTGTTGTAACTTTGAGTGTTTTACATCTATTCATAGGGACAAAAGAAACCTAGTACTGTATTTAAGAAAATTCAATTCAACACTCAATTACGTAATAGGCACGTTTGAACGTTAATACACCAGTACACGGCTGTTATCTTTTTAAACTCAGAGGACATTTGAGTTAACTAACGTCCTTTGCGGTGAGAAAGTAGAGGCCCTCTGGTGGCTGCAGGCATATTGCAAATATGTAAAACCTCGGTTTTCGGACGTCTCGGTTCTCGTCCAAATCGGTTTTCGACCAAAAATTTTGAGTTTTTTATGCCTCGGATGACGAACAAATTTCGGTTCTCGAACAAACTGAGCGCACTTGAATGCATCATTTGACTCCTCTCGCCTTCCTTACACGAGGAAGTGACGCTTTCTCGGGTAGACGAGGAAGTGACGCTTCCCTGTGTTGCTTTCCATTGTGAGCAGACGTGTTCAGTAAACATTTGTATTTTAAAAAGAGCGTGGTTTCGGTTTTCGAACAATTTCGGTTTTCGAACAGCCTTCTGGAACGGATTATGGACGAAAACCGAGGTTTGACTGTATTTTGAAAAATTGCCGGATCCTCTGTTACATCCGTCTACAGTAGGTCAAGGGGCACTTCTCGGTCATGTGATGGGTTACAGCTAAAATGAAACGCGGGAGCTTGCAAAATGAGTAAAAAACTAACGTTGTTGGAAAGTTTCTTTGATAAGGGGAAAAGGCCCAGCCAGGAGACAGAAGAGGAGCCTACACCTTTCAAGAAAAAGAAGGCTAAAATTAATAGGCAGTATCAGCAGTCCCTACCACTTAAAATACGGATTTATCTCAACGAGAGATTCCCACGCACCAACCTCACTCTGCATGATATGCCGCGATGGTGCGCCGTATTTTTCATACACTTTGTATTTGGGCGCATCTTATTTTGAAGGTACGTTTAAATGTTACCAGAACGACCAGAGAGTGTTCCTCGTCGATTCGTGCTTATTAAGTTTTAACAAATGAACTGTCTGCGTGGCTATATTACTATCACCACATACTGTATGTCAACTTTATGCGTCATTTTTTTCTTTTCGCTGTCTTTGGGTGTGAGTGTGAATACTTGTTTTGTTTATGTGCGCTGTGATTGGCTGACGACCAGTCCAGGCTGAAGCACACCTCTCACCAAAAGCCAGGTGGGATAGGCTCGGGTTTACCTGCTACCGAAAGGAGGATATACAGTACAAGAACTGGATAGATGGAAAATAAAATTGTGTTTCGATTATGTAAAAAGATAAGCAGCTCCAAGAATGGATGAAAGTTTTTAATAACACGCTCAAAACATTTTCATGAACTTTTATCATGACCACTTGTTAACAGTGGTCAACAGTGTTATCAATCAGAGATGATTTTATGTGTTCTTGAACATATTTTTGACACTGATTTCAAAAATGTATTATTTTTTTTCTGAACATCAAGTTTTTAAGATATTTTCTTTTTTGTTTGTTTTTAAATTTGACCACCAAAAGCTTGCACCGTGTGGATGTTAGCATGGTTGTAAATGATAGCTTTGGCGTTTCAGAAAAAAAAGACAACTGTTACCTTCTGAACCCTTAATTCATACTTACATGATGATGATAATAATAATAATAATAATAAGCCAAATAATAATAATAAGAATTATGATGATGATGATGAAAACCTGATGTACTACAGAAAAAAACGAGGATATATTCGGAAGTAGTGGGGAAAAAATGTCTCTTTGCATTTCTGATTTAAAATTTGTTGACCCGTGTGATATTCACACTATTTATGTAAACATTGCGCAACAGTGAATTTTACTTCATGAATCTTGTCTGTCTGCAGATTATTTTGACGACAGTTTATGTTGTGTTTCACAAATGTCATCACTTGTGTTAACAAGAATTTTTTTTTATCCTGTGCTCCCATGACGGCACTAAAAATCCAATTTGTGTTTCATCCACCTGACATCCGATCTTTAACCAGAGGATTACATTTGTCTCTTTCTTTCTTTTTTTACATTCCATCTACAGGTTGGTCTCCAACTTGGAAACTAAAGTCACAGTTGTGTTTCCTTCCAATGGGTTTGTTTCGTTCTAACAGGGATTGCATTCATGCACACCGTGTTTACCCTTTTGGAGTTTTTTTTTTTGTGTGTGTGTCGCTGTCCATGGTGCATAAAGGTTCCTCCAGACCTCGTTGAATGCAAATGTCTTGTTGCAGGACAAAATAAGTAACACACAAGGTACACGAGCAGATGGGCAATCCTAATCGGAAGCAGCGAGGATTTAACCGCACGCCTCCATGTTGCCAATTAAGCGTATAGGTTTCCAAAGAGACACGGCTACTTACTCTTGGTGATTTTCTGTAAACCAAGCACATCCTCGGGCGTGATGACGCTGTTTCGGCGCAGTTCTTCCTCGGTGGTGACGGGTATGCCCATGTCTGATGAGTTGCAGCCTTGCTGCACTTTCATGTCCAGCGAAGACCACTTGAGCGTGAAGCAGGCTGGTGAGAACTGGCGCTATCCTGAAGGGGAAGTCGATGGAGATGTCGGCGTCGTCGCGGGAGGCGATTTGCTTGCGTCGAAGGCTGCCTAATACTCCGCGCAAAGAACGCTCTCAGTGCCCGGGTCTAAAATAGCCCATTCTCCGTGCCTCGCACCTCCCTTCTTCTCCTCTCGATCCCGAAAAAGATCAAAATGAGCCCTTAGCTCCCTCCCTTCTTCTTCCCTTGCTTCCTCCTTTCCTCCTTCACTACCTCAAGACTCATCGGCTCTCATACGGGCTAATCCAAATCCTGCGGCTTTAAACGAGCGCTGCGCGCGCCGTCATGACAGTCTCCACTCGTCTGTTCGTCGACATGTTCTCCATCTCTCTCTCTCTCTCTCTCTCTCTCACGCGCGCGCGCGCCCACACACACACTCACACCGACACGCACGCGCGCGCACCCCCCCCCCCACCTTTCTTGCCACCACATTAGGTACACTTGTACCACCTGATTTAATGTAAATGAAATTTATTATAGGCCTCCTGATTGTAAAGTGTCCTTGGGTGTCTTGAAAGGCGCTTATAAATAAAATGTATTATTATTATTATTATTATTATTAACCCTAAATGTAAGCAGCCTATATATATTTTTTGCTGTTGCACATCACAGAGGACCAAATCACACGCATGCAGCCGTGCAAAGAGAGAACGCAGTGCAAACAGCACAGGGCCCCTTGGGTTTACCTAATGGCAGGTAGTGATTTGCTCAAGGGCACTTCAAAAGTAGCCAGGAAGTAGACATCTCCTATAAACTCCATTTAAATGTATCCACAGTGGGATTCGCGACATGGCCCAGCATGTTTTTCCCCCATGCAAAAAACGCCAAGTGAATACTATAAATTGTCGAGAGCTGCAACGTATATGTGTGACTACGATTGTTGATTCATATGTGCCCTACAATTCGCTGGTGACCAATCCGCCTCTCACCAAGTTAAGTAGGAGAGGCTTCAGCTCATACGAATATTATCCTATTACAAATAATTCAACCTTTACTACTGTGCTAACCTAGTCTAGCAGTAAAGTTATAATTACAATAAATATTTGTATGAAATTCACTTATTGTCCAAAAATATATTCATGCAGCCGTTATTTGAACCGCTTATCCTCACGATAGTTGCAGGCGTGCCGGATCCCTTCCCAGCCATCTTCGGGCAATAGGCGGGGTGCACCCTGAACTGTTTGCCAACCAATCGCAAGGTACACAGAGACAGACAACCATTCACACTAACATTCACACGCATCTTTAGCCTTCAATTAAGTTGACATGCGTGTTTGTGGACTGTTAGAGGAAAAGAGACTGATACGAAATCCACATGAAACCCATCTTTGCAAGATGATCACATGATTTGCCTTAGTTTTTTTTTCATGCATGTATTCTAATGAGTTGGAGATGACATACCTTGCTGCGGGCAATGTTTGTCAAAATAGAAGAAGATGCCTTCAATCATGGATATAAGTTAATGAATAATCATGCAGAGCATATAGGTATACGAAGGCATAGTATATTCTTAACAATATAATTCAATGAAATGCAAATCAATGAAAGCACACTGCAAAAAACAACGACAAAAGTTTGACAATTTGGCAAAGTTTGCATTTTTTTTTTTTTTTTTTCACTGGAAAGTTCCAGATGCCAGCATCCCTGAGACGTTGTCAATCTAAGTCTTCTTAGCGGGCACATTGAAATGCTCAAGTGGACTAGCCAAAAAAAAAAAAAAAGATGTTTGCAAAAAGCAGAGCCCTGCACATGCAGCCTCCTGAGGTCCTGTGTGTTATTCTGAGAAGATATCGACTACAGGGCGGCATATGCAGATCTGTCCATGGTTATACAGTTATGACTAGTACTCAACATAGTGCTATGCGAGTTGATTGGCATTATTGTTCAGGACACACATAAGTGCATTGATATTAATGAGGAAAAAAAAAGCACTGAAACAAACTGTCAAGGAAACCTGATACAGAAAATCCGATTACTGTTCATATGAGGTCTGGAGACAGAGAGCATTGCTACCTGCTGCTACCCGGGGAAGCCGTATTTACTCCCAAACTGTGCTGACAAAATCCGTAACAATATTCAAAAACGATGTACCGGTACTTTGCACAGGAACCTGGTCAGTGAAGACTTTGACTTGCGGTAAAGCGCGACCCTTTTGCCCAAAGCCGGCTCTACGCAGTCAACTCAAAGCAGCCTCTGCGGTGTGTTTGCATATCTTTCACCCGACGGATGGATTGAATCTGGGGATGGTGGGCTCCCCACTCATTCCAGTGCTTGAAAGAACCTATTTCCATGACATACTGGAACCCACGGTAGCCAGGGTACTGGTAGGCCACCCACCTATGAAGAAGATGGCATAAACCATAACTCGACATTCAGTATCCACTTCACCAACCAACTTATTGTTGTGTTTGTAGTTTGCGTGTCTCTCATTTTACACTTCCATTTTATCATGGTTGGACATATCATTCCAAATTATATGGAGCGCCAAAGGGAAATACTTACGTTCCGCCAGTGACCTGAATGCTAGCGACGCGGTCCTGGAAGCCGTAAGACCACAGGCTTGGAATATCCTCATCACACACCTCCATCTTGCGACCTTCGAAATTCGTGCACTCATACAGGCAAATCTTGTGGTCCTGCGGGTCCTACAAATGCAAACAACACTTTTTTTTAATTAGTTGCTGTTTATCAATCTGCATATTGTCATTAAGGGGGAGAAATGAGCAGCAATAAAAGTAAATCTGAGAAATTTGCAATTCTCCTTTCATAGTTCCTGTGTATAATACAGATACAGTATAGTACTGTATTTATAAATTTAAAAACTTTCTATACAGCGCAAATAAAGTCTCATCATTTACTGTGTCACAGTATCCAGAGGCTCTTTGAAAACAGTGATCCATGTTATGACTTGAGAGGGGCCCGCGTTCTCGAAAATCACAAGACAAGGACTAACATAAAGCAAAGATTTGTCTCTGTAAATCTGTGGCACAGTTTTTTAAATGAAGTCAAAATGTGTGGTTCAATTAATTCTTTAAAAAAAAAGTTCAATCTCAAAGCACTGACCATTATAACAATTGACACATTTTGATGGCTTGACAAGGTTAACGATTGTGAAGCGTTTTTTTTTTGCTTAAAAAAAAAAATACCGTATACAGTAATCCCTCGTTTATCGCGGTTAATGGGGGATCAAAACCACCCGCGATAAACACACTGTATTGAAAAAAAAAATTGCCCCACGTGGGCCTTCGTGCTTGGGCAGAGCGCACTAACACACACACACACACACACACACACACACACACACACACGCACACACACACAAGCGATCCCGCAGCAGACGTGTTTATGATTAGTCAATTAAGACAATTAAGCATGAAAGAGACCTGCTTTTGTTCTTATAAGCCTCCTCTCTCTCTCTCTCTCTCTCTCTCTCTCTCTCTCTTTCTCTCAGCAACACACGTACACACACGTGGACCTTTGTGCTTGAGCAGAGTACACACACACACACACACACACACACACACACACACACACACATGCGCGAGCGATCACACTAGCACGCATTGTAAACAACACTTAGACACTGATTTTTGTGACTTTAAAAAAAAACATTTTTTCCCCTTTTTTTAATGAAAACATTTGGAAAGAAATCCGCGATGCACCGAAGCCATGATAAACGAAAATTGTTTTTTTTGGTTCATTTCTTTTTTGCGTCTTAAATGTATTGTATAGTGTGTGAAAGATGGGGTTTAGATCATCCACAGGGTGAGAGATGTCTGTGTCCTGACCTGACATTGAATATCGCTACTACTGAACTTACCATTTTTACTGGTCTGATTGACATAAGGCGGTCACATCGATAGCTGTTGGACCAGGTGTCCCATCTAGGGTACTCTCCTTTCTCCAGCATGAACATCTCACCAGTCATGTTTTGCTGCTCAAAGCCTACCCAGCTGCAATGACACACACACACACACACACACACAAGCAGACAAAGACAGACACGTGACATCTTTATTTTACCACCGGAGATACTCCACAATGCTCGTACTGTGACACTCAAGACTTACGGCCCATTCTCTACCCGGATGGAGCCGATTCTTTCGAAACCCTGCTCGCAGAGGTTACGGCATTCCGCGATTAGGTCCATTTTTCGGCCTTGGAAGTTTTCAAATTCATAGAGGTAAATCTAAGGAGAAGCACAATAGATTGGGAATTTCATCAACTCCAAAATATTTATCTGCTCGTTCATCTCATGGATGTATTTTTTATTACCTTATGATTACGTAGCCCCATGGCAGAGTGGCTGCCGATGCTGCCTTGAGCGCCTGAGTGAGACATCGTCAGATCTACAGAGAAACAGGAGGAAACATACCTTTAACACACCGACATGTTTACAGTGTTGATTGCACACTTCCACTCTTGAACAGCTAAATAAATTGCACCATCATTCCATAATTTGACATGGCAATATATTTTCAACTTAATATCCAGTTCAATCAACATTCAGATCCAAAAGACTTCGCCCTTCTCCAGTTATATCCCCAGAATGTTTCTTGTGACAAAAACCTATTTGCCCAAAATGGCCACAAATGTAAAATAGACGCATTTAATTAAAAAGACAAATTAAAATGAGATGCAGCCTTCCATTTTTTTTGTTGTTGTCAGTTTTACATCTCCATAGAGCTGCTGAATAGTAAGAGAGGAAATAAATCACACCCGACTGCATTTTATGTCAACGTTCCATCTGCTCACTCTGTGCTCATGAGGAGAAGCCACATACAGGAAAAAAACAACAGTCTCATCGCTCATCCAGTTTATACAGAAAACTTACTTTTGCACAAGCAGCTCGAAATAGGTCGATCTTAAGAGACAGTAATAGGTACAGAGCCAGCGAGTGAGGATGTATATATACATTTACGCCCGGTAGTAAGATAGTACAGAGAGAGGTTTCTGACTTCTCATTGGCTGATGGATGTTTTGGACCACAGAGTGGGGGTCCAAAGGTCATGATGCTTAGACAAATCATGCTGACTTGGCTGACTGTTTTGTTGTACAGTCTCATTGTTGGAAGTGGGGCAACTCACTGTCATCAGCATAATGTTTAACCCCCCCGACACACCCCGACACACACACACACACATTCACACACTTTCGCCAGGGTTCAGCATCTTTTCGAAGCCTTTCTAACATTTTAAATTCTCTACAGTTTCTGACTTTTGGCTTTAACATTTAAGAATTTAGGCCGATGTTTGTTACACCTGGTGTATACTGACTGTAGGAAAACTATCTACACACATTTAAAATTAGCCATTGCGTCGCGTTGTCCAACAGAATTGTTTTTAAAAGTGATGGTATTTTGGGTCATTACCTTGTTGGAGGATCAATGAACAGCTTTCTGACACTACAGGAGGCCTTGATTGTCCAGGGATTTCATTTGTCCGAGCACAGCTAGGTCCACAAGACACCTTGTGCCTGCTGTAGCAAATCAATCACAGAGCATAATCAAGTGCCCTCCATCTTTTACTGTTGGTCGTGTCCATTTTGTTCAGTTAGTTTTCATTTTTGCAGCTTTGAACATGGAGCTGATGTGATTTGCCAAAAATATACTGTAGTCTCTTCTGTCAAAGGGCGTTATCCCAGAAGTGTGATTTGTCATGACGAATTTTGGCAAACTGCAGTCGCATCAAATTGTTTCAATGACGGATTGTAGCTCTTTCATTCTTTGACAGAAGTGATCTAACAATTGACACTGTAGCAACTATGAAACATGGAGGAGGTTGGGTTATTTCCTGCACGGAGGATGTTTTGCGCTATCTAGCACAGACCGTTGGAATCTGTGCTTGGGTACAATGAAATCTCCGAATTATTAAGGTGTTCTGGGAAATGTGCTTCACAGTGTCAGAAAGCTTGGCTTCAGTCATAAGTTCGAGAAAACAAACGCCTCGGGCACTTTTCAGTTGCTATGGATTTTACATTCATGCATTAAAACTGTGATTTCATTTACATTTATAATTTTGAGCCACTACAGACAGAGGTAGTCAGGTTGGCGAGACAGAGATGGTAAGGACGTGCAGCAGGTTAGAGTGACGAGTTCTGTTTGGGAGTGACCAGGTTGGATAGGATCAGGAATGAGTACATCAGAGGGACAACTCATGTTACAGGTTTTGGAGAGAAAGTTGGAGAGGCCAGGCTGAGATGGTTTGGACCAAAGGAGAGAGGGTGAAGATATTGGGAGAAGGATAATAGTAATAATAATAATACATTTTATTTATAAGCGCCTTTCAAGACACCCAAGGACACTTTACAATCAGGAACAAAAACAACAAAACACCAAACGGGTTGAGCAGCAGCAGCCAAACGCGCCAGCGTTCACTCAGCCCGGAGGTCGGAAGAAACCACAAGGGAGGGAGAGGGGGAGAAAAAAAACCACGCTCGAACTATCCTCATTTAGAGGATAGTTTGAGTGAGGCAAAAAAACTCCTGCACAAGCATCTGACAATTACAACAGGTCACAAGACATAAACAATGAAGGCAGTGATACAAGGGAGTGTATGCATGTGTGATTGTCTGGTTGTGTGGGCGTGGCAGACCACAGCTGCTACGTCAAGGCCACCTCATGAAGACAGCCCTGGCTTATCAGTCTATGGCCGAGAAGGAGGGGGTGATGGTAGGGCACTAGCTTCCATGCGTACTTTCATCAGGGGAAGGTCGAGATAGCAGATGTTTTTGGTGGCAGGCTGCCCATCAATACCAGACAGCCTTGAAAGTCCGTGGCTTGTGTCTCTTAAATGGCGTCTATCAGCCAAATCCGCAATTTCTGAGTCCGGATACTGAGTCGAGAGGAAGACCAAGGAGGAGGTTTATGGATGTAGTGAAAGAGGACATGAAGGTAGCTGGTGTGAGAGATGAGGATGCACAAAACAGAGTTAGATGGAGGCAACCGATTCGTTGTGGCGACCCCTAAAGGGAAAAGCCGAAAGGGAAAGCACAAGAAGACAGACAGAGGAAGTTTGCATACAATACCTGCAATTACTGAATGGTAGATGTCATGCCATAAAACTAAAATGTTTGTGTATCGATATGTCAATTCAAAACTGTTTTGCTGTGCAACTATGCTGTATGACATATTATTGTATTATAATGCTACGTGATAGCCTATACCGGGGGTCGGCAACACGCGGATCCATGCGGCTCTTTAGCGACATCTAGTGGCTCCCTGGAGCTTTATAAAAAAATTGAAACGGAAATTCATGATCACTTCACTGACACTAAGAAAAGCAAAAATAATGCACCAAAACAAAAACAAAAAATGAAGCGAGGAAATGACAAAATAAATTCTATGGGGGCGTTTGTGAACACACAACAAAGGAATGAATAACACAAACAATTCTGAGACAGTCCAGTCTCCTACATACATACAGCATGTGTTTCCTTCATTGTAAGTTTTATAGAAGGCTTTTATTTTTTTGCGGCTCCAGACATATTTGTTTTGGGGGGTTTTTGTCCTATATGGCTCTTTCAACATTTTGGGTTGCCGACCCCTGGCCTATACAGTATTCTGAAAGTTTTACAACACATGTCACAGTAGTAGTTTAGATGATAGCTACACGCACAAAATACAAGACTTTTACTCATGCAACTATCAAACGATTAATGCTTTTTTTTTTTTGTAATCATCAAGTTATGCAACATGAACATTAAACGGGATGTCAACCCAAAAATGTGATGGACAGCAATATATCAGACCATGTTGCAACTTGCTGTTGACTGCAAATGATGCTCGGGGATCCGGTCCTGTATTTAGAAACACGTATTTTATTCTGAATGAAAGTGATAATATGCTGGGTCAGGAAAACAAAAACATATTTACTAGAGTAAGTTAGAACACCAAGGCAGATGACAAGGTCAGTTGGAATGAGCGTAAATAGTCGTGTAAGTGTGTTTCATTGTGCGCCTTGCATGGGTGATTGAATGCACTTCTGTCAATGACACTTGTGTGCATGTGCATTACTGAGCATGTGTGCACAAAGAAGTTAGAGAAGGGGCGAAAGCAGTGATATGCGCGTGTTGGGGATGCACGTGGACGAGAGATGGAGTAAAATCTGTAAGTGCTTTCTTTCAATGCAAATTCAACTTGTTTATGAGAATATAAAATGCCTAAATCTCACTGAACACATGATCACATCTCTCTTAAATTCACATAATTTTCCCTTTTCACTCAGAAGACATGCGGGAGTGAGTGTTCCGCTCGACGCCGTGTTTGTTCTGCTTTTCTTTTGCAACTTGTGCTTATCTGCACCGGGCATGTTGCCCGTCATCTAGTTCTACTGTGGCACATTTAAAAACCCAGCCAGCTCAGTGTGGAACAATGGCGTGAGCAGCAATGTGCTGACTGTGGTCCGGAGCCGCAACCCCCGTTACTTTTCAGCACCGCCGTGTATAAATAGTCCCATATGCTCTGGGGTCGGAACGCGTTATTGTGGAGCCCCCCTTGTGAACACTGCGAGGCTATTCTTTGCGGCCTGGTCAGGTAAGCCATCATTGTATTCAGCCTATAGCGGAGCATTGTCACTTTACATTGGCGTGTCCCTTGCCTTGTCCGTTTCTGCTGAGACACATGAATGTATATGTGAAGTCCAACCACACACTGGGCAGCCACAGAGAGGACATACAACAATTGAGTATGTGCAAACCCAATATCGAGGTAAGACATGACATGCAAGCTCAACGGCCACAACATTAGCTGCACTTTCACTACTGGACGCGATCCGGTCCAGTACCCTAAACATTGGTCTATCGGTAATTTCTAATATTTTGTCTGATATACAGTAATGTAGTGTTAAAAGAGCACTGCGATTCCAGTGTCAATGGAGAATGTTCATTATTGACTTTATAATGGCAGAAATATTTTACACAGCTCTTCAATTGGACCCCGTTAGATTGTGACAATTCCATCTACAGTGCAAAAAAATGTTTCTGGAATATACATGTAAATATGAGTTGTGTCCGTTTTAGTCCGATGTGAATGGGATTCCCAAAATGTGCCTTTCAATTTAAAAATACAGCATCAACATGATTTCTCTATCTCTCTGCTGTGAAGGTAAATCTCTCCTACGAGACACGACAACATGGCTCAGAACAACCCCAATCCACAGGGACCATGGAAGGTGATCAGTAGTTTTGTAATGCTTGGGCTGATTTTGTCCACACAAATCAGTCAGTGTGTGTCATGTGCACATGTATGCATTCATGTCCACTACAGATCACGGTTTACGACCAGGAGAACTTCCAGGGAAAGCGTATGGAGTTTACCTCCTCCTGCCAGAACATCATGGAATCCGGCACGGACAACATCCGCTCCCTCAAGGTGGAGTGTGGAGCGTAAGTCATGAGTAGTACACGTGAGTGATTCTCACAGTTTGGTACGAGTAGCACTAGTGGTAAGCGGGCTCTCTCTCTCGTGGGATGTGAAAGAATCACTGACATGAATAGAAGATATTAGAATGTAGCTTGTTGCTATGCTACAGCCAATTTAAACTTTTAAGATCCAGTATAGTGCCGTACCACTTTTTAAAAAAAATATATATTTTGAAGTACAATACGTTACAGTTCAGCTGTATTAAACTTTTATGCTTTTTAGTACTTAAACCTCAGGCTTTGTATATTTTGGATTGTATTTTAATATTGGCCATTGTAGTGGTACTTGGAGCGCAAAATGCCTTTTGAGATGGTACTTGTCAAAAGTTTGAGAACCAATGGTGTGAAACATACACATGTACCGTAACTGAATATTGAAATAACTCCGACCAGACCGTATTAATTCCATATAGTGGTCAGAGGCATTTATTTTCTCGGATAGATGAAGATACATGATTTGTCGTGAATAAATGACATTTTTCGGCGCAATTAAGTAAAAGTGGATACATTTTGCACAACATTTCTCAATGTACACAACTATGCCACTCACTGGTTAGTCTGCGCTCAATTGACAGTCCGAGCCTCGTTGTCAGTTATCCTCCGATTGACAGAGCATCATACAGTCAATCTTTCATCTCAACTCAGTTTTGAATGGCCGCGGCTCCTAATGCTTTACAAAATGCACAAATGGATGGAAGGATAGCGGCTGACTAAGAAGCCGTTTTTTTGGGGGGAAATAAGCATCAGTGGCTTTCCACGAGCATCTTTCGCCAATGTGATCAGGTTCTGCCAGTCCCCAAATGTCTTGAACTGTTTGACATTGCATGTTGGGATAGTTGGGCAGGATATGAGCACTCCAGCTTCTGTGGACAGCAGTTTGTTTTGGAGAGAGGAGAGTACCCTCATCGGGAGTCTTGGAGTGGCAGCAACGCCTATCACACTGAGAGGATGATGTCCTTCCGCCCCATCTGCTCCGCTGTGAGTCTTTGTGTGAAACGGATTCAGAAAGCACACAGTCTGACTCACTTGATCATTAGAGCTGAACGACTAACTGCTGGATAAAGCTATAAATAACGGGCACCGGTGTTGACTAATACAGAATGGATGTCCTACAGAACCACAAGGAGTCTAAGATGGTGGTGTTTGAGAAAGAGAACTTTACGGGACACCAGTGGGAGATAAACGATGACTACCCATCACTGCAGGCTATGGGCTGGGGAACCAATGAGATTGGATCCATGCAAGTTCAGAGTGGCTCGTAAGTTGTGTCCATTTGTACGGATAATGACTCTCAGGATTGAGAGGGCAATTCAAAATCAAACGTTCACTGTATTATACCATAACCAGCATATTTCACCTCTACTTTTGCTACAGCTGGGTGTGCTACCAGTTCCCTGGTTACCGTGGTTATCAGTACATTCTGGAGTGTGATCGCCATGGTGGCGAGTACAAACATTACAAAGAATGGGGCTCCCATGCTCAATCGTTCCAGGTGCAGTCGCTGCGTCGCATCCAGCAATGAGAGCTCACGTCTCCTTTGCCAAAAAGCTCCGCAGCTTCCTCCACCTCTTCCTCCTCCTAATTCCTCCATAATCATTCCAGCATTCCCCGGTGCTACGTCACCAAAATGTCTGCCGCACTTCTGCTTTGTTCTGTTGCTAGATGGAAGCTTAGAAAAACAGATGACTGAATGGAATTAACGATTAAGAGAGGGAGAAAGAGAGCAGCAGCAGAGATATGCTGCTGACCCTCTGAGATGAGGGGAAAATTGAAGGTGTCTTGAGATGTCTGTGAGGTTATGATGTCATTCACTGCAAGTGCAAAGAGATAATGGACAAGTCGAAATAAAGCGTAAAACAAGTGTCTGCTGCTATGAGTCGTACTTGTTTGAACTGTATCTTTCAATTCGGTGTATCAATCTCACTCATGGCCCTTGTGAGGATAAGCGGATCGGAAAATGGATGGATGGATAAATGTGTTCAAGAAATTTACAATCTTTTTCGTCAATCTGGATCTTTTTCTGTTGGGAAATTGTGACGAATGAACGGACTTTTACAATGCGTTGCAATCATGTTTTTTGTGGGTTTTTTTGGTACGCCAACGTTCAGCCCTCTAAATTTCATGAGAGCAGTTAAGCATGGCACAAAGTGCACCTGCCATTTTGTCACATGAGATTTGAAGCCTTTTAAGCAGTCTTTCTGAAATAGTGGGGTGCGCCCTCCCCTGGGGGGCGTGGTGCGATGCCGTGGGGTGGGGGGTTGACTGTGGAGCATGCGTTTTTTTTTGGCCGAAGAAAAATAAATTAAGTGGAATTGCACATCCACTACAGTAGTTGGTAATGGCGCCCTCATTGTCAGAGAGTGCGTAGGGAGGAGGCAGGTTTTTTTTTTTTTGTTGCACCGAGCGGTAAACAAAGCTCCAGGAGACAACATGATTTTTTTAACAGTTTTTAGAGAGATAATTAGACGAAAGAAAGTCACCCATGCACTTAAAAATATTTTCTGTGACAGACTAAAAAAAATAAATTAATAAAGTTATTCTTTGCTGTAAATTGAACTATATTTCTTTATTTTTTTCTTTTCTTTAATGTTAATAAGGGCACAATGTAATGCAGAGGCGTACTTATAACAATTTTATTGACGTGATATTTATAGTGGCGGCAGAAAGTGGGGGGGGGGCGCAAATTGTTTTCTTCTTGTTGGGGGGGCGTAACAGAAAGTAATTGAGAAGCATTGCTTTTAAGTAATGCCTGCAAGCTTTAAAGTACTGTATCCACCTATGTATTGTACTGTAATACAAAACCGCTTGTTGTGTTGGTAGCCCCTCTTTATTTACACTTCGATCCTCACGCATGCGCAAACGAGATCTGCAAGTGGCTTTTTGCCTACCACTGTATTACAATTCATTGCGCATGGATAATATATGCGAGTTAATGGCGTTGTTTTTTTTTTTTAACTGACAAAATTGTCAATATTACAATTAAAAATCATTTTCTTTATCAACTAAAACAATAAATGATAACAAAACGAGTCGAAAACGATAACAAAACTGTCTGGTACAGTATATGAACTCCGGATGAATGTTCCAGTCCACCTTGAAAAAAACGCTTCCTCACATGAAGCCCCGCCCCTTTTGGGTGAAACGGAAGTTGGCGCTAGCAGGCTGAGGCCGGAGGTTACGAACAAGAAAACGCGATATTTGTAGCAGTTCAAACGTAACTGGGATTTTTCTTTCTCTAGTGATTTTCCGACTGGTGTGGAGGTCGAAAAATAAACATGGCGCACAGAAGGAAGTCAAAGTCTGCGATGGAAAAACTGCGGGTGCCACTTTTTGTCTCTTTTGTCTGTATTGCTTTTCACCTCGGCGGCACGGATGCCAGGCTACCTCCGACACCAAGCGCCTCGACTGGCGAAACGGTAGAAAACTACGACAAATACTACAATTATATCGAACTCACCGGGCGTTTGCGCTCTTACGCCGAGAAATACGCTCACATTGCGAACCTGTCGAGCATCGGTCAGTCCGTGCAGGGCAGAGAGCTTTGGGTGATGCGGATCACCAAAGACCCCCACATCGAGTCGCCGGGGAAACCCAGGTTCAAATATATTGGCAATATGCACGGCGACGAGACCGTGTCCAGGCAGGTTCTCGTCTATCTTGTGGACTACTTGCTAACTAAATACGCGGAGGAACGGCGGATAGCTGAACTGGTAAACACTACGGATATCTATATCATGCCCAGTATGAACCCCGACGGCTTCGAGGCGTCCCAAGAGGGAGTCTGTGGCGGCCATAGAACGGGACGAACCAATGCCAATAACAAAGACCTGAACAGGAGCTTCCCTGACCAGTATGGTAAAGGAATTAAAACCCCAGAGAGCATTCCCGAGGTCATGGCTGTCATCAAATGGATACAGGACAAACAGTAAGTAAACACACAAACAAGCACAGAAAACCTGCTACTTGTATGAGGTATGGTTGCCCCAAATTTAGAATCAACTTCTGCATTGGTGTCAAACGGAGCAATGTGTGTACCTCATAATACAGTGGTTCCCAACTAGATAGATAGAGCATCAGCAAGCGCTGAGAAGCCTGATAACAATCCTGATTTATTTATTTTTCATCGGGTGTGTTAGAAGAGGGAGAGACCTTAAAATATGTTAAATGTTTTGGTGCAAATTGAGATGGGCATTCAACTTGGGAGTTTTGCGGAAATGGCAGTGGTGTCAAACTCTTTTTGGTCGCGGGCCACTTGGTTACGTCTTCCCTCAGAGGGCCGTTAAGACAGTGACACTGAATAAATATTTAATCATCACATCACATTATTACTTGTCGTTCAGCTCTAATGATCAGTGAGTCAGATTTTGAGCTTTTTGAATCCTGTACAGATTCAAGCAAGGATCATGGAAGTTGACACAGATGATTTGTTTTCGCAGGCTACATAAAATGATGTGGCGGGCCGGATCTGGCGCCCATGCCTTGACTTTGACACCTGTGGTGTATGCCAATCCTTTTAGGCGACCATAATAACGTCCCCTTTCCTCTTTAGGTTTGTTCTTTCTGGTAACCTGCACGGTGGCACTGTGGTCGCCAGCTACCCTTTTGATGACTCGGCCACCCATGAGCAGCAAGGCTATTATAGCCAGTCAGCGGACGACAGCCTTTTTCGCTACTTAGCCTTGGTGTATTCCAAGAACCACCCGGTGATGAAGACCGGGCTACCCAACTGTCCCGATACACCAGACGAGACTTTTAAAGATGGTATCACCAATGGGGCGCTGTGGTACGATGTAGCAGGTAAGAGGCCCAGAAAATAATCATTGTAAAGATGACTTGGTGTCATGATGTGACCTGTGACAGAGAAAGAGTATGCGTTGGTTATATTGTAACTTTGGTCTACTTTGCCTCTTTTTCCTCATAGGATCAAAGTCTGTTTCAATGTACAACTAGTCATTGGTGTGTGTTATCACATTCGATACCAATTTTAAAATATTGTTTCTTATTCTTGCTTTCTGCTTATTGTGTTACTTTTAATTATATTTATGAAACAGTCAGGTTTGACATGCAGTTCCTCAAATTATTGGAAGAGTTCAGCTTCACAAACTTTGGCCCCTTTGTCACCTGACGTTTATGCTGCATTGTCCAGGGCGTGACTCTGGATCCGGGACATTAACACTGAGCTATAGTAGCTATTTAATCTTAGGGCAGTCATAGTCAGCATACAAGACCGTGTTTACCTTGTGTAATCTGTTTACAACGAAACCATTGAGTAGAACGGATGATGGTTCAGGTAATGTATTTTGTCAGTCTGGTGACAGCCAAGGTTGAATTATTGCCACGCGTTGTTGGTGTAACATCATTTGCATGCCATTAGCAGGTCGGTTTGGTTGGTTTACATAGCACCCTGCTGTCTTTGCTGCGACCACAGAAGTTAAACCTCTGGCATATCGCTCTGACACATCCGCTTACGTGATCCGCTGTCAAAATGAGCACAGGAGGGCATAAAGCTAAAAAAAATTGGACAGCTGAAAACATTTCAACCTGACTACTGTTAAAGGTGGAATTCATTCTGAAGAGCTTACCTTTCATATTTGTGGCCTATTTTCAACACTTGCTCTTAAAACAACATAAAAATAAGCCAGGCTTACATCCACAATTACATCCATTAAAACAGTTTTGAAACTAATTTTTCCACTTGTGGAAAACAAGAAATGCTTGGCTTGTGGCCATGCATCTTTGAATGGTGCCTTTTGGAGAATTTCACATTTCTCACCTGTGGACCTTGCATGAAAACAAGATTATCTGTAGAAATAACTCTTGGGAATATCTTTTTAATGTTTGAATGACAATCATTTTTGTTAATGCAGGGGGGATGCAGGACTACAATTACCTCCACGCAAACTGTTTTGAAATCACCCTTGAGCTGAGCTGCTGCAAATATCCCCATGCGTCTGAACTCTCCAAGGAATGGGAGCTGAACAAAGAGCCTCTCCTGGCCTACATTGAGCAGGTAGGCCACATATTTGATCATTCGAAGCTACAATTGATCAGGTCTGTACAGACTAGATTTATACTCGACGCTAGATATGAAGTCTACTTGAAGGAGAGGTTTGGAAGATCATATTCCCCTCCAGAGACGACTTCAAATCTTTTTTTTGGGGGGGGGGGTACTACAGACATTTAGGTTTTTGTTAACCTTTTTCTCAAAAAATATTTGAGGTATGAGCAATTTTAACTAACAATTCATGAATAAATCAGGGATATAGGCCTACATATAAGCCTACTGGGACTCCTTCACTGGATAATCATTGTGTTTTTACAATTTCTTGTGTTCATTTCTACAAACAAGGTTTGTTCATCTGGGTCATTAGCATTCGGACCATGTTTACTTCAATGAATATCATATTGTCATTGTCCTGTGAAAAGCATGCATGTCCATTTTTGTCATATGGGGTGTCCAATTGTCTCTTATCCAATTGTAAAAATTTTGAAAATGACAAAAAGGCACATGCATGTTTTTCACAGGACAACGCCAATATGACCCCTTAAAATGTGTTTACCGTATTTTCCGCACTATAAGGCTATGCACCTGAAATATAGCTCCATATTCTTATTTCTTGGACCAAGTATTTTGAAATGCGCTTTAAAGTTCTTTGTTGCAGCTGCGGTGGTTGTGAAAACTCTCTAGAAATAAAGCTGTATTGTATTCCCTTTTTGCGTAGCTCCATCTTGTGGATGCATAACGCCCCCTCAGCTACTATTGTAGCTTCTATTCTATGCGCCTTATAATGCGGTGCGCCCTACATCCGAAAACAGTTTTAAAATAGGCCATTCAATGAAGTTGTGCAGTATAATCTGAAGCGTCTTACAGTGCGGAAAATACGATACATCTTTTTTATGAGATTGCCTGTGCCTAGGTCCATATTGGTGTCCGTGGCTATGTAAAAGATCACGTGAGTGGTTCAGGCCTCACCAATGCCAGCATAGTGGTAGCAGGCATCCGCCACAACCTGACCACAGGAAGATTTGGCGACTACTACAGACTTCTGCTCCCAGGAGTCTACAACATCACTGCTGTGGCCACAGGGTGAGTCACACTCAAGATTGTTATTATTGTTCTAAAATGCATACTTGCTGAAATACTGTGAAATATACAGAAAAACAACGTTGGCCAACGCAATAAAATTTTGTGGGACCAGAGTTTGAACATGCTGACCGACCGCAATTTAGATTTTATTTTTATCCTCTCAAGAATATTGGAAAATTTTTGTTCCAGCCTGTTGCCATCATGTTGAAGTATCATTTAACATTCTTAACTGTCATAAAAGTAAGGCTACAACTGAGCTAAACAAAACTACCTTCTTCAAAGGACGTGTACAGTGAAGTGAAGAGGGAGTCTTGCGCAAGGAGATTCAATGACATTAATTATAGAGCATTGTCATGGGTGAAGACTTTTTTTTTAACAAATAAAAAAACTAAAACCAAATTTTGCACTTTGCCATAATTGTGATATGATTTGGACCATGGTTAAGTTTTCACCTCTTAAACTCCGCTTAAAACTTCACAAGTGTATTTTTCCAGAAAATGCTTGTTGAATTCCATTTTGTATGATTTAAGGAACAGTTTTGAATTTTGTTCCACTTTAACAACAAAACAACACAATGTGTTTCACAGTATCGTATTTTCATATATATATGTTTTGGCGCATAAACGTGTTTTAAGGTGGAACTACAAATATTTCCTCATTACACAGGTACACACCAGTGACGGTCAACAACGTACAGGTCTTGGATGGAAATGCCACAGAACTTAATTTTGTTTTGGAACCGGTTGCCTTCGAGCCAAATCTCTCGGGCAACGTCACGCCGACCACACCCTCCATGCCGTCAACTACTGATATCTCCACTTCCACCTCAAATACACACCCCACTCCCTCCACTCAGTTCCACTTAGTGACATCAGTGGGAATTAAAAGCACACCCACTGCGTCGCCACCTGCTCCACAACCTGTTCAACCCCAGGAATTTCGCCACCACAACTATGCTGACATGGAGCTCTTCTTACGCAAGTACAGCAGCGAGTTCCCGTCTATTACTCACCTTTACTCTATTGGCCGCTCTGTGGAAAACAAAGAGCTCTATGTGATGGTCATCTCAAACAACCCCACGATTCATGAACATGGTAAAAAAAATAAACTTTTTTTGGGGGGGTGGGGGGGTATGTCTCATAACAAACAAAACCATTGTCTAAGAGGAATTTTCATTTTGCTGCTCTCTCTCGTTGCCTACTAGGTGAGCCAGAGTTTAAATATGTAGGCAACATGCATGGCAATGAAGTGGTTGGCCGGGAGCTATTGCTGAACCTCATTGAGTACCTATGCCTTAACTATGGCACCGACCAGGAAGTCACAGAGTTGGTCAACAACACTCGCATTCACATCATGCCTTCGATGAACCCTGATGGTTATGAGGTGGCCAATGAAGGTAAGAGAAAGAAACAAGAGTATGCATAACACTTTATGATATGTAGCAGGGTCACATTTAACTCATACAGTCAAACCTCGGTTTTCGAACGTTTCAGTTCTCGTACAATTCGGTTTTCGAACTAAAATTTCGAGTTTTTTATGCCTCGGATGACGAACAAATTTCGAACTAACCGAGCGCACTTGAATGCGTCACTTCACTCCTCTCGGCTTCGCTACCTCATGTAGCGACGCTACCTCTAAGCGAAGCCGAGAGGAGGTAGCGAAGCCGAGAGGAGTGAAGTGACGCTACCTCGTGTAGCCGCGCTCCCTCGTGTAGCCGCGCTCCCTTGTGTAGCGTCGCTACACAGGAAGCGACCATTGTGAGCAGACGTTTTTGTATTGTTCAATAGATTGCAATTTTCTCCTCACAGGTGACGTGAGAGGCTACAGAGGGCGCAACAACAGCAACAATTTTGATCTGAATCGCAACTTCCCAGACCAGTTTGCAATCATCAAAGATCCCAGGCAGCCAGAGACTATCGCCGTGATCAACTGGCTGAAAAGCAACCCCTTCGTCCTCTCAGCCAATCTTCATGGAGGCACGTCTACTTGTAACAATATACAGTACTACAAAATACTGAGTTGTACAACTTGGGTGTTTTGTACCTTTTCTATCTACACACTGTTTTAATCGATGCTCCTCTTTCCGTACTCTTTGTAAGTTCAGGTTCTATGGTGGTCAACTACCCCTTTGATGATGATCAAGAAGGCAAAACCCAGTACAGCAAGTCACCTGACGACAAGGTTTTTCAGCAGTTGGCTCAAACCTACTCACAGGTAACTGAATTGCTGCTTCCAGCTGGGGTTGTTTCTACTTGTGGTTCCTTGTTGTAACTGATAGTAAAATGCAATGGAAGAGCCCCCCCCTGACTCAGTAAATCATTTATGAGGCAAGGTCTTGCAACAGTACTCTGTGTTTTTCTTTTTCTTTTTTTTATTCTTGTGTGTGTTGTCATGCACTTGCAGGAAAATCCTCTGATGCACAGTGGGCACCCTTGTGTCAACCTGTATCCCGGGGAATACTTTGCGGATGGCATCACCAATGGCGCCAGCTGGTACAATGTTGCCGGTGGGTTGATGGACACGCCTAAAGTACAAAACGGCAAATATGTGTGGACAAATATGGATAGGATCACAGGCTCGGACATCAGATACTCTTCAAGCCTTTTATGAGTACAATTGCAATAGTTTTGTATAATTTTACAGCATCATCTATTGTTAAAAGAATCTCGATAAAGACCATTATTGGTAAAGACAGACTGTTTTTATTATCTTATGTCAGATGTCTTGTATCATTAGGCAATTAGATCATACCTTGAATCATTAGATCACCTCAGGATTTCCGAAAATGAAAACAGTAGTATTACCTATTGACTATGTGAATGTCAATATGTTAACTGAAAAAAAGAACATTTCCCCAGGTGGCATGCAGGACTGGAATTACTTAAACACTAACTGTTTTGAGGTGACTATTGAGCTGGGTTGCGTGAAGTACCCCTGGGCCAAGGATTTGCCGAACTATTGGGAACAAAATCGTCAATCTTTGCTTCAGTTTATCCATCAGGTAACCAACACCATTAAATGATCTGTAATATTTTTCCTTTTCATCACTGTTTTGCATTTACCGTGCGTGCACGTCTGCGTGAACCCCCAGGTTCACCATGGGATCAAAGGTACAGTTTCTGACATAAGGGATGGCATGGGGATCCCCAATGCCACCATTCAGGTCGAGGGCATTGACCACAACATCACCACGGCTCACACTGGTGACTACTGGAGACTGCTGGTCCCTGGGACTTATTCCATCACTGCCGCCGCCCATGGGTGAGATTTTAATGATGAGACAAGTAGCACAATTCCTGTACAGACACTTAAACATACACTCTGCCTTTTATTTATTTATTTCTTTTTAAAAAGATATCAATCTGTGAGGACTTACGCCACCGTGTCCAAGAAAGGAGCAGAAGTGGTTGATTTCCGATTGACACGGCTTCACACAGAACCTAACGGCCTTTCACCTTCTGGACCCCAGTCAACCCATAACCCATCCGATGAGGAGTTTGAGAGCTTAATTAAGGCCCTCTCTCTGGGCCAAGGTTTAGACCAGCTGGTCAAGAGCACAGACACGGAGAGCAGTTTCAGATTCCGAGGTTACAAGGAGCTGTCCGCGTTCCTCCGAGGTCTTACGCTCAACTTTCCCAAAATTACATCCTTGCAGAGGTAGGGAGCCTTGCTGTGTTACAGCCACCTCGGACCTCATGTGGTGGCAATGTGTTCTTAAAATGTGCTTCTTTTCCATTTAGTTTGGGCCACAGTGTTGAGTTTCGAACTATTTGGGCTCTGGAAATTTCCAACAACCCAGGAGAGGCTGAGCCTTCTAAGCCCAAGGTCCGCTTTGTCGCGGGGATCCATGGTAACGCCCCTGTGGGAACAGAGCTGCTTCTTGAGTTTGCTGCCATGTTATGCATCAATTATGGCAAAAACTCAGTCATTACAAGGGTGAGGGTTTTTTTTTGTGAGTTTTGAGTGATATTATACTTCTCTTGACATGCATGTCTTTAATGCAAAACTAACAATCTGCACTCCGTTTTCCTCCCGTAGCTCATCAACGAGACAACTATTGTAATTGTGCCATCGATCAACCCGGATGGAAGAGAGCAAGCGGTGGAGAAGCAGTGCACCTCCACCCAGGGCTTCACCAATACTCATGGCAAAGACCTGGACGCAGACTTCTTTGGTCAGTTGCATAGTTTTGTTTGAATGAACACATCCGACATGGACAAAGACAAAATTCATGCATTGTCTTTTGCATGTAATGCCCCTTTTCAGGCAACGCATCCCAACGTTTGGTGGAGCCCCAGCCAGAAACCAGAGCAATGATGGACATGATTTTAGATAAAGGCTACACACTGTCTGTGGCCCTTGATGGAGGATCACTTGTGGCTACTTACCCTTATGACAAGCCTGTCCAATCCGGTAACTCAACAGCCTGCTTTCACCAGCGTGTGGTTTCAATTCTTGCCCGTTTTATCAATCAAACTTTATTCATATAGCACTTTTAACACATCCAAATACAACTCAGT
This sequence comes from Hippocampus abdominalis, assembly GCA_018466805.1. NCBI lineage: Eukaryota > Metazoa > Chordata > Actinopteri > Syngnathiformes > Syngnathidae > Hippocampus > Hippocampus abdominalis. Next base: position 5,528,055 of record CM031703.1, read on the forward strand.
GTTTCATTATCGCAAATGCACTAATTGGCTACAGCCCTTGGTATACAGCCATCCAGTCAAAGAACTGCATCCAAAATGTCTTGAAAAGATTTCAAATGAGGTCTTCAAATCGCCTCTCTGTATGATGCAGAGAGCAGCTACAATATAACCGTTTGTAAAATTGATAGCTAACATATCTTGTCATTCCAAACTAAATGTCATCTTTCTAAAGCTAGGCTCTGTGATTTAGCTCTTGCGCCGGATCTCATTCCACACATGTGCCTGTTGTTGTGTCCAATAAGGTTAACTTGAAATGCAGCGTGATTGAACGTGTGATTAACATGACATTCAATGTCTAGACATATGCTGTGTTTTAATACATTTCCAAATATTGCTTTCAAAATGATTACAGCCATGCCGATTTTCTTTCAGCTACATCATTAATATAATACATATTTGCATATTTTAGAGACCTACATGAGATTTTGAGTGATTTCTATTGTGACCTGATGCGACGAGCAGGTCCGCAAACTTATTAGTTACATAATACAATGAGGTCACTGTGTCCTCACAACCCAGATTGACTTGACAAGCTAAAAAGAGAATGTTGCATAACTGCAAGTCTCAAAGACTTGGTTGAACCACATCACCTGAAAGCTGTTTGCTGCTCAGCGTCACCGGATAGCACTAATCTCCACGTTTTTCGTCATTTATTTTACAGTGGAGAATGAAGGCACACTGAAGTACTTGGCCAGCGCTTATGCCAACAACCATCCCACGATGCACCTTGGCAACACTGGATGTTCAAATAACGGGCAAGGTATTATTTTTCTATTGTGCATTCTAATGAACTGTATGTCACTACACACTGTGTATTTTTTTTTTTTTGGACAAAGAACTGTACTTGTTTCTGTAATGAAATGGAGGGTAAGAAAGACCTGATAACTGTTTTTTTACACCCCTTTCAGCAAGTAACATTCAAGATGGAGTTATGAGGGCAGCTGAGAGACAAAGTCATATGGGCAGTATGAAGGTAGGCTTTGTTGTTGATTCAAATAACTTCTGGTAATGTTGGGGGGGGGAGCAAATGTAGTGAAGGTTATGAAATTACATGAAAAATTGCCTCAATTCTTACTGAAATAGCAATTTTTATTGACAGCTTAATACCAGTCGAATGAAATAAATCACTCTGTAAAAGCCAACTAGTCTCATTGTAGACATTTGAAGCCTCATCACGTGCCCCTGGCTTTTGCCAAGTCGCCGAATCCAGCAGGCGCTGTAGCTATGGAGATCCACAAGAATATACATGTTTTCCAACTACAGTCAAACCTCGGTTTTCGTCCAGAATCCGTTCCAGAAGGCTGTTTGAAAACCGAAATTGTTCGAAAACCGAAACCACGCTCTTTTTAAAATAAAAATGTTTACTGAACACGTCTGCTCACAATGTAAAGCAACACGAGGAAGCGTCACTTCCTGGTCTACCTCGTGTAAGGAAGGCGAGAGGAGTCAAATGGTGCATTCAAGTGCGCTCAGTTTGTTCGAGAACCGAAATTCGTTCGTCATCCGAGGCATAAAAAACTCAAAATATTTGGTGGAAAACCGAATTGGTCGAGAACCGAGACGTTGCAAAACCGAGGTTTGACTGTATTATGATTTCTGATGAGAACATTGTTTCTCAAAGACATAAAAAAAAAAAAAACAACACACTGAAAACACAATGACAGGATCAGGTATTCCACTTTCTAGTATTCTTTATTGACACACAGGTGGAACCCCCCCTGCCCCCTCAAATGTTTACGTCAAGAACGTAGAACTTTATGTGCATTCATGTGTTTGCAGGACTTCAGCATGGACTTTGGCTACTGTCCAGAAATCACAGTGTATACTGGCTGTTGTGTGTTTCCTCCAAGTGAACAGCTTGCTGCACTCTGGGCAGAAAACAAGAAGCCCCTTCTGAGCATGTTAGTGGAGGTACGCTGCCTGAATCCTTTTCCCCAACCGGGTCCTTTCTGTACACCTTAACCGAATCATTTCGCCATCATCTTCATGCATCTTTAACCCATCCAGGTCCACAAAGGAGTGAGAGGAGTGGTGAGAGATAAAAGCGGGAAGCCCATTGTCGGCGCCATCATTGTCATGAATGGGGGTGTGAGAGTCTTCACTGCAGAAGGTGGTTACTTTCATGCGTTGTTGGCGCCCGGCAACCACAACATCGAAGCGGTTGCTGATGGCTACCAGCAGCAACGCCAAGAGGTACACACACACACACACAACGAGCGTGTGTGTGTCTTTGGCATATTCTTAAAATCTAGTTTATACTGTTCCTGCTGTATAGTCCTGAAGGCATAAAGTAATTTGTAGTCAAATGACTTCACCTCAGTATAACTGCTGTATAGTAAATTAGATTTTTTTTTTTTTAAAGCAGCTTTGTTGCATTAAATGAGTGATGTCCCCCCCCCCTTCCATATATATATTTTTTCCTCAAGTAAAATGAAAAAATGTCAAAAATGTCATATTCGTGACAAATACATTAACTCTGCGAACGGAGGACTTTAAGCGATTATGAACCCCACTCCTATTTGAACTGCAGCATGTACTTATTTTCAGCAAAATATTGTCAGCATTCATAACAATGCAAGCGCAAAAAAAAAAAAGACTCAAATATTTTGGAGATATTATTAAAAGACTGCATGCTTTATTTGGGAAAGTCTCCATTACTGTCAATGTCCATGCTGGGTGTTGTGCGAAGCAAACAAAATCGCTCCACCACGTTCACCGTTCCTTGTGACTCAAACATTTGAAGCATGGGGTAGGCCAGCTCTGTAAACAGATGTTCCTTTATAGTGCGTCCCAGCTCCAAATTGTACGTTCTCGGCTTCCCACAAGGACTGAGCAGCAGGGGATCTACCACTAAATGATACATGTGTTGGTACTCTGCTACCGTGAAGCCGTGGATCATTAAAGGTCCCGATTTTGGGTCAGACTCGTAGGTCACAACACCGTTGGAGCAAATGTCACTTTGTCCTTGGTCATTGAGGGTCACATGGAGGTCTGGAAGAATCGCAGCATTCCTTTTGTACCGCTCGTCCAACTCTCTTGGTACACGGTCTGCATCTTTCTGCTCATTCCACACGTCCAAGCCAAAGTCAGTTTTGGGTGCCAACATGTAACTCCTTTCCTTTGTCATTTCTCCATATTTCTTCGGACATCTAATACGCCGCCTTAAGTCATAGGAACTCATCTCATATGCGGCATCTCTAGAAGTTGAAATGAGATACCGCTTTCAATGGATAGGCTTCAATGAAATGATAATGTAAGATCAAGAGTTGCACTTACTGTTTTACGTTCACCACTTGGAGAGTAGCGTCCGGCAGCATCGCTGACTCTTGTCCTGGGAGGTGGTCACCTTGCTCAGTGTAATTTTGACTCTTATATTTTGTATTTACTGCTGCATGAATTAAGGACAAAAATAAAGGCTAACTCTGGGGATCTTTGTATTTCACACAAAGGATGAAGTAAAAGGCAGCGTAATATACTGATTTTTTTTTGGTTTTTTTGACGAGCAGGCGCTCAACTCCTGTTTGAGACCCACGACAACCTGTTGCAGATTCTACTGAGTAGTCACACCTGCACAGGTGGCTCTCTAATGAGGCTGTGTCGTCTCTCAAAGCTCAACCACCTATCACTTAGCTTTTCCATCACGAGCAGTGAGAAATGAGGACACGTTTTGCAACTTGATTTGTTGTGACCTCCCTCCTTTTCTTTTAATGGTGTTAAAAAGAAGCGTGCAACAGTTAGAACTTTAAAGCACAAAAAAAAACTTGGACGGATGGAATGAACATTTAGACAATAATTACTGCCTGTGTTACTTTGACAATGTCAAAGATTACCATACACTGAATCGGCACATGTGGGCAACTAAAGTTGTGAGTCATTGTTACCATATATCTGTTTTATCGCAACTCAGGTGGTGGTGTCCTCCTATGAAGCAGCGAGCTCCATCATCATTGAGTTTGACATGGATCACAGCATCTTTGGACTGCCGAGAGAATTTGTGGTGGCCAGTGCAGGTAATATAATAAATTAACTTCTGATTTACCGATATGGACCAAGTGGACTTTAGCATGCAATGCAAGTGTCTAGCACCATTCATACCGAAGGTAAAGCCATAGTGCTTTACAGGGGCAAAGGAATAATCGATATAAATGGTTAAAAGACGCAAAAATCAAGGTAAAATTTTAACACAAAACCAGGATAAATTAAATTATAAAACACACTAAAATGACAAATGATGTTAAAATAAAAAAATAAAAGCAAGGTTTTCTTGATGAAAAAATTGGCAATGAACAGTTTTAATAGTAATATTTCATAACAATTAGTTAATTGTTCCATAGTTGAGCATAAAAATGGGATGCTGATTCCCTTTGATTTGCTTCTCAGAAATGCTCAGTAAGCCTGCACTCAATGGCCTGTGAGGTCATGTGAACCAGCTTTTGTGTGACCTCTTTGGATGGAAAATCTTTGATTGTCGAGACAGCATAATTTACTTATTGGTTTCAGCCGAGAAATTGGCATTAAAAAGTCTGATTGTCTTAATTTTGTCAAGCAATTGTAGCTAGACTGAATGGATTTCTCTTCTGACTCATACCTTGACCTAGAATTAGAAATAACTTCCAATTTTTTTAGGAATTTACTGGGCTCAACTTAGTAAGTAAAGCCTGCACAGAATTTTGGCCATTTTTTTCCCCCCGCCTCCAGAAATGTTTCCCCATTTACAGAACTGACATTTGTGCCCACTTGATTCCATCTCGTCTTTCTGCAGCTGCCTGCATGACGGCATTGGTGGTGACTGCATGCATCATCTGGTGTGTGTGCGCTGCCAAGTCTAATCGGCAGAAGGACGGCTTCCACCGTTTGCGGCAGCACCGGGATGAGTACGATGACGAGATCCGACTAACATCCATGGGATCCAAGAAGTCTCTCCTTGGCCACGAGTTCCAGGATGAAAGTGAAAGTGACGAGGACACATTATACGCCAACAAAATCTGAAAGAGCCTTTTGCTGTGTTTGTTTCCTGCTGCAAGATGAAGGCCTGGGACAGTCGGTGTGGATTTGTTGAACTAGAGGCATTTTATCGGCCTCTTCGTGAATCCACCAAGACTGAGACACTTTTCGGTTACACTGATGAATTTTGAACACCTGCTCAATTATTAGTCCGATTGTTGCGTCATCAGTCGTAAAATGTTGCGTTCATCTTTTTGTGCTCAAGGTGAAGCTTTAATCCTGTTTGCCGCCCATCCGTCCCGCCTTAGTAGAGTGAGTACCCCAACTTTTGGTGATCAACTTCACCTGTCTGACTATAGGCTTGCAAAAACATGCATGGCAGGCTGATTGAACACTCCAAATTGTCCTTAGGTGTGAGTGTGAGCCCTGCGATTGGCTGGCAACCGGTTCAGGGTGTCCCCCGCCTACTGCCCAAAGACAGCTGGGATAGGCTCCAGGACCCGCCGCGACCCTTGTGAGGATAAGCGGATCGGAGAATGAATGAATGAGTCTCTGGGGGCGCATCCAATTCTGTGCCTTGGCTTCTCTGGAGCTGCAATGTAGTCCGTAGAAATCATTTGTGCTTGTGACATTTTTGATCCATCCAGTTCGCAAGTGGTGAAAAGAGGGATACACAGCAGGCCCCTCTTTGCTCATTTTGCACTGTTGCTTCGCGAATGATTTTGTTTTCCTTCAAGAGAATCTCAAGAAGGGGACTTTCTCAGACGTGTCAAGAATTGTCCTTGCCAGTGTAAAACGTGTCAGCTCACTTGGACTAGAGCGAAAAAAAATATTATCCTCACATCAAGCAAGTCTTTTAACAAATCACATATGAATGTATTTTATTTTTAATGTACTGTTTTTTTTTTTTAATGTGTATCTGCAAAGCACATGGAAAACATGATTCATGTCACGGCTGTCATCCCATTAATCAATGCTGTCAACATTTCTTTTCAACAGAAAATAACCTTAATAAGCCCCATTTGCGGTCACTTCTGGTCTGGCTGTCCATATGCCTGTGACTGATTGAAATGAATATCCAGAGTTCTGTCCAGTCTAAAGTGGAAGTCAAGTTAAAAAAAAAAAAAAAATCTTTACAATATGTTATATGCAGGCCCACTAGCTGAAACATGGCATTGTGATTAACATTGTGTTCATGGAATATTAAGCAGAAAAATCCACTCGTTTGGGGGTGGGGGCTGTGATATTGCCACTTGTTAATTGTCACAGCTCAATTATTTTCTGGGTTTGGTCAAGTGCCCTTGAAAAACTCAGACTGTCGGCATAGTGATGTCACTGACACTCGACAGCAAGTGGAGGTAAATCAAAAACAGGTGCGTTTTTCTGCTTAAATCCTATTCCACTAACGCAATATTAATCAGGATGGCGTGTTCCAACTCGTGGCCGTACACGTTGCACAGAAAAAGTGACTTCCACTTTAAAACACCATTGATGGGACATGCACCTTGTTCCAACTGTGATAAAATGATGAAAATGGCAATTCGAAGTTGTTGTATAGAGGAAATAGAAAGCGGATTTCATAACTTTTGGCATCATTGAAAGTTCACCCCCAACCAAACCAAAATGTTCTCAGTCTGGTTGCTGCTAAAGTGGAAAACGCCATACTTTACATAGGTTTCTTAAGGCCCTGCCTTAATTTCCAGTCTTTCTACATTTGGGTTTTAAACAAATGTTTTCATGAATTGTCATACTATTTTGGTGTTTTTGTGTATTTTGTTCTTACCATGTCTCAATGAGCGTGCGTGTGGTTTTTGGAAGTCGAGAGCGTCATGCAATGTTGCTTTGAAGATTTTATATTAAGTGGAATGAATCTATATGTCACTTGTACGTGAGAGAATTGGTGCAATTCATGCGAGTATCAACACAAAGTTCTACTGATTTAATGATGATATTGTGGCCAAAACCTCTTTGAACAAACGGTTAACATTGCTCAGTGTTTTGGTTGAAGAGTGGATCATTTCTGGGGAATGGTGAAGTGATGCACAAAGATCTTGTAACGTGATTGCAGTTTGCCTAATGTCACGATTTTTTTTTTTTAATACTAAAGAACTAAGACATGTCATCATTGTTGCCTGAGTATTGAATTATACTGTGATTCGTATCATGATGAAGTTGGAACAATCTTTTTCTTTTAGCATTGCAGAGGAAACACGTTGACATTAACGGGGCCTAGCAGACTCAACACGAAAGTGCTAAATCACACACAAGCGCTTATTTACACTACTGTAGCACTATAAGCAGCGATTCCCAACCACTGTGCTGACTATTTAGTGTACCATGAGAGATCATTAAGTGTGCTGCGAGACATTATCCAAGTCATCCAATTCAATACTGTCGTTTTATGTAAATGAAGTGAACTAATTGGCCCGAAAATTATTCGGATACAATCGTTGTTCATCTGTCTATGCAAGCGATATATAGTGTCAGACAAATCAATTAAACGACCTCTCCAAAAATGGCATAAGGTATACAGTACTGTCATGTAAATACTGTATGTGCCTTGGGTTTGGGAAAGAGTGCGCACAACAGCATTACTTTCAACGGGCGTTGTGCTACTAGAACAGGTCGACAGAGGGCGATATAAAATATTTGAATGGGGGTCGTTGTCTCTCTGTTTGCCAATCCCGGAAGTTGGTGACGTCTCAGACAAAACAAAGATGGCAGGAATGGGGAGCAGTAACTACTGGGAAGGTAAACGAGATCAATTTAACTAGACTGTCAAGAGTTTACACTGTCGTCCTGTATTATTAACATCTTTTTGTCTGTCGGTCTGAGTTCACGCTCCGCGTATCGTGCTTACGTGCCTCGTATCCTGGCTGCCCACAAGCTAGCTAACTTCACGCCATCGCAGCAACAGTTTTGTTACTCCGGTTGTCACGTCGTTCATGGAAGCTAATATTTCGGGTGCGGTTTTTATACAACCGACGTTCGTTGATGTGATCAGCTTGTCATGGCTGTCCATGTTTTACCGGCCAAAGCTAAGTAGCGTCGACTTTGCAACGATATGCTGTGCGTGTGATCATCATGTGTTTTAGATCTACGGAAACAGGCCAGGCAGTTGGAGAATGAACTGGACCTGAAGTTGGTGTCATTCAGTAAACTGTGTACCAGCTACAACGGCTCAAGGGATGGACGGCGAGGAGACACGTAAGATGACGAGGATGCTTCACAGTGAGACACTTGGGGGAAATCTGCACTGGATCACACCAACGAACTATCTCTGTGTTTGATTTTCATCAAATAATGCTGCAACATCTCCATGTATCCTGAAGATTGTACGCAACTATGACTTTGATAATATCTATAATAGTTTGGTATTTGTTCATGGTGCCCGTGAGACTTCTCAGTTAACAATACATGTACAGTATTATAGAATCTGTTTAGTTGGGTTGCAACAATACACAAAATGCATGGTCTTATTTGATTCAATATATTTGTGTCACTATTCTATGTATTTTAAAAAAACAAAACCATCTTTAATTTTAAAACATTCATGTGTTTCTAAACTATATTACATATTTAACTTGAGCCTCTATCCTCCCCAGGATAAAAGATGCAAGGACACTTTGACATCTCTTTTGTTCAAAGCTTAGTCCTGGCTGGACATACACTCTACTTCAACCTCACTTTATAAAATTCTATTCCAGAACAATTTCTGCCACCATTATAGGCAGTAGCACCAAATAGTATCAGCTATTCAAATTGTATTTATTTTTATTTTTTTTGTGTACATTCTGCAGGTCAGACACCACACCGTTGCTAAATAACTCCACGCAGGACAGAATGTTTGACACCGTGTCGGTGGAGATTGAACAGCTGCTGGCCAAAGTAAGTGTCCTTCAAAATTATAGTGTTACGAGAAAATAAAAGTGTGCAATGCAGTTGGAGAAAAAAACCCATCTTGCAGCAGAACCATTGTGTACTAATTACTATATTCCAGAATTATAATTTTCACAGTTTTTGTAGTTCAAATTTTTTTTAAATTAAAGGTATTCAACTGCATTTAGTTTGAAACTTCAGTACATTTACGGTTGGGGAATAGCAGCATTTAAATTTTTTTTTGTTAAAAAACTTAAAATTAAACATTTTAAATTATTCTATACGCATGTCTTCCTGTGACAAATCAAATGTTCATCATCGTCATCGTGATTATACTTCTATCCCAGCCGTTAAGTGCATCACTTTAAATATGTATTGTAAGCAACTGCACATCGACTGCCACGCACCTTTTGATTTTCTGGAAGGTTCTTTTCCCTCAGCCTTTGTTTTTACAAATGCATATATTTTTGATCACGCTCTGTCAGCTGACGGCGGTAAATGACAAGATGGCAGAGTACACCAATGGTCCGGGCACAGCTTCTTTGAATGCTGCACTAATGCACACCCTCCAGAGGCACAGAGACATCCTACAGGTTTGCCCACTCATTCATCATCTTCCATACTTGTACACACAAACATGCGCACACATTTTAATGGCATTATTTCTTATACTGTCTCTTCATTTTTCCATTCCAGGATTACACACACGAATTCCACAAAACTAAGGGAAACTTCTTAGCCATTCGGGAACGGGAAGACCTATTAGGATCTGTCAGAAAGGATATTGAGTAAGTAATTTACCGTAATTCAGAATATGCTGGTCATGCGCTACCATTGTGGAGACATAATGTACAAACTCAATTCCAATGCAGTTGGTTAAATTGGGATTGAGGGGTGTGCTCCAGTGAAAATGGCTGCCATCGAATGAGTTAACTCCATAAGTGTGTGTGTGTTTGTGTATTTTGCAATGCGACCACAGAAGTTGGCCAGTGATAGAAAAGGGGAATTGTGTGATGATAGAGTCGAAGAACGGGAACTTAATGCCATGTGTCCAGCGTCCATGTCTCTGATCCGGCTGCGCATTACAAAATGGATAAAGTGACAATTACAAATCTCCAGACTACCTGCTACAAAATACACTTGGATGGCATAGACTCGAGCCCACCCTTTGGAGGATAAGCAGAAAAGAAAAATAGTTGGATGCTTTTGTTGCAGCTGTCATTTGGACAGACAGGGGGCAGGAGAGATCCTCTGATACAGTTTCCCCAAGATTTATGTATAACAGTGCTCTTATGGATTATAAAACAGCCACTTGTTTCTGTGAACAACGCAACCGTTTAGCAAACACTGCACAGTATTCCCATCGTGGACAATCTGTTGCGGGTTCTTATTGCAAAAGCAATTTTTGCACATGCGAACACACAAACGTTACTGTGGTTGTCGCTATTCCATTTCGTAAGGGCAACATGAAGCAGAGGTGAACGCGGACTATTGCTCCCACTTTTACTGTCAGCCACAAAAAAAAAAAAAAAAAAAGATGACGGCATTGTGCCCTTTTAAAAAAAGCCTTGCCTCATCCCTGCCGCTTGGCTTGGCCCTACCACGGTGAGTGCATTATAACATTGTAGTTCCATTTGACACCTGTACTGGGAATTAAATGGATGCATTTGTTATACAGTGTCCACCTAATCATTTTATTTATTTATTTTTATTTTTTCCTGCCCCCCTCACTTTGCCTTTTGCGCTTTATCGTGTTCTTTTCTCCATGTGAGGGTGGGGCTGAATTAAATGACCAGAAACCAGCAAGAAGCTTAGTCACCAGATGCTGATAAATGGCTTGCATCAAAGAAATGGGTGTGGGATGTTCACTTTGCCACTTGTGTGGTATCCATCCCATTCACGAAAGGGGAAACGGAGCCTTCTTTATCATTGTATGATGGTGCTGTTAAGTATTGACATGGAAGTTCGTTTTTCTTTGGGACTTTGTAAAATATCGTCATCCGTTAGCGGCTACATGCAAATGTAAAATCTTTGTTTTGTGGTGTACCTTAATGGAATCTTCTTGTTGTACCTGGTAGTTGCCCAAGTGATTAAATGCCCATCGCCAAGGGTTTTTGGGCATTTGCTAAACAAGTTTTCCGGGGTTCCCCTTCCTCAACCCAGGGAACGCGCGGGTGTTTCACTTTTACCCCCGACATGGAGGTTTGCGGGACTAGGTTAGACATTGCAGACAGTTGGGGACCAGGAACCTGATCCGAAGAAAGTTTGCTCTCGGGATGTTGGACAAGGTGATCTTTGTTTGCTGCACGTTCTCGCCATTTAGTCCGAGCTCCGTTATCATGTCTATGACGCTAGAATTTTTGCAGTGCTGCTCTCTTTAGAACCACTCATGCGAAGTCACGGCTAATGCAAGTGGATGCTTCCTCTCACGACTGCTTCACATTAAAACCTTTCTACTGGTGAACCGCAGGAAAGCTTTTAATGTCACAGCGATGAAAGGAAATCTCGTGGTTTCGGTGCCCGCTATTGCAAAGATATCGGTTGACTCAAAAGTTAGGCCGAAACTCCCAATGAGAATGCAAGATTGAGTTCCGGCTGTCCGGTGCTCGAAATGTTGCCAAGCACCGTTTTACCACCATTTCACGATTTGAAGACAAGGGAAATGAGGGAAATGTTTTGAGGATTCACCCTGAAATATTCACAAAGTCAGAGCTTCAAGAAGCTTTTCGACTCGAGCCCGAAGTGATTCGCATGCCGCTTTCCTTAATTATTCAAAGCGTCACCCTGTGGCAACAGGAAATGGCTCTCCGGAGTGTGACAGTCAGCCTAATATGTCCTTGATAGTCTCCGAGAGATGTTTGGGGATTTCAACATCTGCTCCGTGCCTTTGACTCGGAGGACAATGCATCTATTTTGTCATCGCCTAAAACAAGAAACCAGTCTTCTAAGCCGGTATGTGTTTGTTTGTTTTTCGTTTTTTCCTCTATTAGAACATATAAGAGTGGATCAGGAGTTAACAACAGAAGAACAGAGCTGTTTCTGAAGGAACACGAACACCTGAGAAAGTAAGTTCCAGTCACGTGTGACCTGTCAATTCTCTTCTGTTCGACTACAGCTAGCTGACTTTATTGTAGGCCAGCTCGCAAAATCTGAAACAGTTGCATAGTTTAATAGAGGTTACGTTGCATCGGCCCACGCCGCTGATTCTAAAAGGCCCTGGAAGCAGCGCAGTCAAGAGAAACCACACTACCAAATAATAGGATAGACTTCATATAATTTCATGGAGCACATATTACAATTTCGGCCGTAAATGTGGATTAGTGCATCCGGTCGTTCAAAAGGCGGGATAAGGTAAGAAAACCTTTATTCGTCTCACAATGGAGGCGTTTCTTCCTCTTGCGTGCGAGTCCGGCATATTCCATCAGGATTGTGTCAAGTGACATTTTCCCACTTAACCACAGCCAAGGTTTCTTTCCCCTGACCAGAGGAGGGAGAGGAGATAGAACAGTGGAGCTGTACAATAAGTTGTACTTCATTGATTGACACTTGATAATATTAGAGACATTGCATAGGCAATAATGCCTGAAAGAAACATTTTTAAAATGTCTGACTTCCTCTTTTAGTGCACTGGTGCGCACGATGAATCAGAAGTGGAATGCTTCACCGACTACAGTCAAACCTCGGTTTTCGTCCATAATCCGTTCCAGAAGGCTGTTCGAAAACCGAAATTGTTCGAAAACCGAAACCACGCTCTTTTTAAAATAAAAATGTTTACTGAACACGTCTGCTCACAATGAAAAGCAACACGAGGAAGCGTCACTTCCTCATGTAAGGAAGGCGAGAGGAGTCAAATGGTGCATTCAAGTGTGCTCAGTTTGTTTGAGAACCTAAATTTGTTCGTCATCCGAGGCATAAAAAACTCGAAATATTTGGTCGAAAAAGGAATTGGTTGAGAACTGAGACGTTCGAAAACCGAGGTTTGACTGTATTTGTGTTCTTGTAGCTCCTCACCTCGTTTTCACGATATAAGGTACAACGCATGGCGTTCAACAGATGAGATAGATACACACTAATTTAAGAGACGTTGCACACTGATTCAATTTGCTCCAAGTGCTCTCAATCTTTGCGCCATGACCGGCGCTTCTTGTCTGTGACTCACATTCGTTGTATCCGTTTTTCCATCTCTTCGCCATAAAGGTGGGTGTTGATAAATAAACTAGAGGGGCGGAGGTGCAAGAACAGCTAAAGGTCATGGTCACACCGACGAGGACTTGCTGTCAAAAATATGTCATACTTTTCTGTGTTTGGTTTCAACGTTGCTTTTGACGGATTGCCCAGGAAATGTACAATCGCTTGTGTGACGCATCGTTCTGCTGAGGATGATTCGTGTCATTAGTTCTTGATTTCTAGCCAAACAGCCGACTCTTGAAGGTAAAAGTTTGAAGATGTTTCACGTCTTCGGCGATTTCTTGTGGCTCAAGTTTGATTGAAACCGGAGAGGCCTTTAGCATTTAATTGCTCTCAAAATGACATTAGTCTGGTAACAGAAACCACACATTAAGCGGGATGACTTCGAAGAGCTCTTGAAAGTGGGCTCATCAACCACGGCGTACCGTCTTTTTGGTTTTGGCTTGTTTGCTTTACGAAAGCAACCAAATTGACTCCCATTATGTCATTCATTCCAGAGAGCTTGATGTTTTTTTTTGTTTTGTTTTTTAGAAACCTAATTTACAAAACTAGTGGAAATGTGTCTTGTTTTACTGAGCATCCTTTCATGTTTGTTTCTAGAGCTCATTAACTGTGTCTCGACATGTATGTGGAGGGTTTTCCTCTCTGGCTCCCGTTTTAACACAATTAAATGTTCATTACTCCTGGTTGTCCGTACTAGAAATACTGTCGATAACCAATTTATCCATTTCTTTCATTCCACGTGTAGTTCCGATCGACTGATGGATGACACAATAAGGTAAGACTTTCCTCCGTTGCGATACTTCGTTGCTGCTGTCACATCCAGGAATTGACACTGGCTAATTGTCACGTATGGATAAAATGGTTGGTCGTTGTCCTGTTTGACTCATTCAGTACCAGCCAATTCCGGACCAAGTCTGAAAAGACGTTTAAAAACGTCTTTGGGAGTGAATGAGTTCAGAAAAAAAAACAAAATGGTCACTTAACTCATTCAGTACCAGACAATTCTGGACCAAGTCTGAAAAGACGTTTAAAAACGTCTTTGGGAGTGAATGAGTTAAATTGACAGGACATTCTTTGGCATCAAACTGTAAATGGTGACTGATTACAGAGAAAGTGTGAAAAGAAGCTTCCGCTCTAATTTCAATGCGGTCGTTCATATTGAAAGGAAGTCGATGGGAGGTTGCTGCCGTCGGCAAGTTGTTTGGTACCTGACTGAGGAGAACACGATCCCCTTCTTGGCATTGCTCGGGGGACTTGACTGCCCCCTCAGCAGTGCCCACCCCCGAGGAAGGCACGCGGCCTCGCACGACATGGCCTTGAAACGCTGCTCTTGAACGTTGCCCGCTCCCTCAATGGGTGGTCTGCCGCAGCCCCTCCTTATACTCTTCATTCCTCCTAGCATCCAAAAGCCTGAACAACAACTTGGGTTCCCTCGTAGGGAAGAGTAAACCAATAAATACAACACGCGGCCTTTTGAGAAAATGTTGGCAGGATGCTCCGTAGTTTTTTGTCGATTCATTTCCCTCCTATCCATATCATTTGCCCTTGTCTTTGTAGCATTGCCATGGCAACCAAGGAGAATATGACGTCCCAAAGGGGCATGCTGAAATCCATCCAGAGCCGAGTCAACACGCTGGCCAGTATCCTTTTTGCCGTTGAACCGCTTCCCTTGCTTCGTCTTCAATCGGATCATTTGGGTATTGTCCTTAATGCTTTGCTCTCCAAGACCGTTTCCCAGCCATCAACAGTCTCATCCAACGAATCAATCTTCGGAAGCGACGAGACTCCCTCGTCCTTGGCGCCGTGATTGGCGTCTGCACCATTCTTCTCATGCTCTACGCTTTTCACTGAGTTTCGAAAAGCAAACGAGTCGGTCGGCTATTTGATGTGTAAGACCGCCAGGAAAACGGTTCGTGATTGAGGACCCCCGGGAGACTCCCTTAGCACACGGATGTGACGTCTGTCCAACAACAAGATCTTGTGAACTTATATCTAGCTGTAGGACAGATGGACGACATTACTGGTGGGTGGATACTTTTCCAGCTCCAGGACACAAAAAGTACTAATAACTAGAAACTTGTATCATAACTCCCCGGAAGAGACAATGTGCTGTTGATAAATTGTTGGAATATGCGGAATATGTGACCATGTTTTTTTTTTTTCTCCACATTGCAAAGATTTTTATTGGAATGATTCTTTTTAATTGATGTGCCAGTTTGAAATGGGTGTTAATACAAGTTAATAAATTATTCATATACGTTTGTTGGAAAAATTAAGTCAGACTCAGACCCCCCCCTGCCCCACCCCTTGTTGAATCACAAAGTAAATGTGACAAACGACTGTTTTGGGAAAGCTGAATTCAATTTCACAGGTAACACTCGAGCACCAAATTTGTTGAAGCAAGAAATCACATAAATAGAATCTATCATACAAAGTAGGCCACAAAATCTCAACAAGCATAAGCATCATGTCAAAATGATTGAAATCTATCAGTCTACAAAAGGTCACAAAGCCATTTCCAAGACTCTGGGGCTCTAGCGAACCACTATAAGAGCCATGATCCACCAATGGAGAAAACTTGCAACAGTGGCAAACATTCCCAAAGAGGGCTTGACCAGCTAAAATCACTCCGACGACTCATCCAGGAGGTTGAAAAAGAACCAAGAACATCCAAAGAACCCCATACCTTGCTGGCCTTAGTTCAGGTCAGTGTTCACGACTCTAGCATAAGAAAGACACTGGCCGAAAATGAGTTCCCAGGCGAAAACCACTGCTGTCCAAAAAGAACACGCAGGCTCGTCTAACATTTGCCAAAAGACATCTTGTCGATCCTCAAGACTTTCGGAAAAACATTCTGTGGTCTGATAAGTCAAAAATTTTACTTTTTGGAAGATATGCGCCCTGCTATGTCTGGGGTACAAGTGGCGCAGCATTTGATTTAAAAACAGAAAAAAACATTATACCAACTGTGAAATGTGGTGGCGGCGTGATGGTCTGGGGCCGTTTTGCTACCTCAGGACCAGGACAGCTTGCTGTGATTGATGGGACAATGAATTCTACTGTCTACCAGAAAATCCTGAAGGAGAAAGTCCGACCATCAGTTTGCGTCCTCGAACTCAAGCACTTGAGTGTAAGCGTCAGCTGGGCCACATGAAATACAATATATAGATTATATAGAGAGAGAGATCATTGTATCGATGTGTTTATTTTGCCTTTCCTATGCAGGTAAATAAAATAATTTTCTCTGTATGATGCTGTACGTCAATGCAAACTCAAATCACAATAAGAAAAACATTCAATAGCTCTCATTGTTTTTAAATGATTGTAAACGTCGATCTTGTATATTGGATCTCATTAGATTGCGCGGATGTTCTTCATGAAGTGGCCCATACGCAGTGAGTGTAGCATTGCATATTTTAAATTGTACGTTGGAGTGAATGTAAATTATTGTTTATGTGCCCTTGTGATTGGCCATTTTTGATTAGTGATGATATCTCAGGCAAGGTTATACTTTGTTTTTGTTTTTTTAAACACTTCATTGCTGCCTCATTAACTGACACATTCCAATCAGCCGCTGCAAATTTAATGTTACCATAAACATCTCATCATTTCCATTCCACGAGAGCAGAAAAGTGCATTTAAAGCATTTAAACAGTTTCAACGCCAAGACAAAAACGTTCGCCATGCATGCTAACATTTATTCCAAACATGCAAAATGTCCACCACAAATCGCAGACGCTCGTTACACCAGCCTTGGGATAACAAGGCGTCAAAAATAAATAAATAAAAATAAACCAGCTGACCAAATTCAGTGTAATCTTGGTAAATGCTTTCACTTCCAATGTGAATGTTTTTTGTTTTTTTTAGGTTTGTACTAAATAAAGGCAATCATTGGATAAGGCTGCCTCTGGATGTTGGATGAAAAATATGCTTGAAAGTGGTAACGTAGCCCGGATGTGTTGAACTTGGCAAGGTCAGCATTGTTGATCTTGTGGTAGTTGCATAGTTGTGTATGATTTGTAAGCATTTGACTTTCATTAGTCCTGCAAAGTGTGAGTGAACAATCTTTGTGTACCAAAGTTTCAACCTATGCTTTGTACTTGTGTGTGTGTATGTGTTTGCAGTGCATATATTATCTGTTCAATTTGGATGTTGAGCTTCAAATAAACTGCGAAACATCTTTTACAAAAAATGTCATACAACATGCATAAATATTGCATATATTGCCCTATATATATATATATATATATATATATATATATACATTTCATCCCTATACAAGGAGCAGAAAAAAACAGATGAAAAACAATTCTAACTGTAGCCCAACGTAGCGGTGATGATGTTAGAGAGGTCGTTCTCGTAAACAGGTTAAGGGCACAAGGTGAAGAACTTGGAGCAAAACGTTCGCAATGAGCGCATCCAACGTGTGCGTCGGTGTATTTGTCATGTCGATAATATTTTGCAAATGTTAAGATGGATGGAGTTACAATTCAGTCTTCACACCTCACCTTCTGTTTACACTTAATTTCATTCTTTTGGACTGGTAAAGAGTCAGTAATGCACAGGCAGAATTTTCACGTCCGCATTCAGTCATGCAAATATGCTCAGTTAAAAAAAAAAAAAAAATAATAGTGAAAGACAACAAAACATTCCAAATGTGTCCCTTCAATTTTTCATTCCATTCTTCCGCTGTCCCAGCCTGACATTACCTTAATGTTCGCAAATGTTCATCTCAAAGGTATTCATGTTTCAGCTGTATAGGCCTTCGGCACAGCAAGAATATATGAGTGCAACATGGGCGCTGTCCAAACAGAAAAAATAATCAAGCATCCCGCAGATGTAGAAAAAAAGTCGTCTGTGCTCAACTCATCCACTCCGTTTTGCGCTTGTATTCCAAAAGCAATTTGCAAATCCAGACATCTCGGAAAAAATCTTCGTCCTCGACGTTGCATCAGGTTCGTATCGTTCTTATATGTCAAGCAGATGTGAGTGGAGTTGAATGCATGCATTTTGGATGTCGGACTGCTTGCTAGAGCTTTCTGAAGGTCATGATGGCATAATTATAATGTGGTAGAAGGTGATAGCTATTGTATCGTCTTTTTATCGATATGTACAGGAGCTCAATATTTCTCTTTTCTCTCTTTTTTTGGGGGGGGGGGGGTGGGGTGGGCTTTTTGGGTGTCGCATCCTTTCACGGCTGGTTTGTTTCCCCGTCGTGCCGTTCATGTCAGTTGATTGCTGCCAAAGACACAAAGGGGAGAAAAGCTTTAAGAACCTTACATTTTTCAAGCATCGTGTGGTATCCATAATAAAAGCTTTATGATGACAGTCGGAACAGAATTCAGTCCCCATTGTTTCCGATTTGGAAAAATGGTTTCCAAAGCCGAGGTCCCAAAAGAGATTGTTTCCCCTTAGAAGTGACTGCGCATCGAAAGTTTTCATAACAGTTGTTGTTTTTTTGTACCTGAAAGTGAGACAAATACAATGATGGCGACCACACCCAGCACGATGGAGACGATGCTGAGCAGACGAGCCAGTCGACCCAGCCGTCGGGCCCCGTCCACGTCCCCTGCCTGGAGACTGTTTCTGGACTGGCGGCGCACAAAAACATAATGCTCATCAACACCCGCAAGCCATCCGGTGGAAAGAGTGAAAGAAACATACAGTTAAGTGGAGGAAGAAAGAAAAGGGGGAAATGGCTTGTTAAAAGCGAATGGAATATGTTCCCAAAAATAAATAACTTACAGGTGTGGTTATCAAAAATTATAACCAGCAAGTGTATGAGACCCAAACATTTTCTGGCTGTGTTTTTGCTTGTTGGCCTGAAAATACAGGAACAGTTCTTGTCGCTTAGTATTTAAAGGTAAAAGTTCAAAAAACAAAAACATTCTCCTTTGTGGTCCAGTGGTCCAGTGGTTAGCGCGTTGACCTCACAGTGCAGAGGTTCCGGGTTCAATTCCAGCTCCGGCCTCCCTGTGTGGAGTTTGCATGTTCTCCCCAGGCCTGCGTGGGTTTTCTCCGGGTACCTCCCACATTCCAAAAACATGCATGGCAGGCTGATTGAACACTCCAAATTGTCCCTAGGTGTGAGTGTGAGCGCGGATGTTTGTTCGTCACTGTGTGCCCTGCGATTGGCTAGCAACCGGTTCAGGGTGTCACCCGCCTACTGCCCGGAGACGGCTGGGATAGGATCCAGCACCCGGAACAAGCGACCCTTGTTTGGAAAAAGCGGAAAAACAATGGATGGATGGACGGATGGGAAGGGACAAAATCAAATACAGTCAAACCTCGGTTTTCGTCCATAATCCGTTCCAGAAAACCGAAATTGTTCGAAAACCGAAACCACGCACTTTTTAAAATAAAAATGTTTACTGAACACGTCTGCTCACAATGGAAAGCAACACGAGGAAGCGTCACTTCCTCGTCTACCCGCGGAAGCGTCACTTCCTCGTGTAAGGAAGGCGAGAGGAGTCAAATGGTGCATTCAAGTGCGCTCAGTTTGTTCGAGAACCGAAATTTGTTCGTTATCCGAGGCATAAAAAACTCAACATTTTTGGTCGAAAAACGAATTGGTCGAGAACCGAGACGTTGGAAAACCGAGGTTTGACTGTACAGTTCTCGACCAACATTTTCTCTGCCCCAGCGTGGCACAATGCGATCTGCCGAATGCCCCAAACACGCTAATTTAGATTCCCCCCTGCACAAAAATGAAGATGCGCCAGTTTTTATGCTGAGCCCACTGTGCACTGCCCACAAAAACAAAGCCCACTGTTGTGTGAGCCCTCTTGTGTACTAGTTAGACTATAAACAGTCAGGCCTTTAGGAATAATCCAAGACTGTCAAATATGACATATTTTTTCCAAGACACATCCTGCACCATCTCATCTCCAGTACTGCAATGTGAATGGGGCAAAGACCATCCCGGGGGAGTATTTATTGATCCAGAATCAGCACACACACACCCACACACCTGCATTTGCTGCACACGTTCTTGTGGCTCCAGCAGAGGAAGCCCGCTAAGTGAGTAAATGTTCCTCTTCTCTCTTGTCATTAATAATGAAGGAGCGGCAGCAGCAGCAGCAGCCTGGCTCGAGGTGAGGGACACAGCAAAAGAGCTGGTGTGCATCTGAAATGGTCACGTTTGCGTTGCAATTCAAAGGCGATGTTTCAAACGCACGTTTTGGGATCATTTTGCTTGAGGAGCTTCGTGTTCTTTCACAATTTAGGCTGACATTTTATTTTCAATGAAAACATTTCTTGAAGTCAAATTGCACACATAATGTTGCGTATGGAGTTTGGGAGGAGCATCCAAAGTTGGTTAAAAACTCCCCGGCATTTGCGCTGGTGTTGAGCAGCCCTGAGGGGCCTCCGGAAGAGCTTTTAGATTCACTGTTGCGACATTAAAATCGGCATTAAAATTGCAACGCACTCAATGCAGCTGGATGATCCAATCTGCTTTGAGCACGACGTCACCGCTCTCATTCCTGGACCAATAAAATGCATCGCGACTCATAAATTATATTTGGACAGACTTTTCTGGGACTGAGTCAGCTCCATTCACACCATTTGCTCCCCGGGGCGCCATCCATGCTCCATCTCACCTCCCGCCTCGTTCCATCCGTGCATACAATCGGATATCTGGACTTTTATCAACTCAACAAATCTCTCCAAGCAACCTTCGCGGGCATCACATCGAGTTAGTGGAAATCACGAGAAAGTGTCAGTACAATGCTAAATACCGTATTGGCCCGAATATAAGACGGCCCTGATTATAAGACGACCCCCTTTTTTTTTTCAAGACTCAAGTTTGAAAAAAGACTTTTTGAACACCAAATGAATTTTTATACAGAAAATAATTACAGTACATCTGAAACAAGTGATTAGAACAATATATTTCTGAGAAAAAACATTTTGAAGTTTATACCATAACTTCTCCTCAGCTGCCGGTGAACCTGGCCGATCTTCGACCCACTTTTCTCCAGATTGTCGCTACGTTTCTCCATTTTCTGTTATCTCTTCTATTATTTTCTTCTCTTTTCTTTCTTACCGCTATTTTTATTTTTATTCTTCGTGACAGGGGTTCACTTTGGCCTGGGGAGTCAAGTTCAGCATTCGCTTCGATGATATCTGGCGCCATCTAGCGTTGTGAATGGGTATAATGTCTAGACCCCGAATATAAGACTACTCCCACTTTTTCAGTCTTATTTCAATGCAAAAAACACCGTGTTATATTCGGGCCAATACGGTAATAAGCATCCTCCATTAGGCGGAAGCTAAACACAAGAAGTGCCAGGCTTGTTCAGACGATCACGTTTCACGGCAGCCAAATGTACCATCGTCGTAATCGTCACAAAAATGCATCAGAGTGCACTAACTTGATTTCACGCTGTTCTGGCGCAAGGAAATCCAATTAGGAAAAACTTTGGTTGGAATCATTTGAGATGTCCCAGCAATGTGATCATGGCAACGAAGCATAATGAGATGCAATTAGAAAAGCCAATTTAACATGAAGAATATCTCAGCGGAGTGGTTGAAGTCATCACAAAAAGAGTGACCGAGTGGAAAAAACACTTTGCAGCATGCGATGAGCATGAATGCACATATTTTGATCCATAGGCCATCGGCAAATCTGCCGAGCAGGCACCGCTGCTGCAGTTCAGCCCTCGCCGTTATCTGGATATGGTGGCTGTAAAAAGCCATTAGGCCCGCATTGCTGATCCTGTAATTGGCCGCACATCGTCCGTGTTAGCCGGCCACGGTGTGCATCTGTCCCAGATCTGCAGCCCGATGGCGGGTTGCCAATTGTCCGGCTGATAAAAAAAGATCACGACCATTTGTGGTGTCACATTTACATGAACACTTTTACCTACTATGCTACTGTATTTACGTCATTATGGTGATACTATAGGGGCGCTTTGTAGTTTTTTTTAGGTTGTACTTGATGTAAAAGGTTTGACTGGCCTAACCGAGGCTATAAAAAGTGTGAGTTCTTTCGGTGTTGTCCCATGTCAACATACAATGACATAATTGACAAAAAATGGGAGAGGTATACATACTTTTGTGACGTACTGTATTGCAAATGGTGTAAAATCATCTTAGCTTCACCCTCTACAAGACAACTACTGAACAACCCAAACCACATGATACACAGACATTTTAAAACAACCACGTGGCGCTCTTTTGCATTCCGATTTTACTCTAGCAATTTGTGTTTTGTTCAATTCTTCTGTTAGTTCACTGGTGTCAAACGCAAGGCCCAGGGGCCCAGGGGCCAGATCCGGCCCACCAGTTCATTTTATGTGGCCCGCGAAAGTGTCAACTTACTAAAATCTGTACCGAAAAGTCATATTGTCATGTGTAACATTGAGATTTTGAAATTATTTTGCTACCCAGTTTACACTCACTTGAACAATAATTAAACAAACAACCGTCAAAGCTCGGTTTTCGAACGTCTCGGTTCTCGTCCAATTCGGTTTTTAATGCCTCGGATGACGAACAAATTTCGGTTCTCGAACAAACTGAGCGCACTTGAATGCACCATTTGACTCCTCTCGCCTTCCTTACACCAGGAAGTGACGCTTCTTCGGGGGAAGTGACGCTTCCTCGGGTAGACGAGGAAGTGACGCTTCCTCATGTTGCTTTCCATTGTGAGCAGACGTGTTCAGTAAACATTTTTATTTTAAAAAGAGCGTGGTTTCGGTTTTCGAACAATTTCGGTTTTCGAACAGCCTTCTGGAACGGATTATGGACGAAAACCGAGGTTTGACTGAATTATAATTGACTTGACTGATTTCAAAACTACTAATCAATTAATTTGTTGTGTACAAGTAATAATTTTGTGGTTTCACTGTCATAACGTTCCACCGAGAGAAGACGTAACTCCAAATCGGCCCGCGACTAAAATGAGTTTGACACCCCTGAGTTAGTTAGTCAGCAAGGTTGTGCGAAAACTAAAAGACCTGCATGAAATCATGACATTGGAATCAGTACATTCGTGACCAAGTCCCGGGAGGAGTGTGCCAATAGGGGTCCAGCTCCACCTGACCCCCGAACAGGATTGGAAGGACTGTAGGGAAAATGGTTGCAGTTACTGTCCACTTGCATTGGGGCAAAGTGGAACAGTGTTCGGGTTCGGTGGAGTTCTATGTACTAGTCAATGCCATTCTGCTTTGCTTTTGTCCATCAACGGGTATTTGAGAGCACATTCCTGCACTCAATCACACCGTCTGGTGATACGTGCCGGTTACATGGCCCATTTCATGTTTCCAAGCCATTTGAGCCCTTTTTCGAAGCAAATTCGCTCACTTTTAAATCAGTTACTCACTAGCACGATCGTAAACCTATTTTCCCTCCCAGGCTCACTTGATCTGACATTTATCTGATTCAATTCCAATGATCAGAAAGTGCACCGGATCCATTTGGCGTTCCTCTCGCACACGTCGTCCTTGCGAAGAAGGCGGCTTTTCGCCGCGGCACAGATGTGATTCACGGATGTTTATTGCTGCCACACCGCAACGCTGCAAACTGGCACGATCTGCTCTCTGCAGCAGAGTAACTAAATTGACTTCTCTCACCGTCTATTGAATTAGTGATCCCAGATCCAGTTTCCTTCTCCTACACTTTCATGGCTCGCTGTCAATGCCTCGCTCACTTCCTCTCACACATATGCACGCACACACATATTCCAAGCCATTAGCAAGTGCATGTCAGTAAGTTCATGATGAAGACTCATGGTAAGTCTGGTGGATCCTGCTTGATAGACCAAAGGAGTGATGTCACAGAACTAATGGGCTCAATGAGTTGCCTTCACTTTTGTTTCAGCCAGCCAACTTTCGCAATCGGGCAAAATGTCGGCAGTCAAGAAAATGGGTGGATGTGCGCGACCTCCTTGAGGTTTTCGGCGGTGCATTCAGGAACGTCACTTCCATGTGGTCTTCAAGACTCAATCTTTTTTTATAAGAAATATTGAAACAAGACTATCGCTCGTTTCCATGGGTGATCTGGAGCCTGTCAGTAACTTACAGTAATTTGTTTATCGTAAGAATTAATATATTGATATACCGTCGTATAATTTTCTTCACTGATGAGCAAAGAAGTCCGAGGCTTCTACTAGCTAATGTCGAGATGTAGCGTCTACCAAATACAGTCCTCTCAAAGCTGTTTCAAAAAATGTTGGGTCAACATCTTTTTCAGAAGGATGCAACCAGAGATTTTTCAGTGGGCTGACCAGGGTGATTCGTATGTCCACTCATCATACAAACATAATGCAAACGAACAAATGCTGAGTCACAAACAGTTTGAGACGAGCTAAGATTACTGTACTTGATGATACCGTTTCCTTTTTCTCATGTACTGATTCGCTAGCTTTAGAGCCAATCAGAAACATCAATTAGAGATGACCGCAGTCGCCATTTTGCATACTGCCCATTAACGGCTCTTTCATTCTAACGATATCTATAAGGCACAATGACACGACAATTTCTTGATTCTTCACAATTGTAAACGTTACTTTTTTATTTAGATTGAAACAAGAACTTGGCCTCTTTTCAGAAGATTTTTTTCACTGTCTGCCAAATTAAGGCTTGTGAAGTTCATTGCTGCCATGTAACACTTGTAACGTACATTTTTGTTCGCAACTTGAGACGAAAAAAGATTAGCCGAGTAGTATTGCCAAAAAACTGTTACTTGTGAGTAGGGTCACTCATAAATTAAGGTACTACTGTATTACACATACTGTATATTGAGTTAAACGCTCTATATTTCATAGTTCTTTGTTTCCAGAAAATAGTGATGTGCTCCAGTTTTTGTTGTTGTGACAAATAAACACTACATTCGAAAACAACTGCATTTTTTTTGGCTCTTGGAGGTAAACTCAAAAAGGTTTCATTCAGCTCAGTGACTTTCATTACCTTCGCTCTGACATCTCATACCACAATAAAGCCTCTTTTTGTTGCACAATGTAGGCAGTTAAAAGAAGAGTCTTAAAATATATTTTTTTTCAATGAATGAATCCAAAATGAATTCCTAGGTCTGACAACATATGAATAAAAATCTTCCAGTATGATTATTGCCGAAAGGCGTTCTATGTTGCTGCACTGGTAAAGTTGCTTTAGTGACTTTTTTTTTTTTTTTCCCACTCACCATAATGGAGTAGACGAGGGCCACGATGCTGACGGGCCACACGGGGAAGAAGCAGGAGATGATGACGAGGATCAGGTAGTCTCGGGGCTGGGGGCTTTCCTGCACCGTGGCGTTGCCGGTGGACGAGCGGCTCAGGCTTACTTTGGACGGCGAGAGGGGCGCGGCGGCGGTCAGCTGCCCCGCGGAGCCCGATCGGACGTTCATCCCGTGGCCGTTGTGGTCCGCCTCCGGTCCCTTGGCCTGGTTGTGGTCCATGTTGATGGAGAAGGACGAGGACATTTTGAGCCCTTGGCTCGCGGGCTCGCTGGTGACGGCCAGTAGCTTCTCGGTCTCCTGGAAGTCAGCCAGTTGGGCGCCGGCTTCTCCTCCTCCTCCTCCACCGACTCCCTCGCCAAGGTTGGACTTGAGGAAGTCGCAGTCCGTGTTGATAGCCATGCTCGCCTCGATCACGTAATTGTCCAAATTGCTTCTTCTCGTTTGTTTGTTCCCCAAGTTTAATCTTGACGATGGGCCATTATCGGGCAAAAGTTTGACAAGTGACTTTTGATTGTGAGTGAAATCCTCATAGATTAAAAAAAAGAGTCCGCTCTCTCGTGAAGTACTTTTTAAATTTTCCACTTAATCACTTTGCTTCATTCACATACACTTGAGTTATTTCCAGGATCACACACGTGTGCCAGATCCGATGAGCAAACAAAGTGGAACTCCATTCAGTCTCGCTCTTTTATCCGCTTTCTTCTTTTTTTTTTTTAAATGAAAAAGACGAGAGAGATGCACCTTCTATCCTCCACTAAAAGGCTGGTCTGAGCTTCGTGTCCCTCCACCCTATTCACTCTGCGGCTTGCCAGACAGGGCGAAACCTTTGTCAAGCTACATAAACCCATAGTTTCCTGTTCCGGTGAAGAGCCACGTTTGCTTAATGGCAGCTATTCGTAAAATAAATAGTTCTTCTCGACACAAATATAGAGCAGCATACATGCGCAATTTCAGACAATTGTATTTTTAGATGTTTATATACCTATGATTTTAACATTTTCGTACAATTGTAATTTATTTTTGACATGAACACATTGTTGTATTCATTCCTTTTAAATAGAGTATACTGTATTTCATATATACTTCGACGTAATTTAAAACGTGTCCTTTCTTAATTTACTTTCTACAACATACATCTGTTGAGGTAATGTTAACAGGAACTGAGGATAAGTACCGGAAGCGTAAAAATAAATTATAATTATATTTTACAATATCAAATAAAATGCTGGACGGCCTTAAATGGGGCTAGAGATTTCCGACAGGGCACACTCCTCCGAGCCTCACCTGCCCCGGTGTCGAGCAATCCCCGATTGCGACCAATGCAACCAAATGTTTTAAAATAATATAGATTAATTACTTATATGCTCGAGCTTTGTTGATGATCGTCTCCATGCTTTCACTTTCCCTTGACACGTAATTACTGTATTTCTACAAATGGTTAAAATGATCTAATATTGAGTGAAATGTACCATATTTTCCAGTGTCCATTGGTCAAGCAACTGTTGAACTGCCGCCGAACAGCTATTGTACCCTATCAGCCCTGCTGTTTTATTTTGAAGGCAGTACTTCCTTACTTCTGCCGTGACTTTTTAGCTCTCCGTCTAACTTGATGCTGCTGATGTTGATTGATTAGAGCAGTCTATCAGGGAGTCCCCCCCTTGCACACACACACACACACACACACACACGCACACACACACACACACACACACACACACACACACACACACACACACACACACACACACACACACACACACACACACACACACACGCACGCCTCCCCTCCCTTTCTCAACATCAGCACCAGTGTTTTATGGAAGGCTTTGTGCTGCTATGCAGAATTTACTTTCCGTCCATGTTCCTGTGGCACAGTCTTCCCAAATCATATATCATCCACCCACACAAAGTCTGCTTTCGAGTGCTAAAAGCCTATATATACAGCTCCAGATACAATGCTTGAGTCGGAACACCTAACACATTTTTAGACATTTTGCGTATTGTAAAGCAGCTAATTCGCATGTGTCAGACAGAATACAATACAATCGTGGTGATTCTGTGCTGGGTGGGACTTTCATGTGAAACGTCCATCCACGGTGCATTTCCCTCCCAGTCCACGCCCATTGATTTTCATTATCGTTAGATCTCTGCATAGCGTGAGCCTCATTTCCCCGAGTGATGCTACCCCATGGTGGCCAACTCAGTGAGGATTCCCTTAAATGTGAACGAAAGCATAAATAAAGGTACAATAAATGTTGCTTACCATCCTAAGTACGTAAAAGGATTCGAGTCTAGTATTGTTTTGTTGCAGTGACGTCGAGCTTCACGACAGTATACACGACCAACAGTGTGATGCAGTTGAGTGCTAAACCACTGCAAACTGCAAGAATAAATACACGTTGATTGTTTAACTACAATCGACAACCCGGTTCTTGTAGAAAGCGGTGACAGGACAGAGACAAACAGTAGCTACAGCCCACATGATTTCATTTTATGAGCCTCTGGGCTGCTCATGAAGTTGCGCTGCGGGCTGGGATTCATGACTCCTGCAGGATCCCCTGCTACACCCGCAATCAAACACGAGCAGACGGTACAATGTGGATTGAGTGACACCTTGTGGAAAGACGCGGGATTACCTTCTTTTTCTTTACACCGGGGACGAGGATTTTACTTTATTGGCCGTTCATAAGAGGTGCAAGGATAGTGACAGTGATTTCCAAACAAATTAAACATGACCTTAGCAAACATAGAGAGCAGTTCAACAAATGAGTCACATTCAATATGATAATAATTTTTTTTTTAAGTTTGTGAAGTGCCTCCTTGCATGTCGAAGTCACTTCAAAACATGCCCTTGTATTTGTTCCTGTCCTCCTCGTTCTTCTCCTCTATGCGCATGCTCAGCACTGCCAGTTCCTTTTTCACAGCCTTTTTCATGCCCGGGTCTAGATCCAAAACCTTGCTGAAGTCCTGCCTGGCCTCAGCCTCATTCCACACCTCCAAGTGAGCCTTCCCGCGCAGGTAGTAGGCCTTCATGACACCTAGGGAGCAACATGAACCGCTTTTATAAGTCTCGTTGTTGCTTATAAAGTGAAACACATTAATGACTACAAACAGACCCCTTGAGTCATTGACAACAAAGCTCTGCGCAGTTACTGAAATCCTGCTGCTTTATGACGGGTCATTACTTGTGCAGTCATAATGTAAACGAAAATGATCTTTAATGGCCAATTACACAATGATGTCACTGCAAATCGGAATGTTGCCTGAAGAATATTGGTGTTCCTTGAATTACCTTCAGATGCGCTGTTGATTATATCTTAAGCGGTAGTAGTTCCTTGTTGTAGCATTTTTACGTGAACAATATTGGTTGGGCACTAGTGACTTACAGGAAGTAGCTGACATACCAGAAAAACAATTCAATTACAATTGAAGTGAAAAAAAAAAGAACAGAAATGAATTTGAATTTCTCTCCCATTGGATGCGATAAATTGCATCTGACAGAAATAATTGATGATTTGTGATAAAACTCCACAACTTAAATCCAATTCAAGCACATGTAGCAAAGTAATTGCTCAATTTTTTTCTGGTCATGTCACACCAGCGGCCACTTACTGCAAGGTGAAATTTCTAGAGCTGAAAAAAAGAGCATACAGGTTGTCACAACCTAACTACTGAGACCCTGGAAATTCTCCAAAGCACCACTTTAGCGATTCTGAGACAAGTGTGTGCATTCACATTCAATTTTATATATATACAAATGGATGATTTGCATGTTCTCCCCGGGCCTGCGTGGGTTTTCTCTGGGTACTCCGGTTTCCTTCCACATTCCAAAAACATGCATGGCAGGCTGACTGAACACTCCAAATTGTCCCTAGGTGTGAGCGTGAGCGCGGATGTTCGTCTCTGTGTGCCCTGCGATTGGCTGGCGAGTGGTTCAGGGTGTCCCCCGCCTACTGGCCAAAGACAGCTGGGATGCGCTCCAGCACCCCCCGCGATCCTTTTGAGGATAAGCGGATAATAAACTCTAGTGTGTGTGTGTGGTTTGCATCCAACCTGGGTGTTGGCTGATGATGTCATTGGTGTGTTCGATGACCTCATAGTACTCCTCTATGCGTAGGAGACACTGGCAGTAGTTTAGTGTTAAGGTGTGGGCCATCTTCTCCAGCTTCAGCCATGGAGCTTCCCACGCTTTCGCCTGGGACAAACACAGCACGTGATAATTGTCTTCTCAATGTGCGTCGCCAAGTGTGCTAGCATGTATGTAAGGATTGATTCTCGCACGCTACTGAAACAAGCTCACACTCTCTCACAAGCTAATAAAACACACTCAGACATTATTGAAATATAAGCAGAATGTCTCAGATAATTCCAGTTTGTTTACAAGCATACAAGCATTTTTCCGTGTATATACCCGTAGGTGTGTTTCAGTATGATGTGTGAGAGGATTTCACTCATGTAAGTTTTACACCTGTGCATGTGAGAAGGTTTCATTTGTGTGTCACCGTGAGTATTTCGGTAGTGCGTATGTCAGCAAAAATAAATAAAATCTGTAGTGAATGTCAGCCTGTTTCGTAGGTGTTCGTGGGTGAAATAAAAAGTTCAGTATAGTGAAACTCCTCTACAACGAAATCTACATGGGTGAAAATACTCCCTAGTGTGAAAAAATCTTCATGCGTTAACACCATTCCCACTTTCCTGTTTCAAATTTGCTACAGTGAAAAACCCCCTGTTGTGAAAAATTTCTTGCTGCAAACATGATTTCGTTGTAGAGGAGTTTCACGGTAGTCTGTGTAAAAGTGTATGAGAGTGAGAGCAACACAAAAAAAAAATCATTAGTGCATGTGAGAGCAATTTAATTCTGTCGTGGCCAACTCATGGTTTCCTTCGAATGGCCATTATCACCATGACCCCCAAAAAATTGTATGATCGCCTCATAGTACTTGTACACAGCAAATGGATGAATATCTAGTTTGGAAAAAAATACTTGGAATACCTCATCATTTTAATAAAATGAAGGCAATTTGCAATTTGGGCTATATTCCCACGCATTAAGAAGTCGATGCTTTCACGGGCCACATAGAATGATACGATGGACCAGATATGGCCCTCGGGCCCTGTGCTTGACACCTGTGTGGAGTGTGTGAGAACATTTCAGTTCAGCGTGTTTAAGCTGCTCTCGTTGCTCACCTTGGTCTGCACGTTTTTGATGCAGATGATGGCTTCCTTGTATTTGAGCGTGGCGTCTTGGTAGCGTCCCTGCTTGAAGAGCTTGTTCCCCTGACCGTGCAGCACGGGCACCACCTTCAGCCTCTCCTCATCATTCAACGCCCAAGACTCCCTGTTGTACTCACTGGGCTGCAGCACCTGTCACACACTCACATTTCTCACTAGGCTGGACATGTTTTGACGCGCAGGTTCTCCCACCATTTTGGCTTCCGGTCCAACCTTGAGCAGTTCCAGAATGAAGAAAAGCGGCTTGGGCTCCTTCATCAACTCATCCAGGTCGTCGTAGCCCAGACTGTGGTAGGCAAACATGTTGGCCATGCCACACGTGCGAACGTGCCAGTCCACGGCGTCTTTGCCGTCTGCAATGCGTCTCATGCTCTTGGACACAAGCGGGTACACGCCGGTGTGCTTGGGAGGACAATGCGTCAAAGTGAAAACATTTACGGCCCGTCAACGTGACAACTGAATAAGCCGTTACTCTGCGAGTGGCAACGGAATTTTATTGATGGTATTTGTATGATCATTCATGGCGGTACTTCACATCCTCCGTCATTCTGACCTCATATTACAGTGACAGTGATATTGTTCAATGTATTCATGGCCTTTGGCGAATGTATTCAAATTTTAACCCTTCAATGGCCAACGGACCCTCTAATTGTTCATTTTCATTTCATGTTCATGAAGTACCGATTAAGGGTAAATACAAGTGTAAATACGATGATGAAGCACTAATAAAACGGAACATTAAAAAAAAAAAGTGTAATGTCTTGGTTCGTAGTGGGCTGTTGGGGGAATTTACTGAACGTAGAGATTTTGATGTTCCTCATATATTAGTGAGTGCCTTCCATAAAGTGGAACGGGCGTTGTGGGGGTATGTGTATGCGTACGTCTGTTGAGTCAGTCAGTAGAGGGACTAAACACTCTGAGCCTCTTCACATCTAATCAGAGCGAAGGAATGGCAGTACTGCTGAGTCGGCAGGAATCCGAGCCGATTAGGCAAAAGTGAGACGGCTGCAGATGAATGACAGTTTGCCTCCACCCATATGGCTTGCTCTCTCGCTCACACACACACACACACACACACACACACACACACACACACACACACACACACACACACACACACACACACACACTGGTTTACTGGTCGAAGGGGGGGAAAATATATAAATAAAGAAATATATATATATATATATGTTCTGATACAGTAACTGTTACACAAGCTACTTCATAGTGGTTAGAGTGGGGTTTTTTTTCCATTCTTCTTTTATTTTTGGCTTGTCCACCATATCTTTCAAATTGTTCGCTGGGTGCTCTTGGTTTCATCGGAGCAAAAGACTGACATAATACATACACATAAAAGTGAGTTTTAATTCTATGTAAGATAAGGCTTCCGTCTTGCCACCTTAGCGCAAATCGCTGTCGATCACTTGGCAACCTCCTTGATCAATATTACATACTGCAATAGATACTGAATGTACAGTGTTATATGAATGCACTTATAATAAAAGCCTCTCCTCGAGACCACTCACAGAAATACTGGATGAGGAAATTGTTCTTTTAGCACTTCATCCACGCCCCTTTTTAGATGAGATGGAGCCTATCGCAGTTGAGTTTGGGTGAGAGGCGGGATGTTGACATTCTGAATTGTACGTGTTCTACTCACAATGGTGTCACACCAGAACTCGGCCACCTCTCCGATCCTCATGGAAGCCAGCAGCATCTCCCAGATGTCCAGTTTGAACATGTTGCCAATCACTATCTCCATGGGGGTGCCCACAGCCTTGCTGTCATCTATCACCGTGCGCTCATCATTACACAGTGTGGTGCGGAAGTCAAAGGTCACCTGGAACAAAACAAGCACAACCCCTGACATGAAGCTCAATTTGAGCCTCTACAATGATATGAAGAAATGGAAACATATCATTTGTGGGTTGCGACTAAAGGTGGTGCTACTCCAACATGTTACGAATAGACAACTCCAAAGCTATTTCAATTCTGTGGGATAAATATGTTACATCACATATGAACATAGTTATTCAACAGGCCAGCAAATGGTTGTATAACTGCCACGGAAAATGAAAGCATGTTGCCAAGTTTTTTTCTATTGTGCAAGAACGTGGCTTCATGGAAGCCTCGCTCACACATCTCTTATGTATGCGTGTGTATTTTGTGATGAACAGCCCCTGTAGTGACTCAGGAGAAAAGAGGATGCAGTACAATGCAATCTTCTCTTTTGTTCTATAGCAGGTCAAAAATGAAACAAAATTTGACATGTTTTTTTTTTGTTTTGTTGTACATTATTCATGCTAAAATGTACTTTTGCATGACTTTTTTGGACTGATGCTGATTTTCTATTTTTAAAAAAATCAATTTTGTAAAAAGCTACCGTATATAATATAAAATATATCATTATTTCTAATAAAAAGAAGTGTTCAGTGTTAGTGTTATTAGTTTGGGTAAATTATACACTTACTGCAGCATCTGGAAAACCATTGAATGTATCAGATTTTTTTCCCATCGTCCATATGAAAAGAAATACTGTAGCTGTCTAGGGAATATCATCTACTCCTGCAATGAATCTAAAATAGTGATTTTTCTGATACTATGTCACCCTCTACTGGCCTGCATGTGAAACGCAGCCACATCAGTTGCCCATTTGGGTTGAAACAGATTTCCCGAAGTTGATCGCATCAAACGTTTTAAAATCAATCGTCAACTCCCCAAATACAGTTACCACAGAAAATGAAGAACCCTCAACCAAACGAATTACCTTTGCCCCAGTGATGAATTTGGGCATTTCTCCGGTCCCACCATGCAAGATTTTCTTCTTGACGCCCTCAAAACCCAGCAGAAGGGCGTCCTGCATATCTGCCATATTTCCTGGCGTTATTCGTTGAAATATGTCTCACCTTCTGTTGTCATCTATACGTGTGCAGTGAGTGAGTCCATAAGTGTGTAAAGTACATCTCCGAAGGAGGATTAATTCGGGTAAGGATAATAGGATCGTGTACTGTATTCGTCAGCAGCACTGACTGTTAGCTTGGGGAAACATCTCGAAAGAAAAGGCGGTACAGGCTAATATGATTACCTCCACCAATGATTTTTTGTGTTTGTAGGATTATTTAAAAGCAATTGAATTAATCTTGATGGTGTTGTTGAACTGCGAGAAACAATCCACAGTAATTATTGTATTTCCTCAAAAAGGGGCCCTTCTGTCTAATTGACAATAAAAGTTCAATTCCCCTAAATAAACACTGCATTTCAAATGGTGTGGACTCATTTTCTTTCTTCGGGATAAATGTACGATTTGATGCCACCTAACAACTGTAAAATAACTTCCGCTACTGGGGTGTGTCATCATAGCAAACGTCTTGACCGCAACACTCACGGCATCTGTAAAAGGGGAGAGCTTCCTATCCAGGAGGGACGGAAAGCAACATAGAAAATTTTTGTTCCGTTTTATTCATCGCAATATTCGAGCAACGATTTCAAAGATAATACAAAGGTCCTCGGTTTATGATAGAGTTTTGTTCCTCTTGCTGCCACGTAATCCAAATTTGTGGGTAGTCTATCTCAAAACAAGGCTAACAGAGTAGTGTAGTAAAGTCCTCCTTTTGCTCTAGCTAACCTGGGACTCTGAACAGCAGAAGCAGTATAGAAACTGGATGGATTATTTAATATATTTATTGAAATGCACTGCAGCAAATAAAGTGACCCCCCTTTAAACAAATTCCTGAAAGGGGGAAGTTAAGTAAAAATATATATTTTCCTTTCAATATATTCGAGGTTCAATGCGAGTGTCACGTGACCAAACCCGGAAGCCAAGCGAGGCGTGACGTTTGCAAAATCTGCCGACAGCAGGCGGCAGTAGAAATGTCAAAACGGCTGCACGTAGAACTCATTGGAAGAACATTTTTGACTTGAGTTCCACTTCAATAGGCACCCGTTACTCTTTACGAACGAAGCACATACGGTGTTTGTATGAACAAATAGTTGGTGACTCGCATCTCCATTTACCCCCCTAACGTGGTCATTTCATTAGTGTCACCTAGAAGACTGAAGTTCAATGACATGATCTCATTAAACAGAAGTATAATTAAACGTGCTTAGAGTTGTATGGTATGGTGCACGACTGAGTGCCATTCTATATTTTTTGTGTGAAGGCAGACTTTATAATACTGTACAGAGTTAGTGCAATGGTGTGCATGGGTGTGTGTGTATGTGTGTCTCATGCAAGAGAATGAAATGGAAAAAGAAAATTATGGAGGAGTGGACATTGTTATCATTCCAGAGGAAATTTCACTGATTTACATGGTGATGTGAACAATGCAGTGAATGCTGAAAGCAGACAACTACATGATGCACTCAGTGACCTTTCTTACTTGGCATCTGCCACCTATCTGTGTCTGGGGTGTGTGAGCATGTGCGTAGAATGTTCCCTCACAACGTCTGCAAGTAGTTTAGAGCCTTGCTCATGTTTTATTTCTACCCAACGCACGAATACCATGGCTCATGCTTGCATAACTGTACAGCTGTGCGTTTTCCTTTGTGAAGGAACATGGCAGGTAAGTCCTTCACTAAGTTTGACTATCACGCGAGGTTGCTGTCTTATCTGTGTTCAAATAGCACCTCCATACCATGGAATGTGCAGTAACCACCAATCAAGTGTTTTCTCCACTTACATGATACGGCAATAAGCAACACAGTATGCACCCGCGTGCTATCCAGATGAACAGGTTTCATGGTCCCGTTTTTGCTTTGATACTTTTTGTCTTGGTTTTCAGATTTGTATTCATTTGATTCCACTTCCTTTGTTTGCCTTTTTGTTTTATTTTGGGGAAAATAACACATTTTCTTTTTAGTACAATCCCCGCTCCTATTTTGTCTCCCTGCTGATCTGTGATACAACCTTAGCAATAATTAAAAAAAAAAAAATAGAATAACTTTGCTTTGAATGCTTCCTTGTTTTGATAATATGTGGTTTTGAGGGACATTGTTATGACAAAATTGGAAACATATGAAAAGTAGAAGAGAGGACTCGTAGGTCTTGCACTCTATGTTCTGTTAGTATGGAAGGAAGGAATGCAATTATATAATTATACTCCCCTCGCAAAAAGGTGATTTCAAATCAATTTTGTCTTTTATATTCGATAAATAAGTTGCTCCTCGAGTGCAGGTTTTAGTGAGGCCCCAGAGCTACGTGGCATTAAAAAATAATTCAGGAATAATTTTTACTACGGTTACATTTTGTCTCCGGAATACATATTATTAACACCAAATGTGCACATTGCTTGCATTTCACACATGAATTACTTACAACGTGCGAATCTTCTCTGCATTGATGTTACACAAGAATCATGGAAGCATACTTAAAATGGAAAAAAAAAAATTCCTTGTTCCTGATGGCGTTTACACTTGTGCTGGAAACATCGACAACCTAACATGGACATATGATGTGCTGTTTTTCGTGGATGACAGGCATGGAGTTGCTATGGTTACATCCTAGTCTGTCATCGACACCATGAAGTCGACATGACGGTTCGATTCGAAAGCCAGATCGATATGACGTTGCTTTCAACATACATTGAAGCAGAATTTAAATTTTTGCAGGAAGCAGTATGTGCGCAGTTCTGAATAGGCTCATTAAACAGTTATCCAACCAACCTGTTGGAGAAGAAACAATGCTATGACTCAGGCTACGCGTTTGTCTGACTCATTGTTGCTTGCGTCACACTGCCTGTACCTCTCCACTGCCCTGCCTTTGAATGTCTCGCTCACTGACTAAATGCGCACGCGTTTGAATTTGTTACAGCGTGGCACAAGTCATCAAATAAGACGGTTTGCTGAACACACACACACACACGCTTTTTGAGAACAGGTTTCCCCACAAGCAATCGGAAGGACAGACAAGTCAGCCTGTCACATGTGGCCCTGTTGGAAACCTGCTGCTGATGCATTAGTTATAGTTAAAGCAAGTCATGCTCTATTTGCGGAAATTGTGGTCATGGATTTCCCGGGGAGGAGTAGCCGGCTGTGTAAAGGCCATTCATTCATATACATAGGTATCACACAGGGGGGGGGAGGCCACTTCCGTGACGTACATCATCCACACACACGCATGTTTTAATGGTAATGAATGTGTGAGGTTTTGTGTTGCACTTATGGATTCGAGATAGAGCGAGGGGGTGGGGGTTGTTCCCTGACATTTCTTACTGCCTTTGCGGTCACACTAGAGCACAGCAAGCGCGTGCCCAACACACACAGAATTCCCGACGTGGTCAGGGAGAGACACTGTCGGCAGTTTCATGCGTTCGGATGAAAAAGGGGAGACCTCCAATATGCGTATGCCATACACAAGAGTGAGTCTGCCTTGAGCCGCATTTTTCTCAGTGGGAATCATTTGCTTCATTTGGTTGTCGGCCAGTGAGGGGAAAATGACACAACTGGCAGATTCCCCACCAGCTCAAGGTAACCTCCAAAGTGTTCCACTAGCACATCGTTCAACAATGTGAATTCTTTAGGGAACAAGGTCACAGATGCAAAGATAGATTGCATAACAAAATGGCAGCCACCCATCCACAAAATTCTGCACAGAGTCCACAACAGCAATGGTGTAAGGAAAGAGTGTTCGACCGCATTTATTTTGTGTGATGTAACTCACTTTTCCACCAAGTGGTACAGCTCAGTCCAGCTCGCAACGAAAACCTGATTTGGTTTGGTTCCACTAGCTGTGTGGGTGGAGCGGTAGTAGTTGTGTCAGCAACAAAAAAATAGTGGGACATGCTATGGATTCAACAAAGAATCCAGCAAATTGGATAACTTCAACTTCAGAGCTGGTTTTCTTTTGCCGCGCAGTACTGGCATTGCCTTAGCTGTTTTGCTAGCCCCCCCCCCTTCCCCCCACTTCAATAAAGCACCGCCTGAGTAGTTGCAAAAACTGTTAGAACAAAGTCAAATTAAATGCATCCATCAGACTGGGATGCACCGACAAACAAAGGAGGACGCGGTGTACTCGTCGCGCACTGTCAATATGGCGGCAGCACATATGCGCTGTGATTATGATCGATCATTCATGTGCATTGGCAAACATACCATATTGGCCCGAATATAAGACGGTGTTTTTTTTGTATTGAAATAAGACTGAAAAAGTGGGCGTCGTCTTATATTCGGGGTCTAGACATTATACCCATTCACGACGCTAGTTGGCGGCAGATATCATTGAAGTGAATGCTGAACTTGACTCTCCAGGCCAAAGTGAACCCCTGTCACGAAGAATAAAAATAAAAACAGCGGTAGCATGAAGAAGAAAAATAAAAAATAGCGGTAAGAAAGTAAAGAGAAGAAAATAAAAGAGATAACAGAAAATGGAGAAACGTATCGACAATCTGGAGAAAAGTGGGTCGACGATCGGCCAGGTTAACCGGCAGCTGAGGAGAAGTTATGATGTACGGTAAAACCTCGGTTTTCGTTCATAATCCGTTCCAGAAATTGTTCGAAAACCAAAACCACGCTCTTTTTAAAATAAAAATGTTTACTGAACACGTCTGCTCACAATGGAAAGTAACCCGAGGAAGCGTCACTTCCTTGTGTAAGGAAGGCGAGAGGAGTAAAATGGTGCATTCAAGTGCGCTCAGTTTGTTCGAGAACCGAAATTTGTTCATCATCCGAGGCATAAAAAACTCAAAATCTTTGGTCGAAAACCGAATTGGTCGAGAACCGAGACGTTCGAAAACCGAGGTTTGACTGTAATTTACATTTCAAAAACCAGAAGCCATTCATTTACGAATGTGATTGCACTTTAGATTTGAATGAGGCAAAATAACATGCTTTTTCTCTCAAATATATTGTTATAATCATTTGTTTCAGATGTACGGTGATTATTTTCTGTATAAAAATGAATTTAGTGTTCAAAAAGTCTTTTTTCAAACTTGAGTCTTGAAAAAGAGGGGCTCGTCTTATAATCAGGGCCGTCTTATTTTCGGGCCAATACGGTACATCGCGAGCGATGGGCTGATCCGAAAATCATTGAATCGCGGCGCAGATGCAATGTCAATGAAAGGAGAGCCCAAATTGTCTAGGCACCGCTGTTTGAATGCCAGTTTTTTTCTGATATAAAATCATGAGAGCAAGATCAATCAAATGAAAACAAATGCAACAACTAATATGCAGACATAGACGACTATCTATCTACAGTACTGTTGTAATCTTGTGTCATGCTAAAAGCTGGCATTATCCACAAGGACTTTTTTTTCATATTTATCTTCCACTTTTTTTTTGTTGAAATCATGCATACTTTTTTCAGGCCAAGAGGACAACTGCTATGCTATTTGTGTGTGAGAACGTGTGTGTGTGTGTGTGTGTGTGTGTGTTAGCTGTTCTGACTTGTAACATTCTCAGGAACAGACCGCAAAAGTGTTT
The DNA here is from genome assembly GCA_018466805.1 of Hippocampus abdominalis. Lineage (NCBI taxonomy): Eukaryota > Metazoa > Chordata > Actinopteri > Syngnathiformes > Syngnathidae > Hippocampus > Hippocampus abdominalis. The sequence goes on from CM031703.1 coordinate 5,566,932, forward strand.
CGTGAAGTCATGCTGTGGGTATCAACAAGTGAGACGTTTCTGGAATAACAAAAAGCTCAAGAGATGCACGGCGTGCACCTCACTTGCCGCTCTCGACACCCGCATCGCCGTGAACAGCCTGCGAAATCAAACTACAAAACCCGTCACGTGATTATCGCCTCTTGTAGCAAGCATTCTTTCAATTCACAGTTGCTTGCGATGCTCCACCGTAATGTTGGTCTTGGTTGTTGCAGTTTTTCCTCAAGCCCCAGCACCCCCCTGATCGGGCCCCTGCCAGACCACTCTCCACCGGGGCTCGACCTTTAGCTGCATACCAGAACACATAGCAGGCGGGACAAAGGGTAAATGCATGCAACACATACAGTAAACAGAGTGATGTGGTTCAAGCTGAAAGACAAGCATGGAAAATATCATGTCGCTTAGGGAAAGAGGAGTACAGTACCATCAATGACAAAAAAAAGATTCTGGATGCGCTGGCCATCGGTAGTTTGATTTAAGAAGAGCCACCTTTGGCGGGATGTCCATTGACAGCATTGTTTTGATGAGGAACTGTAAAGACAAGACAAATACCCTGTGTCCCCCGCTGTGTGCTAATTGACCTAATGTACAGCCGTTGTAAACCTAATCCCATTTACGTTCATCATATAAGACGTTCCTGTCTGGCCCCTACCCAACGACGGCAAACAAAAGAAACAATTGATAGTCTGAACACCGCACATCACTTTGGCCACGTGGGTCTTTCGTAATGTTTGGATTTAAAGTTGGGACACAGAAACAGAAACTCACTGACCTGATCTTGTGACTCCTTTCATGCTTGTGTTATACTTTGCTCCTATATTGTTGGAATGGGCTTGTGCAGTAAGGCTGTACAATAAACTACTAAACAACAATAATAATAATAATAATAATAATACATTGGATCTGGTGGGCCAGTGCACCTACTGCGGAGTCTCTGATGATTCTGATTTCAAGCAAGCCGGGTCAAGTCATGACTTGGTTTGAGCAAGTCATTCAATCAAATCGAAGTATTGTCATCTTGGGAGCTTCCTCCATCAACGTGGCAGCTTCAGACCTCGTCTCATAGCGTTTTCTGATGGTGGCCTGGTGTACAGCCTGGTGTAAGAAAAATTTTCTTTCGAAAACTATACCGTATTTTCCACACTAAAAGGCGCACTGGATTATGAGGCGCACCTTCAAAGAATGGCCTATTTTGTATTTTTTTTTTTCATATACAGGTACAGTCAGACCTCGGTGTTCGAACGTTCTCGATGAATTCGGTTTTCGACCAAAAATTTCGAGTTTTTTTATGCCTCAGATGACGAACAAATTTCGGTTCTTGAACAAACTGAGCGCACTTGAATGCACCATTTGACTCCTCTCACCTTCCTGACACGAGGAAGTGACGCTTCCTCGTGCTGCTTTCCATTGTGAGCAGAGGTGTTCAGTAAGCATTTTTATTTTAAAAAGAAGCCTTCTGGAACTGATTATGGACGAAAACCGAGGTTTGACTGTATTGGATGCACAGCATTATAAGACGCAATCTACAATGCATCCACTAGATGGAGCTACGCTCAAGGAAATGCCAATATAACGCCACACTGCACCCTGATTTATATAGCGACGATCAGATGTCAGTAAAACTTATTTAATAAAGCAGCGACACAGTTCACTTAACCAACAGCAAGTTATAACGTTGACTCGTTAAAATTGAACTCTCTTGCCGTTGCTCTATTTCCGTGTTCAACTGCGTAACCGATCGCTTTAACTTTGAACTCTGCGTTGTAAGAATGTCTCTAGCAAGGAGCCATTTTGGGGTTGACGTATTACCGTAATGACCATACACAAGGCGCATCGGATTTTAAGGCGCGCTGTGAGATTTTAAGAAAATGGAAGGCTTTTTGGTGCGCCTTTTGGTGCGGAAAATACGGTATTTTAAAAAGAGACTTTCAAATGGATGTAGAATGACTTGTCAAGTGAAGTTCAAGTCAAAGTCAAGTTGGGTCTATCATAAGTTTTCGCCAAGCAAGTCTCATGTCAAAACATCAGCGACTCGAGTCGACTCGAGTTGAAGTCATACGACTCGAACTCCCCCCCCACTGTGGCCGATTGTTACACTGTTAGCCACTTTGTTATTTATTGCTTATGGCCTCTCAGCCAACACTTCTTGCACTTCAAGACTTGATATCATGCAACGACTCATTGGCCAAAATAGTCCTGGTGCTCCCAGATGAGATATGTGACGGGGCCCCGTTGGCCTTTTCTTCAGGGCCAATGGGGAGATGGAGAAAGGTGACGAGGGGAATCGAATGTGAGTGAAATGCGGCCAGCACAAGGTGAGTATCTCCCCGCCCAATAAACCTGGTCTAATCTTGTTTGTCTGGACTAGGTCAAGAGATTAAATGGGTGTTGTCCAGTGGCCATCCTGTCTGACCCCAATAGACTTAAACCCGGTGGCGACTTAAAGACAAATCATCTGGCTGTTAGGAAACACAAGGATAACACCCGAATAAGATGCGATAGGTCTGAGGACAATCACGGGCAGTCTATTGAAAGACTAATCACAGATTAACATAAGTGAGATGGAGAGTTAGCTGTACAGAGAGATGACTGGATGGATGCATCGGCAGACAGAGACAGACTTGAGGGCGAAAGTCGCTGTTACAATTTGGAAACAAGGCAAGCAGTGAGCGATGACTCCAGCCTCTCAGTGTCTACGTCTGCTGGTATCCGCTGCGCCATTGACCATAAACCAAGTCAACATGGTTGTCTGCACGAACATTCCCTGAATAGCTAATCGGTGAAGGCCTCCTTTTTACAATCCACTCTCATTTCCTAACTCAAGGAAATTCTGGAATCGACAGACCATATGCCAGAAGAACCTTAATATGAAACATGTGCTCCAAGTAGGCAGGGCTGAGTCGAACAGCATGTATTTCCGCAAGTATCTACGCATCTTGCTATAATGTACAATATACGATATAGACCGACTCCTGCCGACGAATGTAGTGGTTCACTGGCTTGACTTGTGTGCTGGCACTGTGTGTTCGTTTTCCGCTCAGTAATGGTAGGAAGAGTTGACTGCTTCTATATGCGCCCTGTGATTGTCGTTTGGCCTTGGCCCAAGTTCATCGGTCCGTCCGTTGGTCCATCTCTATATCATCCCTGCAAAATGGCTTGATGGGGAGAACCACACAATACCCTACAATTATCCAGCATTATACCCCAGACTGCGAAATGTAAGGCTCATGTCCCACCCACAAGACGAGGCCATTTTTAACTTCTTAGCTGTGAAAATGACTGATACGACATAATTCCCAGCGCTTCGTCGTTTTATGACAAACACATGGCAAGAAATATAGATAGATAGATAGATAGATAGATAGATAAATAAAATGTATGGGCAGACCTGTGGGCCAGTAGTTGGCACATCGATCCCACAGTGCAGAAGTCGTGGGTTCGATCCCAGCTCCGGCCTCCCTGTGTGGAGTTTGCATGTTCTCCTCGGGCCTGCGTGGGTTTTCTCCGGGTACTGCGGTTTCCTCCCGCATTCCAAAAACATGCAAGGCAGTTCTGATGGAACACTCTAGATCAGGGGTGGGCAATCCCAGTCCTGGAGGGCCGCTGTCCTGCATGTTTTCCAAGTCTCCCTGTTGCTACACACCTGATTTGAATGATCAGATTATCAGTAAGATCTGACGAGGCCTGGTATTGAACCTGTTCATTGGAATCAGGTGTGTTGCAACAGGGAGACTTGGAAAACATGCAGGACAGCGGCACTCCAGGAGTGGGATTGCCCACCCCTGCTCTAGATTGTCCTTGGTTGTGAGTGTGAGCGTGGATGGTTGTTTGTCTCTGTGTGCCCTGTGATTGGCTGGCAACCGGTTCAGGGTGTCCTCCGACTTCTGCCCGAAGACGGCTGGGATGGGCTCCAGCACCGCTCGTAACCCTTGTGAGGATAAGCGGATCGGAAAATGGATGGATGAATGGATGGATGGACATACGCCAGTATGTTGGGGTCCACTGTACATGCATATTTAATATTAACGGTAATAAATCTGACCTTTCCAATTGTGCTTTTATCATAATGTTCCATCATATACATTTTACCCTTCAGCAATGACTAATGTTAAAGTTTACAATGATGGGCGTAAAAATCAATTTCCTCGTAAATTGCACGCACACGCTCGTCTTCGTTAGAAGAGATAAACGCTCCATTCTCCACTTTAGAACATGTGATCGTAGAGCTAATGAGATCAAATATGATTTTTCATAACGGGAATGCAATGGCTTGAGGTTAAATTTGCTAGCCCGCGATTAAAAAAAAAAGTGCTGTACAGTATTAGTTAATATGCTACTCAACACAAATGAAATGAGCTTTTAATATTTTGGACCAACGTGGTGTTCAATCATTCTGGTGCTGCCCCAATCTCTTCCAAAGGATTAAGTTGTCAGGTTTCATTGAACTCTGAGCAGCCTCACTCCAGACCAAGGTGCAGGTCCAGTTATTTTTAACTTTGCTGGGTTGACGTCCGCTTCACTCCTTCCCCTTTCAGCCCGCATGTATATTTGCCTTTCAAATCGGAACACAAGATGAATTCAACCGTGTGGTGGCAAGTGGCGTGTATGTGCACGTCCACCCTCTGACCTCGAGCTGTCACATGTTAGCTGTGGGTGTCTGCCTGTCACAGGCATGCCACCTCTCACACGCCTCACACTTTCCAATCAATTACATCAGTGTTTCCCAAACCCGTGTCGAGCTGGGGCACCCATTTTACAAAAATAATACCCTCGTCTTAATTTACACATAAACTCAATTAAATCTGGGTCGGTTGAACGAAACACAAAGCAGGAAGCCATGATATCTTGGAGAACATTTTATTGTTTTGCCGGGCACTTTACATCACTGGCATTGATGGATGAACAAAGATAGACTTGTGTTTAACATATAGATACACCGAAAAAAGGAATTGAAACGACACACTAGTGTTCCACGGCATGCTGGTTGGAGAGCGCTGAATTACATAACAGGCCTTCTGTGAGGGGCACACCAGCAGGGTGGACCAGGAGGACCTTGAGTGCTTTAAATGTGCAACCGCCACAGTTTGTAAGAAGTTTTTTCTCTCTCTTTGCTACATATCATTCGAGCTCTTTCCTTCTCCTTCACCTCGCAGCCCACCCATCTGGAACGAGAGTCTATTTTTGGGAGCTCAGTACGGGCCAAGTACCAGCTGCAATGTGTAAAACGCATCACGAATAGGACGGCACCTTGACAACAGCATGCAGTCTTCCCTTAGCGAAATCCATAGTTAATATGTAAATAGGTTGGACAGATATATGAGGCAACATCCATCCATCCATCCATCCATTTCTGATCATTTCAGCACTTTAAAATACTTGAAATTTTTGAAAATATTTGAAATGTTTGTTTCAATGCTCAACGCTTACACACACATACAGACACAAGAGCTACATATATAAGTGTATCCTTATAATACGTCTACTGTACAGTAGACACACAGGGCGCCAAAAGCTTCCAAATTGTTGATATTCAGTACAGTATGCTTTTTTGCAACATGTAAATGGGCGTTAAGTACAGTCAAACCTCGGTTTTCGAACGTCTCGGTTCTCGACCAATTCGGTTTTCGACCAAAAATTGTGAGTTTTTTATGCCTCGGATGACGAACAAATTTCGGTTCTCAAACAAACTGAGCGCACTTGAATGCACCATTTGACTCCTCTCGCCTTCCTTACATGAGGAAGTGACGCTCCCTCGTGTTGCTTTCCATTGTGAGCAGACGTATTCAGTAAACATTTTTATTTTAAAAAGAGCGTGGTTTCGGTTTTCCAACAATTTTGGTTTTCGAACAGCTTTCTGGAACGGCTTATGGACGAAAATCGAGGTTTGACTGTATATGCCAGTGTTCAATGATTGGCTCGGCAATTCCCTTCACGGGGTTCCTTTTGAGGGAAACTTCAAAAATTTCTCCCCTGAAGTTGGAGAGCCCCCGACCTATAGCACTCTACTAAGTGACAATATCAAAAGGGGTGAGTAGTTTTAGTTTGGTTTTATTTATAGTATCACAGAATGGATTGTGTTCAACTGTCATAGAGGGACAAAAAAAAAAACAGTCCTAGCTAAGACAACCGTGATTCTAATCAGTTTTTATCCAATTGGTGAGCAAATCATCCAGTGTCATGTTTGTTTTTCGACACGGTTCAAGGCAAACGATGCATTTTTCACTCCTGGGCCAAAGGTCACAGAGGATTGTGGCGGCACGCTGGGGCCACGGGCTTCAGTTGCGTCACAGTCAGTATTGAGTCAGGTGCACTCCCAAGGATCTCATTGCCAGCTGCCGTCGAGGCAGGGATAATCTGGCTAAGCAGCTTTCACATGATTTCACCTTCAGGGAAGAATTTAGGAGAGGTTTGTAAAGGGAGTGGCCTTGGAGCTCCCGACTGCTTTGACTAAAAGGACTGGTACAGTAGACACCACATCAAAGAACTTCTCACTAGACAGTACACTTCATTTGCTATTTAATAAGCAAAAAAGTACCATCATGCCCGCTGCCGCTTTTTTTTTTGGGGCAGAAGTCCTAAGAAGAGTTGTTCAGTTTCAAAAGTACCATTACTGCCCCCCCTCTCCCCTCACCAAAGTCTCCAAGCACTCCAATGAGATTGGACGCAAAAATCAAATGTTGTGAGGGCCAATCTCTCATCAACTCTAGAAGCTAGCTAATATTAATTAGCTATCCACCACATATGGGGATGTTGCCCTGACCTTCTCGATGAGAGGAAGATCACATTCATTTCCACACACAGCTAGCTATAGGGCCTGATGACTTGACATGCTGTGCCTCTAGAGTTTCCAAAGAGCAGCAGCAACCTTATCCTGCCTGCCTGCATGACTCCGCCACAAACATCGACGCACACGTTCAACCTCTGACTGTCACCTGACTGTGGCTCAGCGGTCTTTTTTATTTTTTTTTCACTTGTAAAAACGGTTTCATGTTAGGGAAATTCACTTACACCGAAGCTAGCCACTCCACCTATGGAAAAAAAAAAAAAAAAAAAGTGCATCATGAATATAGTCTAGAATGCCGTATGTCAGAATTGGTGTTATGTATTGAAGCCCAATTAGATAGCTGTTCGACATCACGTTTACATTTGAAGTATTTGTGATATTCAGGACGCCTTATCGCAAGCGCTGCAGTTTTTTTTGTGTTTTTTTTTTTTAAACGCAGCCCCTTTGCTGGCTTTACTAGGTACAGTATTCTGCATTCACAGAAGACACAATCTCATTTATCAAAGATGAGAACGGGGCCGTTTGTAAGCGTGTGCGACCAAAAATACCAAGCAAGTGCTGTCAGTTAACACACACAAAAACCTATTTCTAAAAAGTACTTTAACTAACTTCTCTAACATTGACTATCATATACATAACATAATTACAGCATTGCCCCCCCCAAAAAAAATTAAAACAAAACATCAACTCTAAAACAAATATTTTCCAGGGTTTTCAGTAATTGCGTCACTGGAGTTTCAACCAAATCGGTTGAGGTGGATGATCCTCCTCGGTTGTTTTCATCTTGCCATTACATCTGCATCAGCAGCATGGCTGTAAATCTTTTTCGTATTCGACAATTTGGAACTAAAATTAAATTATAGGTTTCCCCAATTTATTTGCTGGAGATGGTAAGTCTGCATTCGCAATAGTAGGGAAAATAAAAAAATGCTGAATCCTTTGGGAAAAAAAAAAGATCTTTAGGTGTCTTCTTTGCAAGCCTCAAGCATACGGAATGGTGCAATCTCTCATGACTTTGCCTGGATAATTTCCTGGGAGCAGCTCAGGCAGGTGAGCGGTTGACCTGAAACCTGCAAAACACACAAAGTCAAGGTGCGAACTTTCCGTGTACCGTTTGCAGTGCGCTAATGCAAGATATTGGCAATGCTACCAGAAGAGGATGTACAGCAGAGAGACTGCAATAATCCCATTTTGGTGTTTGCTGTGTGTGTGTGTGTGTGAGAGAGACAGTAAGGATAAAGAGTGAGAAACAGCTTTCCCAGCACAAGGGCAAAGGTAAAGAGCAGACAAGATAAGGACATTAGGCCAAAGGAGTCAGAAGACACTGAAAGGAATCCACATGTCCCCTAAAAAAAAACACTTCACTGAGTTCTTGATTCAATTTGTGATTCAAAGTAAGAATTCTGTTTCCGAGTAGGCAACACAGACCATGTGTGCGAGGGAGAGAAAGCTGGGGCATCTGGTTTTGTTAAGGCCCCAGAACATTCCTTCCCCGTGTTGGACTCTGGCTGGGAGCTTTAAAGAGACATGCTCACTCTTCATATCCTGGTCTGGACTTTGCCCCCCCCCCCCCCCCCCCTCTCTTGAAGTTCCATTTATGAGAACTAAGGGTCAGAGACACGATTCCTGTCTGTGCGTTTCGAGTTGGGCTAGTCTGAAGGACGCACGGAAGAATGGCAATGCATTCTCGTGACCCAGCTGCGGGAAAAGCATCTGCGCACCCATGACGGCTTTCTAGCAGCAGTTTGTTGGCTGCGCAAGACTAAGATAAAGATTGGGAACGCCGTATTTCCTTTTTAGTTGATCAACATTTTCACTTCCTCTACTGTGAATCACCAACATACAAAAGCTACAGAAAGCAATGCAACTATGGGATATGTCAAAAACCTCTTGGGACTACTGTCCCAAATGATATACAGTCAAATCTCGGTTTTCGAACGTCTCGGTTCTCGTCCAATTCGGTTTTCGACCAAAAATTTCGAGTTGTTTATGCCTCGGATGACGAACAAATTTCGGTTCTCGAACAAACTGAGCGCACTTGAATGCTCGATATTGAAGACAATTTTCCTGTGTGCCGAGTCATTTCTTTAACTTTGTCCGAGAAAAACTCTGACACCGCTTGAAAAAAAAGCAGACTAGCACATCTGAAATGTATTCAGGAGTCATCAGAGGCACTTTAAATTGGAGCAGCTGCGTGCCGACTCCCTTTTAACACGAGGTTGAATGTGATTCGCAAAAATTCTGAACACGTGCCAGTGAGGAGGGTGTGCACACTTGTGCAACCACATTACCTCTGTTATATTTACTACGATTATTTCTATTGAGTTGTACAGGTTATATGTCACAATAATGGCGGGAAAGCTTTGAAAGCACAACAACCTGACATTTGAAAGGGGGTCTGTGGCTTGAAATAGATTTACTCCAATCTTCCTCGAAGCAACGTTTTGTTCCATGCAACAGCAAGTGTCATGGTATGCATCTCAGCTCATGAACATGCCGCAGAAGAAACACGGTTTCTGTGACAGCTAACAGTTGACCAAAACAGATCTCATTTTTGCCTTCAGCGATCATTCGGGGTTGTTCCCCGCATCTTGCCCCAACTCATCAAGCAAATACGCCAACTTAATCATAACCCTGAGCAGGATCCATGGTTTGGAAATGAGAGGGGTGGACTCCATTCGGGTCCATATTCTCACTCGGGTCTTGACGTTAGAAGGGGGTCTTCATTGCAGGGAAGAGCCGACCACAACAGTTCTTCAGCTGGCAGCTTTAGTTGGTACAGAAGCACATAAAGCTTGCCAGTGAAGAACTGCTGTAGGTCAGCCAATGAGCGACTCTTTGAAATGTTCACCTGAGGAAAAACATGGACGACAATCCGGAAAATTGCTCGTTTGGCCACTGGTTACAGCCTCTTGCTTACGGCTAGGACACTGAAAGGCTTCTGTTTCACGAAGAGTCGTAAACATATCAAGCATTATGAACGCTTAGGAGTGCTGGGCTTCAAATTGGAAGCAAATGAATCCCTTTTATGTGATGCACAACTTTCAGCTGGCCACTGTGTAATAGTCGTGAGGAGCCCCCGGATTTGTCTTGCCTGGCTACCAGTCAGCTGGCCGAGCTTCAACAATCGTAGTCAGTCAATCTGAAAAGGCTTCCACCAGCAGCAAATTCTCTCTCACTTCAAGGACGGGGCCTTCAGGCAAACTAGCACACAGCCCTTGAACCCGGTAACCCTTGAAAACTCAACAAACCCCCATGCAGCTCTGCACGACAGTGGAAAGCTCTAAACTGCGAGGAAACGTACACCTTTTCACTGTTGCAGTACTCTGATCTTTTCTTTTTAAACCAAAGTATCATTTGGAAAAGACCTCCAGGTTAGCTGTTCCAGCTTGTTCAAAACTGAGCCATGTGACACATTGGTCGCCAAAGGCACCTGGCTTGGTTCTGTTTGTGTCCTTCTGTAAAGAAGCAGCCACTAGCCATTGTTAACCCTGAGGAGACAACTTTCCTCTGGTGTGACGACATTCAAATGGGATCTCGCGCGATTGAGGGGGAAAAACAGATCTGATAAAAGGACAAAGGAAAGAGATGACCCGGATTCACTGATCAGAAGCGCTGAAATGTCCATGTGATGACGGGTGGGACACCTCACGCCACGTGCAATAAAAATAAGCCGTTTGCAAGAAAATGTGCGCTAATATGGCACAGGTAGGAAAGACAAATGAACTGATTTCCCCATAGGAACCAACTCGATGATGTCATCATTTATAATTGCCCAATTATTCTTAGGATTCATCACTTATAGCCTGCCACAATATGCAATCAAGTCACCGAGAACGCAGCAGCGTGAGTGTTTTACATCAGACAAAACGGTGCTAACGTTTGAAATAAATAAATAAATAAATAAAAAATAAAACTTGCAAACGGATCCAAAAGGCTCCGTTTTTTCCAGCGAGCACAGAAATGCAGAAGTAACGCCTCGGGCATCTTTAACAGCTTGTTGTGACAGAGCTGCTGCTTGTTAAGAGGCATTTCCACCCCTATTATTTCTTTGCACTCATGATATGTGAAGCACGCAGACAACACGCACGCACTCCGAGGCCGTCCCACGGTGGGGAACACAGTGTACCAAGAGTCATTGATTACACAGTCCCGATGACTCGGAGCACAACTACGGTCAGCTATCTTTTGTTTACTTACTATCAATATAACCAAATGCAAAATCATTTGAGGGTTTGGAAGGGAAACACCACAATCTGGAACTCATATAATCTCACTTGGAGAGACAATAAAGTATTTTGCAGTAATCAAGTCTCTTCGTATAACCTCATTACTGAGGTATGACTAAAAAGTGCTCGGCCATTCAGTGGAGGATTAGATCTAAAACGCTGCCAGTAATTGCGTGGCTAAGACGGCTGTGCACGGAATGACGCGAGCAAAAAGAATGGGAAGCGCTGTGAATCATTCCAAAAATATGCCAGCCCAGAGCTCCACCTATGAAAATGCTTCCTGTGGTCTTTGACTTCTTATGAAATGTGTTTTCACTCATGAAAGCCGTTGTACACAAAGTGCAGTCGGAAAGGCGATATTCAACCTTTTCAACGTTGTCATCGGAATCCAGATGCAATTGTATGAATCTAGTGCCGCATTTCCCCCATTGGTATAATTCTACCTCAATAGCCACAAGACGAAAGCATGACACAATTTGGAATTTGCCCCCTTATGTGGTAAAGTGACAAAAAATGGATTTCAAATGACCTCAGACCATTGACTTTCAAGGGACGAACTCGGCATGGCTTTCTTTGTGACTCAAGCGATGACCCAAACTCAACACGAGTTGTTGAGCTACGAAGATTTTGAGAATTACGTATCGCAAGATACCGTACGTGACGCAGGCAGATTTTTTTTCCAAAGCAGACCCCAGCATCAACACACTTTTTAGTTATGTTTCTTTTATTTTGTTTGTTCCAATATTACCTGAAGTTCACTTGTTACCAAATTGTATGATGGGCGAGAGCTGGACCAAGAACCTGATTGCTGGAGTTTTATTTTGGTTATTTCTGATGCCAATCATTTTGAAATTCCAAGAATGATTAAAAAATGTGGACTGTGTAATGACTGCTACCGATTTTGAGTCTCAAGTCCCGTGAGGCCTGCCTCCAACAAATTGCATTCACATTCAAATCAGATCAAATACAGGTTACCGATTAATCGGCAGCTCAATTTAAATATATAATGGCTGAAATATTTGTTTTTCTTAAGTGCATTTCAATAATACGCAATTTTTCATGATTCACGGGTTACATTCATACTATTAAAATCCAGAGAAAAGCAGACTTCACAACTATCGAGGCTAAAGCACACACAAATATACTATTAAACGTCAGCTCTTGAATATCGGCAAGTGCATTATCGTATGCTCATTCTGACAAACACAAACTAAATACTGCGATTTTGACACAGTTGTACATCAAATACAGCGGCACTTGTGCCATTTGTTTTTATTCCGTGTGGAACGAGCAGCATCTAAAGAGATTACAGGTGGAAAAAGTCAAGTAATGTAATGCAGCTATATGACACGTATCATATTGAACATAGCCGATATTTTTTACTTACGGTGTTAATTTGAAGCAAATAATGTCGCGTTCGGATTACCGTTTTTTGGTTGGCTTGCGACAGCCTCCGAGTTGCGCCCTGTTCTGCCTCTGCCCTTGAACAGCAAGTTGGGATACTCCGACGTAGTCTGTCCATTTCCAAAATGCTATGTGAAAGATGAAAACAAAATAACTTCAAAGTGCCTGTGACATTGCTTTGTTCCCTTTGTGTGAATCACTGAAGCAACATAAGAGAGATCCCGGTATGAGAGCCAGCGTAAGCTAGCGAAAGGTTAGCCAGCTAACATGAAATAACAACGATCAGATAAACTTAGAGGGTAGCACTCTGGTAATGATATTCTGATAATGTCTAATAAATATAACATAGATGTACGCTTTTGTGGATGAGCGTCATCCACAGCTAAAGTTAATTTGACAAGAGAGCTAAAAGTTAGTTGGCTAGCTTGTTGGCCGAGCCCATCTACCTACTTAATGGTCAATTCCTCGCGCAACTTGCATTGAAACCTAAACATTGCTTGTCAACATTAGGATTTGATTTGTTTTGAATGACAAGCTCAGGAGAATGACCTTAGCAAAAATGTCATGATAGATTCAGTATTTATGAGACCAGTCTCACTTGTGTAAAACTGCTGTAAATGGTTCGAGTACATTAAGGTAAAAATAATCGGCAGTTCGGCTGACGGTCCAAAGAAGCACCTCTCAAAAAATTTGACCACATTACCTAACCTAAAATACGTACTTTATGCTTAACCGGCAAGATGTTGGAGACACTGTTTTGGGGTGAATTTTCTTTCCTTCAAGTGCAGGATGGAATTCGCTTTCGGAAGTGATGACGCAAGCTAGCAGGAAGTCAGCAGGTGGGAAAGCGGAAATGACCCTTTCAGTCTTAATGCTTCGCATTTGGAGCCAGGAATGCCTTGGAAGAGTGAGACGGGCATGTGCGTATGTGCGCGCATAACAAGGCAGGCTGGTTTGTGGCTCGGCGAGGACACGGAATGAGAAATGAGACAACATGGCGGTCATGCTGCTCTGAGGCTCGGATGCCTCCTGACAAGGCGTCTGGGTGTGAATGTGTCTGCATCTGCTGCAATCTCGTGTGAAGGATACATTTTATATACACGTTGCGTGAAGTGAGAGAGGAAGCTTTAAAAAAGGCATCGAGCTGAGACGTCGAAGACAGGATGTGACCAGAGAGAATTCAGATTTGTGAGTTTCCTGCATCGACTGGCTGCGTTCCGGCCATTAAGTAGAAGTGTGTCAAAGACTACATTGTTTCATTTTATGTATGTTTGTGTCACCGTGAGTCCATCCTCTTGTGTCTGTATACATAATTTCCTGGGTCACCATCCCCCCGTCCCCGTCCCCCCCCCCTCCACCCCCCAGAGCAGCAGTCCAGTTATTAGCTGAAAGACAGGAAATGTCGGCCCGGCCCGGGCGAGGGAATAAGAGCTGCCCATGCTGGGTAAATCTGCTCAGTTTCATCCTTCCCCCTTAGTCATATTGTCACGAGAGTTATATTTCAAACATTTGCATGAGGCTCGCCAAAAGCCAAGTGTCACGTTTGCTGTTTGGCGCAAACGTTTCACCCTTCTCGTCAAGAGGAAATGTCCTATTGCTGACGACCGGGCTGTGATGAACTATAACAGGCAAGTCAAACATAGAACAAGAAAGAAAACCAAAAACAAAAAAAATAAAATAAAGAGTACTGAAATTATGACTCATATGAATGACGATAGATGCTCATATGAATGCCCATTGACCACAGTTTCCTGCCACCTATAAAAACCCCCGAAGAGTGCGAAAAAACCAGCCAACCCCCCCAACAGGGCGCAGGTGCTCATTTTGCTGATTGAGTTTATGAATTGAATTTCTCATTTCACTAAAAAGGATTACAGACTGCACGCCGCGATAAAATGATAAGCTGATGACAGTTGACCTCAAATGGATAAATGTCAAGAAAAAAAAGGAAATTAATGCTGAATAGAGGGCAGATGCCATTTTATGCCAGTCTCACCACATTCCAGCATACTGAAGGTATGCATGCATGTGGAAGGACTATCGTCGGGTATGCTGGATGAAAAAAAACACAAAAAAAATGGCACCGCTTGTGCTAGTATGTGTGATAGTCTGTGTGTGTTTCATGTCGTGCTGGATGCAGCTGTACCCAGATGGCCTGCGAGCACGATGCGCTAAGCTAACGGAGATGAGAACAACGTTCACCCTGAGGTTGTGGGCTGGCGGGAAAAAAATAAATAAATAAATTGGGACCTGCCCTACAGTTCCCAAACAGCCACTGCATTGACATTGACATTGACAAACCTACAGTAGGCTCCATACATTACACAGCCAGCCGTCAGCTAAAGCCGGTTGAATAAATCCTCTTGAGTATTGTTCTCCGGGAAGCCTATTTCACAGGTCAGTTGTTTTTGAAAGAACGTGGGAAACATTTGTGCTCATGTATTCTTTTAACACTAAATTAGCGTGAACAACGGAAGTTTCATGTCGCACAACATGGAGCTCAATTGAAATGTGTGGGTGGGGCCTAAGAGTGGACTCATCCGTGACATCACGGATGAGAAGTTAACGTCAGAACGCCGAACTCGACAAAAGGGTGTTTTGCGTTTTTTTCGGTGATCATGGCAAAAAAGACAAGTGTATTGATGACCGAAGAGTGGTGCTCGACACTTGAATAAAGTATCAGATGAACACGATGCGCACACAGTTGTCGAGATGGAAACTGCAATTACATTTTAGTCATGAACCGGGCCAACTTCAGTAATACACAACACGCACTGGTTAATAACCCCGTGACTAAGATGAATCTTTGCAAGCAACTCATGAATTTCCTGTCCCCAAACACAAGCGCAATAAAGGGGCGAGACAAGCCGCTTGAATTAACCACTAATCACTTCGTCAAGGCGTGTGATGACGCATGCATGCCCACGCTCTTTGCATATCATCTCATTTGATTGTACATTTGTAACCAAGGCACTATCCGGGGTGAGTAGGATTTCGATTGTGAGCATTTGTCCCGATCTCAATGCGCTATTTTTCCCTTTGTCAACATTTTTGTTCCGCTAGGCCAGGGGTCGGGAACCTATGGCTCGCGAGCCATAAATGGCTCTTTTGATGATTGCATCAGGGCTCTCAGATAAAAAAAATAAAATATTCTCGTTTGTTTATTAATGCATCCATCGATCGATTTTTCACTGCTCATTTCCTGTTTGGGCTGCAGTTGGCTCCAGGAGCCATTTTGATTGGATGATACTGGCCAACTTTGCCGTTGCTGCGGAAACAGGTGTATGTATATATATATATATTCATTCATTCATTCATTCATTTTCCGAACCGCTTCATCCTCACTAGGGTCGCGGGGGGTGCTGGAGCCTATCCCAGCAGTCTTCGGGCAGTAGGCGGGGGACACCCTGAATTGGTTGCCAGCCAATCGCAGGGCACACAGAGACGAACAACCATCCACGCTCACACTCACACCTAGGGACAATTTAGAGTGCCCAACGAGCCTGCCATGCATGTTTTTTTGGAATGTGGGAGGAAACCGGAGCACCCGGAGAAAACCCACGCAAGCCCGGGGAGAACATGCAAACTCCACACAGGGAGGCCGGAGCTGGGATCGAACCCGGTACCTCTGCACTGTGAAACCGACGTGCTAACCACTGGGCTACCGGGCCGCCCATATATATATATATTAATATATATATTATATTAATATATATATATATATTAATATATATATATTATATTAATATATATTTATATATATATTAATATATATATATATATATATTATAGCGCTCACTGAAATACATTTCCAAATATTTTGCTTTTATGGCTCTCTTAGTCCAAAAGGTTCCCGACCCCTGCGCTAGGCCTTCCCGTCCGTCCTGCCACTCCCAATAAGAACACAATCCCCTCTCTTGACATTATCTTCTAACTTTCTCTTCTCCTCGCCGCGCCTTGGCTCTGTGCATCCTTAGGTTGGTCAGTTGAGCAAGGCCAAGTTACATTCTTGGGATGCCTGCTACATATGGTCCGCATTCCAGCCCGTCTGCCGAGAGGCCCACTGCTCCTCACCGCTGGCTCTGCACACACACCAACCCAAAGCGGTGTGTGCTGCGGCCTAAAATAATCTTTATATATAGCTCATTCGATGCCAGCAGGAGACTGAATCTTACTAAAGCCTCGTAAATTAAGAGCCATACGTTACATCCCGAACTGAGCCAACCATGTTGGTTTATTTAGGTCTCTAAGTGTATAGGCGGAAAGTGGCGCTTACTCTGGCTGAAGGAGTATCCCTGTCCATGTTTAAAAAGGTGTGTGTGCACGCGTGGGTGCGTGCGCCTCCATTTGTTATCTAGGTCAAACAAAACCTGGATGCCATTAATTCAGTAAATCCTGACACTCAAAATGCACACAAATCAAAGGCAGCCATGTTTGATTAATCATTGGAACCCTGCAACAGTGGAAACTCACTATTGGCTTGACGTGGCTTTGACTGGTGATGCATGGACGTATGATTGCTGTATGATAGATCTGGTCCTGCTTACTCGAGTAACGCGGTCCCAGGACGATTCCCACCGACTTCCAAAAGGCCAGGCTGGAATTTCACTGCAGTGTGGGCATTCTGCTGAAGGCGTTAGGCAGCGGAAAGCAGGCTCCTCTCTGGAAGCACAAAAGAGCAGAATGGTAAAGTTTATGTTAGAGGCTATAAAAGAACAAACGCAGGGCTGGCTACACCCCAAGATTACCCGTAGGCGCTAACGGGAATATGAACGGTGGATCCAACATGAGCCAGTCCTTCAAGCTGGAGAGTATGAAACTACCATTTGAGCATAATTCTGACTTGCTAAAAAATTCTAACGCTGTCACTCATTTGAATATAATTTACACTGTCCAAAACTGTGAATCATTTGAAAAAAAAAAATAAAGATGTCTTTTACTTGCAATAAAGCGTCCGTTTAAGCCTGCGCATGACAAATGCATGCAAAACACCAACAATTCATTTGCTTGTAGACAAATCATAACTGATCAAAACGTTTTCATTGGGCCAGCAAACAGGAGCACCTTTGACAGTGCCAACGCGTCATTATCGCACACTTGCCTTTCTGTTTAAAACACACAGAGACGGAATGGGAGAGTGGAATGTTTCACCGATAAGAACGCAGCCGAAGCAGGCTCAGCCTAAAGGAAAATTTGTGGGACAGCTGGAATGGTAGGAGAGGTACCCAACATGCGGTTATATATTTGCCAGGTCACGAATAATGGAGCATCAGCATGTAAAAAAAAATGGCAGGGCTACAGGGCACGGAGGGCTTTTCTCCCACATTTGCTTGGTTAAGTCTCAACAAGTGGTCTGATGCCTTCCATTTTGCAGTGCAATATGCAACAGTAAAACCACACATTGCCACGGGCAGAATCTTTCTTCAGCGATTTGAAATCCAGTCCGAAAGCATTTAAAGCAAATCCAAGCTAGCAGCTCTGATCATCTGATAGCGCTGTTGGGGCGTGGCCATCCCAAATATGCAACCTCACTGCAGCCACCGCATTTCCACCGCAGGTCTGGTGCTATGTCGATAACAGTCAACCTTAAATCGTGCGTACGTACACCAAATCACTCCATGGGGCTTGTCACTCGACGGGCTCCATTTGGAAAAGAACGAATGACTCAGCAAACGACACACTTTGATGTTTATTGGTTGTGTGAAATGTCAGCAATGCTGACGGTGGAAAATTCGGTTTCCAAATCGCACTGTGGCCAATTTGGATGGGTTAAGGCCAAATGGTCTGACTCAATCCTTTCCAATTTGCTGACCAATACACACGCATACATAGAGTGATGAATCGTCAGACTTACACAAATAATTCCTTCTATGGCGGGCGGATTTACCATTTAAATTAATATGCGTAGAACGTAATTCCAATGTAGTATGCCCTTTGAGTGAGAATGCGCGAGTGCCTAGGGAGTGGCTCACTGGACGTCACTACTGGACGACAGTATTAATCACATCCGGCCATGCAGATAACACATCAATGAGCAACCACAAATGCATGAATCGGTAACAGCAATGTACTGCAGCTAAATAACGATTATGGACACGAAACAGCTTGCATGTAAACTAGTTGGTAAGATAGGAAGGCGGGGTGGGAGCGTTACAGCAAGATTACGGAATGCACTGCTACCATGCAAATGGACGAATTACACACTTAATTCTCCACAAAACAATGACTGAGATTCCAATTTTGCAGCACTCTCCCACTGAAAATGTGTCACGGTAACCCGAGTCCAACCTTTTGTGCGACGCTAGTTGCAACACTGAACCTCCCACACAGAACGCAACTGCTGAGATTGGAACAGTATTAACGCTAATAGTCCTCAAAAATGTCTGCCAAAATACTCTGCATTGATCCAAATTGCGCAACGGCACCATTTAACATTTTATTTTCACAGTCAACAAGTGGTGACAGATAAAGGCCATTCGCGGTTTAGTTAGTGATGGGCGATGGCAAGAGCGTCATGTACCCTGCAGGCATTTACTTTTAGATGGCATTAACAGTTGAACGGAAGAGATCAATTTATCAGTGAAGGTTATTAGATGACAAGGTCAGCGCCATTTAAGGGCCGGCATGCTGAGTGCAGGTGGGAAAAGACACCCACGGCGTAAACGGAAAGTTAACCCATTATTATGTCTGCCTTCAAAATCAGAGACGAACATGTATCAGAGGCTCCGACCACAGCCAATAGGATCACATAATTGCGGCCACTAATGGAGGGCAGAGGTCATTGCATAACTCACCCTGCAACAGGTTGATCAGCACTGGCATGCACAATAGCATTTGATGACGCACAAAAAAAAAAGGGGGGGGGAAATATGGATATGACGTACTTGTACTGCACTTGGAAAAATCATTACCGGTACAACGGCAAAATAATCCACAGATTCATCAATCACAGCCTCACCTTTCATCCATCACCTTGTAGACTCCTGAAGTAGGTCCTGGTCTTGTGGCGCAAATTCAAAACGGTCTTTGACAAGGGTGTATAAAATGAGTACCTGGACATATGAGGTTGGGGGGGGCAAAAGGCAAGCTTGAAAGGGGAAATAAATGACTCTGAGGAGGTGGAGGAGGGGCAACTCTCCACATCGATGTTGAGCTGCATAGGGTGGGGCCTTGAAGAATTCACTCAATCTTCCTTACTTGACTAAAACCTTATCTTAATTAGACTATACCGTGCCAATCTGCCTGTGCACTGAATTGTGATCAAGCTGTACCGTGTCACCTTTCACTTCGATGACAACTGTTTCAGAGGCAACTCTTGAGGCTTCAGCTTCATCCTCCACCCAGACGTTCTTCGGGGACATCCTAGCACTTATTTAGACCCAATAACACACATGAAATGTATTCGACCCCGACACACTGACTACCGGGTATGCTTACTCGAGTCATAAATGGCGACAAAAGACGTCAGACGGCCATGAAATCGCTATATCTCACTTAAAAGTTTTCAAAAAGGGATTTTCACACTTACTTTGAGGTAAATCCACCGATTCCACTGCGCCACTTGGGAGCACGATTCTGACAGCGAATATGCGGCAGCTCAAATGGGAGGACGATTCGGACTGTTCGGGCCGGTTCCACCCTACGCCCAGTTGGCCTGTGGCGGCTGTCTACTGTAAAGTTGCCACGTCCGTTACATTCGGGAGGCCTTGTTGAAGCCCAGAAGCGCATTCAAAAGCATCAAGCCACCTCTCCGTGTGCTATTTATTAAGGCTGCCAAGCGGGTTTCAGGTCGACAAGAAGCGCAACGTTCAAGGTGGGCAAGACGTTTGGTTATGTAAGATGTTGAAGAAAATGACCGAACGCGTCTAAACGCCTCGGCTTGAAGACCAGAAGGGGAGTGCCCAACCCCGGCCGGCCAGGCTCGCACGACCAACATTTGGTTTCCTATGCTTATCCAACGCAGACGCCTGAAAGCCACACCTTAAACTCTCTCAGTGAATTTCTACGGAGCGTTCGACGAGGCTGAGAGCTCACAAGTTCTCCGCGGCTTACACTGCGTGTCGACCACTGAGCAGTGACGTTTGTACACGATAGACGTATATAGAATATTTATACATGTATTTTTTTTTTTTTTTAAAGAGAGAGCGAGGCTAAAGCAGAGTATCCTGTTGACCGGTCACACCCCGTGCTCCTTCGCTGCTCCTCGGGACTTCCCTCCCCGGTCTCTCCCTCCGTCCAACTCATCTCTTCAAACCGGCTTCTCTGCCCGATCAGCTGGTAGGCTCGTGACGTAGGGACAGCCCGTTGACCAATCGCGAAGAGAGTGGGAGAGCAAGTGCACACGCCCTCCCGAAGCGTGTCATGACGGGCAGGCTTATTGACCAACGGGGAGGAACACCACTGTGAGAAAATAGGCGGGCTCTATGTCACACGGCCAATCGGATAGCTTCCGCCCAAAGGCGGTGCTTCCATATCCAACCTATTGAATTGCAGGGATTGTTATGAGAAATGTTAGGAACTTTTCCACATGACCAGCCTGCAGACACATCTTAGTGCTGGTCTTGTGTGGGAGTCCACGACGTACTGTAACAAAATTTTTCCTATGATAATTGCGGAGTGGGGCGGTGCTCTTATTTGGTGTGAGCTCCTATTGGGCGGTCTGCTGGGTTGGGGGTCCAAGACATGCCTTTATGCATATAGACACAAAAAGTCGGATATTATATACTGTAAGTCAAATAAGAGTGAAGAACAAAATGTTCCATCAGGGTTCTTAGGCCTAATTTGAATGTGGTAAATTTTTCAAATTTCTCCTCAGCGTTTGCATACATATGGGATGCAGAGTAGTGCACATCTGACAAATCCACCACCCTCACTGTGTAAGTGTTCTCTCATATCTCTAGTTTTACTGCTCTCTTTCTGGTGTAGTTCAGATGAAATGGCATGACTAAAGGTAAACCTGGAGCACGTTCTGTTCACAGTACACAGGTTACGCAAATGGCACGGGTTAAGTAAACCATTGAGAGGACTCAACCCAAGACTGCCTGTAGATTATCTTTTTTATTCTTTCCCAACGTGGTCTGGTTTAGGTTGGAGAATTTACATTTACTGTACACAAAAATGCAGAAAAGTCACATTTGGACACCTGAAAGGGAACTCGTGTGAAAACACCCTGAAATAGACTTTGTTCTTCATGGTCTCCCCAGGGAATACCCATTTTGCACACAATACGTTTATCCATGATAACAATATAACCCTTTAGCATTTTAGTCTGATTCAAGCATTTTGCTTCTCAGCAAACAAAGCATTCCTGTGCATTGGAGTGGAGTGGGAATTGGCTTCAACACCCAAAATAACAGATTGCACTTCTCATGGACAGAATCTCCAATTTGAGCCTTGCCTATTGAAAGGTGGGGAAAATAGCTGTGAGCTACTGTTTCTTTCTACATTGAAGAAAAAAATTGCCAGGTTCTTCTCTCATGACATGGTTCAACAAAAACCCATCAGGGTTGTAGGTTGGGTTGTGATCTTTTACTCATTCAATTTTCAACAATTACATTTGCAGTTCTTCTTCTCCCTATTATTATTATCATTGAGTCTCACGTGACTTGTGAGCGTCACCATGGGATCGGTTTCCACTCGGTGACAGCGTGGATGTGGGTGTGAATGGTGGTTTGTCTCTCGATGTGTCCTGCGACTGACTGGCAACTAGTTCTGGGTGTTGTCCGCTTTCCCACCCAAAGTCATCTGGGATAGGCTCTTACGTGTTCAAGATAAGCAGTGTTGAAAATAGATGGATGGATGATTTAATTATGAATATTTATTTATTTATTTGTCATTTACATTTACATTGTAGGTATTGAATACTTTACATGACTATAATTACAAACCTGCTGTACAGTACACCTTATCTTTACATCATAGTGTGGGTTCTGAGAGAAAGGGGCCATCAAACTCTTGCAGTACAAATACACAGTAAGTAATGCACTTTAACCCGTACCGTAGCAGCCCCTTCCACCGGCAGGGGCACAGAGCAGTGAAGTTATGCGGATCAAAGGTAACAGCCTGTCAACATTCTTGCTGTAATATGAAGTTACACAATGCAGACTCAGCACAGTGACACAGCTTTTATCCCTTGCCTCGATTTATGTTGACGCATTCACAAAAGCTGGTCAGGAATGCGACCACAAGCACACGTCATTCGGGAAAACAATACTTCCTTCTGCATTACTGCATTCTAATCCATATGAAATAGTTCCTTTATCCAGGATCAGACAGCGGCGATGTGTGCTTCGTATCCAGTGATTTCAATCTATTGGGGCGAGATGTACTGGTAATTCTGAGCAAAATACTTGCTGCAGAAACTAATAGGAAGCATGTCTACATATTAGCCTGCCACTGTATGTACTATTCAGGTGCATTGAATGATGTCACTCCACCCTACAAGATCAGATGTCTTCGTTCATGAGTGTTGTCTGGGTATGTTGTGGCTTTTTGCGCAACATTTATTCCATAAGAAGGCCCAACCGCAACAAGGGGTGTCAAGAAGAATGTGACGGGAAAAGAACTGTGTTGCCACAGTTACGTTCTTTTTTAAAAAAAAACTCTTAGAAATACACAAGTGATTTTAAACAAATCAAAAATTTACCAATGTGGTCGAATTTTCAGGTTCTGTGTTACAGTGGGCGGCAATGTGTCTATGAAAAGTATTGACCTTAATTATCCATCCATCCATCCATTTTCCGAACCGCTTCATCCTCACTAGGGTCGCGGGGGGTGCTGGAGCCTATCCCAGCTGTCTTCGGGCAGTAGGCAGGGGACACCCCGAATTGGTTGCCAGCCAATCGCAGGGCACACAGAGACAAACAACCATGCGCGCCCACACTCACACCTAGGGACAATTTAGAGTGCCCAATCAGCCTGCCATGCATGTTTTTGGAATGTGGGAGGAAACCGGAGCACCCGGAGAAAACCCACGCAGGCCCGGGGAGAACATGCAAACTCCACACAGGGAGGCCGGAGCTGGAATCGAACCCGGTACCTCTGCACTGTGAAGCCGACGTGCTAACCACTGGACTACCGGGCCGCCCACCTTAATTATCAATAATTTCTTTTGATTTGAAATGAGGCGAGTTGCACAATCACACATCATATAAATACGACACTCTTTGAGCACAAATTAGAGTGCAGCTTTGCGTCAGCAAAGCTGGCAACAAATAACTCATGTGTTGCTTGAGATGTGGTTCACTCAGTCTGTTCACCATCAGTGAGAGATTGGCCAAAGGGGAGTCAAGGGAGCTGCCTGTGTCCCTTTAAAGAACTCCAATGGTCAAAAGAAAGTGATTTGTCGTGCTGGCAGCCAACCAGGTTGTGCGTAGTGTCGAGGCTGAAGCCAATGAGGAGCCATGCTCGGTGGAGGTTACAAAAGAAGCCTTGAACCCAATGACTCAGCAAAGTTGTATGCGTGTGAGATGACACTTTGCAGCAATTTAAAGGGCCAGCATGCATGTAACCGGCCTTTAAAAAGGCAGCTGGGGAAAACGGTCTAAAAAAATCAAGCATGCACTCTATTCTCTCCATCTTGGACAAATCATGTAAAGTATGCGGTCCTGGCTGGTTCTCAGTCTGATTATGCCAGCAGTGCAGTTGTGCAGAACTACGCCTATTATTTTTAAGCCTTGTTTTACTTAGAACACGTCAGACTCGTTGTATTTTTACTGTGAAAGTACAGTGCTCCATCTTGGATCAGCTCTATCTGCAATAGGAGCCTTCATGTTTCCATCCATGAGTTACAGTCACATTTCATTGATTTACTCCAGTAATCACTAATCATGGAGGAATTTGCATTTGTCTTATTTTATCCTGTACTGCAGTGCGATGAGTGGCAAGTAAATTTAGTTGTGTCCCAGATCTGGCTCCCATGCCTTGAATTTGACACTTGTGCTGTAGCCACGTGGAAGAAGGAGCTACAGGGGGGGCTTCTGGGGCACAAAAATATGCGTTGAGCCCCAGGTGCCAGGCCAGATACTTGACATTTGGGTATTTTCGTATTGATCTGGGATTTTTTTCCCCCAACTTTCCCCGTGTTCTACATAGAGGAACATGCAATTAATGTTTTTCAGTGTTTTCTTTGGGTTTTTTAATCAAAAACGATATATTTTTGTGGGGGTGGGATTAATCAAAGGGCCACTGAAAGGGCCGCCGCCAGATGCCCATCTCTATAGTCCCACCGTATGCCAACAATCCGAAAAGTAGTAATATTAAATTAACCATTTACATTGGACTGATTTCCCTGAAATTCGTGTGTGTGTGTGTGTGTGTGTGTGTGTGTGTAAAATATAAAAATTAATATCGATTGTTGATAACGCGTTTCAAAGTTTTTGTTTTGCGGTCCCCCTGAGATCACCTTAGCCACCCCATGACCACCCCAAGGATAAAAAAGTCAAGCTCCACCCCTGCCTGAAAGCTAATTCCAATTTTTACATATCTAAATACCTAATTGCAATGTGATTGCACAATGTACAGCATTTCTGGTCATGCTACTCTGTGAATGAGTGTGCGTGATGGCCATCTGGATACGTCATGACAATTGCAGATAAATCCATCCATTCCATCCATCCATTTTCCGAACCGCTTTATCCTCACGAGGGTCGCGGGGGGTGCCGGAGCCTATCCCAGCCGTCTTCGGGCAGTAGGCGGGGGACACCCTGAATTGGTTGCCAGCCAATCGCAGGGCACACAGAGACGAACAACCATCCACGCTCACACTCATACCTAGGGACAATTTAGAGTGCACAATCAGCCTGCCATGCATGTTTTTGGAACGTGGGAGGAAACCGGAGGACCCGGAGAAAACCCACGCAGGCCCGGGGAGAACATGCAAACTCCACACAGGGAGGCCGGAGCTGGATTTGAACCCGGTACCTCAGCACTGTGAAGCCGACGTGCTAACCACTGGACTACCGGGCCGCCCCAATTGCAGATAAAGGTATCATTTTGTTCACAAGCAGATTGGATGTCGGTCCAAAGTTCCACGATGTTCCTCAGTGATTCAGTAACCGCTGCCTGTGGTTCAAGTCACCTCTGCGCTTTGTGATAGTTTTTTTTCCAGGAAATGCTCTCACTTGAACCTTATCATTTCTATTCCTCGGCTAAAAAGCACCGCAGCAATTTCCTCATTGATTTATGTGATTCACACCCAGCTGTTTCATAATCTTGTCAAGTGTGTGAAGACAGCTGCGCTCATTTCTTCAAAATCAGGGCCGTGGGTCACCGACCTTTTTGAAAATGACAGGTACTTCCTGGGTCTTGAATAAAGAGAGTTACCATTCATTCATTCATTCATTCATTCATTCATTCATTCATTCATTCATTCGTTCACTCGTTCATTCGTTCATTCAATCAATCATTATTTTGAATTCTATGCTGTCAGTCAACTATTTAGCACGTCCGCCTCACAGTCAGGGGTTTTATTCCGGCCTTCCAGTGTGAAGTTTGCATTTCTTCGCCGTGTGCCCTGCGATTGGCTAGCAACCAGTTCAGGGTGTACCCTGCCTAACTGTCCGAAATTATTCTTTGTCCAGAGATTTACGCAGCGCTGCAGCATTTCCACGAGGTTTATCTTAATTGCCACATGCAGGGCCAAGGCCAACTAACTGATATGATCAGCCTTTGCTGTTAGGGGAAAAGGAGCAAATTATCCTAGGACAGACCAGTCAAACCTCCGGTTTCTCCAAACACCCTTGTTTGTCTGATACCAAAAATAAAGCAGTAATGATGACAGTAATAGAACAGGACGTTTCACTTAATACAACGTGACAACAATACAACAAGAATAGGGATATTATATTGAAGCTAATTGATGCAGACGGGCTGGCATAACTGTGGTGGCTGAAAGTGATGACATCACTCTGATAGGGACTCTTACCAAAGACGTGTTTGGGACAAGTGCTGGCAATAACCGCTCGCAGTGTCTCTCAGGCATCGCATCTTTCGCTGTGTGTTATGGTCCAGAGGTTTGTCAAGTCGTTCCATTCACATGTTTGCAATTTCCAATTTTGGGGGGAAATTCTAAATGTGTATGTAATTGATCGAGCACTGTTGCCTCCTTTTCTCTGTAGGTTCCAGCTGCATCCAAGTCGGATCGAAACATAATTGATTTCAGTCAATTTTAATGAAAAGTGTTGGCCAGTCTCCGTAGATGTCTATCATTATACAGTATATACAGTATACATGCACAAACGGGTCAGAATATATATACAATCAAACCTCGGTTTTCGAATGTCTCGGTTCTCGACCAATTCGGTTTTCGACCAAAAGTTTCAATTTTTTTATGCCTCGGATGACGAACAAATTTCGGTTCTCGAACAAACTGAGCGCACTTGAATGCACCATTTGACTCCTCTCGCCTTCCTTACACGAGGAAGTTACGCTTCCTCGGGTAGACGAGGAAGTGACGCTTCCTCGTGTTGCTTTCCATGGTGAGCAGACGTGTTCAGTAAACTTTTTTATTTTAAAAAGAGCGTGGTTTCGGTTTTCGAACAATTTCGGTTTTCGAACAGCCTTCTGGAACGGATTATGGACGAAAACCGAGGTTTGACTGTAGTTTGCAGTAAAACAAACAAAAAAACAAACAAACCAACACCCTCATACATGTTAAAACTGCCATTCTAAGCCTGACAGTTGTTCGTCAGTGAAATGATCTGTGATCTTTTTTTTTGTACCGCTAATTTGATTTTTAAGAAACAACCACACCTAATGAAGAACGACCAATTCGAGACAGGTCTGATGGAGTGACTATCAATCATTGGCCCTCCACTTGTGGGCACACTCATAGTGTAGTTTTGTCATAACAACAATACTTTGGACTTCAGGAGTTTTGTTCAATGATGGCGGAATACGCCCCCCACAAATGGGATGGGTTAGGATGGGCGGAATTTGTGAAGTCAAGCTACATTCAAATCCCACTTATGGTTTTAAAACTGCAACCTCTCCCTAAGCTTTTTTTCATGTGAGCTCATCTGGAGCTTGGACATGTGTTGAAGGGCCATCCTTTCTCCGTCTGCTACAAGGCAGCGTTCCTCCCTCCATTGAACGGGAATAAGCCATCTCCCATATCTCATTTAAAAATTGGAAACTGAAAACAGAACAAGCTTTTATCTGATCTTCTATTATGGGTTTATTGAATAAACGTCAGGAAACAAAATAGGACCCCGTATTTGTGTTCCTTAAGCTTGTTGTGCCTTGATCTGGAAAACATTGTTCTTATGCTACTCCCTCTTTGCAAGGACATATTTCTTCAACTCTATCTGTCTGCACCGCAATCAAATCCACTGAAAACACACTACATCACCTGCACCGCAACTTATACCTGCTTTGAGCTCATCTAAAGATTCGTCCACTTCTGCATCTCCCACCAAATTGTCAGGTGCACAGAAGGCGTGTATAAGAAAACGTCCTCGGTCCGCTGGAACACTCAACGTGGCACAGCGCAGACCGCCATATTCCCCGAGGGTACCATAAAGTAGGCGTGCACCAACATGAAAATCACATGTGGCAGTTTTTATGACCAAGCACATGTGTGTTTTTCATGCTGTGACACCATACGGCATGAATGCGGCGGGCAGGCCAGCAGGATACCTCAACCCTGACCGCCACTCGGTTTTCCAATGCTCACTCTCAAAATCAATATATTTACTTACATAATGTTCTGGTTTGGACTGGAGGGAAGAGTCCAGCTGACTGCAACATGTGACTCGGCTTGGATAGCGTACTTCAATTACGAAGTGCCAATGTGCCGGTCCGTGTCATGTGACACGGAAACCCGTGACGTGACATCCAACGTACAAGTCTGACACAGCTGGCACAAATGGAGGAGGAAAGCTAAGCAAAGTGTGGTGTTGTGTTCTTTTACACCATTCGAATGAGGTACGACGAGGTACCAAGTATGTGACAAAAATACGTTTTCCATGGCAGCAACACAAGCAATATGTTCAAACACTTGAAGACCATACATCCCGAGAGCCTACAGGGAGATGGAAAAAAGACAGCGACGCCCAAAGCCAAGCCTCCTACAGCGCTGTTACCTTTGCCAGAGTTGTGCTGAAGACAATGCCTGTTGCTTAATTTTTGAGATTATGGTCACAACCTGTTTTTGCACAACACACCTCAGGCGAGGAAGATCAATACAAATAGTTGCTCATTACTTGAAACTGACGTTGGTTTTAGTCATGTTTACTCAATATTTTGCTCAAGTAACGATGCAAAATGATACCTAGTGTGTGAATGCATATATTTGTCTGGACAATTAGTTAATTCATCTTCAAAATTTAATTACGATGGGCGTAACATTGTTATTACTGTATATTAGGTGAATCCTGATAAGAGGGAAAAGCTGTACAGAAAGGTCAAGTGCTGAAAGCAAGACTGCTGAAATGAATCAGTTGTGGTGCCTTCAGCGACCCAGAGACCATAACATTGCTTGCAGTCTCACCAGGGCAATATCTCGGAGACAGTGACAACCAATTCAACCGGAACTTGCTGCTGAATATTATATATGAGGTGGCCAGTGCGTGTTTTAATGCCACAATCAACTGAGCAATAAGGACCACTGTAACTTTTTACTAGCAGTCCACAAACCTCCCAAAACGATCCACTTTTGGGTCTCGATCCACCAGTTGAGAATCGTTGGCTCATAGGAAGTTATCACAGCTGCCTGTGGGAACCCTACACGCATGGAAAGACCATGCAAATTGTCCATTTAATCATGACTGAACTTCATAATGGAAAAAACACGCAGCCTTTGAAATAGCGATGTTGATTCAGATGGTTCAGAGAATTATTTTTTCTTGTGACATCACAGATTTGTAGGACCATTTGTTGCGGGACAGATGTCATAGGGGCGCAATAATAATTGGATGAACCGGATAAATGGAATTAAAAAAAAAAAAGGTCATATGCCTACTACGTGTTTGAATGGTTGGAAGCACAAAAAGGATTATTCCATCTATTTTGCATAGTGCTTGTCCTCCCAGATGACTTTGGGCAAAGGGCGGGGTACACCTGACAACCAGTCACACTCACATTGACATCAATGGACGATTAAGCTAACACACATGGTTTTGGAATGTGGGAGGAAGCACAGTGAAAACCCACAAAGTTGCAGAGAGAACTTGCAAATGCCTCACAAGAAGGAGTCCACATTCAAACGCTAAATGTCACAACTGTGAAGCAGGCATAATAACCACTTGTCCACTGTGCTGCCCATAAGGATTATGATGAGACAAATGAATTGCAAAAACATATGCACTCAATATAAAATACTCATTTTAAAGAAATACATTTCAGAGTAATCCGGTATTCTATCTATCGAACTGTGCACCTCTGCACGGCGAGGCCGACGTGCTCAACAGTCGACCACCGTGCCAGAGTCATTTCAAGTTTACGGAATTATACTTTAGCCCACGGTTTGGTTCTTCAGGAAGTTACAATGAGTCATTTTTTTGTTTCTCTAGATGGCACATGTTCACTGCTTGATCACAAGATACCAGTTGCATTTGGAGGAAGTATAAATATCTTTATGTGGAGGAAAATTCCCCCCAATCCCATTGAGGAAAGTTACTCATCTGTGTAAAAGTTGAAGTGAAATCATGCATGCTCTGGTAAACGGTAACAGCTAACATCCAACATTTAAAATTAATCCAAAACAATTGAGTTTGAAAGTTGGAAAAGTTACTTTGTCTTTTTTTAAGGAAGCTCTAAAATCATACCAAATTCAAAACTTGCCATGAATCAGTTCCAGCCATACTGAAAAAAAAACCCAACAACAAATGTTCTTCAAGTGTAGACATTGATTTTAGAAATTCAATTTTTTTCATTTCATTTTGATGGAAATTTAATTTTTAGAGATAATGTACTTTTTGTCGTAAGATCAGCGAATAAAAAATATTATGCCTCGAACATGTGTCGTGACTGAGCAAGATTTTTTTCACTTGATTTTCGGCTTGCTTGAACCAGGTAATGATTTGACTAGCTTGAATTTTTTTCCACGCCGATTTAGGACTTCCTGGAGACTTGTGACTTGCAATTACTCCTTGCAGTGCTGCAAAGTGGCACGAAGTTAACAGTAAACAAAAGAAAATCTACCTGCAAAAGCTGTCCTCCCTGAATAAATTGTGTTTGACCTCATAGCTCCGACATAATTTGAAACTGTTAAACAGGCGTTTGAGCAGGGGCAAAGAAAAGAAAAGAAAAGACAGAAATCATGGTCTACGCAGTTCTCGTCAACTCGCGTATCTCCACTGGACCATTTTCCAGTGACGTATGGAGTATAAAGTCAGGCTGGGAGCATTTGCGGCTTGCCTGCAGCAAATTCCTCAACTGTCACATTACATCCAAGGTGTGGCCGTTCTCCAAGCTTGGTGTGTCCACAAGTTGCTGAGCGTTTTTTTTTTTTGCCCCATTGGTTATGTGAGGAATATGAGATCGGACACAACGGGTGTGGGGAGGAGGACATGCCCTCCTTATGTAGTTGTTCTATTCTTGTTAAGGCATGGTGTGTGCGTGCGTGAGCATTTGTGAGGGTAAATAGGTGTTTGTCAGGGTTTTCACATGTAGCATGTGCATGCATGTCCTCTTGTCTGGATGACTCAAGGTTCCTTGCAGGGAACCACCCTTTCCTTCGGGCTAAACTTGAGTTAGCTAAAGCTAAATAATCCAGTGGAACATGACAGACCAAATGACCATGCACAAATGCTTTCAGAATTAAAATCAAAGAATATTTGCAGTGGGCACACAGGTTTGTGAACATGAATATACAGCCTGTGTGTGTGTGTGTGTGTGTGTGTGTGTGTGTGTGTGTGTGCGTGTGCGCATGCGTATACATAAATTAACTGTTGGGAATACTGTAACTGGAAGAAGCAGTTGTAAAAAAAATAAAAAAGGAGGATCTTTTCCTCGTCGAATTTCCAATCTCCCGGTTGGTAAAAAGCCAAGCGTGGAGAGTCTCTGTCACGAAGTTCAGTCAATGACTGGGCTGATCAGCACACAAACATGCAACGCCAGCTTGTGACGTCTTTCTCTCATTCTTTCTTTTCATCTCAAGTCTGTGTTAGTGATGTTTTACTGCTTATTTCCACGTGTCATTCTCTTGTTGTGCAGTGTTCAGAGTATTCTGTCCAAGACACTGGGTTGTCTGACCGAAATGGAGGCCAGCGAGCAGCAGGCGGGCCATCAGAATGGAGCGGGGATAATTCTTCCCTCTTCTGCAGCACACCAGTCCTTTCCAGGCAGACCTTTACTCTCTCATTATCTCCTGGGGACTTTGTCATCTTCTATTTCTCTCTCTGCTTATCCTACATCTCGCTATTCATTGTTCCTCATAAATGAAATTTAAAATACATCTCTTCAGCAAAGCCTTACCGTGAGCAAAAGACATGCCCTTTTTTTTTTTAACACCAAGTTGGTAATATTTTTAGTAGTGTGTGTGTGTGTGTGTGTGTGTGTGTGTGTGTGTGATGGCAAACGATGAAGAATTCTTCAAAATTGAGGCTTCAAGCTGTTGAAATTATTTTTCCATACTTTCAATATGAGACTTGTCAGATGCTCAAGAAGACATTTCTTTTAAAGAATAGATCTATCTTTGTTCATTCAAGCAATTCATTATCTATTTATTACCAAGGATATGTTTTCAAGTTAAATGTGCATAACAAACACACACACTTACACACACACACAAATAATTTTAGGAGTCATGATTTACTTCAGGCTTTTAAAAGTTGAACTCACTTCTCTGTCGGCCCAATAATGGTGACCATGTTTACTGAGTCCGGTTTGACTCAGCAGAGTTCTAAATTTATTCTTCCATGTGCTGAGCTCTAATTTTAAACGAGTTGCTAAATATACGGACGCTTTCCAAGCCAAAAGCAGAGATAGCTGCGTCACTGTGACTGTCAGTGTGACGTCTGAGAATGTTGACACATGGAACGTTCCAGGAAGTAACCTCGTCAATGCCGCCATCTTGTGGACACCGCTGGAGCGGAGGTGGTTGCCATGGAAACATTCAATAACATGCTTGAACGCCTTGGAGGTGCAAGTAGGTCACGTTATCTTCGCTTTGAATATAAATATACTACTACTACTACTACTACTACTGTACCCAGTTTTGAAAAAGCACTGTTGATTCAGGTTAGTGTTATGAATTCAGGCTTGCTTAAACGATCACAGATATTAATGTAATAGAGCACTCTGTTTGCTTAATCTTGCTGATTATGCCAATTATCCATCCATCCATCCATCCATTTTCTGAACCGCTTAATCCTCACTAGGGTCGCGGGGGGTGCTGGAGCCTATCCCAGCCATCTTCGGGCAGTAGGCGGGGGACACCCTGAATTGGTTGCCAGCCAATCGCAGGGCACACAAAGACGAACAACCATCCACGCTCACACTCACACCTAGGGACAATTTAGAGTGTTCAATCAGCCTGCCATGCATGTTTTTGGAACGTGGGAGGAAACCGGAGCACCCGGAGAAAACCCACGCAGGCCCGGGGAGAACATGCAAACTCCACACAGGGAGGCCGGAGCTGGATTCGAACCCGGTACCTCTGCACTGTGAAGCCGACGTGCTAACCACTGGACTACCGGGCCGCCCATTATGCCAATTAAATGATCGTTAATCCGTAGAAATTAAATCTACCTGAACTGAATGTTCTTATACTCGATTTACAATTTCAAAATGCAGTAGTTTTCTGCTGCCGGTGCTTGTTTTCTCGCGACCAGGAAATTATGTGACAGTATTCATTGTTTTGTTGCACTCTTACACCAGAGCATGAAAATGACATTGCGCAGCTAACATCTGAAGGAGGGGTGCCCAATTTTATAAATATACTGTAAAGGGCGACACTGCAAATGGTTGTTTACACTAACACAGCAAAAGTAACTTACAAAACCCGGGCGCAATATTATATAGATATACAGTACACAGACACTGTAGTCAATAAAAACTAATGTTCAAACCAATGAAGTCAACTCTACTTTTTATTCATAGAGCTCTTTTTAAAATTACACTTCAAACACAACACATTTAAAAACAATAACACAGTTAAAAGCAATAAAAGAAATAAGAAGTGCACTAAAATACATCTCATGCTGTGTGGAAAGCCAAGGAATAAAATAAGGTTGTTGGGAATTAAAGTGAAATAGGATCATTTCCCGTGGCCGTGATTCGCTGCCATAGAGTGATCCAAACATCAATTTTCAACGCCGCTCATCGTGAAGAGGGTCGTAGGAACTGCTGGAGCCTATTCCAGCTGACTTCGGGCAAAAGGCGGAATAACCCCTGAACTGGTCGCCAGTCAGTCACAGGGCACTTAGAGAGACGAACAACGATACACTGACCCCACGCTGTCCGCACACAAGTCCAACGACTGTGATCCAAACATTGGTGGGATTTCCGTGGGTGGAGTTTCTTTGCGGGTTTTTTTTTCCCACATGTTCGCTTTCAATTTGTGTCATAATCTTAAAAATGTTGAAATTCATTTTACATATGGTGTTCAACAAATATATTAGTACAGCATATAATTACTCCAACCAAAGAAAAAAAAACAGAGTACCAAAGAGTTGGATGTGTCTTGCACTCCACGTTAGCCACCCCTGATATCCTTCTATATCACGGCATAAACTAAAGCTTTGGCCGCCTTCCTCTTTTGCTGTCCCTAGAATTATCTTTGGTGTTTTATTTAAGGTATAAACACCCCAAATAGCCAAGAATTCCTCTATTGTAAACATCACCCCTGTATTGCATATATACTTAGGGGGTTAGGCAGAGACAACCACTCAGACAATTTCTTACTTATTACAGTAATTCAAAGGAGGTATCGTAAGAGCATTTAGAATGATAAAATATCCACTACACGTTTTGTAGTTCGTGTACCCCGCATGACATCTCTTGTGAGTGTGAGTGAAGCTGGTCATTATACAAGCGGACATCGTGTCTGCTGGCACTGCTGCGTGTGTACTGCTGTGTTCCAGCTGTCCGAGTGGATAATGCTCAGTGGGTACACGCAATCTCAAGATGAAATGGCCATGGGGACCGTGCTAGAATTCAAGATCTTTGTGAGCCTTGAGAAGAAGGCAAGTGCATTAAGAAAACAGCAGCATTGTAACCGAGCAAATGTGTCATCGGCCTATTTTTAAAAATGCGGTCAATAGAGAGACTTGCGAATACACGTGTGGCCAACGTGTATCACATAGAACCATTCCGGAACATGTGTCGAGTCAACAATGCAGCCATGTTCTAAAACGTCTTGTCCTTTCACTCATTCTACTGCATTCAACATACATTTAAAAAGAATATCTCAATGGTGTTAAAATGGTTGCGTTTTAAATTCGTTGAATGGGCAATGTTTGGCTGCTGTATTTGAAAAATAAAATAATGATGGCACCAACAGAGATTTATCATGAATTTATGACAAACATCGATGACATACCAACATTTCCGACCAGCTACGTAACAATTTCCGACCGCTTATCCTGTTCGGGGTTAAAGCTGAGCTGGATTCGAGCTGTACATTTGGCAAAAGGTGGAGTTTACACTGGATTGTTCACCGGTTAATCATCGGGGCTATATGGACAAACAATTATTCATACTCACATTCACACTGAATCTTCATGGAAATCACTATGCATGTTTGTGGAAAGTGACAGGAAACCAGAGAACTTGCTAACCGCACCGAGATAGGGTGAGCCAAGACGCAAGGTCACATGCTGGCCATCAATGTTCCCCACCCTTTTTCAATATCAAAATGAAAATTTAGATGTCAAACAAAGGGTCATAGCTGGAGCACAATTTTAAGTCCACAGGCATGAGTGCATTTGAGCTTGCAGCGACAACGACAAAAGGTAGCCAACATTACACATTGTTACTCAATCCTGACTCTGAAGCTGAAATGCTGATTTTATTGCGGAAAATCACTTACTCGAATCAAGTCCAACTTTTATAAGGTCTTTGAAGTGGGAAGTCAGTCAATGGGGCCTTTTTGGAAAGTCATCTTTCTCCCACCTTCCCTTAACCTTTGTAGAAAACATCATCGGGTCAACATTTTCCGACATGTTACAGGAAAAGACCAATGAAATCCAAATTAAAGGAGCAGTGCCCAACCTGGTGCTTGCCTCTTTAAAAATAGCTCACCAGTGACGAGACCTTGTGATTTTCTCGGAACGTTGCAAAAGTGATCATTTGAAAGTGTGAACACTGGCAGTCAACTATATACGGTATTGGCCTGGATATAAGACGGCCCTGATTGTAAGACGACCCCTCTTTTTCAAGAGTCAAGTTTGAAAAAAGACTTTTTGAACACCAAATTAATTTTTATTCAGAAAATAATTACAGTACATCTGAAACAAATGATTATAACAATATACAGTCAAACCTCGGTTTTCGTCCATAATCCGCTCCAGAAGGCTGTTCGAAAACCG
Organism: Hippocampus abdominalis; assembly: GCA_018466805.1. Taxonomy (NCBI): domain Eukaryota; kingdom Metazoa; phylum Chordata; class Actinopteri; order Syngnathiformes; family Syngnathidae; genus Hippocampus; species Hippocampus abdominalis. Next base: position 5,602,838 of record CM031703.1, read on the forward strand.
AAATTGTTCGAAAACCGAAACCACGCTCTTTTTAAAATAAAAATGCTTACTGAACACGTCTGCTCACAATGGAAAGCAACAAGAGGAAGCGTCACTTTCTCGTCTACCCAAGGAAGCGTCACTTCCTCGTGTAAGGAGGGCGAAAGGAGTCAAATGGTGCATTCAAGTGCGCTCAGTTTGTTCGAGAACCGAAATTTGTTCGTCATCCGAGGCATAAAAAAAACTCGAAATTTTTGGTCGAAAACCGAATTGGACGAGAACCGAGACGTTCAAAAACTGAGGTTTGACTGTATTTGAGAAAAAGCATGTTGTTTTGCCTCATTCAAATCTTAATATCTGAACATTTAAATATGTAAACTAAAGTGCAATTAATTTTGTAAATGAATGGCTTCTGGTTTTTGAAATGTAAATTACATCATAACTTCTCCTCAGCTGCCAGTTAACCTGGCCAATCTTCGACCCACTTTTCTCCAGATTGTCGTTACATTTCTCCATTTTCTGTTATCTCTTCCATTATTTTCTTATCTTTTCTTTCTTACCACTATTTTTTATTTTTCTTCTTCATGCTACCGCTATTTTTTATTTTTATTCTTTGTGACAGGGGTTCACTTTGGCCTGGGGAGTCAAGTTCAGCATTCGCTTCAATGATATCTGGCGCCATCTAGCGTCGTGTATGGGTATAATGTCTAGACCCCGAATATAAGACGACGCCCACTTTTTCAGTCTTATTGCAATGCAAAAAACACCGTCTTATATTCGGGCCAATACGGTAAATCACGACACTGGGAAGGATCTGTTGTCTTGTTTTGGGAACAGCAAAAGTATATCAGTGTCATTTTCCCATTGATTTCCTTCACCGCGTATATGACCTCTGCCAGTTGTAAATGGCGTGGATATTATGGGAGCACGCAGGTACTCGTTTACATGTACTGACACTGCGGTGTCGGAAAGCTCTCCCTCCGGCGCCTCCCCCCAGACCCTTCCTCCTCGCAGCGAGCTGTTTTGTCCTCTCCTCCGCAGCAAAGAAGTCTGTGGTCACCCTGAAGAATTCCAACAGAGCTCGGTGGCTCCAGTTGGTTTCATGGTTAGCCGTCCCACTGTTGGGTGCCGCCGCTGGGTTAGCTGGCACAGAGGAACTTCCTTCGCACTGCGTGGAGAAACCACAGTGGCCGCCTCGGTCTGTTAGGAGGAGGAAAAAATGCGGGTTGTTCTCAAAAAGTTCCCAGGGTACCGTGGCCTGGGTATTTCCCCGGACAGGGTCGTCCCGGGCGCATACACTCAGCACGGGGATGGCCACTTCATCCACATCTCTTAAGGGTTCATTGCGTTCCCAGTATGCTTCCCAAGAAGCGCAAGTCCCTGTTGGTGTTGCCGATGCACAGGCAACCTGATCACTTTGACAGAATAGAACTTCCTCCAGGCCACGAAGGGAACTGGTCGAAAAGAGGGTGTCCGTACGTATGGCAGCACTTAACACCGTCCTGTATCTAAGCATGGCAAAGAAACACAAAAAGAGAAACAACATAAGAAAATGCAGCGGCTCAATCGACCGTCTCTCCAATTGCTAATAGCCAATGATTGCAGATGCCGTTCTCTTGTCACGATGTCTCTCCGAATCAATCAGTTGCCTTGCCAACTAAGCCTTTCTAAATTGTTTGCGCTTTGCTTTTGAATGGTTCTTCAGTATGATGTATTTGCAAAGCGGATGTTCATGATTTTTGTCTTCAGTACATTGGAAGTAAGGCAATGTTGGATGTGATTAAAGTGTGAAGAGTTTTAATTTTTCTTAATAAATTGCCTCCAACCACATGAGGAGTACGTAAATATTTTTGGTAGTTTTTTTCCCCTCAGAATAATCAATGCTTTTTTTTTTGTCGTTTTCTGACAGAAGCATGAATGTTACAAGTGTTTTTCCACCTCATTGTAAACATTGCATTTGCATATCATTGCAGATCTCTTCTTAATTTCTGTTGATGTGTTTGTTGTTCACCAAGCCTGAATATCAATATAAAATTTTCTAAAATCTAAATTCTATTTGACACTGTGTGCTCACACTGTAGAATACAACAGAAAGCTTTTTGGATTCCTTCAAAATTGCCAAGTCAGGGGCATATTTTACAGTTTTACAAATTAGTACTTTGTACTTGTTGGAAACAAAAGTGAGGGCAGCAAGCGATATATATATATATATATATATATATATATATATATATATATAATTGTTTTATACATTTATATATTTTTTTTTGATGAAGGCAAAATATATATATATATACAGTATATATATATATTATATATATAAAAAACAAACTTGGGCTCGAATCATTTTGAACTACATATAAATGTTACAAATCATCGATTTGGAAAATTAGTCGAAAACGATGCCTTATCACCCCTCCCCTTCATACCTGCTTAGGCACATTTTCTGGTAGAGCACCAGGCCCCATTGCATGGGCCAGCAGAGGCCGTTCTCAAACCAGCTCTGGCAGCGAAAGACAGGCGACAGGCAGACGGCCGCCGTCAAATAACTGGACGAGCCACACTCCCCCAGGTAAGAGAGGAGGAGGCCGGAGCCCGTACTCTCACTCACTGCATACAGTTTGCCGGCAGGCTGCCGGTAGCGGATGTACCGCACGGCCTCTCGGAGGTCTGCGGGGTCTCCAAACTGCTGGAGTTTGACAGTGGTGAGCGGGGTGCCGTTGTGGCTGCGGCGGTTGAAGACGGCAGGGAGGTATCCATGGGAAAGGGCTGCTTGACACAACTGTGGGAGGTAAAACACACGGACGGAAATGTTACCGTTATCTCAATAGGTTGCCGAATGTATGATGGAAACTTTGCAAGAACATAAACAGCAGATGCTGAAACGCCAAACGAATGGGGACACGGTTTGAACCAAACCATGACTAAATTAGGGGTGAGTTGATTCTTTGACATTTTGGAGAATTCTTTAACCTTCAGAACATTCCACGTGTGTGATTAACCTGGGGTGCCAGATGTTGTTCTTGAATGTGGTTGACAGGTGGCTGTGGAAGCGAACCCACGCCGTCTGCACGAAAGGCAGCAGGATGTTCCACTACACTTACTAGGGAATGTTGTCATTGAATGTAAATCAACAAAACAAAACAAAAAAACACACTTACAACCGAGTTTCCCTGCGTCCTAAATGTGTTTTATGTTACAATGGATTCCCTGGGTTCATTTAAAATCAAATGGAAAAAAATCTGGCCCCAATAAAAGCTCATAAAGATTAAGTGTCACTGCCTTGAAATGTTGAATTCATCAGCAAATGGTCACTTTCATCACCTTTAATTGGCTGTAAGGCAATACAAGCCAAATACGAAATGTAATCTTGAGTTTATCAAGAGCCAGGATGTTGCCTTTCAATTTTGGATTATTGCTAGGCTAAGGACCAAAACACATGGTGAAGCTGCATTCAGCCATTTTGGTCCCCAGCTATGGACTAGCCTGCCATAGAACATCAGGTCCACAGAGACTGTTGATTTTTTTTTAAAAAGGAGGCTCAAGGAACTTCTTTTTTTAGCTAGGCTTTTGAATAACCTATGTACTTATTTTAATTCATGTATTTAATTTTTTTAAAAGCGTGATAGTTTTTCGCGTTTCCTCTTGGGAGGTGTGGCGGCCATCATTCTTGTCGGCGTGGATTAGCTCCCCTTGGGTGCTCTTTGCCTCATATGGTTTCCCAGTGCCTTGCCATGTCACTTTTTTTAATATCAGGGTCATCAGGGTATGAGTGCGTGTGTGTGTGTGTGTGTGTGTGTAGGCGTGCTAGTGGGGATATGTATCTGTGTATGTTAGTCCTCTTTTTATGTTGTAATTTTGAAGTTTGAATTGTACAGCGCTCCAAATTGCATTTTTATGAAGGAAAAATGCCATACAGTCAAACCTCGGTTTTTGAACGTCTCGGTTCTTGACCAATTCGGTTTTCGACCAAAAATTTCTAGTTTTTCATGCCTCGGATGATGAAGAAATTTCGGTTCTCGAACAAACGGAGCACACTTGAATGCACCATTTGACTCGCCTTCCTTACACGAGCAAGTGACACTTCCTCGTGTTGCTTTCCATTGTGAGCAGACATGTTCAGTAAACATTTTTATTTTAAAAAGAGCGTGGTTTCGGTTTTCGAACAATTTCGGTTTTCGAACAGCCTTCTGGAACGGATTATGGACGAAAACCGAGGTTTGACTGTATAAACAAAGTTTCATTGAAACTTGACAATGGACAGACGTGAGGGTGGGCCCCGATATTGTAATCCGGCAACACACAGAAAGGCTCTCATTGTTGCCGTTACAAGCATACGCTCCAAGGTAACCAACAACGGAGTCCAGTAGGGCAGCAGAAATACAGCGTCTTTGCGATGCCTATCTACAATTACAGAAACGCTAATTAGAGTAAAACAAGTGAGTCCAATAAGCTATTCAAAACATGGATCTGTTGGAAAATTGATTATCTAATTTTAAGACATAGATTTTGGATGACACGAATGTTGAAGCCTTGCTGGAGGTCAGTCCAAACCAGTCTTTGCTTGTGGTTTCCCAATATGTTTTGCTATTTGAAATATACTGGTGTGGCAATAATTAACCGTCAATAGTTTAGATATTGATATCGTTCGGAATATTTGGATGATCCTCGCTGATGGTTCTGCGTCAGTGCTCTGGAGTCTGAGCTCGTGTAGACAAACTAAAATGATGACAGGCAGCTTTTCCAACGGTTTGCAGTCAGAACGGCTTGACTCGCAGCTCGGTGATAAATTCCTTAAGTGAGAACATCGAGACTACTGTAGATGGGCTTCTCCAAGATAACATGAGCAGGTGAATATTAAATATACGGTAGCAAGCCCCCCGCCCTAAAACAAATAAAATAAATCAAGACTTCCTTGTTCTGGTGACATATGAACATAATGTACCAAGTGCCCCTGAACCGGCGGTTGAGGACCACACTGTTCTAACACGTATGATTTGTTTAAATGTGAAATGTGAGTTGACCGCTATCAATGAATATAGATTATTGCAAAGCATTTCCTCCTCATGCAGCTTTTTTTTTTTTTAAGTACCGTACAAAAAAGTCATTTTTTTCACACACACACACACACACACACACACACACACACACACACACACACACACACACACACACACTTCGTACATTATGTCCAGCATTTTTCACTCCTCGATCGTTGTTTCAACCCAGTTGCTGTCGTGCCTTTATTTGACCTTTCCATGATATTTGCATAAAGCGTACATGTTATTAAAAAGGTAATGAGTTCGCACTGTGCCAAGTGTTCAAAGTGTGAACTGGCAGCCCTTTATTCAACGCAATGCAACCCTTCCCTTGGTCCCCACAAGTCAATCGATGCTTTATATTTACTCATTCAATTACCTCAGTGAGTGTATTGGGAGAACAGTATCATGACTGACACTGCCTCTGCATCTGCTCATTTGCATTAAAATGACACGGAATGTTTTCCGACATCAAACACTTAGCTATGTCCATTTTAATTAAGTGCAACATTTCCAATGACAAAATTAAAAAAATTCTGACATACGGTAGGCTGCACTGTATTTTTCTATAATCCACTTGGCTGGTCATTCATTAGCTGTACTACTTTCTACATATTTATTTATAAAAGCTGCCCAATTAAATTGAACTCTCCGCAATCAATCATAATGTCATCGTGTGGTTGTGTTCTGATGATGTCCTGTACATATTCTTAACAGCCACTTTATTGTGTACCCGTACACTATAATTAGTTTCCGTATGAGGTCCATATCCCAAACTTTCCAATGATAATAAATCTCAGTACTGATGCCGTTAAATCAATAGCTCTCCGTGGGCATCAATTAAAACCCCGCATGAATACATGGAATATAATTAAGATGAGTTTTGATTGACAGTGTATTTACTTCAGCAATCAAGTTTATTATTGTGGCTGTTGTTCTAACTGGACTGGCATCACATATCGGTCTTTTCTCTTTTATTTAGCACCATGAGAGAATCAAAATATTAGAAACTGTCAACATAATGCAGTGCAGCTCTAGTCTACACCACTGCAGACGAAAATCATATTAATGCGCTGTACCTACAGCACAGCTATTGTATTGGCTCTCGCGCAATTGTATTAATGCTAAAATTGTATAATCACTGAAGTAGAAGCAATTCCACTTTACCTGCAGCACATTTTTGGTGATCTTGCCGAACGAATTGGGGATGATGAGAAGGACCGGGCTGGTGGCGTGGCTGGAAGTCCTTCGTCTCTTCTGGTAGGAAGGAAAAGCCCAGTCCAACGCCACCAGTCCATCATCGCTCAATTGCAGGTTGTCCCGGACAAAGTGGACCGGGCTGCCGTAGGACCAGCACGTCTCGTACAAGCTCTGCAGGACGGCGTTGGTCCGCCACGTCCAGCCGACCCACGGCGAGTAGCAATTGAAAGAGGTGCAGTTCTTCAGGAGGTAGTTGGCCAGAGCGGAAGGTTTGCAGATGAGTTTCACGCTGCGAGTGCGGTCGTCGTCTTTCATCGGACTGTTTGGTTCTTTCGGCGCAGTTTTTCTACGCTTCTCGGTACCAGAAACTTTGGAACTGGACCAGATTAGGAACATCAGAACCGCAGCGCACAGGACCACGAGCCATTCCAGCATGGTCACAATGAAGTGTGCAGCCCGGACGCTTTTTTCAGCGTGAGACTTGAGCACAATTAATACGAATTTGTCCTGACTCCGCTTCCCACTACACAACAAATAAGCATGACTGCTGTCCTTCGATCTAATGCCGCCACGCGCAAATAAACACAATCCCGTTTTGTTTCGTTCATAGAGTCGGGTGCGTTCATCACATCTCAAGAGAGACGTCCGTGCCCAATCACAGACTCAAACAAACAGCTGCCTGGGCGTGCAAGTGTCTGCAAAAGCTGAATGGAAACGCCCCCCCATCAAGTCCAACCCCTCCCATCGTGCTGAGCAGGTACATGAAGCAAACACAGAAAAGTGACCCTTCCAGAACATATTACAGTAATCCCTCGTTTATCGAGGTTAATGGGGACCAAAACCACCCGCGATAAACGAAAATCCGCGAAGTAGCGACCAATTAACATATACTGGTAAAAAAAAAATTGTACCAGTATAACAAAAAATAATTTTGGTTTTTTTTTTTGTTGTTTTTTTTTTAAATCCTCAAAATGTCCGCAAACGGTCCGCGAGAAGCTGCAAAACAACTGCGAGCTTCTCGCGGACCGTTTGTGGACTTTTTGCGGACTTAAAAAAAAAAAACAATTTATATATATATATTTTTTAATGAATATGTTTGAAAAATCCGCGATGCACCAAAGCCGCGATAAACGAACCGCGAAATAGCGAGGGATCACTGTACTGTATTCGTAGTTTTGAATACTGTATACCAGGATGTGTCAAACTCATTTGACATTGTGGGTCGCATACGGCCTCGGCAGATGTCAAGTGGGCCGGACCATTAAAATGATACCATACTCTGCCAAAAAAATATCCAAAATATCATGTCTTTCCTTTGTTTTGGTTTTGTGAAGCGCAAAAACATTTGGGAAAATGTTGACAGTTCATGAACATATCTTTTATCAAACATTTAATGAAACACCTTGGATTTCCTTTGACAAATGTGCAATTTACTTTAATCATTTATGCATCGCAACTGATCCCATTGATTGTACAAAGGCACAACACTTTTAACAATTGCTATTGAAAAATATAGTCATGCATTTTAAGATGAAATGAGATTTCTAAAGAAATCAATTTTTGAACCATTTACACATGTGCAAATAAAATCTAAATGTAATCCCTGCCCGCACTTTACAAACTAAAGAGAAAACAGTCTGCCCCCTAGCGGATAATCCATGGATTGCATTTTATTAAAATTATTCATTCCGTGTCTTTTATGCATTTTTTTCCCACATTTAAATTGTCCCGCGGGCCTAATCAATCCTCCTCGGGGGGCCGGTTCCGGCCCGCGGGCCGTATGTTTGACACCACTGCTGTACTGTATACAGTTACGTAACATTCTTGATGATTTATTTTTATTTCATCAATACAAAACATGATGATCAAAAACAAAACAAATTACCCCAATTATCCGTCCATCCATCCTTTTTTTCTGATCCATTTATCCTCACAAGGTTCGCGGGGGATGCTGGAGCCTATCCCAGCTAAACTAAGTCGGCCGAACTTGCAACTTTGCACTGTGAGACCGTCGCACTAACCAGTCGGCCACTGGGCCACCGACCCAAAACATCCAACCAACCATTTCTATGCCATTTATCCTCAGAATCCACCTGGGGTGCTGTGATTTTAATTTCAGTCCATTTAGTTTTTGTCTTGTTTCTGAGTGCCTGTCATCTTTGTCTCTCTGAAGAGGCGGAGACGCGTTAACTCGTTAGTTTGTCTTACAAACAGCCAAGTGGGATCAAGGCCATTCTTATTGGGGTTTGACACAGCAATAAAATTCAACCTCAAAGCGCTAAAAATGGGCGCCGCGACCGGAAAGTGACTTTGAGTCATATTACTTCCTGTTTCTGTCTATTAGACATCTAAATGAATTATTGCTTGATAAGGAATGAGTGTGAGTTCTTTGGGACTTGCGTGGACTTATGCCACAAACAGATTAGTCAATGATTTATCTGATGCATGAAAAATAGGAAGAAGTGGTGCCTTCACAGTCAATGACCCCGGATGACCAACAACCCGTGTGTTGCCATACTGTAATTAAAATAGCATCAAATGAAGACTTTTCCAGGAAAATGCTGTTGACGTTTCGGATGGAATTTACACTACTGTGACATTGCAAGTGAAAAAGAGTGGAAAAATAGAATGGATGCATTTCTTTAGCAGTATCCAAGCAAAAACAAATCTCATGGTCCTTTTTTCTTTTTTTTTTTGCCGCTTTTAATCTCACTTTGATATGTTCGGATGCACACATTCGATTCTCTGGATTGTCTTACCACCAAATCAAATGTGAAGTTACACAACCAATTTCAGGTAATATTTTTGTGAACAGCTTGTTTGCGAAAATGGGTGTTACTGTTTTGTCAGAGTTGGGATGATTGAAGTAATAATACACATACAGAGTGCAGACCTGGTTTCCTGTATCTTGACTTTACCTGGTCAGAGACCCTCCATTTGTTTTTTCTCACAATGATGACTAAACTAGACGGAAACCTTATCGGGTTATAACCTCATTGTACGTGTTTGTTATTATGAACCGGTGGCCAAGAGTGACATCACACCAAGGCCGTAACCTCGTAACCTGGGCAACATTTGAACTGAGATCCAGGGCCATAAATGGAATGCGGTGAGACTTTAACGCACAACATCTGCTGTTTTATTATTATTTTTAAAAAAAATGTATTCTGTGTTCCCGCAGTGACACCTATTCACATGCGTACGGAAGTTAATGTCAACGCCAGTCTCTTTGGAAAAAAATTTAATAACCAGCGATGGCCTTAGATCGCATCTTTACTTTTAAAAGGCTCGTGCTTAAAGTTGAATTGAGATGCCAGATTTTGATCTCTCTTGTTGATTGCCCCCCCCCCCTCACACACACACACACTGTTACCATGGCACTACCTTACAAGCTCTGAGCAAACAGGAAGTGTGCCAAGGCTTTTTACACATTGCTGCAACTCATGTGAAAAATATGTTTGCACATTTGTGGCTTTGAGTGGCTTTAGACCTTAATGCAGCCTGAAAATCACAACATTGTTGTCATTCATGTGTTCCTCCATGTGTTGTGTTCAGAGTGAACAGGGCGGCCGATGACCAACTGCCATAGATGGGTCCCACTTAGCTGACCCAGATAGCAAAATTGGTCTGGGCAGACCAATTTTGCTATCCTGGAGGATAGTCACTCCAGCTTGTCAGGAAGTTTAGCCTGTGGAATAATTTCACACACATTTTTTCACAAAATGACTCTGGGACATTAACTCATTCAGTACCAGCCAATTCTGGACCAAGTCGAAAAGACGTTTAAAAACGTCTTTGGGAGTGAATGAGTTAATGTCCTTTTACCTCTGCTAATGTCGCCTGGATCATTGTTTGACAACTTTTACTGAGCCAAGGCATATACCGTATATTGTTTATTGTATATATATATATATATATATATATATATATATATATATATATATTGCATATACCGTATACCCATGTCTTGTGTTTTTATGTCCTGTTTTTTTAAAAATATTTCTCTTATTTATTTTTTATACTGCATTTCCTCTTTGTCTGTACAGTGTCCTTGGGTGACATGAAAGAATAAAATGAATTATTATTATTATTATTGGAAAAATTCCCAGTACACCACCAAACAACAACGTCACAAAATGTATACACAGTGAACTGAAGTAATGACGATCTCATCTCAGTTTCAACACCAATTTACTGAGTCGATGTGAATTCTCAGCCTGATTAGTTGAATACAAAGCTGACATTCGGTATGAAGCCAGGAATTTAATTGTTCTTTTTTCTGAATGGCAACAGCTGGCTATACGGGTTTCTGAAACATTCTGCCATGGAATTAAATAGCATACAATTATGCCTATATATTATATGTCGTAGGCTGGTCTAGATAGCAAGCAGAATGAAGGACAGCGATGAGATACCTATCTGTCACGTTGACTGGTCTTTTTTTTTCAAGGTCAAAAGCAACCAACAATGTTATGCTTGTACGTCTTGCACATTTCACTTCAAAACCACTTCCTCAATAGCCTCTCTCTTCCTGTGGGGTGGTTAAAACAAATCTTAGCATTAGAAAAGTAAAACCCACAAGTGGAACGCTTATGTTCTGTAAGTGAACAGTTTAGAGCTCTCCTAACAATCACTTTCATGTTCACTTTGTTCAGAATCTTGGACTCACTGACTCGCATGTAGCATTTTTCGTCTGGAACTTTGAAATTTGATTGGCCAAATATAAAATGTCTAGAGTCGAGACATTTTTCATCTTTCATCAGAGTCTAGACTCTAGCCTCTGATGAAAGATCCTCAGAACAAAGCGGAAGTCAAAATAACACTGAAGAATCCCCAAAAGCTTATTTTTAATAAATGCCACCAGGAAAGGTAGCCTCGGATATGGCATGCTGAGCATTAAAAATCAAGATGTGCTTCTGCAGATGCAAAAACACCTGAAAATAATGGTAACTACAGCAGGAACAGTACAAGAAATGGAAAGGAGAAGCTGACCCAGATGTGGGGGACAGAGCAGTTGAATTATGAAGTTCAACAAATCCTTTGTGCGCGATTGTCACAGGAGGTTACATTTGTAGAAACAAAAAGGAGGAGCAAATACGCATGATAATTCAGGCGAGCGAGTGCGGTAGCCTCCCCTGCGATTGCTGAAGGCTCCTCAAAGAAACATCCGGATGTCACACCTCATGTTGTCATCGGTTTTATCAAGCATGATGTGTAAATATATGCAATCGTTTTTGGATGGGAAACGAACTGGGTCACTGAAAGGCACGGGGAGACGGCACAGACATCACTAAGAGCAAATGCGCCCTCAAATATGAACAAAGCAGTTGCACGCATCCTTTTATAACAGCACCGAGGCGTTATAGTGAGAGTGAAAGGCAACTATCAGGTGAAACACTCGAAGGCATTCAAAGGACATTTTGCAGCACGGAGTGTAATGTTTGTCAAATCTCTCTTTGCTTTTATAAATACAGAAGATGCCGTTAATGGCCAGTTTATGCTGAGCTGGATCCAATTCCGAGTGGGTCTCTGTTGTGTAGCCAAGCTGCTTTGTTTCTTTGTTTAACGGATGGTCAGTCGGCTTGAGTTAGCTTTCTGGGGGTGCAGCGGACAGTTGACACGGTTTTGCATGCGTTGACGTGTGTGTGTGTGTGTGTGTGTGTGTGTGTGTGTGTGTGTGTGTGTGTGTGTGTGTGTGTGTGTGATTGTGCAACGTTTTTGCAAGCACTGAATGTACAGTAAACAGCACATGACTTGCCCCGGAGGCGAGGCACATGCACGGGACCTAAATGTGAAGCTGTTGCCATGTATGCAACAACCCGGTCTGCAAAAGAGATGAATTTCAGTCGTAGCTGAGAGGCATCACAAGTTAGGTTCCCTTTGAAATCCGAATAACATCAACACTGACGGCTCATGATTGACTCGTATCCCTTCTTGCTGAAGGTATAAACAATGCCTCAAGCAATGCAGTCCTAACTGACCTTTGTTTTAACTTAACACTGCAAATACCGTATTGGCCCGAATATAAGACGGCCCTGATTATAAGACGACCCCCTCTTTTTCAAGACTCAAGTTTGAAAAAAGACTTTTTGGACACCAAATTAATTTTTATACAGAAAATAATGACAGTACATCTGAAACAAATGATTATAACAATATATTTGAGAGAAAAAGCATGTTATTTTGCCTCATTCAAATCTTAATATCTGAACATTTAAATACGTAAACTAAAGTGCAATCACATTCGTAAATGAATGGTATCTGGTTTTTGAAATGTAAATTACATCATAACTTCTCCTCAGCTGCCGGTTAACCTGGCCGATCTTTGACCCACTTTTCTCCAGATTGTAGCTACGTTTCTCCATTTTCTGTTTTCTGTTCTATTATTTTCTTCTCTTTTCTCTCTTACCGCTATTTTTTATTTTTCTTCTTCATGCTAACGCTATTTTTATTTTTATTATTCGTGACAGGGGTTCACTTTGGCCTGGGGAGTCAAGTTCAGCATTCGCGTCAATGATATCTGGCGCCATCTAGCGTCGTGAATGGGTATATTGTCTAGACCCCGAATATAAGACGACCCCCACTTTTTCAATCTTATTTCAATGCAAAAAACACCGTCTTATATTCGGGCCAATACGGTGCATACTCGTTTTCAAAACTGTACATCAGCATTTCCATATTTCCATATCTGCCCGCAAGGGGTGCAGTGCCCACCCAGATCTATCATCCATACACTGCTTTTCTTTCTCTCCAGTATGTACTTGGTAAAATTGAGTCTTTTTTTTTTTACAGGGTCACAATTTTTTGTCCCCTCTAATTGAGTGGTATTCAAACATTTTGGAGTTTGCATGTTCTCCCCGTGCCTGCGTGGGTTTTCTCCGGGTACTCTGGTACCATCCGTGACAGGCTTTCCTTGTATCTGGTTGTCTATAAATGCACTTTCAGTCAATATATATCAGAGACAAATAATATTTCTTATGTTACTTGCACACAGTCACACACAGATACGATCAGTATTAAACGAATTAACAGACTCCGCCCAATAAGATATTTCCAGAGCTGTGGCCACCGATCTTGCCTTTATCTTTCGAAAAGGGGAAGTCACCGAACATCAACATCTGTTAACGCCACTAACAGGAAGAGCAGATATAGAACAGGACAAACCGAACTCAGATACGACACAAACACAGACAACATGCTCCTGTCTTGCTACTTCATGCATAACGTCAAGTGAGATGCGTGCATATTGCGCAAAAACACCTTGATCCCAGTTCGGCGAGCACACTAACATTGAGATTGTTTGACTTTGTTGGACTTTTTGTGACTTTTGCGTTACGATTATTCCATAAGAAAAGCCATCTACTGTCAGGAGTGTTGTGAGCTGAACTTGAGAGAAGGAGAAGGAGACTGAAAATAATTAGACTCTGGACTCCTGTCACATGTTGCCAAAGCTAAGGTTGTATTTGCTCTTACGTTTTAAGATTACATGCGAGGCACATTTGAGACACCAGTTACCTGATCATTATGCTTTCAGCATTCATCACTGACAATTGACCATTTCATTCTTTTTATGAGTTACCATAAACTGTGGTTATTATATTCTTATACTCGTACTGTATTGCTGAAAAAAAAAAAGTCTGAACAGATGGAAACTGGAACTTCTATTTCTATCATTTTATATCTGCAATCTTGAGCTGCTTTTATATGGCAACATGCGTCGTCTTCCGCCAATCAAAATGGTGTTGAGTGAAAGCTGACTTCACTTTGGAAGACATCAAACTATCGAAACATCTCGGAAGCAGAAAATGTCTTTCATATTTTGTGTCAGACAATGGTAATTCCGAGACATGTTCAATAGCACTTTTTTTTTTTACTAGTACGAGTATTCACTCTTGAGTACTCGCCGATACCGACAGCAAGTACCGATACCACTAGCGCTCGTGGTACATAAAATTTAAAGTCACACAATGACAATTTTGAACACATGATGCACATGATGATTCACAGATGTGTCACACGACTGCAGTGTACCACAACCAGATTTTTTTTTTTCTTAAGCATCAGTACCCAATACCTTCAAATAAGGCTAGTTTTGGCCAGATACCAATTCCTTGTATCAGTACTCGCCCATCCCACTACAAACACCGAAATGTAGAGCTCTTCTCCAAAATGAGATAAAAGCCACATTTTAAAAACAGGAATGATCTTGCCATGTTGTTTATTGAGTACAGACTTTGTTGAATGTATTCAGACTGAGCCAATACATTAAAATGAATGTTTTTAAAATTGGAGGTCTTGCTTTTCTCTGAATAATCCAAAAATGTCATTTGTGTGAAAAGCACTTCAACTGCTCCAAAAAAACTCGACTGTAGATGAGATGACTTCTTGCAGTTGAGAACTTAATGCTTGGAAAAATCCAGTCAGATCTTATTTGTTTATAGTGGAAACCCAGGAAAGGTTAGTGATAATAAAATACAGGCTCCAGCAACCATTGAACTGGACAACCCGCATACTTCTGTGATACAAAACACATGAATATGGGAAAAAAAGGATCATATACCGTATATATATGTGTGTGTGTGTGTGTGCGCCCGTGTGTGTAATGAATAGTGAGTTTTTCAAAAACGTGCCAAAATTGCTTTCCAATTCTGAAATGACCCGTATTTTGACATTTTAATACAGCTAGCGCAACACAGATTGTTTTAATGCTGTCCCTCCACTGGCACACGCCCAGTTTTAAGTGCCACTGGGGATGAATCCCATTGTTTTGTAAAGAATAGATGCAGTCTGGCTCCACACAAAGAAGAGTGTCCTTTCCTGTTTAACACAAAAAATGTTTTCATCCGTAAAATGCAATGTAAGGAAACATTTTTAGCCATGTCCTGCCAGCTGGTCTGTCAAGAAAGCAAGCTAACCATATTTGTTTCAATTGATGCTCCAGCCATCTCAGGTTAATTAGTAGCATAGAGGTCAGGGTAATGAGGTGGAAAGCAGCAACAGTTCACTTAGGAGTGCACTCTCCACAGGCAATAGCCAAGACATCCTCTCTCCCGCTGGTCTCAAAACAACACGATAAGGCCTTGCAATGAGACAGATAGATGGACTTAGTTTGAGCCACTGAGTCCACTGCAGTCACTGTACTGACATCCATTCATCTTTGTGGTCATTGGAACAGTTTGTAAAAACATACAGAACCCTTACAGTTTTCCAACGTCATGTGCAGCACTCCTTTGCGGTCTCATGGGTTCTGAACTTCCTCTCTTTGTGTTGATAAATATGCCTGTCTTCTTATCAAGTGTCTCGTCACAATTTACTCACAAACTGACATGCTTTAGAGCTCATATGAATTATTCAGTTTTAACGATAGGGTAGGAGGAGGGACTGGTGCACTTCACTGGTGCTGGAGCCTATCCCAGCCATCTTCGGGCAGTAGGCGGGGGACACCCTGAACCGGTTGCCAGCCAATCGCAGGGCACACAGAGACGAACATCCATTCGCGCTCACACTCAGACCTAGGAATAATTTAGAGTGTTCAATCAGCCTGCCATGCATGTTTTTGGAATGTGGGAGGAAACTGGAGAACCCGGAGAAAACCCACGCAGGCCCGGGGATAACATGCAAACTCCACAAAGGGAGGCCAGAGCCGGAATTGAACCCGGTACCTCTGCGCTGTGAGGTCGATGCGCTAACCACTGGATCACTGGTGCACTTGACAAGATTCTAAAAATATAATAAAGATGCTAATAATAATAATGTGTCAGAATCTGTCTGCCTTCACCTCCATCAAATTCACCAAAATCACATTCCACCTCCTGCACCACAACTTAGATCTGCTTCCAGCTCGTCTAAAGTAATTGTCAGACGCGCCGGGGGCATGAAAATGAAAATGCCCTCGGCCCACCGGAATTCCCAGCATGGCGCTTTGCGGTCAAATTCCCAAACATGCTAAATTAGGCTTAGATTGGCAGGAAAATCTATCCGCTCTGGCCCCAAACTCTGGAACTCACTACCACCAGACATCCGTAATATTGACTCTGTTTCCACATTCAAAACTCATCTCTAAACCCACATACTCAGTTTAGACTCATCTCTTCTTTTATTACTTATTATTTATAATTTTAGAAAAGAAAAGAAAAACAGAAATAGGCCTCGTGGTAAAATAATATAATAAAATCATGAGCGTTGCTTTGTTTTGTCATGAAAGTGCATTTCAGTGTGTGACTAACTTAATCAGGGAGCATTGTGGGACTCAAGCGAGGTCGACAATTCCATCTGCTGCTAACCAGCATTTAGAGACTCGGAGCCACAGCCACCTGCAATATGTCATTTCACTGGTAAACGTGTAATTAGCCACCTATTCATTTGTGTGTGCATGCGGTCTTCATGGCTGTAAATGAATCGTTCTGATTTGAACACATGATACGCCACAATCCTAATTATTTTATTAAGAAAAAAGAAAACCACTGCCAAGGTCTGCTTCATTTGCAGAGATCACTTAGATAACATTTATTGTGAAGTGAGGCTCTTGAAGTAAAGACTCTTCAGATTCAAAATCCAATTTTAACCGTTTGATTGGGACAAGTGTTCAAGTCAACAACAGTTATTTTGTCGTTTGCGTTATTTTGTCATGCAACCCCCTCTTGTGGTCAAGTACTTTTACGCATTTAGATTTCATTTTATTTTATTGAACAGTATTTTTGTTGTTGTTGTTGTGGTAATTATTATTATGGTGGACAATTTTATCATTTAATCTGCAATTATAATGTTCCGGCAACTAATTCACTCGTTTGATGAAGTCGGACCCCAAATGCCTTGAATGGTTATTAAGACATAAGACACAATTATTTTTGATGAACACAATGCGCCTAATTCCCTTTGACATCTCTTAATTAATCAAAGATCCACATGTGGATGGTATATGAGAATTGGTCACAAGGTTAAAATTAAATTGCGAATATTTCCCTCTAGGTGGAACCATTATCCCATTCCTTCAGTTGAGCAGTTTACTGCCAACGCTCAGCCAGCCACTGGAAATTTAAAATACGCTTTTTCAAAGTCAAACACAAATATAGGACCCAAGAAACCGTCTGTATGGGGCGATTAATCATCAATCAATTCGTATTAAGTCTGTAAGATGTTTTGGTTTTTTTCATGACGGATTAATGAGGCTATTCAGATCCCATGTTTTTTTTTGTGTGTGGGTGCTGGACGTCGGAGCGCATTTTCATCCCTTGTATCAACCCCCACTCCCAGATATGTTCATACCCATGCCGCTAATCAAATTGGAACATGTGATTACTTGATTTGTGATGACAATAGAAGCCATTATCATCTCCATCATTGGTGAAATGTGCTTGAGTTTGGACTTTGCTCTTTCATGCATGCTGTCATTTTGTGCCTCGCAAGCATGTAGTATTTACATGCATGACTGCCAAAACAGTCCACCATGTGATGCACCTCTCATGTATTTTTTTTTCATGCCCAAATGCACAAGGTCCCTCATCACAGACCTCGTCAATATTAGTCGCCAGGCATGTTAGGAGTCTCGTAATGGAAAAGGATTGTTAAAATAAATAAATAAATAAATAAATAAATAAGAACATAGGTCTAACGTTTAAAGATAGATTTTAAATTGGAGATAACTCTTTTCTTCCCGCCAGGTTAGATTTGCATCTGGTTCACAATTTAGATTATTTGTCATCAAATAATACATCATTTGGTTAGAAAAAAAACATTTGAACAGATTGATACATGGGAATTTGGCTGTCCTCAGAATTAACCAATCACATTCAACCACATCTCCCACCAATTAATATCCAGTTGAGCTAGTCTAAGGATTTTTTTGCGATCGATTTTTACGGTCACACCTTATAGCACAGACTTAAGGTGACCTCTTTCATTTTCAGGGCATTCATTCTCACTGTGTTACCAATTTGAACAGGAAATTTAAACTGAATTCACCTTTATATCCGGCCTTGAGCTAATCCACAAAAACATTCGAGCTAAACGCTTAAAGGCTAACACTGAGTGTTACGGAATGTAAATGTTATTGATTTGATTTATCTTTACTGGCTTTTTTTTTCCAATATAGTGCATTATTTACTATATGTATGTGATTGGAATTCTAGAACACATTTGCGCAAGCATTCAAAGAGTGATATGGACAGCGAATAGAATTAAATCCTGATATACCAGCTACCCATCATGACACCATTTAAGGAAGGGGCACATAATGGCTAACCATCAATAATTATTGTGGGCTCAATGCATACAGCATCCAGATGTCAAAGTCTGCTTGTATTGAGGTCTGTTCCCATTTCTGACAGCTGCATGCATCACCGGCTCCTGTGTCTGAACCAATCAGTAGCTGGCTACTGGATTTTTTCCTTATACTGCAGTTGGACAAGAGCTGCGCATACACATAAGACTGAAAAGAAATGAGAAAAGGAGACCATG
Source organism: Hippocampus abdominalis (assembly GCA_018466805.1). NCBI lineage: Eukaryota > Metazoa > Chordata > Actinopteri > Syngnathiformes > Syngnathidae > Hippocampus > Hippocampus abdominalis. The sequence continues at coordinate 5,621,512 of CM031703.1, forward strand.
GCAAGTGATAGCCAGACAGAGAGCGGAGAGGGAGAGGAGACCACTTACCACTGTGACGTGAATTTGTTAACTGTATAACAAAGAGGAGAGCGGTGTCACAGCGGATCGGCCAATCAGGTGCTTAGAAATTGGGCCACTTATGACATCAATGCTGGAATCGGATGACAGTTGCCCGCATGAGGGAGCTTTCCGGAGAAAGGACAGACGGGGAGAGCATAATGTGATGCTCTGTTCAGCAGTAATATAAAATATGGTCACAGAGTGTAAAAAACTTGCAGGATTAGTGCATGGATACATAGTTTGCACACAAAAAATGAAAATTCAAGAAAAAAAAAAGTCCTGTTTACTGCCTTGTTTTCCATTTGTGGATATGATGTTTTCACTGTTAGATTTATATACTAATAATGAATCCAATCGTTATTCATATCCCATTTTTGTTGAGGTGCATGCATAAGGATCTGTTTTATTTTCATCTTGAAATTATTGTGAAGTCGCATGAATATTTTCTAGGTGAGCCCCCATAATGAGTATACAGAGCTCCAAGAAGCTATAGAAGACTGCATTCAGTGAAATACTGAATCTGTGAACGTGCATGCATGCACAAAAAAAAAACAACAACAAAAAAAACGGAGATGTCTGGTTGCAATAGATTTTGGTCTCCAAGGAAAATGCATTTCTGGTTTTCACACGTTATTTCGATACTTTTTGTCCAGAATGTTTGTGGTTTCACAGCTGCATGATCATTTATTGCACAAAAGGGAGTATGGTCAAACCGAAGCTTCAGATGAGAGATCAAGACATCCTTTTACGGGCTCACTGAAACCCGGGAAACAACGACAGGCGAGATTCACATACGTACTACGAGTATAGAAGTGACTCTGGGGAGAGAGAGAGAAGCGCAGTGCTTCACGACAGGCCGCCGGACGCGAGCAGGCTGTTTTTCTGAGGGGTGAGGAAAATATTTGGGATTGTATCTAATCTGTCACACTGATAGGAGGTCCTTCTCTTTTCCCACAAATTCTGGTACATCGCCGCTCGGATAGACTCCATTGTACGATGCAAAGTTGGAAAAGTCCCCAATTGTATCGGATATACATGGTTTGTCAGACATTATCTCGGGGAGGCATCGTCGTACTCTTCATGGCACATATTCCAAGTATGATGTGGATTTTCCACAAAATCCCTTGTGATTATGATCCAAAAATTCAATATAAACGAGACCCATGAGATTGTACTGCACATTAAATCTGCCATTCAGTCTATTTTCTTTCTTTCTTCTCCATATTTCTGCGAGTCTCCTATGGGAAGGTGTCAAGATGATAAAGCAACAGAGAGTCTGGGAGAACCAGGCCAGGAAGCAAAGAGATGGGAGACGGTCTTGGGGAAGGGGGGTGGGGGGGGGGGGGGGCTTGACACATGGATCAATTTACTCATGTATTTATTCAAGATTCCCTCATGCTTTTACAGGACATTGTGGTTTCGCAGCACATAAACGTACCCGTGCAAGCAACTCGCACGGCATTCATATTTTGCCTCACCAATTCTGACAGTTTTGTTCAAGCCCGTTGTTGGGTGAATGGCTTTACAAGTTAGGAAAATTATTATTATGCTTCTGGTTGGACATTGCTCTGAGCCGGGGTAACACAGCAGGGGTTCCCATCCTCCAGGCAGCAGACATGGACCGTGTGCGCATGTACGTGTGTGTGTGTAGGGAGGAGGGGCGGGGAGAGAGAAAAAAAAGGCATAATGCATTGTGTTATCCGGCCATCCATCATTTTGGTTCCATTTTCCCCCCCCACTCCCCCCTCTCGCGACCCTGTACAGAATAAGCGCTGTTGAAAATGGATAGATGGAAGAATCAAGATTCTTTCCACGAATATTCCCGTTCATGTTCTTAATCCAAATACAGACAATAAAGACACTCAAATATTCTTTTCTCCATTCCCCCGGTGAAGCCGATGAAGCTCTTTGAAGTCGTGGGCCATATACATCCAGATGAAAGACAAACAGTTGCGTTTCTCATGTTCTTCACATCATTAGATATGAACCGAGAATTTTGTCCGAGGAGCTTCAACTGATATAACTCGCTCTCTTTTGACCTAGTCTCTCATCCAAAGTCATTAAAATTCTCGATGTCTGTGTCATGTTTTCCACTAATGAACATTAGAAATGTTCACGTGACCTGTGTACGTCCGCATGTGTGAATGTCGTTCGCAAGGCGTCGTTCTTGCAGTTATTGTTTTTGCTCTTATTAAATCCAAGTAAGATCGTTTGATTGCTCGCCGCTACTCATCGCGACCAGTCGCCTGTTTGAGTGATGTGACGATAACGATGTGAATCACTCACCCTTTGTGGATGACTTAAGAAAAATAGGCCGATGAATCATGCCCCTGTGTTTGTACACACGCGTGATATTATGCAGGGCCACGTGTACACTGCACAATGTGTCACCATGCTTTCTGACAGTGATTTGATGTATCGGAATATTATATACAGCATAATAGAGATAATATATTTTTCTTCTACACCACAGCTGAGAAGTGACAATATTGTTGCCAATAGCTTACAGTACACGAGCTGTGTATCATGAGCATGATTTGGGTTTTTTTTTTGGTACTGTCTTGGAAGTGTTTTTCGATATCAAAAGTCAAATCAAGTTTATTGCAAGTTCAACAGTAATCTGAGTTTGTAGCAATCTCACGCGTATCTGAATTACGTTGAATATTTGTTTAGTTTGACTGGGAATTTAGATGCCTCTGGTGATTGCCCTTCCTTCTTTGTGTGTGTGTGTGTGTGTGTGTGTGTGTGTGTGTGTGTGTGTGTGTGTGTGTGTGTGTGTGTGTGTGTGTGTTTGCGAGTGCGCGCACGCATTATCCTGTTATCCCTGTGGCTGCAGTACTGAGTAGTTAGTTGGACAAACAGAGTGAGGGTCACCCAGAGGTGTCTGCAGCGAGCGGAAGATTGGGAAACCGAAATTCAAACAAATTGGACTGAGACCAGCAGTGGAGCACAGGTAGAAAAACGTGATAACATTTTTCTCAGTTTCTTCACATCTCCTGACAAGGCATTTATTTGTTCTTAGTACGTATAAGGTCGCAAGGGTGAGGTGCATACAAATAAGGACATTGACGTATAATCCCCTCTGTATTAGCCGTTAATGCTGCAGGTAAACAAAATGTAAAGCCACAAAGTGGTACATTTTGGTTAAAAAATATGTGGAAGGGACTTTTCACTGTTGTGTCACATTGATTGTCGAATTCATTAGTGGGTTACAATGTGCTGTTGACGAATGAGCGTTACCACTGAAAACACAAATGGGAATTGAAATAAATCAGAAATCGGATTTAGAGTATACTGCATTTTGTGTACACCACATTGTAGTTATTTAACCCTCATGCAGTATTTTTAAGCGGCTGCATGAAGGGTATTACGTCCCAAAAATGTCCCTCTTCCAATGTGCAACAACTTTTTTCACTTTTAATTTTTTTTCACTTTCAACCCCTCAAAATGTTCAGTGGGAATTGGCCAAGGCATAGATATACATCCTATGCAAAATGTCAGCTTCGTGGAGTTATTTTTCACTGTTTTGTCTGTGGTGTCCATTTGTCCAACAGTCCAAAAACGTCCAAAGTGTCCGAAATGTCCAATTTTGGGATTATTACTGCATGGGGGTTAAATTCAGGTTAGTATGTGAAAGATGAAGGCAGTGAGGTCAGTAACGTGTTAATATGCAATGCATTACTCTCAATCTTTAAAAACGAGTATCATTTCGAGACCAGTAATCAGATTAACGTTACTTTTCCAATTAACTGTGCATAGCTGTTTTGTTTTTTTGTCATTTTCCGCAGTAAAAAGACATACAGTACGGCGATGCTTTCTTGCACTGTCACTGGGAGGGATAACACACATGTGCCATCATATTACGGTTACAGCGAGCAGCAAACACACGCACGCGGGCGCACGCGCACACAAATAATGGATGGAGGAGAGAAGCCTCATCTATTTTCTCTATTTGCAACTTCACGTGTCCGAGTATGAACTATAGTTGACGTATGTGTGCTTCTGGTAATAGTAGCACGATTTACCCGCAACTTAGTGGGCAGAACGTTCTGTTGCACAACAGTGGATAAAGGAATGACATTTTAAGGACTTTTGAGGGCTAATTTAGCCATTTTTAACCCTCATGCAGTATTTTTAAGCGGTTGCATGAAGGGTATTACGTCCCAAAAATGTCCCTCTTCCAATGTGCAACAACTTTTTTCACTTTTAATTTTTTTTCACTTTCAACCCCTCAAAATGTTCAGTGGGAATTGGCCAAGGCATAGATATACATCCTATGCAAAATTTCAGCTTCGTGGAGTTACTTTTCACTGTTTTGTCTGTGGTGTCCATTTGTCCAACAGTCCAAAATCCAAAGTGTCCGAAATGTCCAATTTTGGGATAATTACTGCATGGGGGTTAAAGTGCATTCACCTGTGTATACTTTGAATGACTTTAGGAAAAGTAATCACAACTCAAGTTGAAAGAATGACATTTTGCATGTCTTCTTTTTTTTTTTTTTTATGTCAATTGTGTTTGCCATTTGACTCCAAATTCAAAACGGGTCCAACACGACCCACTTTGTAAGGCTTCAAACCGAATATCAAAAATATCAACTAAACGCTCAAGCGGCTTTGCATCGGTATTAATTTGCAGCATTGCTCTCGCTCTCGACTGATGATGATGATGATGATGGTATCGGTCTTCTTCTTCGAGGTGGACAGGTCCAGAGGCTCATCAAGCGCAGCTTGTGACAAACATCCCGCCGGCGGATTCCGGCGCGCTTGGCGACCCAAGCACACGTGTCACGCTGTAGTAGCGGGGCTGAGATTATCTGACACTTGGGCACCGTCTCCCGGAGGAGCAGCGAGGTCCGTTTGCGTGATGCGGGCTTCACAAAGCATCGAGGCGACTCTGGCTCTCGTCTGCCTTCGGCTCTTGAGCTGCTTTTTGACTGGCTGACTGTGTTCGTGCGCCCCAGAGCCCACCCACCCCCACCCTCCGTGTTTACGGTCACTGTGCCTTCTTCCCGGGTCGGGCCCGTCCCTCATCAGTTGTGTCGCTGTTTTTACGTCTCGCGGTGCGCCACTTTTTGAGCCGAGCCGCTGCGCAGTCAGCCCCCCCCACCCCCACCTACTTCCCTCCCTCCTTCGCTCCCTTCCCTCCCTCCTCACCCCGCCGCACGTTCTCGGCTGGCCGGACCCCACTGCTCGTCCGACTGGGTCAGGGAGTGTCCGTGGCGTTTCACCAAGGCAGCCTCCCCTGTCTCTGGAAGCGGAGCCCAGGCCCGGCTTGGAAAGACTCTACCTGGCCTGCCCCGCTGGGTGTTTTGCTTCCGCGGTATGCTGACCGGCTCCTGCCGGCCCCAGGGACCAGCGGGACGGGGTGCTGTGGCTCTGTGACCGGGGCGAAGGAGGAGGACATCCCTGTCTTCAAGCGGAGACGGAGGTGCAGCTCCATAGCAGCCTCGGAGATGATGGCTCACAGTCAGAGCAACAGCAAGTCCCACCGCAGGACTTCGCTGCCTTGCATTCCGCGGGACCAGGTAAGACGGACGCGTGGCCCTTTAAAACTCACGCGCTTGTGCGGTGATGACCTTCCAGCCCGCCCTGGGCCCATTTTCGCTGCGACACGTGTGGTGTCTTTACGCAAAGTACCCCACAGGACGTATCTAGAGGGCAATAACAATGTGTGTAGTATCAGCACTGGCCATCATAAGTCTTCATGGGCATCCATGTTGTGCCCTCCTGATGTTTATTTGCACTTTGCTACTACTGTTAATGTGGTCATCAGCATCCTCCCGGGCTCACTTTGAGGCTTCATGCAGATTGATGGTATAATTACTGTGGACATTGCTGTGTTTTGCTGTGTGTGTAGAGGGCACAATGGCATGTTTTTATCATCTTACCATGTGTGTTGTCCAGACTCCAGAAGCGATGTACCTTTTTACGAACTTAACAAACTTACAAACACATTTTATCATAACAATGTGTGTGGGGCTGGTTTTGGATTTCATCATCCACTTAGATATGACTCATGTTCCAGATTGACCGCCTGACTGTCTGCTTGTTGTCATCAAGTGCTGCATCTTAATGGTTAATGGATGTTTATAAATGTTAATTGAATGGCTTGAGTCTTTCTGAGCAACTGTATTTTTCCCCCCGACTTATCACAACACTCATTCAAAAAAAAAAAAGAAAAAAGAAAAAGAATGAAACATAAGTTCCTTAATTTCAGATGGGTAGAATAATTCCTAATTGTTAAGAAGTCATTTGATCCCGATCTTGAAGCAACTGCAGCAAAATGGTGTGCATTATTTGACAGTGACCAACAGAGAGTTGCTATTGAGTCACTCTCAACTATGGCCTACATCCACGGGGACTGCCGTTATCGCTTCAATTCCTCTGGGCAACATTATTTTGCTCAATACAACACGAACATTCATTTGTATTGACTTCAATACATTGCGTTATATCTAGGGGTGTACATAAGTGGTGTGCCGGTGCGCATGAGGAAAGAAAATTGAACATTGCGCTCAAGTTCGAGTCAGCGCTTTTACACACCTCAGGTCTGTGGAAAAAAATTAATAAACTGTAGAAAAAAACTCTGAATACCTGATTTCTGCTCCAAGTCTCAGTTCATTCATATCAGGGATGAAAACTTGATTGTTTCTGCGATATTCTTCTGAATCTATCCTTTCGTCTCATTTTCATCACTATTTTCCCAGTATCTTTTAATTTATCTGGACTGACGCCTGGTTGTAATCATTTTAATCTAATTATCATAGATTATTTTTTTTCCTGATTTTTGTCTAATATCATAATATTTTGTTTCTCATTCTGTAATCCGTTGAATGTTTTATATTAAGAATTTTGAATTGTCTTCTAAATGAAATATGCGATATAAATAAACTTGCCTTTTAGTTATTGAGAAATAGTCTTATTACAAACAATTTGTGGTAAATATTAGTCAGCTATTAAAGATGTCTGATAATTGTATCCGATTTTAAAAGCAGGACAAAAATGATCTAAATTACACAACTCGCCAGCCTTAAATTGTTTACATCGAGACTTTTTTTTTCATTCCGACTGAAGATCTCTGGTCACCAACTTGCACGCTCCACCGTTTTCATCAGAAGAGCCGTTTTACAGCGGTGTGACCCGCGCAGATCGATGTAAACATCGCAGAATTTACCAAGATGGAGTTCACTCATCTGTTTTAGCACAGTGGTCGGGATTGTTTTCACAGTTCTATGAAAGCAACGGCGGGATAAAAACAAGTTACGAATAGCTTGAAACAAGTTCTCCCAGCACAGACAAGCTGCGGGAAGGTGCCGCCATTTTCAAGTGCGTAAACAATGACATCACTGGGCATTTACGTCAAATCAGAACATGCACAGACCAGACCGAACCGGCCGAAGCAGCTAAACATAGCCTCAGTGTGTTTAGCGGCTCCTGCCGTTGTAATATGCTTCATTTCGGCGCCAAGAAACACGAGGCAGGCTGTCTTCTCCGATTGGTAAGGGGGGGGATACACAGATTGGTAGCCACGCTCCTTTCCTATTGAGTCCTACACAGTGGGAACCGAGCAGAAAAAAACAAAAAAAAAAACAGAGGAAGTGGAGCCGAAGGCAAAACAAGCATTTGCTAACGGTGGCCACTCTGATGATTTTCTTTCTTTTTGTTTTAATATTCAGAACTTTCTCGATGTGTGACGGGCTTAACCAGTTCACTCTTTGATTCCATAACATTTGGCAGCTCTGCGTTTTCCTACATGAATCCCGGCCCATCCGCAGTTTTGCGTTTCAATGGGTTCGTTTGAGGGTCAAAATACACATCGTATGTCGCAAGCAGGGTTGGGAACGTGCTTATTTGGAGCCTTGCGATGGACTATGTCCTGACGTGAAAGCGGCCCGTGGTGCCAAGACAAAAAAAAAATGATTGGGAACTGGACCGACCCTTTACAGAGCTATGTTAACTACGTGAGCGAATCACAGGGTCTCTTACTGCAACTCAGAGGAACTGGCCATCTAACTCAATTGTAGCTTCAAGCGCGGCCCTAAATCAAATGGACTGTTAAAGAATAATTAATTATAACTGATGTCAATTGTCTTTTTACTTTCACACTTAAAAGTCTTTTCAAATATATTTTGCTTATACTTGCAGTTCTGCTAGGAAGTGGCTGTTCTTGTCTCTCCTTGAAATATACCGTATTGGCCCGAATATAAGACGGCCCTGATTATAAGACGACCCCCTCTTTTTCAAGACTCAAGTTTGAAAAAAGACTTTTTGAACACCAAATTAATTTTTATACAGAAAATAATTACAGTACATCTGAAATAAATGATTATAACGATATACTTGAGAGAAAAAGCATGTTATTTTGCCTCATTCTAATCTAAAGTGCAATCACATTCGTAAATGAATGGCTTCTGGTTTTTGAAATGTAAATTACATTATAACTTCTCCTTAACCTGGCCGATCTTCGACCCACTTTTCTCCAGATTGTCACTACGTTTCTCCATTTTCTGTTATCTCTTTGATTATTTTCTTCTCTTTTCCTTCCTACCGCTATTTTTTACTTTTATTCTTCATGCCAGGGGTTCACTTTGGACTGGGGAGTCAAGTTCAGCATTCGCTTCATTGATATCTGGCGCCATCTAGCGTCGTGAATGGGTATAATGTCTAGACCCCGAATATAAGACCACCCCCACTTTTTCAGTCTTATTTCAATGCAAAAAACACAGTCTTATATTCGGGCCAATACGGTACATTTTTTCTCTCGAGCTGACATTCCTTTGGAGCGTCGACTTTCTTCTCTGAGGAGGAAATCGGATTATTTTCTATTGTAAATTTGTTCTCATGATTCGGCTTGTTTATTGGCAATTGCTATACAGAAATCACTTCTAGTATCCGTGTTGGTCTCGGTGCTGTTGCAAAAAATATTCCATGATCAATTTTTATGGACTCAGACGCAAGGGCATGCGTATACAAGCACGCACACAGTGACAGGTGCTTAGGCTAATATGTTCCCTCTTTATGTTTCTTTACATGTCCTATCAAGTCCCATATAAGTAGTGAGTCATGCATTTGCAGTTGGACCAATATGAGAGGTTGCATGCAAATGTGCCCTGGCAAGCCGAATGCATGCAATTGCACTGATGTTCTGATTGAAGGAGGAGAATTTAGTGAGAGATGTTCGACGTCACGAAAGCGAGTGAGTCTTAACTGATTTTACACATGTTGGAGCATCTCCAGAGCTTTGTCGTGTACAGTATTTAGAAGAAGGAAATGTAGAAAAACAAGAAGCAGAGTCAGAGAAGGCCTGTAACTCAACTCCGGTGCTCTTCATATTTCAGAAAAAAATATGCCTTAAATGATTTCCTCATGATACTGAACATCTGCGTTAAAATTGCCCACATCCTCAGTTCAACAGCTGATGCTATTCTACCTCCGAAATGTGTTACTGAGGGCGTTTGGTGGTGGAGGTAAAAGGTGGACCCATTTTAGGGAAGCAGGAAAAGCAAGGTGGGAGTGCAGGATGTATTCAACCAAAATTGTTTATTTGGAAATACAAAAAGGCAAACAAATCTGGAAAAAAAGCAAATACTATCATAACGTGTCCTCCAAGTCATTCACAATAGAAATTGCTCAAACCCATCCTTGATTCTTCTATTTGTGGGACTCTTTTCCCCCGATTTTTCGTCAGTACTGCCTCTCTCACGTCTTTCGAGGTGGTGCACTGAACTTCTGGTTTTGGGTGAAAGGGTCTTTTTTCTTGGTAGGGAGATCATTAAGTGTGCGGTGCACTTAGTTGGTCATTTCCAAGTACGTACAATAGCAACACATTTCGCTTATATTCTCACGTAGATGGTCTCTCACACTCTCAGAAACGATTTAGTTGGTAACAATATTGGCGTGTGTACCCGGCATTAAGTACAGGCCCACAGATAATGAAGCTCTCCAGAGTGCAGTTGTACCTAAGAGAAGCACGGTTTTCATCAAGCATTTCTGATGAAGTATTTATGAAGCTGACTGGCGTAGCCTGCCAAGCCCGAGGCAAGACAGGCACTTAACTGGACTGGAATCAGCAACATACTCTATTTCCAGGTCTTCTCTGGCTTTATATGTACTGTATATGTATATATTTTTGTTTTGTTATTCAATTATTTTTTTGCTGTCAATGTATCTGGTCAAACAAAGAGGAATGAGGATGATGCCATGCTGCAGTCGATTTGAATGATTTAAATGGTTGGACACGTGTCGTACAGCACTCTCCTGCGAATTTTCTGAAGTCAAACTTTCTGAAGACCTTCAGTCATTTGACCAGTGACATTTTATGGGGGGGGGAGTCAGAATGGTACATACAAGGAACTGAAATAACAGTTGGGAACAATTCACTATTATGAAAAAACTATGTGGTAGTTGCATGTATTAGAAGCGTTACCGCTGTGAGATACCAGATTAGAGAGTACAGTGAAACTCCTCTTCAACGAAATCATGTTTGCAGCAAGAAATATTTCACAACAGGGGGTTTTTCATTGTAGCAAATTTGATCTCAGATGTAAACACACACACACACACACACACACACACACACACACAAATGTATGTGTACACGTGCACACAATCGTACGTTTACTCTTTATTTTTATTCCAATAGTGCGTAAGTATGAGCACACACTTATTTGGCACTTCATATAGTCGGTGTAGAAAAAAAAAGGGAAAGAAATTGCGAAATTTACGATCAGCATTCACTTTCACTTACATCAATTTCTTGGATAATCTCTTTTATTTTGCTTCCTCCGTATTTCATGTTGATCACTTTTCCCCTTTCTTCCAGCGTTGGAGCGCTTCTTATCTTAGCTGCTTGACATCCAAAGGTCCGTTTTGTAGCCATTTTAGCAATGCAACGTTCATGCTGCGTCTGAATCTAACAATAACAAATACTTCCTGGACGCGGTGGATTTTCTTTCCACCATCTCACTGTCTCTAACTCGACCTCCCCTCGATCGCCACCCAAGACAGCGTTGCTCATTGTTGGATTAGACTTCGTTGTAGTGAATGTCTTGTCGAGGCTGGAGCAGAGAAAACAATTTCGTATAACGCAACAGGGTTTTTTTTCGTCGTATGGGGGGCAGGAGAATGGGAATGGTGTTAATGCATGAAGATTTTTTTCACATTAGGGGGTATTTTCGCCCATGTAGGTTTCGTTCTAGAGGAGTTTCACTATACTACTGTACACTTAAGGCAACCAAACACAAGACTCACAAACAATAAATAGATGCTCGATATGAATCGTTACACAGGTGAAATTACATGTGTATTCATCCATCCATCCATTTTCCGAACCGCTTCATCCTCACTAGGGTCGCGGGGGGTGCTGGAGCCTATCCCAGCAGTCTTCGGGCAGTAGGCGGGGGACACCCTGAATTGGTTGCCAGCCAATCGCAGGGCACACAGAGACGAACAACCATCCACGCTCACACTCATACCTAGGGACAATTTAGAGTGCTCAATGAGCCTGCCATGCATGTTTTTGGAATGTGGGAGGAAACCGGAGCACCCGGAGAAAACCCACGCAAGCCCGGGGAGAACATGCAAACTCCACACAGGGAGGCCGGAGCTGGGATCGAACCCGATACCTCTGCACTGTGAAGCCGACGTGCTAACCACTGGACTACCAGGCCGCCTTGTGTATTCATTGAGTTAGCTAATAGGGGCATGGGTCAACATAGCCACATATCGCCAGACTTCAAATGGCACTGTCACTGATGCGAGACTTGGATCTGAAGACCTGGCTGCGCCGCACAGCAGAGAAAGAGCGGGCCAGGATGGCAGTACATGCAACTCCATAGTTTAATATAATCGTCACCCAATCAGCTTGGCAATTTAGTCTGACTAGCTTCAGCATGAGTTTTGAGACCAATCACGGTATACTGTACGTCTCCAGCACGGTTGGAAGACGGGGACACTTCAGCACAGCATGTTTGCTCATGCATGAGAACATGAAGGTCAATCAATGCGATTATTCCCCCCTGCCAGTTAATCATGATCATCGCCATTTGAAAGTACGTCTTGAACAGTGGGCTATTTTCAGGGTATATAGCAGTTCTCATTGTTTTAATAAGGAGGATCACATGAATGCATTGCAAAAGTGCCTGTATAACAAAAAAGGAAAATAAAAACAACCCTGCTATTCAGGTTCATCAACGCCTTTGAGATTGCACTTCAATGCACAAAAAAAGCAGTGCGACTCAGGAGTAAATGTGTTTTTCCTGCAATATTTGACCCTTTACAAATAGAGGTCAGATCTCGGATAAGGCAATGCCCCGTTGCGTAACACAGTCATCATCACATCATTTGCAGTATCTGTGTCAGAGGGTGTGTGTGTGTAGGGGAGGTGGTCTGGAGGAGGGAGGGAGACTTTCAAAAGATTTTGAAGTAAAGACGTGCTCAGAAGTCTATTTGAGGGGAGGCCCACATTCTCTCTTTGACGCAAATGAATTTCCTGAGAGACACACAACCTGTTCTCGTTTCCAGGGCTTGCTGAGTTCATCAAGGCTTATTAGCGCTTCCTTTGGGACCGCTGAGAAAATTGGTCTTCATTTCAAATAAATACACAACATTTGGAGAGTTTAACTATGCGAAAGGAAGCCAACAAGGTTTGAATTAATGTAACAATTGTGGGGGTCTACAATGTCCTCTAAAATAATGTGACACATCCCTTCACCAGATATCGCTGGAATGAAATCAAACCTGAACATTCAAGGATCATCAATCACTCCTTTAAAGTACTCGTCATTTCTCACATGCTTTTGTCGAACTCTCTGACAGGAAGATACTTCTGAAATATTCATGATGCAATTCTTAAAAGAATCATAATGAAACCGATAATAAGCTGTCAGACTTGCAGCATGCATCAAAGTAACTTTCACTGTCAAATATACTGTCTGGAAAAGACAACACCGACAATCATTAAAGCGAACACTTTTCCTAATTTCATTTTATTTTTTTTAAATTGAAGTAAAGATTAGTTGCTTGCAGAAAATACTTTCTGACTTCACTCATGTCTCGTGAAATGTCACATCTCATGACTGTTTGAACTGGAAGTGTTTTTGAAGCAAACATATTGATTGAACTCCAAATACAGTGAAACTCCTCTACAATGAAATCATGTTTGCTGCAAGAAATTTTTCACAATAGGGTTTTTTTCACTGTAGCAAATTTGATCTCAGATGTAAACACACACACACACACGCACACAAATGTATGTGTACACGCACACACAAACGTACACGCACACACAAACATACGTATATTCTATTTTTATTCCAATAGTGCATAAGTATGAGCATACACTTATTTGACACTCCATATAGACAGTGTAGAAAGAAAAAAAGGAAAAGAAATTGCGAAATTTACAATCAGCATTCACTTTCACTTACATCAATTTCTTGGATAATGTATTTTATTTTGCTTCCTCCGTCTTTCATTTTGATCACTTTTACCCTCTCTTCCAGCGTCAGAGCTCTTCTTGTCTTAGCTGCTTGACATCCAAAGGTCCGTTTTGTAGCCATTTTAGCAATGCAACATTTTGCTGCGTCTGAAACTAACAATAACAAATACATCCCGGACTACTGCGCATGTGTAAACCAGTGTGGTGGTTGCTGTTGCTGTTTCCGAATGAAGCAGTAGAGGTCACTGTTGGATTAGACTTTGTTGTAGTGAATCTCATCGCGAGGCAAGAGCAGAGAAAAAGATTTGGTATAACGCAACAGGGTTTTTTTTTTCGTTGTATGGGGGGCAGGAGAATGGGAATGGTGTTAATGCATGAATTTTTTCACACTAGTGGGTATTTTCACCCATGTAGGTTCCGTTGTAGAGGAGTTTCACTGTATATGACATTTGGGGTCGATATCTGATGATCGTGTTACGATATTGTACTATGAGAGATTATCTTTAAAAGCACAGTTATAGGAGAAGAATGATTTAAAAAAAAAATAACATTCTGAATGAAAAATGTGCATTCAGCCTCAACCTGCAGTCAAACAGCAAAATGTTCTCGTGGTCAAACTCACTCAATGGAACTTCATGACGGGGGAGGGATCTTGGAAAGAGGGAGGTTTGGGGGAAAGCGATGAAAGATGGGGGAGGAAACGAGTGGGTTGGGAGGTGGTCGGCTGCCAAAGAAACATCACAAGTGTTGATGGCAAAAGGACAACGAGTCGGTCGTAGCGCTCAAACTAAACGCAACGCTCCGAGCTCTCGCGTGGACTCAGGTACGCAGCGCTCAAGTAAGTTTACCTCGATGGTATGTTTTAACCGTTGTCATGTTTTCTATTTGTTGTCACCAGGCGATGCGCTCGTGGCTCCATGCCATAATGCTTCACAGGGAGAGGCAAGGGCCAGAGAGATAAAAGAGCAAAAAAAAAAGAAAAAGTGTGAAATGTCACTGCCACCCCTTGCTACTAAAAGGTAGCAGCAAATACTTTTAACCCGGCCCATATACCCATGCACACTCTCTCATACATATAGTGGCTTCCCTCCTGGCTGTCCAGATGAGGTTTGGTGGCCCTGGACAAGGATTGCCTTGTTCCTTGGTCAATGGTGTATTTTAGCTCCAAAATATGCTCGGTCCGTCCCAGCGCATATTGACACCGCGACTTGCGCCAGAAGACAAATACTTCTTTTTTTAAAAGTTGGCCAGGGCGATCACTGATCATTGCTGTGAAGTGGTCACTTGGAGTCCGCCTTCCATACCAAACATTCATGTCCCCCACACCTCACACCCCCACCTATAGCTGTGCCACGACCAGGTGATGATTTAAAAAAAATAAATTAAAGATAATGATAATAATTATACATTCAATGAACTGATTTCTACAACGATTTGAAGGGTTTCATGCGCACTGTTTTTTTTTCCTATTTATGAATTAAGTACAATGACATTTATCACATGTGGCGGAGCGCAGAATCTGTCTGCCTGCATCTCAATCAAATTCACCAAAATTGCATTACAGCGCCTGCGCCACAACTTAGACTTGACAAACTGTCTCAGCATGGATGAATGGACGGATCAGTGTTGTGCTTCTCGTGCTATTTAACTGTCACCGGCTCTGCGTGTAACTCATTGCGATAGTTACTCTTAATAGACCTCAGAAAGATTTAAAGACTATGGTTGGCTGTAAACACCCCAAAACCCACATGAAACTTGATGTCTCCTCCTCCTCCGCAAATAGAAAACTGTTGTGTGTGCAGCCGACAGTTTCACTGAAAGGTTTGACTCTTCGTATGATCCGTACAATATTTATTGTTATGGAGCATCTCTTAACCCTGGAGAACCCAAGAACCCTTTTCTTCTTTGGAAAATGATGAATTATATATTAAATGACTCCTATATGTTCACTGAACACCAAATTCTCCAGGGTTAAATTAAAGAAAAAAAAGAAGACACAAACTTTGATGTCAAGTTGTTGTGTGTGCAGCCCGAACTTTCACCTACACACACACACACACACACACACACTTCTTCCAATCACAATTCTAACAGCTGCTGCGCGCGTGTGTGTGTGTGTGTGTGTGTGTGTGTGCGTGCAAATTGGCCCGTGTAAATCTCTAACCGAGAGCAGAGCTGTCAGGGGTCTAAAAGCCTTGTTAAGAAACTGATCACCCTTGATTGATTGATGGGAGAAAGTTCCATAGTGACATTTTTGGAGTTTAAAAATCAAAATTGATTTCAATTCGATAATGCTAAAGTATAACAAGTGACACAATGGGGATGTTTATTTCCAATGATGGCAATCATAATATTATGCAGGATAAGTATAAATGCCCTCATCTGACTTCAAAAATTTAGAAGTCTGTTCAGAAAACTGAAAAACTAGTTACTGAACAGTGTTCATCTTTAAAAATAAAATATTTTTTTCTGTCTATTTGTATCCAATTCAGTACCCTTCAATGTGCCTCTGAACACATCTTGGCTTCGCGCATCTCCATCACCCACCAATTTAGTCCCACATTGTTGATTTGTCCCATTCTGTTCTGTGGTTGCCTGATTGTCCTGTAATATCAATTGAAGTCCTGCGGCTCCATGCTGATGGAGGGAAAGTGTGGACCTGAAATGCCCGGCACCGTCAGTGTCAATCAATGAAAGCAGAAAGCTGACAGAGAGAGAAGTGGGTTATGGGAGCTGTGACGCACTCTGCTCTTGCAGCAGTAAGAGTTGGATGACAAGCTGGCGTCAGTTGCCTTACATGGGTACAATAACGTGCGGTAAAAGCACTCCACTTAGCCGCGCGGTCTTGAAGGGAGGAAACGATGTGTGTGAATTTCAAATGAGCTCAGTGTATGCAGGATTTGTTAGCGTGCGATGCATTTTAGTCACTGAAGTAAAGATGACATGTCGGTGTCACAGGAGCTGTAATACAAACAGTTTTTCGCAATTTGCATTTGTGCGTCTTAACTCACATTTTAGAACGTGTGTGTTTGGGATTGGGCCATCTTTCTGGTCCAAAATCAGTCTCCCCTGAGCTCAGAAATGGTCTTCTGAATGAAGGGACGACAAATCCCAAAGACAAACTGTTTTGTAGAAAGTCTTCGCGGAAGAATGTTTTGGTTACAAGTCGGAAATCGACTCCATATTTTCTTTTTTCACCTCAGTCGCAATGCTGCATAGGTCAGTAATATATCTGCACAGTGCCCATACACCCAAGTTAAGCACATCATGCGTCACACACGTGATAGGGAAAATGGGAATGTATTTGACATTACATGCAAAGCGTTAGTCATGCAACTCCTCTGTGAGACACACACACACATACGTACACAAGTACACACACTTGCCAGCGGCAATCCATTCACTGTGGACATAGAAGGGTGGAAAAAAAGATGTTATTCCTCCCTAACAATATGAATTTCTATATGAATTATTGGAAGATGTATTACCTTTCACTCATGGCACTATGCATGGAGTATTGATTTTGCGACTTTTTGAGAAATCTGTGTCAGTCCCTTCATTACATCATGAAGTCATCAAGGACAAAGTCATTCTTTGAACCTTAAGGAAAACTGTCAAATCACGACGCACTGCATTGTAATGTATAGCAGACAATAGTGCCAAATATCCATTTATGCATCCATTCATTGTCTGAACCGCTTTATCCTCACGAGGGTCGCTGGTGTGCTGGAGCCTATCCCAGCTGTCTTCTGGCAGCGGACGGGGGACACCCTGAACTGGTTGCCAGCCAATCGCAGGGCACACATAGACGAACAACCATCCACGCTCACACTCACACCTAGGGACAATTTAGAGTGTTCCATTAACCTGCCAGGCATGTTTTTGGAATGTGGGTGGAAACCGGAGTACCCGGAGAAAACCCATGCTGGCACATGCAATCTCCACACCGCTGGAATTGAACCCTGCCCTTCTGTATTGTGAGGCGGATGTGCGAATCAATCGACCATTGTGCCACAAGCAAATTGTAAAATCATTGCAGCCCGAGGATGAGGGAGTGTTTGGTGGATGGTGTGTTGTATGCACATCAACCCTCAGTGGTGACAGAAAGTCATGAGTTGTTTTCTTCATCAGTAGCTCCTGCTCATCTTTTATTTTTAGGCATGAGGGCAAGTAAAGAGGAGACAGCGAATGGAACGTGCTCTTTTTTTCCCCCATCCCTCATTCGGTAATGCATTGGGAGCACCTGTGCAGGCCTCCGACTGTCTTTTGGATCTATGGGTGGTTCTCAGAAAACATGGTCCAGGTATGTGATATCAAAGTCCAAAAAATTGAACTAGGTAAAAAAGATATATGCTTCGAATCAAATCTTCATTAAAATCTTCCTGCGGTGTGTTATGACTAAATAAAGTTAGTTCACACAGCCCTTTGCTCGCAAGTTTTTTTTGAATGTCGTGGTTTATTGCATTGTTTTATGAGCATTTGGTGCCTGGATACCAAAACACTGAGCACTCAAGTTAAAAAAAATAAACTAAACGAATAAATACATTAATGAATATTTTTACACTTGAACAGCTTCATGATTTGTTTGTTTGTTTGTTTTGTTTATTCAACATAACATATACAGTAATACATTGACAGAAAGTAAGGTAAGTAAAATTGTAAAAGGAAAGAGAAATCAGTCATCATACAACACAATTATTATGTTCAAAGGAGTAGGAAGAAGTAAAAAACTTATCTAGTCTTACCCCAAGTTATGTATTTATATATAAATAGCTCATTTTTATACCAATCAGAAAAGAAAGAAAGAACACTATTGAAATACAAATGTGTTAAGTTGCAACAATTTACCAATCGTACATAGAAAATGATCTCAAGTGGTGCACAAAGGCGGATCACATGGACGCCACAACTTATTTAGCTGTTCACTTAGCAAAATATGAAGTGCCTGCAGCTAAACTCTGCGCCTTTGGAATTCTGCTGATTTTTGTGAACGAATATACAAAAAGAATGTGTGTGTGTGTGTGTGTATGTGTGTGTGTTTGTGTTTTCATCTACATTATAGTGAATCGTAATATGCAGAATTACAAGTGGGGCGAGTTGTTTTACTGTTTATTGTATTTGAAGTAAATTGGATGCATCAGAAATGTATTTTATGGGTGGCAGTGTATAAGACACGTATCATATTGGCCTCAAGCAGTGATGGAGATGCACATCACTACCGACCACATTTGTGTTGAAAAAAAAAGGACTTTTAGCTGGTTGATTTGATTTTGAAACCCATCATAACCGACCCACAAGCCCCAACAAACAATAACGACCCCTTTGAACAGACCTTCAGTGATTGACATGTAACAACCCATGAAGAGAACCGTGTTCTGATAATTTCGTACTCACGACCCGCAGTTTGGTTGTCATGCACCACCTCTAGCACAGGAAACCTTCGACAAGTGCTGCAGGGGCGGGCCTAGTATTATTGTGATCAACTGGGGCGCCGAGCAGCTAGTTTATGGTCCATTGATGAGTCACCTTGATCTTTGTCCCAATGTATCTTAGTAACCGGGTATTTTCAATACCTGGGATCTGTGTGAATTGCAGGTGGTCCCATCGCTGGTGCAGCAGTCTAACACTTGGCAATTGGTAGATGCAGAGCGGGGGTTGGGCGGGTGAGAGGGCAGGGGGGAGGTTCATGAAGCGGCAGAGAGAAGAGGAGCAGATGAGTAAAGAGGGCAAGGAAATGTTGGTGGGCTGCACCGCTGAAATGCCAGTTGCTCTGTGTTGAGGTTCGTGTGCCATTTGAACTGCAGTTAAGGACAGAGATCACTGCAGAGGCTGCTTCAGCGAATTGTATCACAAGAATTCTTGGTTTGTGGCTCAGACCCAACACAAAAGATGCAGAGGAGGCACTCATCGGGTATTATGGGATGTCACCTGGACAATTCACGTCCTGCTAAGCAGGTAGAGTCTTTCTTGAGGTCAAGACTTTCTGGACAATATGTACGTTTACCTGTCCTGCGTTTGTGCATGCGCATGCTGAAAATTAGAAAGCCGTCGAATCAGTAACGGCGAGATGGGACAAGTTGAAGCAACGTCTAAATTAAGCTTGATCCAGCCTAGTTTTTAGGTCAGTTATGAGTGTGCAGCATTTGGTGAATAAGCAAAAGCGTGAAACGGCTGATGAGAGATTTCGTGTCACTGTTATTATTTCATGAGCACCATGTTCCTTTCATAAAATTAGATGTGTTCGTTTTTATCCTATCCTGTCCTAAGGGAATACCATTGCTCAGCATGTCTTTATTGATGCCCACTGAGTTGTAGTCGCAATCTTGAATCCTGAGTCCTGACTTTCCCTCTGGAGATGAGTAGTGATTTTCTTAACCATTTCTTCTTAAAATATCGTATTGAAAAGGAATCGCAAAGAGACCCAGGAAATGTGATCAGCACCCATCTTCTGTTCATTCGAAAATTGATCTATTGTCATCCCCTTCAAATCAATATTTACACTTGCCACAACTTAACCGCCTTGCAACTCTGATCTCTGCAGTCTTGCAGTGGTGTGTAACTCGGCAATCATTCTCTTGGATCTAGAACGTGAACGTGGCCTCTGGCGTGTGTTGTTGATTTTCGCCGCTGAGGCATGCATTTTTAAAGACGGGGGTTCCAAATTGTATGATGATATTCTATGGTAACCAGATATTACATTGCATACACCTGTAGCTATGTTATAACGTAAGAGCTGCAAGCAGCTCACACCCCTGCACCTACATCTGCAAATTAAGCCAATTGAAAATTAAACTGAGCATTTTTGTCTGAACTTTCAATACATTTACATTGTATCTGATCACAGTATACAGGTGTACCTTAAGTTGTGAACAGTGCGAGCATGGCTGTTTTTTCCCCCTAATACACTAATAATGAGTAGAACAGAATGTAGCTATGTTGGTGTAGCTTATATTGTGGTGGAGCTCAGATGGCCTGCTTGAATGAGCTGTTCCCATTTTCACTTGACTGACCACAGGCTGCCTTTGGACTCAGCTCCTCTCCCTCTCTTATCTGTCTCTTTTTTGCTTTGCTCTTTCGCTCTTCTCTCACCATCTGCCTTTATGCCTGATCTGCCTACATATCTCCTTACTGTCCCTGGAGAAGACTGGGGGTTGCGGGTTGGAGTGGGAACACTGAAAAAAGTTGGAAATAGCAGAAATGGGGTGGAGGAACGAGGAGTGTATGAGAACTGACAGAGATTTAACATTCTGGACACAGAGTGAGCAGGAAAGTTTTTTTTTTAATGTGATGAAGTATATAGAACATCGATGTGGTGAGATACAGAATTCATGTATATTGGAACATAATCCATTGGGTGACACGGGTTGTCTGCATTCAGGGTCGTAAGTAACCCGGAGCCCATCCCTACTAATCTAAGCTGAGAGGCGAGGCATAGTCTGACTGGTTGCAGCTGATCGTAGGGCAAATGTATTTCGATAACATCATTTAAAATGTGGCAGCGTATTGTGGGAAGCACATCTGTCTCATGGCTCTGAAGTTTGGATTTTGTAAATATGTGACCTGCAATTGGTTGGTGACTAGATAGATCAATGGATGGAGGTAAGATAGCTACCCAGCTAGCTAGCTATCTACCTAGCACCCAGCTAGCTAGATACTGTAGATAGATTCCTTGACAACAGCACCATGTGTTCATGGTTCAATAAAACAATAATACAGTACACTGTATGTGGCCCTTCAAGTAGTTGTTTCCCAACAAGAACAGCATTCTAACAAGTTGGTATATGTTTGAGGGTCAATTTTCCAGGTGTGCGGGTTCTGAGTCACAGACTATAATTTGTTCGTTCGTTGACTTTCGGCCACGTTGCTGTTGCTATTGTGCAAGCGGGTCTAACGTATTGATTGACACTTCCCTTGCTGTCTCCGTGGACCTTTATTCTAAAATGAATCAATTACCTCTCCTTTGCCCTGCTACACTGCTATGGCATTAATCGCACATTTATTTATGCCACACTAAATCCACCTGTCAATGTTTTACTAACAATCACTTGTTTTGTGAGTCATGCGACAAAAGCTGAACATGTCCAAATACAGTAATAAAATATTAATTTATGAAAGGCTCATACAATTTGGAACAGTCATCCAGAAGATGTGAAACAGGCCTCATCTCCAACAATGTTCAAATCCAGACTAAAAACAGTTTTATTTAGCTCCGCATAGGATAATTGAGCACATTTCGACTTATGTTAACTGAAAGTATCGTATCCTGCATTTAATGAAGTGAATTGATGAATATTTTCATGTTTTATTCTATTTCCTGTAAGGCACTTTGAATTGCCTTGCGTACAAACTATGCTCAGCAAATAAGCTTGCATGTTCTTGCTTTGATACATTAGGATCAGTCAAAATATTGTCCCGTTACAAAAAAAAAAAGCGTCCTCAACTCCAAGGTCGAAAACTCTCATTGGTACCCAGATAAACAGACATACACAAGCTTCCCCCGTCACCACAGAGAGAGTCCATTACTGCCAGGTAATGGGTAAATGTCACAATAGCAGGATGTCATAAAGCTCTGGAGTGCTGGAGTGGTCTAATGGGTTTTGTTCAGGTTGAGGTGACACGTGCACACTCCCACACGCACTTGTGCCGTCACACGCTCTTCCAGGAAACAATCTCCCAACAAGTTGATGATGGCGTTTACTCCTTAGCAAATATGGTTGAAGTGTTCACGTGATTTGCGTTAGGGAGCATGTTATGGGAATCGTCTGCCGCTTTTGATTCAAAAACAGAGTGGTAATTGTTGCTGGCATTACTTTTCATGTCCCCAATTCTCCGGGTTTAATAACAGATGCAGGTAAATATGTGAGTGCGAAGTTGAAAACGTTTTAATGCACTTAAAGCAATAATGCAGCATGGCGTGCGCATAAGAGCTTCCAAATTTAAGCTTTGCGTTAGCTGAGAGTGTGTATACTCTGACCTTGAATTGTCTCCATTAGTGGCCTATTGTTAAACGAGGTTGGAGGCATCTCACGTCGTGCTCGCGTTAGTGTGCAGGAGAACGTCACTGTTTGTTGTTGAGTTGGGGGTCTTGTTCAAAAGCATCAGACAGTGTTTGATGATTGTAAATATCTTAGCAAAGGCTTTGCGATAGCACCGCATTTTCTGAAGAAATACACTGTATGATTTGTGCTGGACAGAGTTTTTCTTTTAAATTGAAACTATCACCGTGACTAACATTTTACAAAAAGATATCTTCGTCAGCTGGGGACTTGGAATGCTCATGCTAGAAACAATGCTGCCAACAAAGTAAGATAATAACCTTCACTGTGTGTTCCTACACAAATGCTTCGGTAATATGAGTTTAGCTGTTCACCTACTTAGCGCAAGGGTAGCAACGAAACAATGTCTCAGAGATTGAAAAATCCAGTCATCTAAATTCCCAGAAATTCATCAGATGGTCGAATGCCTAGTCGGGAAGCAACCAGACGTCTTTTGCTGCCCCCTGTGCACTGCGGGTTGGTAAAGTTAAAAGTCGGTCACAGATGCAAGCAGAGCGGTAAAGAAAGAGGTAGCTGGTAGTCGTCAAGCAAAACTGCCTCGGGGTGAGGCAGATGGGTGAGCCGAGACATAAAAGTGTCACGTGTGCTCGTTTGCTTTGTGTGTTGCCTCAGTGATGGAGAAAAAAAAAAGAAAGAGGAGAAAACATCTGGTCTGGTTTGAATATCTACATTCAGCATCCTTTGGTAGCCATTCAATATTAAGTCTCCTGCCATGCCGCCGGATACAATACAGCTTTATTTATGTTGCGCTTTTACAAGAGTCAGCAAAAAGCTGGTGGCACAGCGTTCAGCTGGTTACCATGTCAGCCCCACAGTACAGCGGTTGTGGGTTCAATTTCGAGCTTATGCCTTGCTGTGTGTAAAGCAGGTTCTCCCCATGCCTGCATGACTTTTCCCCGGGTACTCCCGTTTCCTCCCACGTTCCAAAAACATGCATGGCAGGTTATCACCCTAAATAGGTGTGATTGTGAGCGCGAATGGGTTGTTTGTGTATGCGTGCCTTGCAATTGGCTGGCAACCAGTTCAGGGTGTACCCCGCCTACTGCCCGAAGACGGCTGCGATAGGCTCCAGAACAACCGTGATCCTCGCTCGGATAAGCGGAATAATGGATGGTTGGATCGATGAGTGAATTAAGACCAATCAAACATTTTCTGGAGATGCCACACCGATAATCTATTAACCAGATTTTTTATCTTCCAAAAGGCTTTTACCTGAGCGCAAAAACAACAAATAGCTGCGTTCTTCAGTAAATAAAGGAGAAGTGGCAAGTACAGTCAAACCTCAGTTTTCGTCCATAATCCGTTCCAGAAGGCTGTTCGAAAACCGAAAGTGTTCGAAAACCGAAACCACGCTCTTTTTAAAATAAAAATGTTTACTGAACACGTCTGCTCACAATGGAAAGCAACACGAGGAAGCGTCACTTCCTCGTGTAAGGAAGGCGAGAGGAGTCAAATGGTGCATTCAAGTGCGCTCAGTTTGTTCGAGAACCGAAATTTGTTCGTCATCCGAGGCATAAAAAACTCGACATTTTTGGTCGAAAACCGAATTGGTCGAGAACCGAGACGTTCGAAAAACCGAGGTTTGACTGTAAGTGAATTCACCAAATTCTGAAAAAAGAAATAAAAGCACTTTGAAGGAGCATGTATCAGACTTTCATAACTGCCTAGCCAACCAGAGATTGCACTCAGTGGGCCCTATTCGAGCACACCAATACACTACTGCGTGTGCGCGTTTGAATGCGTGACTTTCAGCTCAATTACACTTCAGAAAAAGTGTATTTCTTTCCATTTTTACAAGAATATTCGAGCACGACTGACTGACTTCTTTTTTTTGTTGTCTTCTCTTCTCAAGTCGTCCGGTACCAGTGTGTTGGTGGACATCGCAGTGATGGGTGAGGCCCATGGATTGATATCAGACTTGCTGGCAGACCCCTCGCTGCCCCCTAACACTTGCAGCTCTCTGAAGGCTGTCAGCAGTCTCCTCAGCACCCAGATTATCCTCCAGCCACTCCATCGGCCCCATGTGCCACCAGTCACACACGCCTGCTCCGACTCAGAGGACGGGACCGATAAAGTAGAAAGACTGGCCATTCCAAAGGTGAGGTTTTTTTCTTTTCTTCCTCTCCATTCTTAATAGAGATTATTATTATTAGCTTTTTCAGCAGGATCCTGAACTCCGAACCATAGAAAGGAACAAACTGCCTGCCGATTTTGGCACATTCCACTGATAACATGCTTTTTGGTCTCGCGACTAGTATGAAAGTACGGGAAAATGGAACGTTGTCATGCACTTTCAAACTGGGGGCTTTATGTCTGTCTCAGCAGCGAACATTGAGAAGCTAATTTTTGTGTCCAGCACAAATCGAGCGCAAAGTGTAGTCTAGCCGTGTGCATGGATGGGGTTATCTTTCTTTAGCTATTTTCGTAGATCCGTGCAGGTAGAAATGGGTATTTGCAGCTGTCTTATTTTCCGACCAATGGCAGCAGATCACCTAAGTCCTTTTAAATTTAGAGCAGGAAAGGGAAGCAGTCTTCACGGTGCAAGGACTAGCTGCAGTCCATGCAGAAAATCGTACCTCCAAAGTACATTTAAAAGGAACTGCATATTATGTCAAATTGTCCACTCTGAAGAGGGCACTTGGAGACCACCTTCAGCCCTCGATCGTGCGTCCATGTGTGACAATCCCTTCCAACCTTAGTTGTGATGCGCTCAGGCAGCAAGCGTGTGTGCACTTGTTTACAAAGAGAGAGTGACACTGCAAGCCGTGGAGACAAACATTAACAGCCCCTTTGGCTTGCGTAGCATGTCTCTTCGACCTCATGCTACCCGTCCACCCTTTTATCATGCAGCATAAACGTTCGCTTCGTTCCCACCGGCTATATGGCACAGAGGCCGAAGACAGCATCGTCACACCAAAAAGGTGCGCCAAACTTAACCTTGAAACCAAAGAAAGTCAAACCTCGGTTTTCGTCCATAATCCGTTCCAGAAGGCTGTTCGAAAACCGAAATTGTTGGAAAACCGAAACCACGCTCTTTTTAAAATAAAAATGTTTACTGAACACGTCTGCGCACAATGGAAAGCAACACGAGGAAGCGTCACTTCCTCGTGTAAGGAAGGCGAGAGGAGTCAAGTGGTGCATTCAAGTGCGCTCAGTTTGTTCGAGAACCGAAATTTGTTCGTCATCCGAGGCATAAAAAACTAGACATTTTTGGTTGAAAACCGAATTGGTCGAGAACCAAGACGTCCGAAAACCGAGATTTGACTGTACAATAAAAACAAACTATCGGCAACTTAGCCCATGAATTTATTTACTCCACCACTTAGTTTAGCTTGCTGTATGTTCAGCTTCACGGGATAGCTATGAAAGGTGGGGAAACCATGTGGATTTTTTTTTTTCAAGAGGCCCCAATCTAATGTCACTTTATATATCGAGCACTGAACACAACCATAACTGGCACACACCCAAAATGCACATAAGGAACTGCACAGGTATCAACATCAGACAACAAGAACATGAAAGTGACAAATAATAAAGGAACACTAATTTAAAACTGCTTTACTGTACATTTTGGGGGATTTTGCGAGGAAGCCACGTGCCCACAGAGAACACTGACATCCTGAGAACATGAAAATTCCACACAACCACCCTTCACCCTAAATTAAAAAAAAAAAAAAGGTTCTTTGTTGTTGTCAACATCCATATGCATAAGTCCACCCCTCTTTGCTGACACAGAATTGAGCCGTAATGGAACTAAACAATGATGCGCATGCCTCTGAAGGGCTTTTTAATGTTTTACAAGGCCAGCGCCTAAAATGTATGCAGGCACTTTAGGCGGCAAGCAAACTAAATAAAGCGTATGATGCAAGGCAAGAATGACCTACCAGGAAAGTAGCTTTCACACTGCATGAGTGCACACAAACATGGAGCTCAATGAAACTGCTGCTTGTCTTTGGCTCGCTGAAAATATATTTGGGATCTCGTTTAGCGACGGGTACATTGACAATTAAGATCACAACTGCTGCTCTGTTGAATGAAACTGCTTTGACTAGAGAGCTTTGTTTGCTTCATTTAGCTACTCCCCATGTCAACAAAGGAATTACAATTGGATATGATTGTTCTGTGCTTTTGCGATTAGTTGGCAACCATTGCAAAATGTACACCAAGACTACTGCTCACCCACAACCTGAATGCTAGAAAATGGTAGAAAAAGCAGGATAGAAAATGGAATAAATGGATGGATGTTTGAGGCCTTTACAATAATGACGGGGTGGCCCGGTGAGCCAGTGGTTAGAATGCCGACCTCAATTCCAGCTCCGGCCTCCCTGTGTGGAGTTTGCATATTCTCCCTGGGCCTGCGTGGGTTTTCTCCGGGTACTCCTGTTTTCACCCACATTCCAAAAACATGCATGGTAGGCTGATTGAACAGTCCAAATTGTCCCGAGGTGTGAGTGTGAGCGCGGATGGTCGTTCGTCTCTGTGTGCCCTGCGATTGGCTGGCAACTGGTTCAGGGTGTCCTACGCCTACTGCCCAAAGACAGCTAGGATAGGCTCCAGCACCCACCGCGACCCTTGTGATGATAAAGCGGATTTCGGTATTTTCGATTTTAGCAAGGACCATGGAAGTTGACACACATTATTTTCTTTCACAGGCCACAAAAAACGATGTGAGTTTGACAGCCGTGCTCTAACACAACTATATCGTGATGTGAGATAAAGTAAAAGTCTTCACACCTTTATAAGACACCTGACAGGGACATGCAGGAGAGGACACAGGAAGGTGTTTGCAAAGTGATGCGGTTACCTGTTGGTGCTTTATCAGTATATTTGCAATTTATAAGTGTTTTAATGTGAATGTCTATCGGCAAGAAGTTTAAGAGCTTAGTGTTTGCCTCATCGGTTTTCAGTTGTGTTTTCTGCATTGGCAGCGTATTAGGCGAAGCCTTCCCCCTGGGTTGTTGCGGAGAATCTCATCCACGTGGACCACAACCACATCTGCCACTGGGCTACCTGCCATAGAGCCCGGACCTGTACGAAGAAACCGCTCAGCTAGCATCAAATACACCACAGAAAGGTAATGGCAATATCACATGTAATTCGAGGCTAAGATGATTGCTTTATCTTCCTTTTTTTCCCTCATTAATGCAGTGAATCATGGAGAAACTCAGTCATGACTACCATCTCAAAAAGCCGCTCCATGTCTGCCTCGTGTGCCGCATCCATCACATTGAACCACTTCTACAGCAAACCACCGGGAAAATCAGGTGGGCGAAAAAGGTCCCGCTATAAGGATATGTTGGAGAAATTTTGCAATGACTGGGATTGGCTGGCAACCAGTTCAGGGTGTACTCTGCCTACTGCCTGAAGACAGCCGGGATAAGCTCCAGCGTGCCAGCGACCCTCCTGAGGATAAGTGGATTAGATAATGGATGGAATTTGCAATGAGATTGTTGAATACAACATCTGTTTGTTCTAACGATTGTCAGGACATACGTACTGTGACACACCTCTCAGTGAAGTAATTAAAACACAGTTAGCATACTATAGATCAGTGGTTCTTAACCTTCTTAGAGGCACTGAACCCAACCAGTTAATATGCACATTCACTGAACCTTTCATTAGTGAACCCCATCGAACCCCTGAGACCGCTTCATCGAACCCCTGGGGTTCGATCGAACCCAGGTTAAGAACCACTGCTATAGATAGTTGGGATTGGACATTTCTGTGTTTCCAACTTTGTGTGAACAGTTTGGGAGGTCCTCCTTTTCCACTGCCTTGATGCAGAAGAATTAAAAAGCCCTGACTTTAAGCCCATCAAATAGCTTCGGGATGAACGAGAATCGAGCAAACAAACCCGAACCTCTCATCTAACATCAGTGACATTTGACCACACCCGTACACTCCCAACATACTGTAGAAAGGCTTCTGTTACTGTGTGACTACCTTGTGGGGACCTACTGTACTTGTCTATGTAGTGTCAGCCCACATGTGTTTAATGTAGCGTCATATCATTAATTGCTCCACAAAGATTGTCATTCTCTCCTTCAGGTTTCATCAACTCCAACATATCACCTTTGAGCTCCCCATGTCCGTCACCACCTGTTCAGGGTACCCCTGTCTCCAGCCCAACTATCAAGACATGTTTAGTTCAGCTTCCTGAGATTTCCGTGCCGCTGATCGAGCAGACCCCGGCTGGCTGTGTGGTCTCCAAGAGTCATCACCGAGCCTTAACACACAGCCAGAGCGCCCCAAGCTCCACCACCCCTCAGTGGCGACCGCCATCACTCTGTAGCAGGTAACTATAGCTTTACACACCAATAAGAGCAGAATTTGTCACATGTATTGTCTGCCAAAAGTCGATGCCAGTTAGTTTAGCAGCTAAAGTTTACAATAGTGTACTGCACACTTTATGTCTAACTCAAAACTAAAAGTCTAAGTGAAAGACATGGTCAACAAATGATGAAACGTATTTTTTCACGGAACAAGGTTTGCAAAAGATGAAATGTCCATGTCCATGCAGGACTTCAAAATGATCTTTTGTCCGGCGTTTTAAAGTTAGAATTCATTCATGTGGGATTGCAATATTGACATACATGCTACAAATCTGCAACAAAAGAAGAACAGATACAGTATATGTTAGTAAATCTACTGTAACGGTCTGTGAGGAAATGAGTCACTTGATTTACCAGCATGAAGAGGACAGGAAATGAGTCAGTAATCAGAGAATGATCAGGATGAAATAATGCGCATTCTCTGCTCTCGTTTTATCAGCTGCGGCAGGCCATTCAACAATCGACTGAACCACGGGGTAGAGTCTATGGTCAAGGTAGACCGAATACCTTGTCCAGGTAAACCAAACAAGAGACTTTATGCTTGCTTACATTTCAGATACTTTTGGCTGTCCTGCACAAATCTCACACAGATGATGATCACGTGTATATCACGTATACAATCATACCTCGGTTTTCGGCCATAATCCGTTCCAGAAGGCTGTTCGAAAACCGATTTGTTCGAAAACCGAAACCACGCTCTTTTAAAAAAAAATAAATCTTTATTGAACACGTCTGTTCACAATGGAACACTCCACGAGGAAGCGTCATTTCCTCATGCATGGAAGGCGAGAGGAGTCAAGTGACGCATTCAAGTGCGCTCAGTTTGTTCGAGAATTGAAATTCGGTCATCATCCGAGGCATAAAAAACTCAACATTTTTGGTCGAAAACCGAATTGGACGAGAACCGAGACGTTCGAAAACCGAGGTTTGACTGTATACATATAAACCTATATGTTGGATCACTGGGACACACAAACCTTTCCATCATGATAAAGGAGGGGAAGCCTCAAGCAGATTTGACCATGATTCATTTATGTTTATTTCTCCTCTTAAATAGTTTGTGAGGCGACTAATGATATCACTGAACAGTTTCATTGTACCAGTGCTGACTGCATGTTCTGTGTTCCTGCCAGAGGAGCGTGCGGTTACCTCATCGGACTACGACAGCACGTATGACAGCACTTATGAGACCAACCACAGTGACAGCAGCGACTTTCTACAGAATGAGGAAGAAGCTGAAGCGGGCAAGAAGCCGTCTGAGGGAAGAGAAGGCTGCCGGGAGTATCCGTCGGAGAGCATCGTTCTTCATCCCCTCCTGCCATCCCCTGAGGTTGGCAAACATGTTTCATTTAATTTGATGATTTGATTTAGTTTGGAGTAGCACAGAGGTCTGCTGGTTAACATGTCTGCTAGACCGTTCTGAGGTTCAGGGTTCAAATCTCAGCTCTGGCATTTTTTTGTGTGGAATTTCCATGTTTTCCCTGTTATTGTGTGTCTCCAGTAACTCGAGCTTTCTCCCACATTACACAAGCGGGCATATTAGGTTCATCAAAGACTCTAAATTGCCCATAGGTGCAAATATACAGAAAATGTGGATGACGGTTTATATGTGGCCTGTGATTGGCTGTCGACCAGTCCAGTGCTTTCACCCAAAATCAGGCATGGGGATAGGAATCGGATTCAGGTCTTGCACTCCTCCACCTCAAATGAGGACCAGCAGGTTTGATGGATTTAATTAATTTTACATTTTGTTACTTCTATTGAATTTACATTTCAAATTCACTTCGAGAGACATTTTTGCTACAGTGTATGCTGCAATATTTGAATATTTCCTGGCAGCATCAGCAACAATCCCACATCAAACAAGGAAAAATGTAATGACTGTAATTGCATCCCACCATTTTTTTTTTAGTTTGTCCTCCACACACAGAACAAGCTAATCCTGGCCCCTGAGCCGCTGGTGATGCCTGGGTTGGAACCTCTCATGAGTCAGCTCGACAAATGGAATTTCCCAATTTTCAGTCTTGTGGAGCGGACACACGGAAAAACAGGTTGCATTCTTAGCCAGGTAAGGACTCATTTATCTTTCTAAAATGATTGGGGCATTTATTTTACGACAACATTGATGGAGAAAAATACTGTATATAATGCGTGTATTGGTGGAAACACATACATAACAAAATTTGACCCAGATTACTTGGTTTAGTTTTTTTTTTTTTTCGGGCAATGTCCTAGGTATCCTACAGGCTCTTCGAAGATGCGGGTCTGTTTGAGACCTTCAAGATTCCCGTAGCAGAGTTCATGAACTACTTTCACGCTTTGGAGAACGGATATAGAGATATCCCATGTGAGTATATATTCCTGGCGTATTATTGCCAACATTGTTTTAATTGCCTTCTATGTGAAAAAAAACAACCTCTTCAAGAGTAGTTGGGAACCTGCAAAAAGGATACATTACATTTGATATGAATAAATAGCATCAACGTGTTTCATTTGGATGAAACACGTGCATTAAAAATCTTCCTTAGGTACAAATAAACAACTTAAAAATTGTTTCTTTCCGTACACTTTTTGAGTTGTCATTTATTTTCCCCCAAAAAATCAACATTAATGAAAATCTAGGAAATACAAACAGATGTGAGGCCTCAGAATAGTTGAGACTGCGGTTTGTACAGCTTTTCGATCATGCATTGACTGCCCTCTGCTGCTCATGATAGATCACAACAGGATCCATGCCACTGACGTGCTGCATGCGGTTTGGTACCTCACCACTCAACCCGTGCCTAGACTGCCCACGCTCCCGACTGAGAATGGCATACACACCGGTGAGAAGCATTTCTTGCTCATGTCTCATCACCATCCGCTATTCCACACATTCCCTTTTTTAAGTTTTTTTTTTCCCCTCCTACCTGTAGACCCAGCAAATGGCATAACCCCTGGTGCTACGGCCTTTCTGTCAACCAAGATACACTCTTTGCTGGAGGAAGGCTATGGCTCCTTGTCTTGCCTAATTCCGGGCCTGGAGCTGATGGCCTTGTACGTAGCTGCTGCCATGCACGATTATGACCATCCGGGAAGAACCAACGCCTTTCTAGTAGCAACCAGTGCACCCCAGGTAAATGATTAGGGGACTCTGAAATATCATTTCCTTTGATTTTCTTTTGCTAGTCAAATAAAAGTGAGTGGAAATGATTTTTTTTCCCACCGTAGGCGCTTCTGTACAACGATCGTTCTGTCTTGGAAAACCATCACGCTGCTTCAGCGTGGAACCTCTTCATGTCACGTCCGGAGTACAACTTCCTGGTTAACCTTGAACATGTTGAGTTCAAACGCTTCCGATTCCTTGTCATTGAAGCCATCTTGGCCACTGACCTAAAAAAACACTTTGACTTCCTTGCAGAGTTCAATGCCAAGGTAAAACAAGACATTTTGGACAATTCTATACTTAGATCTGGAGGGGAACGGTTTGGGAAGGGTCCTTTTTTTTGTTTTGATTGAATATGCCCCAGTGTGCGAGGAATAATCTGCAGAGACTTCCTTTGACATGTTTATTGTGGAACAACTTGTTGCAAACCTGACTCCTACCCCATATTTCCTTCTATTTTTAAACGATACTTTGTTATTTGTCTGTGTAATGTTTCTCTGATCGAGATCCTCCCTAATAAATTGTTCAAAGAGACATTCTTCATATATCATACCAGATACTGTCTGTTCTTCATGCCCGTGTACCAAGGTGGGTGACGAAGGAATGTCTGGGATCGACTGGACAAACGAAAATGACCGATTGCTGGTTTGCCAGATGTGCATCAAGCTCGCTGATGTCAACGGACCGCTGAAGTGTAAGGAGCTGCACTTGCAATGGACTGAAGGGATCGTCAATGAATTCTACGAACAAGTATGGTTCTAAACCTCTGCAATGCTTGGCTTCTGTTTGATTATTTACTGATTGATCAGATCTATCAAATTCTTCACAATACAAGGGGTTCATTTTGTGATAAGGCAGCACGCGTCGACTTGCGGCACATACACATTCCAGTAGTAGGAACCTCTGTGGTAAACCGGGGCCCCATGTTTCAGTCAGAAAAATATAATACATTTTGATTAAATTAGTTTGGCAGTAATCAACACAGCACTGACACTACATTATATTATTTATTTATTATTCGTATTCAGTGGCTTGCAGTTCAAATAAGACCAACATAAAAAAAAGACACCTTTTTATTTACTTTTTATTGTACTGTAGTTGTTTTAAAGTGGGTGAATTCAATAAAAAATGACCAGGGGATCAGAAAATGATTTTCTTTTTTTTTCTTTTCTTTTTTTTTACAAATGACATCATTGAAGTTGAGAAATCAAATTGGCAAACCTCAATTGTCGCTAGCTTTGTCAGCAGTCAATTCATGTATCTCTGTTGGTAGGGTGAGTACAATATGTCACTCGTTAGCATTGACTTTCTGTTGCGGGCAATTCGTATGTATGGCGCTCGTTGTAGGTTGATGAATTACTCAATGTCGTTCTTACACCACAAATGCAAAATAAGTGTTCAGTTTTCAGTACCATTCGGAGTACTGTTGGTATCATCTACACTTGCAAAAAAAAGAAACCGGTGGGTTTATACTGCCAAAATAACAGCGGGCACACCTCGCAGCAGTGCCTTTCACTGCTCAGCTGGAGCCTATCCCAGCTCACATGGGGCTAAAGATGGGCTCTTCCCTGGTCGGGACAGCTGTCAGGTGCAGGGCTCAAACCGCCATTACAGTAGCCGTGCAATTTAGAGTCAGCCAGAAAATCCATGCAAGCGCGAAAGAACACGCAGATTCCAGAGCCGAGATTCAAACCCAGAACCTCTTGACTGTGAGAGAGAATATTTTTAAAGTAACAGTAAACCACCTGTTTCCACATTAGGTCCGCATTTGCGCGAACCTAGAATAATACAAGTTGGCACCTTTCTAGGGGGATGAAGAAGCAAGCCTGGGCCTTCCCATCAGCCCTTTCATGGACCGCTCAGCGCCACAGCTCGCTAAACTCCAAGAGTCGTTCATCACTCATATAGTGGGCCCCCTCTGCTCCTCGTACGATTCGGCCGCTCTGATGCCCGGTGACTGGGTCGACCTGTCGGAGGGGGAGGTGGAACAAGAAGAATCAAATGAGAGTCAAGATTTGGAGGAGGAACAGGGAGATTGGGGTGAGGAACATATATCTCCTGGCGCTGACTTCCCCCGTATGTAAAGCTCTCGTTTATTCATGTTCCTCTCCAATGTGCTTGTTGTGAGTTCCAATTATTACTTCTGTTGCGAGTTTTCGATCACTGTCTTGGCATTCAATTATTGGCAGGTGGATTGTGTTATAGCATTTAATTGACTGAGCTATTTGGATTGTACAGGAAATTTAATTAACCAGGTCACAATCGAGCTAATAAATTCATTTTAATCTGAGTAACATTCATTTTCTTTTCCACAAGATCGCGGATGAACTGGAGCCTGCAGCAGAGATTTGCGGGCAAGGGTTTGGTCGCCAGCCAATCATAAGGCACATATTACGGAGCCTCAGACTTGACATTTGAAAAAAAACAAAAACAAACAAACCCCATTGTTTACACGTTGTAACTAATATGTACGCACAGGGAACTACTTTATTGACACGGATTACTCCTTCATGCAAATGAACAACTTTGCGCGCATTAAGTAGTTAGAGTGTGTGTACAAAGTAGCCATGGCTCCTTGCAGGTCACTTGAATTAAAAAAAAAATCAAACTTCTTTCAAAGTTGAAAAGTCAAAGGAAAGTTATACAGTGAAACTCCTCTACAACGAAATCGTGTTTGCAGCAAGACATTTTTCACAACAGGGGGTTTTTCACTGTAGCAAATTTGATCTCGGATGTAAACACACACACACACACACACACACACATTAATGCATGACGATTTTTTTCACACTAGGGGGTATTTTCGCCCATGTAGGTTTTGTTGGAGAGGATTTCACTGTATAATGGACAGGGGCAGCGTGATCAAATTTTATTTTAAGCTCGGGATGAGTTATAAGGACATCATGAAAAGCTTGGCATTGTAAGGAATCGTTATCACCGAGAGACATTTGAAAAGGCTGTTGAAGAGCCAGCTCACTTTACCGGCGGAGGTACGATGCCGGGATCGAGTTGATCATTCAGCAACTGCAACGTGAAGATCATGTAAATTGGAATAATCTGTTCATATGGAAAAAAATATATTAACTATACTGGCAAGTGTAAAAATAGGAGCTTTATTCATTCATCAAAGATGTTGTGTGATACAACACACAATCTTGACTCTTGGGTCTCTGTATGACACTGAACGCGACGCTTGAGTCGCTTTATGGCATTGATGGCAGACATTGGCTTTAAGATAAGATAAGATAAGACCTTTATTAGTCCCACAATGGGGACATTTGCAGTTAAGCATGTGGAAATATTTTACCAAACATGAGACTGGTAGCACAGTCACTTGCACAATATGCAAGAGAGCCCTCGAATACAATAGGAGCACAAGGGTCGTAGAAAGAGGGAAAGAGATAATTTTTCTTTTTGCGGGGGTGGTATTTCCCTGTAGCCTGGCTACGAAGTCCCGTCTTACAATATGCTATGACACACGACTGGCTAGCTCGAGAAGGACATGCAAAGGGTTCCCACTACCGATGCATCCATGCTCTGTAATGTTACAAACGTCAAGTGCATTTTTATATTTCCCTTCGTGGGAATAATTGGGGTGTGTTGATAGATAAAAAAGGAAAGCTCGTTGGAATGTCAGTTTCTGAACCTTGTGTCATGTCCCTTGTGTCTTCCAGAGAGGCATAAGACAAAGACGGGAAGCAGGAGGAAAGTGTTCTGCCAGATCACACAGCACCTTCTGGAGAACCACGAAATGTGGAAGCGAGTCATTGCTGCAGAGGTCCAGGAGGACACCTTGAAAGAAGACCCAAACTGTCTTAGTTGCTCCACTGAGCCAATTACAGCCATTGATGAGGAAGAGGAGGAACAAGCAAGCAAAGAGGAGGAAGATTTGACCGAATGTTTCGATAAAAACAAAGAGGTGCCAACTATAGATGACGGAAACGAGCTCTTGCAATCGCAGACGTCAGGCGGGGAAGAAGAGGAATCCCAGTGATAATCGGAACAAGTGCGTACTCCCAAACCAGGAATTTGTTTTACCGTTGTTTGTTTGCTCTCCTAACTCTTAATATGGTAGCCAGCACATCACTTTGACACAACACTGTAGAAGATGTTTTGGGTAATTTGTGCCTAACAAAAACAGGGTTTACGACCAGAGATTTTTGGAGGAGCAATAGAAGTGACCTCGGTGAAGACAAAGAAGAAGAAGAAAAAAAACTTTATTTCATCCGTGGTATCCGGTCTTTACGTAGCTTGCCCTTTCTTTTACATCCGCACAACCACACAGTTGACTGAATCCCTCCATTGGTGAGAAGTACGAGGTGTGTCTGAAATGTTCAAGGGCTTGCGTTAAACATACCGTATTGGCCCGAATATAAGACGGTGTTTTTTGCATTAAAATAAGACTGGTCTAGACGTTATTCCAATTCAGGACGCTAGATGGCGCCAGATATCATTGAAGCGAATGCTGAACTTGACTCCCCAGGCCAAAGTGAACCCCTGTCGCGAAGAATAAAAATAAAAATAGCGGTAGCACGAAGAAGAAAAATAAAAAAATAGTGGTAAGAAAGAAAAGAGAAGAAAATAATAGAAGAGATAACAGAAAATGGAGAAACGACAATTTGGAAAAAAGTGGGTCGAAGATCGGCAGCTGAGTAGAAGTTATGATGTAATTTACATTTCAAAAACCAGAAGCCATTCATTTACGAATGTGATTGCACTTTAGATTTGAATGAGGCAAAATAACATGCTTTTTCTCTCAAATATATTGTTATAATCATTTGTTTCAGATGTCTTGTAATTATTTTCTGTATAAAAATTAATTTGCTGTTCAAAAAGTCTTTTTTCAAACTTGAGTCTCGAAAAAGAGGGGGTCGTCTTATAATCAGGGCCGTCTTATATTCGGGCTAATACGGTAATTCATTATGCTGAACATATTTAAAACTCAAAGGAAAGTTTTTTTCTTCATCTACAAAGACATTCCGCAGCTTTTGCTTCATTCAATGGGCGAGAAGATGCGACGTGAGAGTCGAGGCAGGTCAACTGCCACTTTGGCATGGCATTGCGTCTGTCTCTTCACAATGCGCTGAGCATTTGACAGTTCCTCCCTAAGGATAAACCTTCCTACTCACCAGAGGTCATCGAGACTAGTTTTGAAGACGTGAGCAAGATCAAGACTGCCGCGATTATGCCGACGCAAAGGATCCCGTAAGAATCCTTCCAGGTGTGCGTGAAGGCATGGTAGGGAAGGCCGCCAAGACTTGTAGTTTGTCGTCCTGATTTGGACTATTTCTTTTGTGACACAAGTCCTTGAAATATTCGGACACACCTGGTACATTGTCACATTCCTTTGCCAATTACTCTCGTTGCTCGTAGCCTCCCATCCGAGCAGTGGCGTGCAAAGCGCAGCGGATGTCCGTGACGAGCGCATGAAAATTGGTATTTGGATTATTAGTATTGACTGGCCAAAATTATTTTACTGCCCACTCACCATCACGTCGACCAGGAGGGTGAGTGGGATATGCCTGTCAGGTGGATATCCAGGCCCACGCCCACTCAGCCCCACCCCCCGACTCTCACGAACCCATTGACCACCACTACATCTGAGTCTGAGGAGACTTCCTCTCATTGACAATGAGATAAAAGCCTAGGAAAAAGCTGTTTCCACTGAGGCTTGGCAATGTGGGGAAAACGTACGGGGGGGCGGGGGGGGGCACATCACACCTGCATACTTAGACTGAAGTTTTATATGCGCATATGGTCCAACAGGACAAACATGTTTTATACAGTGGACAAAATAGGAGGCTGAACAAAGAGCCCTATAAAAGCTTTACTTCCCATCAAAGAAAAAAACAACAACTTACAAAACAATGTTTTACTTGGTGTCCAACAATAGCGTGTTTTGGTGTATGATTCCTCCCACAGCACACTAAACACGTTGATAGGTCATGCGTCTCAGGTAGGCAGGGAAATAAAACCAAGATGACCGTATTACTTTCCAAGGCAACTCATTCACTTGAAATGATTATTTCGATTATTATTGATTGAACGTATGACCATGTACATACACGTGATTCCCTCTCCAACAAAACTCATCACGGAACATTGATTTGCAAAACTCTCGTTCTTTTTCCGGTTCCTGTAGACAACAGGTTATTGTATGATTTGCTTTTTAATGTTTTCTGCTCAAATTTTAGCATGTGGATGAAAAACATTTATGTTTGGCGCCATATATTGAACAGTATAGACCAGGGGTGGGCAATCACAGTCCTGGAGGGCCGCTGTCCTGCATGTTTTCCAAGTCTCCCTGTTGCAACACACCTGATTTGAATGATCAGATTATCAGTAAGCTCTGACGAGGCCTGATATTGAACCTGTTCATTGGAATCAGGTGTGTTGCAACAGGGAGACTTGGAAAACATGCAGGACAGCGGCCCTCCAGGAGTGGGATTGCCCACCCCTGGTATAGACGGACAAAATTGCTGGTACTTTTCCGTTAAAAGAAACACCCACAATGGTCACTGAAATGCAAGCGACATAAACAAGCGACACATCGGAAAGATGTCCTTTGGATAAATGAGACAAAACAGAAGGTTTTTGGCAAGTCACATCAGCTCCATGTTTAACAAGTGAAAAAAAAAATACAATAACAATTTTAATCGGTATCTGCTTTACTACATCTGGTACAGGGTGTCTTGAATCTGTGCAGGGTACAATAAAAATGTTAAGACTATCAAGGCAATCCTGAAGTGAAATTTGCGCTGCTCAATGTCGAAAAGGTCATAGGTCAGGGTTCCTCGACTTGGCTAATGACCCCAAATATATGTTTAAAAGGACTTAGGAACAGCTGAGAACAAAACATTGGATTAGTCCGAAGCGCCTAAATCCAGTCTTGTATTATAATCGGATCCAAATACTTCATGACTGGACTTAAGTTGATTATTGACGTATCTGTATTTTACTTTATTTGTAAATGTCTCTCAAGTTTCACTCCACAATTTCAGATAAGACTTTTACTCAAGTAATACTGTACTCTCCAAGCGACTTCTAACATAGTGACTGTATATTCTGTTAGGATTTTTTACTCAAGTATCACCTTTAGATACAGTCAAACCTCGGTTTTCGAACGTCTCGGTTCTCGTCCAATTCGGTTTTCGACCAAAAATTTCGAGTTTTTTATGCCTCGAATGACGAACAAATTTCGGTTCTCGAACAAACTGAGCGCACTTGAACCGAGGTTTGACTGGACAAACCTCGGTTTTCGTCCATAATCCGTTCCAGAAGGCTGTTCGACAACCGAAATTGTTTGAAAACCGAAACCACGCTCTTTTTAAAATAAAAATGTTTACTGAACACGTCTGCTCACAATGGAAAGCAACACGAGGAAGCGTTACTTCCTCGTTTAAGGAAGGCGGGAGGAGTCAAATGGTGCATTCTCAAGTGCGCTCAGTTTGTTCAAGAACCGAAATTTGTTCGTCATCTGAGGCATAAAAAACTTGAAATTTTTGGTCGAAAACCGAATTGGACGAGAACTGAGGCGTTCGAAAACCGAGGTTTGACTGTACTTTAAAACGGGACTGTGTAAATCACATCTGACCTCTCTGAAAGGAATCGGAAACATGCAGTCTGGAGAAGATACTGTTCGAACCTGAGACAAAGTGGTTGTCACTTTCACAAAGATTTGCGCCGGTCCGACAATACTCAGGGTCAACAAACCATTCTGTCAAACTTGAGTCAACCGGATTTAATGATCCCTACCTGAAAATACGGGGTCCACGTCTTTGATGATGCTTATCATCGGGAAGTCGATCTATTGACACTTGTCGGACAATTAAACGACGTTAAAGAAAATACGCGAGGCGCGTCTTGTGTCGTAACTATAAACTTTGTGAAGGTTTTTAGGACGGCGTTTGACCCTTGCAACAAATCGTTTGTATTCCATGATTTCGTGTGGCAATCATTCCATGACATCCACACAAAGATAGCATTCGATTATTGTGTGAAACACCCTCCGTGATTTTCCTCACAAACTTGTCGAGGGGCGCATGCGGCAAAGAGGATCCCAATCGATTTCCAGAAATGAAATGAGTTCACCGTCATTGTTTACCCACTGTGGAACCATGGGAGGAATTACTTTGCACCACAATTCAAACAGCTTAATTGCAACCTCTTAAAGGTCAACAAGTACAAGGCTTGGGCTCTGTAATCACACTATTGAGCTTAGAAAACGCAATGCGCCGAGGCGCTCTCACTCTTCCCATAAACAGTGATTCCCTTTGCATTTTTTATTCTTTTCATCACTAAGATATGTCTGCAATTATCTGATGCCAAACCATAGCAACTATCCCGAAAAGACCGACAGCGGAGAGTTGACATTGCAACCATGAAAGCACACCGCATCCACCAACTTAACTCATTCACTCCCAAAGACGTTTTTAAACGTCTTTTCAGACTTGGTTCAGGATTGGCTGGTACTGAATGAGTTAATCATGACTTCAAGCACGTGTGAGCGAAATGCTCTCTCGGACACATTTTCAGACGAAAAGGTCATTGAAGATTGCTTTTGAAACGATACGCTTTGCAAAATAATATTGTCAGCCAATAGAATTGTCTGACTACGAAAAAAAGAAAAAAAAATTCCATTGAACGGGCATGTTTGTAGAAACTGAACTGCTCTCCTGTGACCCAATTACTTAACTCAATTAGAGTTTTTCCAATGTTA
Organism: Hippocampus abdominalis; assembly: GCA_018466805.1. NCBI lineage: Eukaryota > Metazoa > Chordata > Actinopteri > Syngnathiformes > Syngnathidae > Hippocampus > Hippocampus abdominalis. The sequence continues at coordinate 5,662,261 of CM031703.1, forward strand.
ATACCCCTCTAATTCATGAGCTGGACCCATTGCACAGTTCTTAACATGCCCCTCGTGCGGAAGAGAGCTAAGCCGTGCAACCCATTGCTCCTGACTGCCAAGGCTTGACAAAAGATTTTTTTTTTTAATTAGCCTTTGATTTAAACAAAATATCTGTCCAAAGAAAGGGCTCATTGTCCCTTTGTATGTTTCAAAGGAAACCAATGCGTTTTATGTCACAGATCTTGACTCAAACAAAAAAAAAAAACAAGGAATGCAACTTGGCAAGAGGAAAAACGCCACGTGATACTGTATGTTCCGGGTGTTCAGATCCTGTGCCGACACTATTGGGCATCGTCGTATCACGAGCAGATGCAGCAACAGGCATCTATAGCAGACAACTTGCCACCGACATCTGATTTGTTTCATCGAAACATATAAACCCATTTTTTTTTCTTGCCGTGCTTTCCAAATGTACTGACTAAATCGGGGGTCGGCAACACGCGGTTCCAGAGCTGCATGCGGCTCTTTAGCGACATCTAGCGGCTCCCTGTAGCTTTATAAAAAAATGTTTGAAAATGGAAAAAGATTCTAATGTAGCTCAAATAGATATAGATACATTTTGCAGTTCTGAAAAAGGAGAGCTGTGGTGTTGGTTTTTTAAAACTTTATTTATGCTTTTAAAAGTCTCGACAAAAACAGACACGTCTTCGTCCAACTCCGTGCCTTCTGTCTTCTCGTTCCGACTCGAGGGGCGTTCAAAGACAGCCTCTGAAAAACGGAAATTAATGATCACTTCAATGACACTAAGAAAAGCGAAAATAATGCACCAAAACAAAAAAATCAACCGAGGAAATTACAAAATAAATTCTATGGGGGCGTTTATGAACACACAAGAAATGAATAACAAACAATTCTGAGACAGTCCAGTCTCCTACATACATACAGCATGTGTTTCCTTCATTGTAAGTTTTATAGAAGGTTTTTATTTTTTTGCGGCTGCGGACATATTTGTTTTTTTTGTCCTATATGGCTCTTTCAACATTTTGGGTTGCCGACCCCTGGACTAAATAGACTGCTGTGCAAGTGTGCTGCCTCCCGTGTGGATTACGTGCGGGAATATGAGCTTCAAGCTCTGTGCACTGTATATATCCTTCTCACTGTGCAGTATATTCATGCCTCACTTTGCCATCTAATGTGCATCTGATCTTCACGGCACTGCGTGCGTCACTTGTGTTTCCCCCAAAGCGCCCCCCGTTCCTTGTGGGCTCAAGTTGATCTGATCTGCCTCACAAACTGTGCGCTCCAGCACAGATACTGAAAAGAGACTTTTTTTTGTTTTGTTCTCCTCAAGCTGTGATACTCTTTGCTGTTGTGGACGAAAAATGTTCTCGCATGTTTCTCACGATGTTGCTGTGATGCTTGGAAGGAAGAATGAGCCAGCTCATCAACTTTGCCTCATTCGGGTTTTTTAACTGAAGTAGCATCACGTGAATGCTCACATTTACAAGCAAAACAAAGTTCTCACCCAAGAATGAAGTTATGACTAAAATCAAATTGAGATTTTTATAACAAGTTTATGCCAAATGTCCACATTTCGCAGGTGGCGAAGACCAGCAGCTGCTGTTTCTTCCTTTCATACATGTCATCAATTTAAATTTATTGCAGTATGACAACATTTTTTTTCTTGAGTACTGTACTTTACATAGATGTGTGTGTGTATGGGGGGGCAAATGGAAAGAGCTTTCACAGCTCAGTTTCATGAATGATGCCGCCTAGCTTTTGCATCACATTGTGCTTCACTGTTTTTCCATTTATTTATTTATTTATTTATTTTGTTACAATTTCCTTGTAAATTATTTTGGGAATGCAGTGAATTTGGCACGATTCTTTATTTGGTGAGTGCCCAATAAATAGCTACTGGCTCAGATTTATAGGAACACAAAAATTGTTTGCAATAAATGCTCATGCCCTCAGTTGCTTTTTGATCATTGTGAGAACACGTGCCAGTTATCTTGAAACTGCTCTGGAAATATTCACACGTTGTATGACGCCCATGCTGGAAGGAAACCAGACAAATCCAGATGATAAATCGACAACTCAGTGACTTCCGCTCATGAAAGTTTGAGATTTTCTACAAAATCAATTAGAAGAAGATTGCTGCACACTTTATCATAGCACCCCAAACAGGCTGTTGAGCATTAGATTTTTCTTGTCATGAGCACACGATGAAACCTAAAAAAAGAGAATTTTTCGTGTTCCGTCAATGTAATCCAGGCACATGGAAGTGCACAACAGCTATTCTGAGAAGACAGGGTTGTGTCCAATTGGAAGAGCAGAATCCCGTTTTTTGGTGTTTATGCCTATTGTTGTTTTCCATTGTTTGTTGTGCCATACCATTTCCAATTGCATTGTATGAATGGTACATTGTTTGTTGAAACCAAACATTTCAACCAGGCTGGTAATGTTTGTGTTCCTCCAATCTACCGTACTCTCGCGGGCACTTGCACTCACAACACGTGTAGCAATATTTACAGGATGGGGAAGTTGTGTGATGGACCCCTATTTGTTTCTGTGGAATATAACATTTTATTCCTTGAACTTGTTTGACTTTGCATATATATATATATATATATATATATATATATATATATATATATATATATATATATAATATACTGTATTGTACATATTGAAAAAGTATATTACATCAAACAACCTTTTAGAAAAATATTTATTTTTACTGTTTTGTAATTAAGACACGATACTGTAGCTTCTATATTGCCAGATTTACTGGAAGTGCCTCTTCAAAATGTATTACAAAGTAACTATACAAGATATTACGAGAACATGTCACTAGCAAAGCAGTGTTGATGTTGTAATGTGACAATTGTTGAATTACATGATTTATAAATACTGCAAGCGTCTTTGTCCTGTTTCCATAACAACATACAGTTGGCATACTGCCATTTATTTATTTAACATCCAGCTCAAACCAGTTTACGGCTCTTATACAAAGTTAACCCCGCAAGTTAATGCAACAGAAAAAAATATGTCAATTATTCGGCCAATAAATCAGGAATCTGTATTTTTCTGTCTGCCAAAGTTGGCATCGGCCTAAAAGAAATCCATCTTGATTGGGCCCTAAAAATGTAAATGATGTATTAATTAAGCAGTGTCCCCTAAATACAAGTCACCCAGAGACAAAAAAAAAAAAATCGAACAATACAAGCAGCAGGGAGGCATTTTTGTTCGTGAAGTCGGCAGTTGCTTTCAAATTTACGGATTGGAATATCCAAATAAATACAGGAACTACTCTGCTAAAACAAAACACATTTGCATGTATTTTGTGGAAGCTAATAAGTTGTTCACAGTGGAGTCTCTGCGTTTGTAGGGCAGAGCATTGCCTGCTTATGTGAATGGAAAGTAGCATTCTGTTTGTCATATGATATTACAAATGAGCTGTAAGCCACATCTAATCACATGAAACATACTTTTTGTAGGCCAAAGCCACGGTCACGCCACAGAATTCCACAGAGGAATTGTGACCGTGTTGAGGTGTTGAAATCCCCTTTGTAATTTCACACACCACACTAACCACTGCTGTCTCTCATGTTCCCAAAAACAAATACAAACACAAATGTATTCACTCGATTCATATTGTGGAGTTTTACAACACTGTACAAAAACTCCCTTCCAAAATAAATGAGTGGATCATTTCGACTGTTTCAATTCTTCATAATAAGGCCCTATTCCTCATTATTCAAGAATGTTTGAGGCTGACTTTTCAGGTGAAAACTCTGAATCTCAGTTATAACATTCATGCAGAACCCGGGATTTATGACGTCAGTCCATGTTGAATGGACTTCGTGTAACCGTAGCAACAGGAAAAGGCAGACAAGAGTTTTTTCTATTACCTGGGCACACAATGCTAGCTGTGAACAAAGAAGGTCAACCACTGCGTTTGAACATTCATTATGTATCAAGAGCTCTCGTATTATATGAACAATAACCAAAACCCTTGCGGGATTTGAGCAACGAAAAATTAGGTGGACATTACAACAGCGTGGAACTATCCTGATACCAACCAGTGAACTCATGAGAAATGAATTGACAACTGCAATAGTATTGTCCTAAATGTCAGATGAGTGGATCCATTTCATATCAACAGAGAAAAGAACAAGCAAGCAAGGCTCACATATCTACGCGAGTACATGTCAGACTGTGTTTTAAAGTGTCAACAATGTTCCCATGAAGAACACAAACTTTTCCCTATTCTCCTATTATCCTTTGTACCCCCAAAGTAAAATGAATAAGAACCTAACAATCTGTCACAGGGATGGGCAATCGGCGGCATGTAGCCAACAATCACATGTATGTGTGTGTGTGTGTATATATATATCTCGTTATTATGACACTAGGCTAAACATGACTTGTACAACATTTTTAATGAAGCTAATGATGTGACTGTATATAGATATTATTGAAAAAAATATTAAAAATGACTTTTATCACGCAACCATTCAAAGGTTATTGAGTATTTCAAGATTACACCCAGGAAGTTTCATGAATCAAGAAATTGAATGTTGCATTTAAAGCTTCTGAAATTTGTTTACAAGATTGTTATTGCTTCTGAATTAGGATGAATATTAGTAGTTTTCTCTGGCATCATCACGCTCTCGTTCAATTTTTGCAATATTCTCACGACTTTTATTTTGAAATGCGTTCTCCGAGCGCGTTTACACTTTGCAGCACTTTACTGTAGCGCAGAGTATGGACAATATTGACAATGTCGACGGGGTGCTGGCGCGACCACAGTTAAGAGCCGGCGCTTCCTCCCATGCTCTTGTCATCCTCATTTGAAGTTTGAGCGGAGCTGGCTGAGGGAAGCCTACCTGTGCTGTGATCTCCATCTCGGAACCTCCACCTCGTCTCAACCAAACACCACTGTTTGTCACGAAGGTAAGCGACTAGCATCCCAAGTTCAGTTTAGCTCAGCGTGTCCTGGAAACGATTTTAACACCGATAGTTATAGTTAGCCTCTCGATTGTATCGTATTTGATTTGCAGACAAAAACGAGTCAATCACAAAAAAACGGGCTTCCCATCAAGAAATTGAACGGTTCGTCTCTGACGTCACTCGTTTACCGGCTCGTCCTGTTTTTATGATTTATCTCAAGATTGTCGAACTAAATAACTAAAAAAATAATAATACATATGACATCCGTGTCATAACTATTGCATTCTAGTGCTTCATTGAACAAAAAGCTGATATACTCACTAATTTTATTTTAAGAATGGCAACAGGTGTTTATTCGTACTTTCTGCCATCTAGAGGAGCACCATTTCATTGTTCTGCCTGATTATCTATTGGCACAGAGAATAAAGACATACAGTACTGTAATAATTTTGGGTCAAATAATCAAATAATTTCACAGTTTTCCCCTTGTGATCTCTCACAGCACACTAGAGGAACCCTGATTGGTATTCACGTGTTCAACAGTAATATACTGTACTGTAATACAAAAGTATGTTTTTGCAAATGTCCCAATTCATATGAATTTGGAACAAAAGCAAGGGCCGAGTGGTGGAGAACGTGTACATTTATTATTGGTGTATGGAAGGTAAGCGCTTTATTCACAAAGACAATTCAGGTGTTTGAACAAAGTGATTACATGACAGATTAGACGGAGGCAAGAGAGTCTTCGGTTATAATGCATAGAACCTTACTTTTTAAGATTAATGAGCATCGGAGAGTGAGTATTATGGGTCTGGAATCATTTGATCTGGTCACGTGAGTCCACATACTGCAACTACACAGTATATTCATGTTTTCCTCACAAGACCAGCCCATAAACAGTTAAGCATGTGAAAGGTTCTGAGATTTATTTCTGTTGACTATTTAATGTCAGTCACATTGAATTGGCCTTGCGGCATTCAACATCATAATTTATAACACAGTGTTTTGGATAATGTCTTTAGCAATTATCGTTGTTCATTCTGTATTTGGGCTCTCCGAGTAGACATTTAGTTGTCTTTAATTCAAAGGAGATTCATTTTGCAAACGGGTGGCACGGTGATTGACTGGTTAGCACGTCCACCTCACAGTACAGAGGTGCAGGGTTCGAATCCGGCTCCGGCCTTCCTGTATGGACTTTGCATGTTTTCATACAACACATGATAACCGCTTGCCCCTTCTCACTTTATTTTGAAGTGACATTAAAAAAAACCTGTATCAAATGAGAAATGTATCAGGTAGTGTTGCTACATAAAGTTATCAAATGTAAGCAGAGTAGCCTGCATAATTTGGCACGAACATGCTGTCATTATTTTGACTGTTTTACATAGTATCTTGCGAGTAAATTGTTCCAGTCTATTTGGAATTTTTCGTTTTGACGCTTTTGACCTTCCTGGCAATTGTTAAATAAACAAGTAGGAGAATTCTGTATTTTACAGCAGCCGAATGCTAACTGGGGTCAGGTCTCCGAGTGCAATTGAGTGCAATTGAGTTGCCATGCATTTCCTACAACAGGCTGTCAGCATTGCTGAAATTGGGATTGTTGTATGGATCATATTTTTTTTCATCTGATCATAGTACGAATCCAAGATCAGCAAGGTCATTGACTGAACCGGATTTGTTGTGTTGTTAATAAATGGAGCGTTTGGAACCCCAAAAGCTGAGAAGCAGCAAATAGATCAACACTTGGGAATGTTTTCATTTTTACGTTATGCATCCCATTAGATGTCGCGGAACACTCGCCTGACTTGTGTGCGGGCAGCGTGGGGTCGGTTCCCACTTAGTGGCGATGTGGGTGTGAATGGTTGTTTGAATCTAGATTTACTCTGCGACTGGCTGGCAGTCAGTTCAGCTGTAGTCTACCTTGCGCCTGGAGTCAGTGAGGATAGGCTCCGGCAACTCCCCGCGACCCTCTTCAGGACAAGCGAATGAAAATGAATGGATGGATGGCATCCCATTAGCGTGATTGGTAGTTGTTGGTTTTGCTGTTATCTTAAAGTGATTGAAGAATATTTCTTCCTATATTGTGAATTTTTCCTTCAGTGCCACTGTTGTATTGAGCTAAATTTGGTAATAATAAAAACACAATCAATCAATAATTACAGTTACCAAATTTGTAGACATGCTGTTGTTACGCAGACATGTTTTTCGAGTTTATAATAATAATAATTTTATTTATAAGCGCCTTTCAAGACACCCAAGGACACTTTAGTGTGCATTATATATTTGGTGGAATCTCATTTTTTTTTTTTCTAGTTTGTGACCATATGAAATTTTTAAATGCAGCAAGAATGATGCAGTGACTGGATGAATGTAGGAGTGTGTTGTTCTGAGTAATGCCCTTTAAGAGAATGTCACAGATTCAGCAGGGAGTACAGCCAACCACCACACTCTGTTAAAAAAGAAAAAAGAAAAAAGAAGATGGTTATTTGTTACGATTTAGTGACCATTGTTGGACAGTGATGGAAAATCTGTACACCCATGGATTGATTTCTGTACATTCTTACCTGACTGTGTGTCTCACACTTGCTGATTTACCTTGTACTGTATTGACAAATGACTGATTCGACTGTTCATGTGGTTTATGCATGGGGGATATTTTCTGTTTGTTTGAATGAGAGGATGACAAAGAAGGGACCGCCCTCCTGGGATGTGAGAAGACAATGGTCGACCATCCATATCATCATCCATGTTTGGTGATGATATTGGGACATGTACAAAAGAGAAACTCAGACAAGTACAGTCAAACCTCAGTTTTCGTCCATGATGCGTTCCAGAAGGCTGTTCGAAAACCGAAATTGTTCGAAAACCGAAACCACGCTCTTTTTAAAATAAAAATGTTTACTGAACACGTCTGCTCACAATGGAAAGCAACACGAAGAAGCGTCACTTCCTCGTCTACCCGAGAAAGCGTCACATCCTTGTGTAAGGAAGGCCAGAGGAGTCAAATGGTGTATTCAAGTGCGCTCAGTTTGTTCAAGAACCGAAACTTGTTCGTCATCCGAGGCATAAAAAACTCAAAATCTTTGCTCGAAAACTGAATTGGTCGAGAACCGAGACGTTCGAAAACCGAGGTTTGACTGTACAACCTCTCAATTCCCTAAATAACGGTTGTTTTTCCCAAATTAAAAAAATAGCAGCAGTATTTTGAGGCCCATGCTGGATCTGGTGAAACTTTGCATTTGAGTACTCGGCTCAGGTAACAGCCAATCATGGCTCAGCTTATGAAATTCCACATGAGCCGTGATTGGTTGTTTCCTGAGCCCTGAGCACATGCGATGTCATTTTCAGTCGACAGCAAGTGCCAACATGTGTTTTCATGTGTTACACACTCACACCTCAGGCCAATTTAGGGTCTCCAATCAACTTACCATGCACGTTTTTGGAATGTGGGAGAAAACCCAAGCACGAACGGAGAGAACGTACAAATTCCTCACAGGAAGTTCGGATCCCGGAATCGAACCCTGGCACTCTGCCTTGCTCAAAGACACCTGATTGAACTCTCTCGATGAGCCAAAACCTGAGAAGAGAACGTTTTCTGTCGAAAATACAGACATTTCCATGCATCCTTGTTACCAGTAATGCTGTTGGTGCATCCTCTTTGCCCTCTATGCTGGAGTGGCGTCACTAATTCTGCCCCCTGAGGCATCACATTCACAGCTTCACATGACTCGTCTCTAGGATAAAATATACTGAGTGGGGGTGACGAGGCAGGACAAGGCTAATAAAATGAGAAAGACAGAAACATCTAAAACCGGTTTCATGGTAAGCTTGATCCTCTGCCCTTGAGAATTGTGTATTTTAACTGTAAATACAATTGTACACGTATTGCTAGGTTAATACTTCTGCAGTCGAGAGCTATTTTCTTTTTCAACTGTTTAAATTGCATTTTTAGTGTTCCTACCGTTTTAGAAATACTGTAGAGCCATTTTTTCTAAACAATACACAGTGTTTCACGCCGTGACAATTGTGTGGTCGGTCTTATTCAACTGCACTACTTAAAGTCGCGTGTACTCCCTGCGCCTGCTGTACGATGTTTTGGTTTGTACTGAGAATAAGAAGTGGGTCACATGCTTGAATTATCCATTTACAGGCTTGAATGCATCAGTGCCAAGAATTTGCACTTGGTGGTGGACTACAGCAAAGCAGACACAGTGACCTTTCAGGCGGATGGAGGTTGGAGCGGAGCGCAGCGACATGCAGAAGACTCGACGCGGTGACGATGCATCCGGGAAAACACGCCCCTCATCCTGCTCCAGTCTTAAGGCAAGTACTGTATTTGTTTCAGAATGAGATGGAAATTATATTATTTTGCAGAGTACAATTTAATGCTCATTCATTGTTTTTTTTGTTTTTGTTTGACTTGATAATACCTAATATCCAACCATCCATCCATTTACTGATCCGCTAATTCTCACAAGGGTGCTGGAGCCTATCCCAGCTGTCTTCAGGCAGTAGGCGGGGGACACCCTGAACCGGTTGCCAGCCAATCGCGGGGCACACATAGACGAACAACCATCTGCGCTCACACTCACACCTCGGGACAATTTGGAGTATTCGAATCAGCCTGCCATGCATGTTTTTGGAATGTGGGAGGAATCCGGAGTACCCGGAGAAAACCCACGCAGGCATGGGGGAAGAACATGCAAACTCCATACAGAGAGGCCGGAGCCGGAATTGAACCAGTCGACCACCGAGCCACCCATAGTACAATATACCATTGTTAAAATTGAGATGAGTGGTGTTTGTTTATTTATTTATTTTTGTCACCATATTCCTCCAAACTTTCCTTAATTATGGAAACATCAGGGGGTGCGCAATTTACAAAATGTTGCCATTCCGTCATTTGTCAGAGTACCCAACCAAATTTTAATTGTCAGTTAGTCAGTCCGTCAGATTATTTTAACCGCGCTTCCGTCAGTAAATTTCATCAGTCCGCCAGTCCGTCTATTGTCAGTTTGTCCCGAGCTCACCCCAAAAGAAAAAAAAACAACCAAAAAAAAAACAAACCCCACATCATCGTCCAACAGACAAAACAAGAGTATGGCCTTTACCTTGTTTTCTATTCAACACCGATTGAAAAGCACATTGAATTCCCATTTGAGGACAGTATTCATCATGAAACATAAGCTTCTTTAGAGGCGTAACAGTAGAGCTGGCATTTCTTGGACTGTGCCTTTTAAACAAAACACTCTTGAATCAAGCTAGCTGTTCATCTTTTCATACATATCCGTTTACATTAAATGAAGAAATAGTACAAGCACTATTTTTATTTTTATTTTTATTTATTTTTTTACAGTGCCACAAGTATATACCAGTTTGACACTTGGAAAGATATTTTCTGTGTTACAACATCTTGATTATCCATCTATCTGACTCACAAATTTTGCTTTGTAGTCCTCCCCAAAGCAAGAGCAGAAGAAACAAGTCAAACACAGCATGAATGGGATGTTATGATCCCACCACCTCAGGCTTTTCCGCCTCGCGCTTGCTTTTTCCCTCAACTTCGAAAAAAAATAAGATGAAAGTCTTCTTTTAAAGTTAGCACGACTTTAAATAAGATCAAACCCTCTCGTTGCTCCCCTTCCCCCTTCTCCCCCAGATGAAAGTGAGGTGAGAGAGACAATGGTGTTCAAGGAGGTTGTCATAATACAGACTGAGTCCCTGGACGGACTATTTCTTTTCAGAATTGTTTCGTTGAGGGTGGGGCATGACACAGTTTAGGGTGGGGCACGACACAGTCTCCTGCAACTCACATCCGATCTTTTTGTTTCCCGCTTTTTGTCTATTGTTCCAGTACGACTATAGATTGGGTGACAACAAAAGACTGATGATTTTATGTCATATACAATAACTTTCTTGAGAATGCAACGCATGCGCACAAAAGCTCAAACATTAATGCTGTCTTGGGGCAATAGGCGGGGTACACCTTGAGCCTGTTGCGAGCCAATCGGGGAGAACATGCAAACTCTACACCGGGGAGGCCGAAGCCGGAATCGAACCCTAAACGTCTGCACTGTGAGGTCGAACGGGACCCCTCAAGATTGACATGTACATATGAAATTAAGCGCACTTGCAATCCTCAGAGAAAAATGGAGGGATGGATGGATGACATAATTTCAACGAATTATGAATTCTCATGATGAATTGCAACTCTACTCGGCAATCAGAAAGGAGTTGCTATGTGAAAGCTTCACTATATTTTGCACACATCTGAACACTGTCATCATAGGTATTCACTTAACTCATTCACTCCCAAAGACGTTTTTAAACGTCTTTTCAGACTTGGTCTAGAATTGGCTGGTACTGAATGAGTTAATGTACTGGTAAGTAAAGGCTCCCTTGTATGTCGATGCAAAGGCCCTTTTACGTGTATCGAATTTGTCCTTATTGTCTCCATTTCCATTCTCCTCACAGATGTTTCTGGTGGCTCTGTCCTTTGCCTATTTTGCAAAGGCTCTGTCGGGGAGCTACATGAAGAGCACCATAACTCAGCTGGAGAGACGCTTTGACATTCCCAGTTACCTAATAGGCATCATTGACGGAAGCTTTGAGATAGGTGCGTAGTTCTGCTTGTCGTCACTTTTATGTTGATGTTGTTTCGTGGCCTGTGTCGCATGTGTGTCATTCACTCACCACACACGTTTATTTATTCAAGAAACTGACATGGGACTTCTTGGGCTTGTGTGTGTGTGTGTGTGTGTGTGTGTGTGTGTGTGTGTGTGTGTGTGTGTGTGTGTGTGTGTGTGTGTGTGTGTAGTAAAACTCAATATGAGGATAAAACAATTGAGCATATACAGTCAAACCTCGGTTTTCGCCCATAATCTGTTCCAGAAGGCTGTTCGAAAACCGAAATTGTTCGAAAACCGAAACCACGCTCTTTTTAAAATAAAAAAGTTTACTGAACACGTCTGCTCCCAATGGAAAGCAACACGAGGAAGCGTCACTTCCTCGTCTACCCGAAGTAGCGTCACTTCCTCGTGTAAGGAAGGCGAGAGGAGTCAAATGGGGCATTCAAGTGCGCTCAGTTTGTTCGAGAACCGAAATTTGTTCGTCATACAAGGCATAAAAAACTCAACATTTTTGAAAATCGAATTGGACGAGAACCGAGACGTTCGAAAACCGAGGTTTGACTGTGTGTATATATATATACTTTATATATATATATATTTTTTCCCTCTCTCTCTCTTATACTGATATCTTAGAATACAACTTTTTCAGGGATGAAAGCAAGAGTGATGTGCACTGGTTCACAGAAACCGGAAGGCAAACATTAGGAGCAAACATGAAGCAAAGGACAGATCTTCCAGGAAACATGTTTGTTCACATTATTTTCACCCGACTTGTTCTGTTGATGGTGGAAGCTGGTGCTTTTGAAAGCACAGAGTCAGACTGGTTGCTGGATCAGCGATGGTATAATTTTTCCTTTGAGGAAAAATTGTCGGAAACCTATCACAGAATACTTGAATGAAATGATTTACTGAGAGAGAACAAGAGTGCCTCCCAGTAACATTCAACCTTTTCAACTTTTATTTAATTTTTAGCTCCGGCAAGAAGTGTTTTGATGGCAGTACTGCAAGCCTGAAAATTAATGATGACTTGCAGTGCAAGTCAGTGCAAGGGTTAACCCTCGTCAGGCAAGGTGCTACTGTAATTTGGTACATTCTTCGCAAAGCTGAGAAGGTGACTGATCTGGAGCATCCTTCAGCTGGATTACATTCATGTCGTCGTAGTTCATGCTTCTCCTGTCGATAAATGTTCATATGTGGTCAAGGCAACCAGTTACATCTATAGCATTGTTGCTAGGGGAACACAGACAAGTAAGGTAACATGAATGAATACAAAGAGGAAAGGATAGTACTTCTGTTAAGAACGGAGCACAGTGAGAGAGCATTATAGAGGAAAACAGAATTGGTTTATGCATCCATCCGTTTTCCATACAGTGGACCACCTCACAGTTTGACATTTACATATTCATCATTTTTTTTTTTAACCTATCCTCCATAACTCACGGTGGTAAATCGTGTCTTTTCCTAACATGGGCAAATGAAGAGGTGTTATCCTCACAATTGGTGATGTGGACATATTCGTAGTGTACATTCTGGGCTTAGCTATAAGACGTTTACCTCTCTCCTGCATCAAGATGAAACGTGTGTTTGCGCAATATGGCTGTATTTTTAAAAAAAAATAATTTTTGAAAAAAACCCCCCGTGAAATAGTGAAGTCCAAAAACCTGACGCGCGACGCGGCGAGGGATCACCGTAATTACTCTCTGTATGTCGCAATAAGATTGATGTCATTATTTTAATGCAAGTAATTTTTGCTTTCCAGCTGTACAAAGGTAGCTGACCCATTTACAGTCAAACCTCGGTTTTCGTCCATAATCCGTTCCAGAAGGCTGATCGAAAACCGAAACCACGCTTTTTAAAAAATAAAAATGTTTATTGAACACGTCTGCTCACAATTGAAAGCAACACGAGGAAATGTCACTTCCTCGTCTACCCGAGGAAGCGTCACTTCCTCGTGTAAGGAAGGCGAGAGGAGTCAAATGATGCCTTCAAGTGCGCTCAGTTTGTTCGAGAACCGAAATTTGTTCATCATCCGACGCATAAAAAACTAAAAAATTTTGGTCGAAAACCGAATTGGTCGAGAACCGAGACGTTCGAAAACCGAGGTTTGCCTGTTTTGGATACAACAATTTGGGTATCCAATAAAGTCTCGAATATTTTGTCTCTTCCGACAGGTAACCTGTTAGTTATCGCCTTTGTCAGTTACTTTGGTGCCAAGCTCCATCGGCCAAAGATCATTGGAATGGGTTGCGTACTGATGTCTATCGGTACCTTCATCATCGCACTACCTCACTTCATCATTGGACGGTGAGTAAAGAACTACTTTGATGTCTAGGAAACATGGTGGTCATCATTCACTTGGTTCTTCATCAAATTTCATTCTAACCTTTGTTGTTACAGTTATGAATTTGAATCAGCGGCTCAGTGGGTTGTGAACTCAAGCCATACCTCGTCCCCATGTTCACCGGGCTCAACAGCTGACCTCAACCTAGATAGTCAATTACCTGAAGTGCCAGTGACAGGTATCTACTCAGATCAGCACACTCAGCTGCACAAACAGGTACCATAATGTAATCTTTTTTTTTTTTACAGATTGTGAAGGAGACACCAACCTGTCCATGTGGATCTATGTGCTCCTGGGAAATGTCCTCCGTGGGATTGGAGAGACCCCTGTTCAACCCCTTGGAATCTCCTACATAGATGACTTTGCTAGTGAGGAGAACGCCGCGTTGTACGTGGGTAAGAAAAAAAAAAAAAATCAATAAGGCCCCATTAACTCATTCAGTACCATCCAATTCTAGACCAAGTCTGAAAAGACGTTTAAAAAAGTCTTTGGGAGTGAATGAGTTAACAACACTAACATTTCATCAATTCACTTGCGAACTGATGGATGTGGATGGTCTTTGCATGTGATCCATCTTCGCCTACAATATTTGTCTGTTAATTTTAATGTGTTTTGGGGGTTCTAGGCTGCGTCCAGACCATCTCTGTGGTGGGGCCTGTCTTCGGCTACCTGTTAGGCTCCTTATGTGCCAAAATTTACGTGGACATTGGATTTGTAAAAATGGGTAAGTTTGTTTATTTTGACATTTCTTGGTAAGAGAGAATTATCACGCTTATGTATTATTAATATTAAACCTTTCACAGCACCTCAATGTGATTCATGAAAAGTTAGTTTTTGGAAACACTGATTTTCTGGCACTTTTCAAGATTATAACTAAACTAAAGGCGCCCCTTCATAAAACAGAGGCATGATGTTATCAAGATAACAGCTGGTGTAGCACATATAGTTGAGTGGGAGTCAGAACAGATGTTCGGCAAGAGCATCAGTAGTTAAAGAACCAGAGCTGCTTTAAATCAAAGAGAGTGCTGCAGAGGGAGTGGAAGTGAGAATATGGGCTATGTTATAGCAAAAACAAGTACAGACCTTAGTCCATAGTAATATAAATGTCGGTCTTACCATGAAATTCGAATTGGGTATACCATTCCTATTCTTCCTTTTCATAGAAGTAAGAGAACATGACTTTCTGCCAGTTTTTCCTCACTGTGTTGGTGACTTGCTTAGGATAAAGGTCATCAAGAAACAAAATAGTACAAAGTTAGAATTTTATAAGAATCCAATTGTAATTCTATGGGGGGAAAAAAGTTGCATTATTGCAAGAACAATTGTCTTTTTGATGACAAGAATAAAATCTTGACATGAAAAAAGTTATTTTTTTACAAGAATAAAATGTGAATACAGTCGGTTTTCGAGTGTCTCGGTTCTCGACCAAAAATTTCGAGTTTTTTATGCCTTGGATGACGAACAAATTTCGGTTCTCGAACAAACTGAGCGCACTTGAATGCACCATTTGACTCCTCTCGCCTTCCTTACACGAGGACGTGACGCTTCCTCGGGAAGACGAGGAAGTGACGCTTCTTCGTGTTGCTTTCCATTGTGAGCAGACGTGTTCAGTAAACATTTTTATTTTAAAAAGAGCGTGGTTTCGGTTTTAGAACAATTTCGGTTTTCGAACAGCCTTCTGGAACGGATTATGGACAAAAACCGAGGTTTGACTGTATTAATATTAAAATCTGACATTTTACTGGGGAACGTTCCCCCTTCCCCATTGTTGTTTTTTTTAAAACCAATATAAGGTTGTCAGTTGAATAGATTCATTAACAGAATATGATACATTTTCATTCACAGTAGTGCAGATCCTAGAAGTGTACATGCCACGAACATGCGAACATCAAACACGATGACTATATGTCACTCTATTTACCCCAACACAGAAACCATCACAATCACCCCAGCAGATTCCCGTTGGGTTGGAGCCTGGTGGTTGGGCTACCTCATAGCTGGTGTCATCACCTTAATTTCTGCCATTCCATTCTGGTTTCTACCACGTTCGCTGCCGGCTCCGGGCTCACACACCCCAGAAAAGCCGGAGCAGGCAAGTTTTATTCAAGACTCTACCCCCGTGAAGCACAAGTATCCAGTGGAAGAGCACACCAGTTTCATAGAGATGGCGAAAGGTGAAAAAAGCTAAAGCTATCATATCTATCTACACTCTATATCATTCGTAGGTGTAATCGGTTGGTTGTTTGTTTATGTATGCCCTGCGATTGGCTGGTTGAGGGTGTACCCCGCATCCTCCTCAAAGTCATCGGGTGTGAGTCATAATGCGGCTCTATTCATGTCTTTTCACAGATTTTATTCCAACCCTGCGCACCCTGTTGGCCCACCCTGTTTACCTGATCTACTTGTGTGTGACAATCATCCAGCTCAACTCGCTTATTGGCATGGTCACCTACAAACCCAAGTACATCGAACAGCACTATAGGCAATCCGCCTCAAAGGCTAACTTTCTAATGGGTATGAATCATTTGTGTATAACAGCCTGAAAGATTAGTGCAGCATCGTATAGAACACTTTTTAAAAATTCTGCCTGGCCTTTTTACCAAACAATATGCCGAGGTTCACTATCTCTCGTTCATTCAGCCTTTAATATGAATGTGATGCCATTTGTGTTCATCATTCTGTGTTTTGTTCACGACTCTTAGGTGTGATTAATATCCCAGCGGTTGCACTTGGGATTTTTTCTGGTGGCCTCCTAATGAAGAAGTTGAGGCTGAACATCATGGGAGCAGCAAAGTTTGCCTTTGTTACTTCTTTCCTTGGTTATGTCCTTTCATTGTTCTTTTTTGCGATGAGCTGCGACAACGCCAAGATAGCCGGAGTGACGCTTCCATACAATGGGTGAGTTGCTCAAATCAGTCAAAACAACATTTGACGTTCAACATATGCACAAATGGATACATTAACTATTAGCTGAGGAGGGGAACCTCTGAGGTTGAACACAATCCATTCTGGGATGCTGAACGGCCGTTGATTTGTTTGCATTTTAAACACTTTTTTTCCAAACAAAATCTAAAAAGAATCTGTAAAATGTAAATGTCAAATATGCCTGACCAATATTTATTTTCATATTTACAATGAATCAATCAATTATTTAGATCCATCCATCCATTTTCCGATCCGATTTATCCTCACAAAGGTCGCAGGGGAGCTGGAGCCTATCCCAGTTGTTTTTGGGCAGTAGGCGGGCCGCCCCAATTATTTCAATGAATCCGAAAAATATAAAAATAAATAAATAGTTGCTATACTTTGCCCTCTCCTCGACTAGTCTTGCATCAAATCTCAAATTGTACAACTTTTGAAGATTTCTGGTTGTGATGGGAAATTGAAGCTTCATGAAGCACTTTTTACTCCTCTAGATGGTGCTTTTGGTTGAAAGATAGAGGCTAGTGCAATAGAAATTGATTACATTTCCACTGCATTTTTAAACCAAGAGCGCCATTGAGAGGAGTGAAAAATGATGAAGTGCTTCATGAAGCTTCATTTGTTCCTCACTAGTTTCTGGTACTGTACATATCACATCCAGTATTTACTCGCATATTCTCTTCTTCTGTCTCTTCCAGCATGGAGGGCATCTCTTATGACAAACACCCTGTTTTCACCACCTGCAACTCCAATTGTTTTTGTTCAGCAAATAACTGGGACCCAATCTGTGGAGGGAATGGCATCACATATGTTTCTCCCTGTCTTGCTGGCTGCACCATCTCCACCGGCTCAGGGAAGAACACAGTAAGTGCAACTGTAAAAAGTCAAATGTTTGACAACTCCAAGGAGATGTGTTGCATTAGCAAGACAATTTGAGCTTTCCATAGTAATTGCAGTTTAATTTAAAAACCCTCCTATCATCCTTGTGGTCAATTTGATCCCTTTCAATAACCCTTTTCTTTGAAAAATGAAGAATTATACATTAAATGACCGCTATATGTTCACTGAACACCAAAATGTGCACATTTGTCCAGGTCTTCTCAAACTGTAGCTGCGTCGGTGAGGCCGGTAATTTGACAGCCAATACAGGTCAGTGCCCCGATAAGGAAGACTGTGACAGGATGTTCCCATTCTTCTTGGCTCTCTCCGTCCTTACTTCCTTCATCATCTCTCTGGGAGGAACGCCGGGCTACATGCTTCTCATCAGGTCAGCCTTAGCGCCAAAGCTCTTCATAAAGCTTTTCTTTCTCCTCATCTTTTTGATCATAGAAGTTTTGAGATTAGTGAGTGGACCGAATTGTGGTGCTGGATTACTTGGAGACGTCTCCATACATATGGCGTGATGCTGCTTTGGGAGCCACATGATTAAATGCTTTGCATCGTACGCTCAGGCATAATTTGCGTGTGACTCCAGCGACTTTTGTTTGATTTAGCGCAAAATATGATGGCACAATTAATTATCGTTTGGGTGTAATTTGCTCTTTCTGATGATTTTTGGGGGGGGTCTTTGTAGCTGGAAATCCCACTCGGCCATCTGCCAACTTTTTCTGATAAAGGCTCTTTCCAGTCACATGATCTCTATCAAATGTTGAAAGACCAGTTTCTGCTCCTCACAAATTAGATCAGACTGTTGCAATGCTGGTGTCAGTGCGCAAATAAAACAGCTGTTGTTTAATTTCATTGTCATTCCCAACGCTGGACAAATGGTAAGCACTACCGCTTCACAGTTCGGAGGTCATGGGTTTGAATCCAGGCTCCGCCCTTCCTCTCTGGACTTTGCATATTCTCCCTATGTGTGTTTTCTCTGGGTACTTGGGTACTTATCCCGCACTCTAAAAACCTGCATGGTACTTGATAAATGACGAGATTGTCCATCGCTGTGGATGTGAATTCGAGTGGTTGTTTATATTTTGCCCTGCGATTGACTGACAACCAATTCAAGGTAATTTAATAGCGATGACGGACGGATGCGACGGACTGAAAATGAGTTTTGGTTCGGCTTGAAAAAAAATGATGATGATGATGATGACAGACGGGTGCTGACAAACTACGGATGACACTTCAGAAAAATGTATTAATGCGCCCACTTCCACTAAAATCAATGAATTTACTTTTGACGATTGACTCTGTTATCACCGATACCCTACAAATACCTTGCTAGCACAATTGCAGTCATAGGTCTCTTCAAGGTTCAGCATAAAGCGCGGATAAATGTCATGACCTTGATGCAGCACTTTCTCGGGAAAGAGGCTAATAAGATTTTCCCTGATTGCTTAGTTTGGTTATGAGGCCGACGTTAGGAACCGTCCTCTGTGTCCCAGACTGCGATAACAAATTACAATGGCTGCTGTGTTGTCGAGTGCATTTGTAAAAACTGATTATCTGAATTATCTGCGCTGACCTCATTCTAAAAAAAGTGTGCTAGCACACAGCCTGAAGTTGGAGAAATAAAAAAAAGGTTATATTGCGTAAACAGGGATTCTCACAGTATTGCGGCTTGACCGCCAGATCATGATTAAGAACCCTATTTACAGACTTTGCATACCAACACACTTAGACTTTAGCAAATAGACTATTTAGACCCATTTTCCTCGCAGGGGACATTTTAGTGACCATTTCCGTTGGAGGGCCATTATGACTGAAATCATATAAAGAAGTTAAGCATAATGGCGTATTGAACTTTTGTTTAAGTTACTGTGTTTGGCAACAAGAACATTTACAGAACAATATCTCTCTCATTTATTACAGATGAGAATTAGAAATTTTGGTTCACATTTTAGCAAGCCTCATGAAGCCTTCTGGCAACTGTGGAGTCCCAAACGAAATCTGTTGGCTGCCATGATCAAACCTCATTTAGGAATCGCCTAACTTGAGGAACATCTGCAGTCCCTTCTGAGACTCAAAGTAGTTGCCAAGTATCCTGCTCTGACAAAAGGGCACAAGAAACATCCACGGCAGGAAATTCAGTTGTACAATTTAGATGCAATTAATTGGCCAAAAAGACTTATTTGAAGTTGATTTATTTTAGAATACTGTATTAAATTAAGATAAGAAAACCTTTATTTGTCCCACACTGGGGAAATTTTCAGTCTACAGCATATTATTATATACTGTGTGTTTTTAGGTTAAAAAAAACAACAACAAAAAAACATTTAGTTTTGTTCAATAAGTGGTGAATCCTGCTCGGCCCGTGACCAAAAGGGTGTTTTAAGTTTTGGCTCCCTATGCGATTGAGCTTGACTACCCCCCCCCCGATTAGAGAATCTTGTGTCTGGAATGTGGGAGGAAGATGAAGACACCCCACAAATGTCAGAATAACAATATGGAGCCATGTAAATCACCAGTTTACCGTTCTGCTCTGGATGGAGTCATTCTATAAAATGTACCAGACTGGAGCTGGGGCACCCCTGATCTACAGTATTCACAAACAAAGCAAGCAGTACCGAGCACACATTTTTCTTTACGTTTGACCGGAACATTTTGAGGTCAAACTTCCAAGGGGAATTTCAGATTCTCAAATGCAAAAAAAGACCCCCCCCCCCCCCAAAAAAAAACAAAAAACAAAAACAAAATATATATATATATATATATACAAAAGATCTATATATATATATATATATATATATATATATATATATATAAAATATATATATATTATCCATCCATCCATCCATTTTCCGAACCGCTTCATCCTCACTAGGGTCGCGGGGGGTGCTGGAGCCTATCCCAGCAGTCTTCGGGCAGTAGGCGGGGGACACCCTGAATTGGTTGCCAGCCAATCGCAGGGCACACAGAGACGAACAACCATCCACGCTCACACTCACACCTAGGGACAATTTAGAGTGCCCAACGAGCCTGCCATGCATGTTTTTGGAATGTGGGAGGAAACCGGAGCACCCGGAGAAAACCCACGCAAGCCCGGGGAGAACATGCAAACTCCACACAGGGAGGCCGGAGCTGGGATCGAACCCGGTACCTCTGCACTGTGAAGCCGACGTGCTAACCACTGGACTACCGGGCCGCCCTATATATATTATATATATATAAAATATATATATATATATATATATATAAAATATTTAAAAAAAAATTATATATATATATATACATATAATCCTAAAATGAAGGGGAATGATCAAGACAAAGCAAATAATGTATTCTTCCTTAAAAGTTAATCTTTTAATGCGCCTTTTTTGCTGATTCTTTCATTAAATGAATCTTAAAAAACAAACAACAAAAAAACACTCCAAATCTCTTTCTCATAGGTGCATCAAACCCCAGTTGAAATCATTTGCCTTGGGATTCCATGCTCTAGCAACACATGCACTTGGTAAGGTCTTTCATAATGTAAAGTCATACTGTTGTCAACCACGAGATCATGTACTGTATGCCTGAGGGCTGAAATAATGTCCTTGTCTATGTACAGCTGGAATCCCAGCCCCCATTTACTTTGGAGCAATCATTGACACCACATGTCTGAAATGGGGTCGGAAACGCTGCGGTGGAAGAGGAGCTTGTCGACTCTACAACACGACAAAGTACAGGTAGATCTCTATTCAGCGTAAAGCAATACGTGCTGTATAAGGTATGTACCCTCCACGGTGTTTTCAATTCTTTCCATAGGATAGCTTACCTGGGTCTCACTCTAAGCCTGCGGACGATTTCATTTCTCATTTGCATCCCGTGCTTCATCCTGCTTAGCAGGCAGCTGAAGGAGGAGGAGCACGCCGCCCTTCACGGATCTCAAGCCAATGGCGGAACAGAGCTGGAAGCGCTTAGAAAGGAAGAACTCGGCCTCTCAAATTCCGAGAAATTGCAAAGAACCTCAGAAAACGGCACAGACCGCGAGACACGACTGTGATTGACCCCACCAACCTCCTTTTCATCGCACATAAATGAACAAACCTATCTACACACACACACACACACACATTTGCAGTGACTATTTAAAGCATAAATTCTATATTGACTCTTTCACGTGCGTTGAGGATTTGAGAGAGGTTTGATATACTGTGGTTGAATATCCCGCTGAAATATATTAGTTTTTTCTAAAATAAATAAATATCACTCTGTGTATGAAGGAATAATAATGCAACACTAAAAGTACAATAGGAAAGAGGAGGAAAAAAAAGCTGTACCATCGGCAAAATCAAGCTGCAAAGTCAGAGAATAAACTCATCTTTAAAAAAAAAATTTTAAAAAAATAAAAGAAAGTTGGAACATTATGAGGATCAAGCTGTAATTGTAATTTGAACAAGTGAATGTGACATTTCCCACATATGCAGTGGACCTCCACTACTCACGGGCGATAATGTGCCAGCCCGCAAATAAGAAAATGTCAAAATAATTGAGGCTCATTAAATTTGTATTTAAAAAATAAAATTACATACATCTTCTTGAATAATTAATATACCGTCAATTGTTTTCCTCAAAAAACAGGGGTTGGGAAAAATAAGGTTTGAACATTTTTGGTAGTTGAAGTAATATATAATTTTAAAAAATAGTAATATAATTTAAAAAAAAAAAAAAAAAAAGCAAAAAAAGCTTTTCCTATAAAACTGATTTTTAAAAAATAAACAATATTCATGAATATTTTGACTTTATCCTCAGATAATTACAACTTTGTCAGTTCTCATAAATTTAAAAGGACTTTTGGGCGTTTGTTTTTTATTTTTTTACATATACACATATATATATAGCATATATATATAAAATTAAAATCATTATTATTTTTTTTTTTTTTAAACCCGTACACTTTGCCAAGAAGTCATGCTGGACAGGGGACGTTTTGCTGTGCAACGTTAAGAGTTTTGATATTCATTGCAGTTTGTGTGGCATGGACATGTAACATGTATGTTTTGGGGAAACGTTGCTGGACAGTACAAGGTTTGAAACGGGGCGACAAAGGAGGACCCGATAGTAAACCTTTTCGGCCTTGCGAAGGCTTACTGGTGTCTCGTAGCAGTTACAGCCGTTTAAAAGAATTTGAGTGTGGGGACAGTCCAAGAGGACAAAGGGATCACAAAGGTTGTTATATGAAAAAAAAATTAGAGCAAAACAACAGCGACTGAATCCAACAGACTTACGGTATACGCTGGTGAATGCCAACTGGGGAGCACAAGGTTCAGAGGACACCACCTGTAGTAGGCCCAGCCCTTCATCTCGTACAATTAAGTGCATGTAACTGAAATTTTGGCGGCGTTAGAGGAGAGCAGCGAGAGTACAAGGAACATCGCCGCGGCATTGACCACCACTCGGAAGACCCTGAATGTTTTGTGCCAGAAAGTGCCTTGCGGGGGGTTACGTACAGTACTGCATCGGGAGGTTGTGTGCTAAGTGTCTGGATTGTCATATCAGTGTCCAGTCTCCTGCCCCAACACCAGCACAAGGTCAGAAAAACAGAGGGAGCCACCCTCCAGATTTATTGGGACTCTTGGCCTTTCCAGCATTTTCACTTTGACTCCCATCAAAATGGACATTTTAGCAACGCTAACAACAACCATCAGGGATCCAATTATTTATCGATTTTGAGTGCTCAATTACAATTTTTTTTTAACTCTGGAGAACCCACAGGGTCAAATTTGGCCCCTATTAATTCTGCTACTCTAATACTACCCTTAAATCACAAAGGGTCAAATTTGGCCTGAATCCTAAATTATGATTAAAGCATTAAATATTTGGAAAAAAAACATTTTTCAGTGAACATATAGCAATCATTTAATGTAAAATTCATCATTTTCCAAAGAAGAAAAGGGTTCTTGCGTTCTCCAGGGTTAAAGTACATACAGAACGTGCCAACTCCACACAGTAAGGACCGAGCTGATATTTGAACCTTCAACCTTAGAATCACAAGGTAATCGTGCTTAAGGGCGAAGACCACCAAAGTGCCCAAGTGGATCCATAATGCGAATTCCAGACCCAACTTGTGACTCACACCGCACTGCTATAGCCCGACTAAGACAGCGATTGAACAGAATGCTGGCATACTTACTGGACCGGAATGCTTAGCAACAGTTCTAGGCAGCGCTTTGCTTCTTCGCTAATAGGCACTCCAATTGGCATTTGCGGTCACCATGGCGATCGCTTACTGCCACGCTTGCCCTGTGCTGTATGGGAGTTTCCATGCGATAAGCCGCGCCAAACATTGCCCTCGGCTCTACTGTGACGCAAATACTGTAGTTCATTTATATTGCTGATATGTTTTTAGCTCTACCTCAACATCGTTGGACTTTACACCAGTGGCTTTTTGTGACATTTGGGGGTTGTGTGCATGTGTGTGCAGAAACTGATGCCAACACCCAACAGACATGATGTTCTCAGGTGTTCACGAGATTTTTTTTCCGGAGCGGGAACTCCTCCTGATACACTGAGCAATTGTACATTCAGAATATATATGTATGTATGTCTAATGCCCTCATAAATGTCGAGAATATTGTTTGGAAGACTTTGTCTCGATGGACGATATGCGCTGTTTAACCAAATGGGAGTTTCAAATGTATTGTGACTACTGTCTTTTGAATTGGGGCCGTGTCAGGCACAAGTATTATGTACAGACTAATAGTAACGATGAGGCTTACCAGAAGGAAGTTATTTATCCGTCGTGTAACTTGCATCACAAAAAAAAAAATCTGAATGTATTTAAATGTTCAGGATTATTTTTGTAAAAATTGAATACATTACAATATAACTTTTAATAACCAATCCTAAAAATGTGTTGGGCTGCTTTTGTATAAGAGGCCACCTCGCAAAAAAAAAACCCAAACGCCCCCCCCCCCCAAAAACCCATGCAAAAAAAATTAAAACCAACAAAAGCATTCTGCATCTTCCCGACAGACATATTGATTTACAATACTTGACCAGCAAAAAGCCCATTCCCCATCGATGATGTAAAACATTGGTGACTTTGGGTGTCAACATTCAACGTCCCGTGCGGCAAAATCCGTACACCACAAAAACATTCCGTAACACATTTTTTTTCATTTCACACATTCAATTTAAGACACGGCCATGGGGGAATTTGCTTGATGTTGGAAATTGTTACCACTATGCTTCACCAGTAAAGTTAATGAGGACATAACGATTTCTCAGTGCACATCCGAATAAATGTAAACGTATGAGAACAGCAACTTTTCACGAGTGATGGGAGGTCAGGAAGAAGGGAATGATCCATTCAGAGATTGAGAAACAATTTCCGAGAAAGACTCAGCTGAAGGCATGCTGAATGGGCCTTTTTTTTCCTCCCCCCTTGGAAAACCATGCTAATATCGCTCCAGAGAAGTTCCCAACTAAAAAGACAGAGCATCGACTCCAGCAGCAATCGTCTTAGTCGCAGCGCCAGAAAGAAAAAGGAAAGCGGGCGTGAAACTCCCCTTGAAGATAGTCACGGGAGACCCAAAAAGATTCGTTTCGGTGAGGAAAAAGTGCGCCATTAAAAAAGGTTGTGTGTACTTCAGGTGTTCAGCGGAGTGCTCGTTCCACAGGCTAGTCTTCTTTTTTGTTCACGGGACTTTGAACATTCTGGAAGTCAAAAAAAGGAGTACAGGGGACAAAGTTACTTTCTAGTTGTTGGCTCGTATTTGACCCGAGGCATCTGTCGAGCTGTTTTGAGGAAAAAAAGCCTCACCTGAAGCTCTTGATGTTCTCGAAGCAGTCTGTCGTACTCCCTAGCCAGACCGTCTGTCTGTTTCTTCAATCCATCCGCATCGCACTCAGACTTCTTCAGCGCTGCATTTGAAACACATGAACCACATATCAGAGATCAAAACTAAACAGCGAAGCAAATTGCTTTGTCAGGGTTCGAAAAACATCCCAAACGGGTGTGGGGAGGTTGTGAAGCAAAGTATTGTTTGTCTGACCACTGTGGCGCATGGCAGTTTGTGCAACCAGCACACGCCCTAACATGCTTGAGGGAAAAGATGTCAGTGAAAATGGCCTCAAATGTTTTGTTTACTTTTCCAGAGAACACAAGAACATTTTTTATGCATGCATCCATTTTCTAATCCACCAGGGGGGGTGGGTAACCCTGATCTGGCTGGCTGCCGGACAATCGCAGGGCACACAGACAAACGACCATTCACGCTCACAATCACACCTAGGGAAAATTTAAGAGTGTTCCATTAACCTGCCATGCGTGTTTGTGGAATGTGGGAGAAAACCGGAGTACCCCGAGAAAACCCACGCGGGGGGCACGGGGAGAACATGCTAACTCCACACAGGAAATCCAGGGCTGGCCGGAATCAACGTATGCACAGTGAGGCGTATGTGCTAACCATTAAACAATAGCGCCGCCTCTAAATTTTTTATGATTCCCATAATTTCGTTCCTTATGCTCATTGAACTCAAGTCAAGATGCGTCATTTAATTCTCAATGACTCCTGACATAGCTGCGCACCGCTATGCAAACTAACTTCCTCATTACTCTGTCAGGCGGCCGGCTCCTCCCTCGCGCGTTATACGCTCCAATCACAAATAGCTGATGATTATTCAGGATGAGGTCCGACTCGGGACAGTTTCATTGGTCCACTGTGACATGTTTGCTAATTTGATCATCAGATGTGACCGAAGCTCATCAGTAAGAAAAAAAAAAAAAAAGTGTCCTCATTTCACGTGGAGCGCTGTCACACTCACCGTCTTCTGACGTCTTCAGTTCGCCTTTCAATTTCTCCACCTCTTTCCTCAAGAGCTCCATGCCCTCCGCAGTTGCTTGATCTCCCGCCCCCTCCATCAGCGTCTGGAATGATTGATTTTTTTTTCTTTTCACAAAGTTACAACAGCTCTGCGGTGTTGAATTATTCATCCAAAATGAATGCAATGTCATTTAAAAGAGCCTGCGTGGCGACAAGGCTGGTGGGGTTCGGCTGAGGTCGAGTGGAAGCGCACCATTGATCTAGGGGTGTGCATCCCTCCAGTTAAAAAAAAAACCCCACAAACCGGTTCACTCGATATTGAGACGGGTTCATTTGTGTGTACAGTGATCCCTCGCTATTTTGCGGTTCGTTTATCGCGGATTCGGTGCATCGTGGATTTTTTCATACATATATACATAACATATTCATTAAAAAAAAATGTATATATTTTTTTTAATATACATGGAGTACAGTACTGTATATGTTGCTCTATGTGACTCGCTGTTGTTTTGCAGCTTCTCACGGACTGTTTCCGGACTTTTTGCGGACTAAAAAAAAAAAAACTTGTATATGTTAATTGGTCGCTACTTCGCGGATTTTCGTTTATCGCAGGTGGTTTTGGTCCCCATTAACCGCGATAAACAAGGGTTTACTGTATCGCTACACTCACATCCATTTAAATCAAAATTCATTTTGCGATTAAAATCTGTTTTCCTTCCAACCCCATCTATCTATCTATCGAAGGGTACCTTCTTCAGCAGCTCGTTGTCTTCCAAGTACTTTTGGGCAGTTTTGTTTGCATTTTCAGCCTGCGCCTGCAGGGCAGTGGTAGTCCACGACACTGAAGCTAGTTGGTTAATCAAGGTCACCACTCGCTTCATAACCCTTTTTACAAAGTAAACAAATAAAAGGTTAAAACTGACTGGTCTATGTATGGTTTTTTTTCTGTAAGAGTCAAGGAAAGACTCACAGCCAGAGGAAGACGGCGAAGCCAGATATGTAAAGGTTCCGCTGCGCCCGGAAAAGCTTCATATGCATGTGGTCATGCATGTTGGGCAGCAGCTTGGCATCTGTGCCGAGATTTTTAACCGAGTACTTTCTCACCTCGCGGACTGCATCTACAGAAGGAGAAGCAGACCGTGCTGTTACGTCATCATCTTTCATCAGATTCAAATGATCAAAAGCGTAATTTGGGAAATTTCAGATTTGTGATTCATCAGTGGGATGAACTCCAAAAAAAGCGTGATTAGTGTGTTCCCCCCCCCCCCCCCTTTCCCTTGAGATGCCACCAACGACAGCTAGCAGTAAAAATAAAGCAAAAAATATTATAATAATAATAGCGAGACACGGTAGTAGACTGATTAGCACGTCCGCTTCACATTGCAGAGGTGCAGGGTTCGATTCCGGCTCCGGCCTCCCAGCGTGGAGTCTGCATGTTCTCCCCACGCCTATGTGGGTTTTCTCCGGGTACTCCGGTTTCCTCCCACATTCCAAAAACATGCCTGGCAGGTTAATGGAACACCCTAAATTGTCGTTAGGTGTGATTGCGTGCACGGATGATTGTTCGCCGATGTGTGCCCTGCGATTGGCTGGCAACCAGTTCAGGGTGTGCCCAGCCTACTGCCCAAAGACAGCACACCCCATGACACTTGTGAGGAAAAGCGGATCAGAAAATGGATGGATGGATGATAATGATGATGATGATGATTATGATAATAGAACCAGAAACATCGTTAATCCCCCAAAATTGATGATTAACCAGCACATTATAACTGATTGTGCAGTTATTTTTTTACAATTTAAATAATTCCTAAACAACTATGATTGCACTTACCAAGGAAAAGGACAATAAGTATGATAATCATTGTCAGGAAGACTTTGTTTGAAAAGTGGGCAACCGGGCTCCAGATCCTCAAATTGAAAACGCTCTGCCACCTGAAAAAAAACACACACACACGCATGCACACACACAATTTATCATGCAATGATCCCAGAAAGGACGTGATGATGGAGTGATGCGATGTCAAGTGGCTGTGTGACGAAAAAATGTTGTGAGGTTAGTTGTGTGGTAGTGATGTGCCAAAATGAAAACAGGCTTCGGAGCAAAAGCGGGCGTGCCAAATGAAGCCTGGATTTAGAGTGTGTGTGTCATTGAGAAGAAATTCACATAACCGATGACATACGAGGCCTGTTTGTTCGGATGACATCGCTGGCGCATTCAACATATGCTTCTCTTCTAACACTCGAAACCTAGTGCCTCTTGGCAGGTGTTTATCGTATGCAGTGAGCTTCAAGTTAGCTTGCGAGTTCAGGAGTCACTCCGTGTGTAACAAAAGAATACATAGAAGTTCTTGTGTATGGTTAGCAGTTGTGTTTATTTTTTTATTGCGGCCAGTACATGTGTAGTCATTAGATCTTTGTATGTACTTGTTGCATGAGAGTAAACACTTATGCTCAGCTGGTGCAGTTTATCGTACGTTGCTCTTTCACTCACAGTGTCATGGGCTTGATGCCTGAACAGATTTTGACAGTTTTAAATTCTGATTTTATTTATAAACATATTCTTAAGACATATTTGCACCGTGCACCAAATACTAAAATTGTCACTGTTTAGCCTCCTGAACAGATTTTGACAGTTTTAAATTCTGATTTTATTTATAAACATATTCTTAAGACATATTTGCACCGTGCACCAAATACTAAAATTGTCACTGTTTAGCCTCCAATCTTATTTCATTGTGTACTGTATATGTAATGCTATTTCTGACCACATGATGGCGCCATAGCACCATGAAACTTTGAACCATGAGCAGATCAATTGGTTGGAATGCTTCAAGACTAATTCCATGTGTTTTAACAACGTAATTGCTTATAAAACAATGTATATCACCGCTTAGCTGAGATGAAAGGCAGGCAGAGGATGCAAAGGATGCCTATCTCCATATAGAGGAAGAGCGCCACAGCGGTCCATTGCAGCGTCATCTTTCGGAGGTTAGTTCAACTTGGAAAAAAAAAAATGCAAAAGGGCAAGATTAGCGCACACTGGTTTTACAACCTCCGTCATTTTTGCTACAGGTCCAATGGAAGGCGTGGTCCATTTTCATCAGGAGAGTTCTCTACCAGTCTGTCAACAGGTCATGCATGACTCAAAGACTGAGTTTGCATTACATTACATTACATTACGAGGCGCCACGCCGTCACAAACAATAATGCCACGTAAAATACTCCTCATAAAAGGAACGGGTGCGATTACACGAGAAAACTACTCGCACTTGTTTACATTTCCCCCTGCACGGCAAATTTTAAGTGCCCGCCACCCAAACTTCTAAGCTGCATTATTTAAAACCATAAGAATGCGTTTCATACAGGCTTGCAATGGAAGAATATGCCTTGTTGACTTACCAGGAAAGCGCACAATCGACGTCTCAACGGACTTTCCAACTTTTGACTAAAACAATATTGGGAGCACTGGCAGCACAAAGTTGTATCAGTCGATCTGTTTGCCACACACTTCCTGCTTCGTGCAACCGCCTCTATGCTTCCGGTAGGAAGTTGGAAGCAAGTCTTCCGCTGTTTCCTTTTAGATTAAAATGCAATGTAGTCATGTGGTGCGGATTGTGGCAAACATAGTGGGGGTGGGGGGCACCAAAATGTCAAATTGGACAAAGTACTATTTGCTGTGAACGAAATAACTATAGTCCATTGAGTTCTCCTAAAATGCTTTTATTGTGAAAGAAACGTTGACTACCGTCAGTTCTGGTCCAGGCAAAAATCATTTTTAAAAAAGTTTTTATGTTGCTTGTTTTTAAGTGCACTAATGCATTAATCCTGTAAATGTGTAAACAAGTCGATTGGATCCTCACAACTCTATATTAAATCATATGTAATTAATTTAATATGATGGCACAGCAGAGAACAAAACAAGTGGCATGACGTCAACACAGGGGTCAATCTGTAGCTTTATTTTACAGTGTTACTTACAACTGACCACAAATTAGCAGGATGAGTGGTTAACACACGTGCCTCACAGTCAAGAGGTCCAAAACCATGCATCTAATGCTACGTTTACAATATGTTCCCGTTTGTTCCATTATTGAAGCTTGTTTTATCCCCTAAAATTGGTTGGTCGAAATGCATATTTATTTACTTTTTTTTTTTATAACTTCTTAGTTGAAGTACTGAAAATTAAAATACTACTAAAAAAAATTGAACTGACTGGTTATTTATTAATAATTAAATTAAAGTAAAACTAAAATGGGCATACAGTATATTGTTGTATTAAAATTCAGAGATTTACATAAAATACAAACAGTAAAATTAGCATTTTTACATTTTTCACTGATTAAATAATTGGCTAATCAATCCATCCACTTTAGCATGAACACTTGTCGTAGTTGGCTTGACTTTTTGACAGTGTACACCAAAAAAATGGTTACCCGAGGCAGAAAAATGCCGTGAGCACTTGAGGTACTCGAATTACTCGAGTTTCAGCCCTACTTTACTGTGAAGCAGTATTCACGTCGTAAAGATGCTATGCAAATGAAGTTTAATTTGATACGCGAGTGTGAATGTTTCTTTGCCTATATGAGACAGACAACTGGGGACAACCTCAGAGTGCCCTTCGCCCCAAAATCAGCAGTAATGGGCCCTGAGTGACACAAATGCAATAGAAGATAAATGGATGCTCATGTGACCAAATCATACACTGAACCATATGTACTCTGCAGGTAGTCAATTACAGCTGATGTACTACACAAAGAATTGAATACTTTTTTTTCAGGCTGGGAGCTAACCCTTTCAAGCATGTAGATGAGATGATTGTGGAAGCACGTGAATGGAGTGCCCTGCTGAACAGAGATGTCCACCCAGTCCCATATACACTCCAAAGGTGTATCTTCATGCCCCGCAAACAACGCCGGGTTAGCGAGCAATCCTCGCGCTACCATCACACCTAAAACAAATCGCCAGGAAATTAATTTCAAATTGATATTTTCACCAAAGCAATTTTAATCCAAAAAACAAACAAACAAACAAAACTCACCATCTACACCAGTGAGCTGGTGAATAGACTCCACATCGCGTGGGTACTTGATGTCCCCATTGGCAATGACCGGAATGGACACGCTGTCTTTGATTGTCTTGATGGCGTCGTAGTGGACTGGCTGGTGGCGCTCCTCCGACGTACGACCGTGCACGGTTATCCACGCCACACCTGCTGACTCAGCCTTCTGGCACAGATCAACTGTCTTCCTCAGGTCATTGTGAATTCTACAGATTAAATTGAATTATTATCTTCTTTTTTTTTTTTTTTTAATCAGGTCGGAATAGTTTTCTCGCTTACCTTATTTTAATGGATGTTGTATAGTTTGGATTGTCCACTTGGTTCCTGACGTGTCTGACCATGTCTTTAACCAGTTCAGGCTTGTTGATAAGGCACGCACCATATCCCGCAGACATGGCCCATCTAAAGACAAGATATTTTATACAACTCAAGGAGGTTGCTGCTGCCATACTTAAGCAGGCTTAATAAATATATTGATTCTGATAAATGCTGAGATCAAAAGAGTGGAAAAAGTATTCTAAAGCTGGATTTACACTGCATGGTTCAAGTGACACTTGCTCCCAAGTGGGACAATTGGGACATATGTCGGCGGCGAAAATACACCCCGCTCTGGATCAGGTGTTTTGCAACAGGGAGAGATGGGAAAACATGCAGGACGCCGGCCCTCGAGGACTGGACTTTGACACCTGTTACTTGATTATTACAATAGTTGTCAATTACTTTGATTATCAATTAGTTGTTAAGTATTTATGACACCTCTAATCTGTTGCAGACCTACTGTGTAAATGCAATCTAAGAATGCAATGCAAGGAGATAGACATGCACCTCTGGGGGCATCCACAGTTGAGGTCAACTCCATCTGAGAAAGGTGCAACTGCACACGTTGCATCAACCAGAGTCTGGGCATCGTGGGCAGCGAACTGCACTATTAGAGGTCTGTCACCTATGTAAAAAGTAACAGAAAAACATGTTTTTTTAAACATCAAACAGCTCTCAATCCATTAGCAGCACTCAACATTGCCTGAATTACTCCTACTCACATTCATTAGTAGTGAATTCACTGTCTCTGGCTTTGATGGATCGCACAAAGTCAGATGCAACTATCATTGGAGTGAAGCAGATGTCACAGTTGTACTTCCTTACCAATGACCTGAAAGCCAGTCTGTGGAGAAATTATAGCAGAGGGCTAATGATTCACTGAGGAGCCCTACAACACTATGTGTGGGTTTCAAGGTAAGAGCAAGAAACCTACACAAATGCATTAAACACTATTATGGTGGTTGTATAATGCAGTGGTGTACAACTTCAGTGCATCAATAAGTAAACGCACGGATACAAAATAAATGACAACTTACTTTGAATAACGAACCATCGGCGCACAGATCTTTACCACGTTTCCTTCTTCAAACATCCCCACGACGTTGTTGCGGTGAGTGGTCTTCATTCTTCCAAAGCGTAGCGTTAGCACTTAGCATAACCAGCTAACACCGCCCGGTGCCCACTCGTCGGCACTCGCTTCCGAAGCACCGTGTCACTTTGCCTTTAGCTGCCTCAAATCAAATACAAGCACATTTTTGAAAACACGTCATTGTGTTGGTAAACCTACAGGTGCGAGCTAAGTTTTAGCTTCGAACGCGTAAAACAAGAAGCGTTCATCTTCCATGCCGAATATTGTGGGCGTGGTTTTGGAAGAATGACGCCATCAAAATAAAAGTTCGGTATGTTTCAAATGAATAATTATCAGAACTGCCTGCCATTTAAAAACCTTTTGGGAAACTGTGACAAGACCGAAAAATAATAAAATTCTAAGTGTTCGTGTTGGCAAAGCACGTCCAATGTTCCGTCCAAGACGAATGGTACATTACTGACCGAAACACGTAAGTGCCCTTTTAGCAGCTAAACAAATGCAAAATAAAAACATTTGACTCTACTTTCAGATATTATAAGTCTCATACACCCTCGAAAAATACGTAATCCTTCTTGATTGTATTACAAACCTGTAGTTTAAATTGGTTTCAAACGTGTAGTGGTAGGCACGCCAAACACGCGAAATATCATTCGTTCAAGACCGGGTGGAAATATTTCTTATTAAAAAGAAAAAATTGGATAAAAGTTTTCAACATTTCAACAAGCTTTTATAGATGTTCCCTTTATATGGACGTTGGTCTTCCCCCAAATTGAAATCATTGCACTCTTTGGTCACTACGAGGCGCTCAAACACTACAGAAAAAAAGTCCGTTAAACTCTTCAATCCAAACTAATTTTGTGTGTATGATTACGCAATTGTTGGAGATCTAGATTATCCATTATTGTTTATACTTTTATTGATGCGGTTTGCAAGTAGGAAGGATTATTTCAATTGTGTGTGTTTCCAGCTGTCCATCCATCTAATCTTCTATGACGCGTATCCTCCACCCAAAAATTAAATATTGACCTTGAATTCTATTATTTCCAACTGGCACCAATTAAGTCAACAATAGCAACATCCAAAAACATCGAGGCACGTAAGACAAAACACCACAAATATTGAACGAGTGACACAATAAATTTATTAGATGATAAAATCTCAAATGTTAAAAGAATAAATACAAAATGTCATTCAAATGCCATAGAAAATGCAATGAAGTGGAATGCAGTATGTTACTTTTCACCGGTAGGCCAGTGAGAGGTATCAACAATACTGTATTTGTCACTTTAGGACTCATGTTCCATCTATCTCACATGTAGAAGTAAATTTACTCATCCTGAACGGTTAATCTAATCCACCGACATTAATGTACCACATTTGTTAATGTCTATAATATAGGCTGGGAAGATCTTAATTTGTGCTAATTTAGTGCAGAAATAATAATAATAATAATAATAATCCCTAAGTATCCTTTGTACAGTGGGGTTATCTTCAGTGAGTGATGTCTTTGCATGCACCACAAACCCTGCACAACAGTGAATTTCTCTTCCTTTCATTAACTAGTAACAGTCTTTGCTCTCATTAAAAATGTTAAACATCAGCAGTGACAATTAGATGGGAGCCTTAGATGGAGGGCAGGTCATTAGAGAGAGATACAGTATATGGAGAAACTAGTAAAAAGATCATTTCAAATGGATGACACATCCACTGGGAGAATTATGAAGACATTGAATGAATAGGTGTTCCCTCTACCTTAGACTATGTCTCTATTCTCTGTCATTAAAAATAAAATGTAGTTAAGT
The DNA here is from genome assembly GCA_018466805.1 of Hippocampus abdominalis. Taxonomy (NCBI): domain Eukaryota; kingdom Metazoa; phylum Chordata; class Actinopteri; order Syngnathiformes; family Syngnathidae; genus Hippocampus; species Hippocampus abdominalis. Next base: position 5,697,049 of record CM031703.1, read on the forward strand.
AACGACTCAAATGTGAAGACAACACAGCTGGGTCAGCGACAGCCAGCCAAGGGGTACGTTATAGGACAGGAGTGACCGGAATAACATGTTCTGTGTTCCTGAAGTAGCTTCCTGCTGTCTCCAACTCGATGCTGGAAAGGAAACGATTGCCTCGTCGGTGGCGGTCGTAGCTCAGCTCTGTGGCGTACACAGCGCTCGTTTTCTTTGGGTAGATGATGGTCGTGCTTGTAAAACTTTGTGGCCGATGGCGGGGTTGGAAATCCAGCTGTGTCTTATAATGACGCCAGGTGCTGTGGGACAAGGATGTGATGGTCTGCGTGCAGTGCTCCAGGCCCTGACCCCACGGTTGCAGGGCCACATTCTGAATGAAGTGGCGGCCAGAGTCAGAGTGCACTGAGGAGGTGTATCTGTGAATGATGGAAGATGATTCCTGACTGTTGTTTGTGCCTATGCAGCAAACAGCTGATTTGGCTGAGAGGAGGTGTACACCCTAGACTAGTCTTCAAACAATATCAGGGCATTTGTTGACAAACACGCATTTACTTTCAAATTCACCCACAATTTAGAGTCTTCAATGAATCGAACGTGCATGTTTTTGGACTGTGGGAGGGAGATGGCATAATCGGAGATTACCCGCATTAGCATGGGTAGAACAAGGCTGCAGCCGAGAGTTAAACGCTGAGCCGCAGAACAAAATGAAATGGCTGGATTGTTTGAAGGGCTTTGACAGAACTCACCTTACTTCTTTAGGAGGTAAAGGGTCAATAATGATTCCCTCCCCATAGGACAAAGGGTGAAAGGAACCAGAGGGCAAATCTGACACCTGCAAAATAAATGAAATTAATCAAGCATATTAGGATAATAGTTTGTGTGGTCCAGTTTATTCTAAAAATGAGCAATTGGGTTAATTCATTTCATTTTGTTTCATGAAAAAACTACAGTGCTTTAGTTTGTGCCGCAGCATAACAATATGTGTATGCAGTACAAATCTTTTCATTCAATTATTTATTAATTTACTGCTGCACTAGCAGGTAAGTAGGTAGTTTCTGGCCTGCGTAGGAATTCGAGTCACGCTGCCGCCACATGAACTGCTAATGCTAACTACTGTAATGTAAAAATTCCTCATAAACCAATCATGAGCTGCAACTTTAATAAACATAGTTAGTTGATAATTGCCCAAGTAGTTCTCAAACTTATTACACTAAGAGCCACCTAAATCAAAATACTTAGCTCTCCATGTACCACCGCCTTGACAAGCAATAAAATAAGCGGAGTAGGATTATGCATTCATAAAAAATGAGACCAGTTTTATTCCTAAAAAGTATATTCTATAAAATTTTCAGCCACTGTTACATTACACGCAGTGTGAACATTAACATTGTGCTTAACTACAGTAAATTAAAACAAAGGCACTTAAATAATTGAATTAAAATGCAATGCAACAAGAAAACACCACCAAACGTTTAAAAACAAACAGGTCTTAATAGATTAAATGCAAATATATTGAACTGAAAAGTTAAGTACCCATAGTGATTCTTTTGCATACCTCGTCCCTTCACCACTAATGGTAGTGACATGTGCCAAATTGAGAATTATTGGCCCAAATAATTTTTAACTTACTGTCTCAATATCAATAATTAAAAAAAAAAAAGTGCATAACAAAATTTATGTCTGTAGATTCTCAGTCATCCAGGTTCATGACAAAGCAAAGGTTGAATCAAGCCATTTGGACGATTCTTGTTTGTTGCAATTTTTTTATTTTTTTTTATTCTCGTTGTCCGAAAATGTGCAAAAATGTCTTTAAAGCTATTAGCCTAACGCCACTTATTTGTTCAATAAACACCTTTCAAATAAAGGCCTATTACTTTCTGCACTCTGAGGAAATATGGTATACAGTATTGTACTCATATAATTGCTACGTCACGTGATTTTTGTCTGTTTTACATAACTAAAAGTATTCTTAATTGAAGTATATATATATATTAATTTTTTTAAGGGTAATGTACAACGAACAGAGAAATGATTACAAATGAGGTGTACAGTATTTAGGGTTTTAACTATAGTATTATAGCGTGATATAGCGCACGTTTACACACGTGCATTAAGTGTCAAATTAACATCGGATTAATGAGTGACGAATACGTCACACTGACACTGACGGTGAGCAAAGGACTAACATCCAGTCGATTACCTACCCGCGATCCGTTTCTTTCGTCCTCCGGTACCGGGCTCACGCCGCGGGCTTTGTCCTGAGGCAGCAACCAAGCGCTGGGACTTGGGCTGGGCGGTAAACCGGAGTCCGGGCTGTCAAGCCCTCTGTCCGCCCGGCAGCTCATACCAAGTGGGTCCTCTTCGCAAACATTTGGAAAGTTCAACTGTCTGACCATTTCCTTTCCAAGTGAGAAGTTGCAAAACTCCGGCAGCCGGCAACGCTTCTTGCGAAGGAGAACAGCTACCAGAATGTGGTTCACCCGTTTTTTTTCCACTCCGTGCTCACGTCTCACTGCTTCCCTTGCTACTTACAGGGATGCTCACATTCAGGGAAGAAAAAAAGAATTTCCCAACTCCACAAGCCTTCAATTTAAAAGTCCCTTGCAAAATAAACTGGAGGTATTATGTTCATAGACTTTATACAGTATTTTCTGAACGGACAAGGCAAAGTTGAACATAACTTGAAAAACCCCGTGGCTGATCTTCAAACTTTTCCCTCTTTAAATCCTCCTGGCGTTGAAAGAGGAAAGACCCGCCCATTCCAATGCCCCCCGATTCTGATTGGACGGACAAAAGAAAACTAGATAGCAATATTTATTTTGACTCCCAACATGGCACCAAGAGACCACTGGGGCAAAACACGTTCTCAAAGACATGAATAGCTCAATGGCTGATTTGGACGAAGCCAACCAATGTTTGGTTGGCAGCTCTTTGTATGTGATGTCTAACAGAGTGAACAGAATATGCCCCCTAAGGCCTAAAAAGGGGAAGAACCTTTCATTTTCCTTTGAATAAATTAATGAAAGACTAGCATACATAGTTCAAATCAATATACTAAGATTTGCCAAATAATTCTATGGCCCTTGGCCCTTTATTGATCATAAGAACAACATCAACATTTAGCTTGGATGAAGTTGCCTGTACAAGACTGATGAACAACATCCATTCTTTTCAGTGCAACTCATTGATCAATCTATGGCCATTGTGTGAACACAGACTCGAGGAAATTGCACAAAAACGAGTTTATGTACCAAAAGCAATTTGCATTTGAGGAAGTTTCTGAAAAACTCACGTTGAACCTGGATTTATTTTTCTCCGTGATGGTAAATGAAGTCATCTCTTTAATTTTTAACAATCGCTAAATGGAGCAGAATGACATTTCGTGAGATGAATAATTGAGTGGTAAAGACCAGCCAAGCAACACACAGTTCCTTGAAGTGTTATTCCTTCACAGTCTCTTGATGAGTTTTTCGAGCTTGCGTATACGGGATGACTCCTGCTCAGGGGTGGGGGCACTGAAAGACAAAGAGGTGCTGCCATCGGCCCCAGAGGGTGGTGTGGGTAACCTCTGTCTGAAGAGCTCCAGCATGCTGCTCTGCTCACCACGTTTTAAACCCTACGCACCAAAGAATGACAACACACAGATACAGATCACACCTAAATGATCTTACAGCGATGTAAAAAATAATTCCGCCCCCTTCGCAAATGAAAAAAAATCAAACAATGAATATGAAACATTTCTTTTGGATTGTGGCTCAACAGAAAAAAAAAAATCATGAAACAGGCCTGGACAAAAATGATGGTATGCCTAGAAAAATTAGAAAACAATTGCTGCTTTTACTGCTTTTTTTTTTTAAATCCAGTTTTTCTTTTGACCCTTTTGTAATCTACTGTTTTAGCCTTTTTAATTATTGAAAAAAAAAATCCCTTCTGGGGACAAGATTTGCTAAAAGCATTTGATAAAGACTCGGATACTAGCATAAGATGCCTGTGCTAAGTTGTCTGTTTTTTGGATTTACATTCAACCGGATGAGTTTAAAGTGATTTGAAACAACTGGGCAAACCAACAAACCTTCATGTCAAGTATTTTCTGGAACGTCTCAGGATTGCCATCAGCCAAGAGCTTGATGTAGTTATCCACAAACACCACGGGCGGTTCATGTGGGGCCATCACCACCTATAAAAAACAAGACAAAAACAACAAAAAACTAGTAGTCTATAAGTTTGTCTTGACACTTCCTCTGTAATACACACACACACACGTACACACACAAAGGCAAGGGTTAAACAAATGTGGGGATGGGGGTTGCTTTTTTAACAGTTCCCAGAGGAGACCTTCACAAGTGAGCATTGGAGTGATGTTGGCCTGGGTGGAAAACAGCCAAGTTTCACAGGCGTTGCACCACAAAGGAGAGACCGCCTCAGTCGGAAAGCTCGGAACATAAGTGGCTCACAAAACGACCTCAATGTACACAACAAACAGACAAGCTTCTCTAAAATGAAGGAAAATGTCTTGCGCAGACAGCAGCTGAGGTCCACAAAAAAAAAATAAAAAAAGTGTGCAAACTGCATAGCATCAAATAATGAAGTTCTATTTATATCACACCTTATTAAAGTATTCACAGAAAGCAACCAAGCAAGAACAAAATCCAGGGAGGCAACGTTAAACCTCAAGCAACTGCAGCAGCGAGAGAAGTAATAAATAAATAAATGCAATAATGGGAGAACACTTTGAAACCCGTTGGGAGCTAAGTAGAATATGCCCCGTTATCACACATACTGTGAAAACACGTCAGTCCCTACATCTATACTGGAATGTGCTGTACTTGGAATGCGCATAATTAAACGGATGGTCGTATGAGATGCATAAACGGTATAGCAATAACAGTTCACGCGAGTGAGAAAATGAAAAATGATGTTAAGCTATCACGCAGCAGAATATGCACTTCAATAGAAGACAGCCTTGAGAGAATGCGTGATTCAAACGAGAACAGAAAAAAAAGTCCCTCAGTGCAGTAAACGTTAAAAGCTACAAATCTCTAAATAATGTGGGCTTACAATCCATCTATAAAAACGTATTTTATTCGATTTCAATCAACGGTCAATCAAGACACTTATGTTCTAATATAATAATATGGTCATGTTGTCCCGCCCCCAAAAAAGGGGTACGGCAAAAATCTGTGTTGGTCGCGCCACTGCTACCAGTGCAAAATTCATCTAGATCCCTCGAGCTGCTCTCTCAAAGCTGAAGCTTTGGAGAAAATAAATCCTTGCTCGGGTCTGAAAAGTCTGTAAATCTGGCAACAGTCATATGGAAACCCTGGGCAGCAGATCTGTTCGTAGGGAATCTGCAATTTGATTGGTTAGTAGCACCACGTGGGGCGCTGTGCCGGCTCAAAGTCGAGATGGAGCAGAAAAGCGTTTACAGCTCAATGTTGCCGAATGAAGGCAGCTGAAAACAGACATTGCTGTTTGTTTTCAAACGTTTGCATTCACCCACAAGGCAGACAAGAAGAAGAGGGAGGGAAAAATAATTTCTCCAGAACAACTCCAGCCTTTCCAGGACATTTAACTTTTTCTCTAATTTTACATGTGTTTTCCGTCACTGGAAAACTGGTCAATCATTTTCCAGGTTTTCCAGGACGCGTGGGAACCCTTATGGTCCCTTTTCCTGGACACGACGTCCACGATTTCAAAAAAAAGCAATTTGAAAATGTGGAATCAACAGACCACAGGAAACTTTTCCACTTTGCATCAGTCCATCTCAAATGAGCTCGGCCACAGTGAAGCCAGAAGCTTTTCTGGGTGTTGTTGATGCATGGCTGTCCATTTGCATGAGAGACTTTCAACTTGCTTTTGTAAATGTAGCGACGGACTTTGTTAACTGACAAAGGTATTCTGAAGTGTTCCGCGGCCCACGTGGCAATATTCTTTCAACCAGGGCTCACCAACTCGAAGGCCCCTATCCTGCATGTTTTAGATGTTTCCCTCCATTTCAGGTGACGCTCCTTTTGTACGCAAGCATAACACTCACCCATTTCCAATTAAAGTGATCACCAATTAAAATGTTCTCATGTGTCCTTGAAGAATTTCTCAACAGTGTCAGTTTTTTTGGTGCTCCTGTCTGAGCCTTTTGGAACGTGTTGCAGACATGATATAAAAATGAGAACATTTGAGGGGAAAAGAAAAAAAAAAAGTTTACCAATCTGAACATGACATATCTTGTCTTGGTTGTGTATTCAACTGAATATACAATAGGTAGAAATGTATTTACAAATCATTGTATTCTGTTTTTATTTGCATTTTACACAATGTTCCACTTACATTGCAAATGGGGTTTGTATGCTCCAGTTAAAAAGGCTGCTGGGAGTCACAAAAAAAAAGAAAAATATGGACAGTTGTAGATATTTTGCATAATATTACTCTATTAAAGATATAAATAATCGTGTGCTGCAGTCATAACTTAGGAAACATGTGCATGGGAAGAAATGGGTGCCTACTTGATTGGTCACGCAAACAGGACGTGAAAGCTGATCTACCACTCCGCTGAGCTGTGAGGCTCTCAAATCAAGCCCTTAGTGTGCGCCCACTGGCTTTGTAACACAAACACCAAGCAATTTTCTAAGTGCAGATTTTGCTACACTGTCAGAACTGAGATAAAACATCTAAAACCTGAAAAGATAACAGCCATATAGCGATGACATATGAAATCCATCTCACTGGTTGTCAAGCCGTGAGAAGGAATTCCACAACTTAAGTCTGCTGATCGACATCAAGAAAATACAGCAGAAAACCAAGGTCAAACTTCGGGAGGAAAAAGGGGCTCTCGGGAGTCCCACCAAATTCAAAAGGCAGACAGGCATTCACTTAAGAGGGGTGTGGGCATTTTTCTTCACCCCAGGGACAGTTGATAAGGGCGGGGCAATCCCGGGCAGTAACATACGAGGGTCCACATGGTTGTTTGGGACAAGGTCAGTTGTCTTGACTGTCACAATTACTCTTTGCAGTAAAAACTACATCAAACGTACATGCTATGTTTTGGACATCGTCTTTAATTTTGTGCATAAGTATAAAGATTTTTTATTAAAACATATTTTTGGATAAGGGGCTAGCTATGAGTACTTGCTCAAGGATGCCAGGGTTGTGGTTTGAGGTTTACAGGATGGAGGGATGGACCGTTCCATCCCAGGGGGGGGAGAGACGGACCGTTCCGTCCCAGGGGCGGAATACCCATCTCTGCCTCAAGCTATCCTGTTTAGAATAATCTCAGTAAGCCTACCAGAGTTGCTCACCTTAAGTATCATCTCTGCGCGGGTCATGCCCTTCACCACAATCTTGGTGTAGCTGGCAGGTGCCTTGCGAAGTACCTGGGAACCTATAGAGGGTAGGTCTAGCAGGACGGTCTTCAAGGAGTGTGTGTCCAGAAGGAGCTTGTTCGCGCGAACAGACAAAATAAAAAGCCAAAGTCAAAATCCGAGCTGTGCATTTGTAGCACCTCGAGGGAGAAATAGATTTGGACGCACGTACCTGTTCTGCTCCCACCATGCTGATCGGCTTACATCTGAACAAGTGATTGATAAATTTGGGAATGAAAGAGCTAGAAAAAGGGAAATGACAAAATTCAATTCATGTATCCTCTCATCCGACTCATGCGCCACTAAACTAAGGATCTCTCATGGGTATTACTTTGTGAATTTGATGCAGAATTGCGTGAAGTATTTGCGCGTGGAGGCCAAATTGTCTCTGATGATTGGCACATTCTGCTTTATGTGCATGATGATTGAAGTCACGTAGGGACTCTGGTCACCGACATGCTCCACATTCTGCCACGGCATCTGAGAGGAAAAGGAATGTGCATATATACCGTCACGTTGCCTCCTCATAATATGCCATTATGTTTTTATTGAATGGAGTTTGATGTAAGAAGAGAAATAAAATAGCACGTCTGACCTTGCTCATTGCAGTGAGAGCAGGGTCACAGGCAGCATCAAGATCTTGAACGAGTAACTGGATACTATTCGAGATCACTCTGGTACAAAAGTGAAAATGAGAAGACACTAATATCACAAATGATCGACTCAAAAGCAGGCTGCTATACAAGATCATCTATATTTGCGACATACGTGCTGAATGTATCCATCTCCCCAGTCAAATTAATTCTTTCCACCAGGATTTTATCCACTTTCTCTTTTAGTTTCTCTTCAAGCTGAAAGACACCGCACATGTATGTCCAAGATTTAATACAGTATGACAGGAATCTATACATTTACACAATTTACATGTACATGCCTGTTGCGTGGTCGCAAGGCAGTACTCGGCAGTGCTGAGGATGCTGCAGATGAGGCACAGCTCATCAAGAGTGAACTTGGCCGTTTCCGAGCCTTCTTTTTCTTTGAGCAGACTGCTGATCGTCAGAACCCCACTGTTACTGCTCGACCTGTAGATGGACATATATGACTTATAAAGACATATAAAGTGACTTAGGTTAACAACCAGAAGAAAGCGATATGATCAGTCGCCATGTAAATCAAGCTGTTCTCAATATTATTTTGAAAAAATTAGGTCATAACTCATGATATTAGACTAATGGGCCAGTGTACCCTTGAGAGTTTGTATTAAGTGATCGCATATGGTCGACAATATGGCATACATAAGTCGGCGAGCGCACATGTGTAATTAGCATTTTTGTGTATCGGCAACGCAAACAGTCAGCTGTCAGTGATGATTTCTAGTGTGGTTAGTGATCCAAATAATTTGACTGCAATTTGCACACAGTTGCGATTACATAACCCACTCCAATTGCCACATTAATGCTACCCATCAAAACAGAGCGAGGGCTGAAGCGATTCCATTTCAAAATGAATTTTCAAGTCTCTGAGGGTTTTATCACCGCACTAAAAGAAAGACCACATGTGGGTGTGACAAATGTGGATTAAATTATGATTCCGTTGAACAGAACTAATGTGTTCTTACTTAGGCAGATTGCCTGTGAGGATTTTCCAGGCATACTCCCGTAGGAATTTCTGGAAGATGGTTGTAAGGGCAATCATGGGCTCCCCAGTACTCAGCTGGGAGCACTGGACCATACACTTCTTGTAATAGACAAAGAGGTCAGCGCAGCTTGGCAGCACAGCACCACCCTCATCGGTGGCAACCTTGGGTGGGCCCTGCGCTCGGACGTCAGCCACAAACCTGTCTATCAGTTCACCTAGGTTCCTGTAACAAGCACAGACGGTATACCAGATGGATTAACAGGCAAGCATGTAAACAAATTTGTAGTCAGGTCTTTGGATTTAATTGAAGCGAGCACTGACAAGCACCATTGAAAGCTGCACACAACAACCATTCAATCACAGCTCTTCTAAAACTGCATTCATATTGGGAATAACCACTATGAGCCTATGGAAAGGATAGAGTATTCGGGGGGAAAAGTGGTGGCTGGTGGAAGTAAGAGAGGGAAAATAGGCAAAAAGTGAGAGCAAACAAGAAAGCCAACCAACAAGGCAGGAGCAGACTAAAATGGGGGGCATATAAAATGAAGAGGTGGGGATAAAAAAAGAAAAAGAATGGTTGCTGAGGCAAGCGATTTATTCAAGCTCTCCCGCTCTCTCAGCGTCTGTGGTTGTGTAGTTAATGGGAAACATTTCTGCCACAACCAAGTCAGTGGCATGTCCAGGAACATGAGATGGAAAGACAGACAAGCCGGAGAGATGGAAAGCAAGAGCTATGCGTGTGTGTGTGTGTGTGTGTGTAGTGAATACGTAGAAATTGGCAAACAAGGATGCGTATGTCAACTTTATACACAATCTGTTCCTGATGATGTATATACATACGGTATATGCCGTATGTGCATAACCATTTTTTGGGTTGCTCACTTGTCTTGTGATTCTATGTAGACATACAGATGAGGCTCGAAGCACTTGGAAACAATGCCATGGAAAGGATTCTCAGGAGCCTTGGGTTTTCTGGGCTACAGGAATGTAAGAAACACAGGCATTAATACAAATGACTCCGCCGGTTACTTGTTTAAAAAAAACACACAAAAAAATCATAATAATATAAAATCTAGGTTTCAATTACTGCTAAAACTGTCCGTCACCAGTATTGTGCTGTTCTCATTTTTTTGAGGGGGCTTGTAAACGGCTGCAATATGATTGGCTGATTGCAGAGATCACTCGATCACGTTGCCAGTCACCTCTCTAAAATCAACAACGAGAGGCCCGACACTTTCTTTTCCTCCCGCTTGGCTGAGCAGAGAGGGGAAGGGAGAGCAGATTCAGGGAAAGGACAGAGAGAGAGATGCCACAGGGCAACTGCACTAACTCCGGCATACTTACTCATTTGCCGATTAATGTGCATTCTCCCTCCTCCCAAAACAATCTCATAATTTTTTACATGTTTGTTTTTCTTTTCGTAATTTTTAAACTTTTTTTAAAAACTTATTTCTTGTCTTTGTATGGTCGTTTCGTAATTTGGCTAAGTTACTTTCGCTTCTGAATGTTATTAATTGTTCTGTTTGTAAATGCTTGTTGTGTTGCTGTGTCTCTGTTTGCGTGAAGCGCATTGAGTTACCAAATGTATGAAATGTGCTTCGATATATAAATAAAGCTGCCTTGCTAAATTCAGAGATGGGCTTCCCATCCCTGGGACGGAAAGGTCTTTCCAACATTTATGCAGCATAAATAAGACAAAAGAACCTAGTTCTTAGGAAAGATATTGATTAGTTGTTATTGGATCTTATCTCACCTTTGCCAGATCCCCATCTTTGCCATCCTTCTCACTACCCTCATCTTCACCTTGATCGTCTTCCAAGAAAGGATTAGAGGGCTCTAAAGGGCTCTCTGGCCTCTTCTGCTGCTCAGAATAAAACAAAACAAAACATATTTTGGTAATACAGCTCAATCTATGTTCAATCTATGACAACATAGATTGAGCTGTATAATTGGAGAAATACAGTTTAGTTCAATTTATGGAAAATTCTTACATTAAGGATCATGTTTACACACAGCCCATTTTCATTGCAAGCCCTTTATTTCACTTCTAATGATGAACTCATATCCTGCAAAATTGTATTGACCCAACAGGTATGATACAAAAAGGTCTCCGCTGAGCCAAATGATTATTTTCTGCGGTGCACCTGTTCAACCTAGTTGGGATTTTGTGGGGCAAAAAATATTTCGAATTTTATTCTTAGGCAGTCCTGCCCTGCCCTAAATGGAGAATGAAAATTCTGCCTGACGTAATCACCAACAGAAGTCTGCCTGTGCTTGTTCTTACCACAGGGGCATCAGTCAACGTGCATCCTGTGAAACGTTTAGCCAGCAGACCTTCAAAGTTTGTCGTCCTCTGAATGGCAAACAGAAGCAGTTTCACTTCAATCTCCTTGGCTCGTGTTCTCATTACTTTGGAAAGCTCTACTCTTTTGGGGGAAAAAAAGATGCACATATAAGTTGACACATAAAAAAAACAAAAAACGGATGGAATACTTGCACTTTTATTGAGGGGCATTGGTCCCCCGCAATTTGCAGGTGATACACACCAAGCCCTGACCTGAATAGGTTAGTGAGAGGGATTTCTAAATCTACCTGGTGATGTGGCAGAATTCCACTGCAATACGCTCTGTCATGCACCACTCCTCTGGAAACATGCGTCCATATTTTTCTTCATAGTCGACGAGTTGCCGCTTGATCCAAGCATAGCGGCGATCAATCTTGTCTAGCCATGCAACCTAAAACATTTGGTCAAGTACAAGCATCCTATAATCCAAAGTCACATGAACTTTCAAGCCTTTATACCAAAAATGTATTAGTGGGTAATCTTTGTTAATGAGCCTTTACTCACATCTTGGTTTTCTTGAAAGAGCACAAGGTACTCTGAGAGATGCTGCCGGATGAACTTTTTAATGATCTCAAGTTTGATGCGTGGGTCAAGAACATTTACAACCAGACAGGCATCCCTCAACACGTTACTTGGCCCACCGGGCCTCTGCGGTGAAGGGAAAAAAAAAAAAAAAAAAAAAAGATCAAAAACACTGTTGCTTTTATTTTTATAAAGGAGAATAAACCCCAAAGAGTCTGAAAATAACATTTTGAAAAGCTGACGTGTTTACCTTGGAGCCCTGGGATGGGAATGCTTCTTCAAAATCTGCCAGGATCTGAGTGCCCAACTCACTCTGTGCTGCTTTTACTCTATACAAGTCAAAAGAGCAAATTCACAGTGAAAGTGTCAGAGTTGTACAAATGTGTCATATTTGTCTATACAGCCATTCACTAGCCATTTGGTCTGAAGCTGTATGCAAGATTTGTAAACGCAAATGAAAAACTCAGACTCATCAAGTGATCCTGTCAATCTCAGTGTCTTGTTTCAAACCGATAAGTAGAATTCCTTTAAAGTCTGAAACACACGCTAGCAAGTCTTGTGAAATGTTGGTGTTTTGCTTCTTTGGTTTTTGTGATGTTACCACAAGAGGGTTATTGGTCATCGCAAAGAGCAAGAAATGGAACTTGGAGGGGACTGTACAGTTTTAAATTTTGTTTGTCCAATCTTCAAATCTGTACTGATACATTTTACGAGCTTCATTCCTATTCAGTCTTATTCTGCGTTTCACACTATTACCCCGTTCTTGTTGCTTTCTCTGCATTTATTACTTCCCCCTCTCATATTTCTTTACTGGTTGTTTTAAAGTGCTCTATAAATACAGTGGAGTTGAGTCCCATCATCTGTTTCTCCTGAAGTTACTCCTTCCGTGCAGCTGTTCTTTGGTATTCAACGCTATCTGCCACACCTCAGTCAAAACTGAACAGATGGCCATTTTCCCCGATTAGACGGATCAACACTACTCTGAACTCAGAGTTAGCCACGTTCCATCTGATGCTATAGCTGCTGTCAAAATGACTGATTCGCCATACAAGATGCATCATCGAAAAGGATTCTGCAGTACAGTAGACATGTGAGCAACTATGCATTAGGTGTATATGTGTACGAGTAGGAGGTACCTCTCAGAGAGCTGTCTGATCTGAGGTATGCCCATATACTTGTGGAAGTGCTCAAGTACTTTTACGACTCCTTGCAGGAGATTAGCCACCTCACCGTACTGCCTTTTTCTCGTCATGGCCCTGGAACACACAGAGAGATGCCCGAGTTTATTTCAATGAGTCATTGTCAATGTCTTCATTTCTGGATTTAAAAGACAATAAATGAAAAAGAAAAAGCATCACTCTAACACAAAATTAAATGACGTGTCGGTCCTGACTAAAAAAACTATTTAAAGTCCCAGTTTCAAATCATAAGGATGCACATAATAATGTTTGTCATCAGCTTACTTTTCTAATGGTCAGAACTAATAAATCGGTTCGGAGGTGTCTGGAAGAGTGATCACAATTGACTGCATCATAGCAAATATTCGTTCAATTGGATTATTTAGCTGGAGTTTATATCTGTAATAATATAAGTCTGGAAGCGGGTCCTCGATCTAAAAGTGAGGTACAAGTCAAGTCCCACATAGGCTCAATACAGATTGATTAAAAAAAAAAAGAAAAACATGATTAGCGGTATTATGCATGCTATGCAGAAAAAAACGAAACCATAATTGTACAAATTTCATGTCACGTTAATTTGTTCTGCACACGTTTGCTAATAAATCAAATGTATTTGTTATGTGCAATACAGGTGTACTCACTCTAAAGAGTCCACGCCTCCTGCTAACATATGCAGGTGGTTCAGTGTGGTGATGGATGTAGTCAGGTGGCGCTTGGCATGGTCCAACTGCTTTATGTCCCTGGTAATCTCCTTGACCTAAAGGAAGAAGGAGACAAGCTAGCCACTGTTTTTATTATAATCGATGGAAGGTGCAGAATGCTGTCAGTGTGTGTGTGCGTACATACCATTTGTTCAGACTTCTCTGCCTTGTCCTTGATATCTTTGATTTTTCCAAAGAGCTGCTGAATTGCTACTTGGGCCTCTTCTAAAGCCTGTAGAAACCACGTTTGTCAATATTAAAAATAGAACATCAGTTATTTAGGTGTTTTGAGAACAAACAGTGAGAGCTGCGAGTGGACCTGTAAGCATGTTTAAACTGCAGGGAGTCAATCATCAAATCACATTTCACAAATAAACATGCAAAACACAGAAAAGTGTGTTCTTTACAATGAAACCATCTCAATCACATCATCGCATCGCCAGTTACGGGATCTGTATGGACACTGGACACTGAAAATGAAGTTATCTCACGCCATCGATCTAAACTGTTGAGGCGATCATAAAACTGAGTCTGTTATTATTTCGATTTGGTTTCAAGTAGGTCAGGTTAGGGTCATTGACCACATAATTCAGTCTGTTGGGTAACGAGGTGATTTGCTTTGGCAGTGGACAGCAGCTCTGGCAACATGTACCATTGTGGTCGCTACGGCATACAGAGTAGTGTTAACAATATTCTAAGCTACGACATATAGCTGGTAGCCGTAATTGGCCGAAAGTACATGAGGCTGTGAGCTAAATTGACAACGATTTAAACAAGTCCAGCATTGTTTATGAATGAAACAACATTTGAAATGTTCCTTTATCCTTTTTCTTTGATCCTAAACTGGATGGGTGGTTGTGCGATGCTTGGTTCAACTACAATCCTGCAATTTAAAAGTCTGGGACTGATGTGTTGAGATCACTTTTATTCACTCTCACCACGAGCTGTAGCTCCAAGTGAAAAATGATCTTTGTAATCCTGCCTGTAATGTCAGGCTTAGCCTAATTGGCCAACCGGGCACCAACTCAATTGAGGCAAAGGGCCAAGAGACGAACGAAGCTAAACAGGACGACCGTCACGATAAACGTTTCAACGTAGCAGAGATAATTTGCAGTTCTGAAAGCCAGTAAACTACATACCCTATTTACATCATTTCTAAGAGCTTCTCAGTTCCCCAACATTCCCTCGAAATAAAGAAACATAAAAAAAAATCTGGAAAAAGGAAGGTAAACTGCATGTCTGCTATTTGATCTGGCAGTTGGAGTTCCACATCATTTCAAAGAGCTTCTCAGTTGGTGATCTTAAAGAAAATCTGTCCATCCTGAGGAGCCAAGACCCTTCAAGGTTGTAATCGTCAGTCATGCAGACTCAGCCGAATCAATCTGGCTCGCTGCCTAGTGCTCATTTCCTGTATTTATCCCAGAGGAAAGCAAAGGGAGACCACTGCCCAACAGGCGCCTCCATGCCCGAGATGCTATCTACCTTTCCACACAAACACAACTGTGTATCCCTTTTAACATGAAATAAGCAGCACCTACTGGGGTATTTTGAAGGAGGGGAGAAAACCTTCTTCAAAATGCTTGAACAAGCCAGACAAGTCATCAACTCTCCTTCACATGTATTACAGTAATATGAGTACAATATATACAGTGATATTTTACAGTTTACCACCAGCGAGTCCCAGGGACTCGCTGATCAGAAAAGTACAAGTCCCATTATGCATTTCGAGAGTCCCAAATTTCAAATTCTGAAATGGTCTACTTATTCAATTCATATCATATGATACTAACACAAACAACAAGATATACAGTGATCCCTCGCTATTTAGCGGTTCGTTTATCGCGGCTTCGGTGCATCGCAGATTTTTTCAAACATATTCATAAAAAAAAACAAACCTGTATATACAGTATATATCCATCCATCCATTTTCCGAACCGCTTCATCCTCACTAGGGTCGCGGGGGGTGCCGGAGCCTATCCCAGCAGCCTTCGGGCAGTAGGCAGGGGACACCCTGAATTGGTTGCCAGCCAATCACAGGGCACACAAAGACGAACAACCATCCACGCTCACACTCATACCTAGGGACAATTTAGAGAGCCCAACAAGCCTGCCATGCATGTTTTTGGATTGTGGGAGGAAACCGGAGCACCCGGAGAAAACCCACGCAAGCCCGGGGAGAACATGCAAACTCCACACAGGGAGGCCGGAGCTGGGCTCGAACCCGGTACCTCTGCACTGTGAAGCCGCCGTGCTAACCACTGGACTACCGGGCCGCCTTACAGTATATATATATTTTTTTTTTTTCAAGTCCGCAAAAGGTCCTTACACACACACACACACACACACACACACACACACACACACACACACACACACACACACACACACACACACACACACACACACACACAGTATATATATGCATACTGAGTCTGCAAAGGCAATCTAAGCACAGTTGCAGTTGATAGGCGTCTTTTCTTTTAAATCCCGACATATAACTGAAAAACGAATGCACCATGCTTGCTTGTGTCCCAGATGTTACTTTAAATGACAAGTGCAGACGCTGGAGAGACTATATCACCCAGCTGGCCTGGGAACGCCTCGGTATCCCCCGTGGAGAGCTGGAAGAAGTAGCTAGGGAGAGGGAAGTCTGGGCTTCCCTGCTAAAGCTGCTGCCCCCGCGACCCGGCCCCGGATAAGCGGTAGAAGATGGATGGATGGATGGATGGACAAGTGCAGAAAGCACATTGTTCGAAAGGCTTAAAAGAACGGATTCAGTGTCAGAATACAGAAATAAATGGATCTGTCAAAGTCAGCGGGCGGGGATGAAAAGTGTGGAAACGAAAACAGCCTCTGAACTACTTTTTTTTTGACAATATGAAAAATTTAGATTTTACATTCAATATTAACGTGAAGCTTTTTTTTTCGGTGGGTGGGAGACAAAAAGGCCCGTCAACATGTTTGTTTGTTTTAACCAAACCAGACAAAAAAAAAGAGCACACACAAGTGGAAAATGCGGACGAGGGAAGGACATTAATCCAAGACATACAATGAGCAAGCAGTTTTTGTACATTATGACAGCATTTGCACCTGCACTAGCCATCGCATGTTATCTATGATTTTGCAGTAGCTAATCTGTAATGACTTGGGCAGCTCAAGTCCTGCTCCATGTTATGGTGCCCATAAGCAAGGCAACATCTGCACCCCTGCAGCACTCTGTCCACCCCTTTCGCTCTGACGTCACTCCTTGCATGCCTGCTTTTGTGTCATCTGTTCACTGCGTGCCGTTCAACACAAAATGTGAAGCAGTGTGTGAGGTGAAGTGCCCCTTCGGGATCAATTGCGCAGAAGTCACACGTGTGAAGGGCCCTTCCCAGTGGGGGTCATCATGCTTGGCCAAACAGCTAAACATCAAACGTGAAAGAAAGTTTGTCACTGACCTTTGAGCACATAGATTTAAAAACCAGACACATCAGAATTTTCGTGGCCTACCACAGACTTCCAGGACAAATGATGCCAGAAGTATGCTGGTTCATCATGAGGCCATCTGTGGTAAGAGCAGTTTGAAGGAACTTTGGGGATCGGTGACCCCTGTAAAACTGACCCCGAAGGAATAGCACAACAGGGCATGTGTGGTGGGATTCTATTCCAGAAAGATAATGAATACAGTAATGGAAGTAAATTTCAGTTGTATTTCCGATCCGGCACACATTTCAAAGAGTTTGACTTTTTGATGTCATGGTCAGTGCACAGTTTTCTGTTTTTAAACCAGCAGACTAGGTTCAAACCCAGGTTAAGGGTACTCCTCCTCAGACTTCCATGATGACACTCAACTATCATGAATCCTACAGCACAATACAGCCAACTCCCGGTAGTTATCTTCTTCAGTGTCAACTAACGGTCACATGTCTCTTGCGGCAGACAACATTACTGATTCGATTGCGGCTATTATGTCTCAATCTTCATCCTGAAAAGAGGACCTCTGCTTCTTTCCATCTGTCGAAAAAAAAAAATTTCCCTCTGGAAATGTTGGAATTGCTTCGCGGCCTTGGAAAAACAACCTCAAGTTATTGTGTGTGTGCAACCTGATAATGTTATTCGTCTGGGGTTGTACTAAAGTCTTTCCGCTTCCAAACAGTAGCAACACTGGAAAAGACATGGCCACCACGGCAGACACCCACTAGAATCCGCACGCCAAATGAAGTCTACGTTTCAGAACTTTCATGGCTCAACCTTCAGGTGTCATGTTCCTTTGAAACCACAAACCCTTAACTGGGAAAAGGCTTGAATTAAATATGCACGGGGAGCTCTTTTCCATCATTCTCTTACAATAAAGCCTGGGGTTATACTAAAAGAAGTATACACAAGGGGATATATTTCCCAGACATGGTTTTTTTTTTTTTAAATAGAAAAAAGGAGAGTTTGCGCAATGGGGAGGAATCTGAGTCATCATGTCCTTTTCCGTGGATTGCAGTGGAGACAAATGAAAGGGAAAGCTAGAAGGATCCCTGTTTTTCCAGAGATGAGAGTATCCACAGGTTGCATTGTAACTCCAGGAGATTAACATTTTCTAGTGTGTGTGTGTGTGTGTGTGTGTGTGTGTCTGTGTGTGTGTGTGCGTTTTGAAGGTGTTGAACATTTAATTGGATGGTACTCTCCCCAATTATTGCATTGCGACCTTTTTTTTTTTTTCTTAAACAAGGTCAAATAACCCCAATGTGAAATTTGATTTCTGAATTTTTGTGCCAATTAAAAGGATTATTTGTCATTTGGTATGTGGCCTATGACATGAGAGTTAATAACAATGCAATAAGTGTAATGCAACATAATAGGTCCTTCACTGGCAGAACTTTTACCTTTAAGGCTGAGAGCAACAATGCAAAATTTAACGAGACAACTCACCTGCCTCCCATCCTGCCCCACATTGGTTTGACCCCTCACCACCGTCCTGATGTTGTCATCAAGGCGCCTACAGAATGTAACAAATGATTAGAACATTTACATACATGCATCCACATATATGCATATAAAATCATAGAGTCGACAAGAAAAAAAAACTGAGATCTCCTGACCTGATTTTCAGACGTATCTTGTTTACCACATCGTCAATATTAGCAAGGGACTGGGGGGAAGAAAAAAAAAGCAGACATCAAGTGATTATGGTTAGGATTATGAAGCAACACTTAAACATCAGCATTCAAAAACGTCATCTTTCCATGCTATATTTATACGACCCTGTTTCTGTAAAACGATTTATGTTAAACCCTTCAATAACTTAATCTTGCTGTTCCAGTTATGTTTTATTGGTTTACAGAGCCCCCTCATGGAAATGTAGCATACCTACACACGGAGACCGGTCCAATGTTTGAAAGGATTTTCCATCCATCCAAAGAAGAAATCGTCTCGAACTTCATGCTCTTATTTTTAAACATTTTTATTCCAAATCTCTCTGGTGGCTCTTTCTTCTTTTCGACTATGTATGTCAATAACTTTGCCAGTATGCCTGTTTTGTCATTTGAGGCGTTCAATAAAGATCATTCAATAATAATAATAATAATAATGGGTTACTACACCGTGCTTTTACCTGCTCGGTCGGAAACAATGTGTTGATATATTCCACCGCATTGAAGTCTGCTTTATCAAGAGGATCTTGACTTGGAAATACCTTGAAAACACGACAAACTCAATTTGGCAACGTGTCATACTTAATATTCAGAGCGAATACAGTATTCAAATAACTCAGGTAAAGCAAACCGACAGCGGTTTGTCTCAGCAATTCAAATAACCCCATCTTATTGAATTAGCTCGTTGACGTTTATTTGTGGATACAAACATAAGCACCGCAAACGCATATATAAAGTACATTCCGCCGTCTTTTCAGTCGGTATAACTAAATAATAAACACACAATATTGCTAGTGCAACGACCAGCAGGTACAGGGTGACACAATCTCGTCAGTTGGTGGCAAAATCCGTCAACAATGCGGCTCAAGCAACTTTTTATTTTCAACCCCCGAAAAGCTACCTGTTCAATCGCCAGCTGGACCTCGGGTGTGAGATGCAAAATTGCCTCCAAATCATCGGCAAATTCAAATTCTTCTTCCTCCATCATTGTCAAAACATTTACCCCACTTCAAGAGCCTCCCACTTCCTGGTGAAAAGGCTTCTGGGATAACAAATGACGCAGCTCGTGGTGCGTTCACGACTATCGGGGTAAAAATAGATTCCTTCAATCAACCGATCGTTCATCAGTGCATTACGGTACCCATTTGTGTGAAGTTTCTTGATTCGTTCGTTAGTTAGTCCACATTAATTGTCCACCAATATTATCCTCCTAGTAAGCAACTGTTAAGTGGAGAACTATTATAATTATAGGAAATTATAATTATATATATACAGTATATACTGTATGATATTATAAATTGATTAAGTATGAAATTGATTAAGAAGTATGTTTTTGTGGGTTGCAGGCTATAGATTCAGATAACGCTGTAAAAAATAATGTCTTTCTTTCAACCATTTACACACACTAAATAGATTTGGGTAACACCAGCAACAATGTACTGTATGTAGTTTAAAATCAGATGTTTTTGTCCCCATTCAGCGTTTCAGTATTTATCATTTAATTAACAGTGTCACTCATATAAACGTTTGTATGAAAAAAATGACATGGATTTTTCTAAATATTGTAGATGGAGCCATTCATTTTCTAAGTTAATTGTTATTTTCATTTTTTTTTTAAATGTAAATGTTATTACATTTTAGTTATAATTTATTTTTTTATAGTAGAATCACTGAAAAACCCCTGTGTTCTACTGAGCAACATTTTATGACTTGTTTTACAAATTGCTTTAACCAGGTTAGGACTTAACTAGCTTGAAATTTGGTCCGGACTCGACTTGCTTGATTTATTTATTTTTTTCACAGTGACTTGGCACTTCGTTGAGACTTGAAGGTTGCCACTTGAGAGTGAGACTGACTAGTGACTTGAACATGTGTGACTTACTCCCAATTCTGGTAATTGCTGTGATGAATTGCTTTTTGAGAAGCTTTTAGAATTTGAAAAAAAAAATGCTGAGATGATATTTTTATTCCATGAGAAATTTGAACCCATCACATCGTTGTTGGTAGAACATGGTCCCTTCTTCTGTCATATTCATTGATGTATTTCCATTAATAAACCTGTCTTGGTAAACAGCGGAACCATCATGTTCAAGAGCACTCGGGAGATGATTCATCGACACTAAATGTGATGCATCGACATATCATCTGAGCCACAAATCCTCTTCATGAAGATAAATACTGAAGTTCAAATCTGTTTCCTACAACCCTCTGGGCATCCACATGAAAGCACCACTGCAATATGACAGCAATGAGTCGGATCTTTTATTCCTCATGATGTCACAATAGGCATGATTGGAAATAAAACAAAAACGGCAAGTGGACCCAAATGAAGAATAAGCTCTTTTAGTTGCAGACGGAAATTTTCGAAATTACAATGTAATTACTATCAAAATGACAAGGCAGGAACAACACCACAACCAACTAGGGCTTTGACAAATCACAATCAGATATCCTTAGTCAGAGTAGGACACAGAGAGTTGCAACACTACTGCCTTCTTCATGTAAGAAGTGCTGAAAACATTTTCTCCCTAAATCATCAGCAGCTTCAGGCATAATTCACGGTTTGGAAGGGGACTGAAAGGATTTTGAAATTGGATGCATCGGGCTTGCAACGTGACTGTGGGGGTTGGGCTTTAAGTACCTCAGAAAGGGAAAACGGGAACTTTCAAAGTTGAAATCCTCCAAAATGCCATGGGTGACAAGCTTTACAGTTTTGTTGGGTTGTAAAAGTTTCAAATTAATGTTGTATTTGCTTGTACATAAATTTGGGGGTAAAAAGCTTAAGCCTCGTGAGTAACCAATGACTGTCACCATGCAAATAACTGCCAACAGGAATGTATGTGGCAGCCATTTTAATTCAAAATATTTACCCTCAAGCAAACCTCTTATCATCTTACTGAGGCCATCCAAAAAAATTGGGCTAAAACGTCTCTCCAGATGATACTCTACTTTGCCTGAGATCCTGAGATTCGTTTTCCCCAACTAGAGGAGAAAATAAGGAGAAAAATAAAAGTTATTTTCGTATTTTATTCATATATATATATATCCATCCATCCATCCATTTTCCGAACCGCTTCATCCTCACTAGGGTCGCGGGGGGTGCTGGAGCCTATCCCAGCAGTCTTCGGGCAGTAGGCGGGGGACACCATGAATTGGTTGCCAGCCAATCGCAGGGCACACAGAGACGAACAACCATCCACGCTCACACTCATACCTAGGGACAATTTAGAGTGCCCAACGAGCCTGCCATGCATGTTTTTGGAATGTGGGAGGAAACCGGAGCACCCGGAGAAAACCCACGCAAGCCCGGGGAGAACATGCAAACTCCACACAGGGAGGCCGGAGCTGGGTCATATATATAAATATAAACACACACACATAGTAATTTTTTCAGTTCATTCATGCATCTCATCCCTGTTGTGGATTCAGATGGCCAATTGTCTGACAGAGTCATCAACTAATCTCTCCAGTCACACTGTTCACAGTGCAGCAATAACTGGCAAACAGTATGGGAAAAAAACAGTAGGCAGTTCTCCTCAAACATCATTGTGGGTGAGGAGCTGATGCAGTAAGTACCCACAAAAAGAAAAAAAGTAAATGCGTGCCACCCCAAAAGAATCTTTAAAGTTGCAGCTTCCAGAAAGCTTTCTGATCTAACCTGAACCAAATATGTCTTCTCACGTCGCACCAAAATCTAAAAGAAATATTAGTCACAAAGTCACAATGTCTACACAAATCCCACCACTCAACCGTGAAGATAAATGAAAGTCTTAAATTAAAAAAAAAAAATATATATATCTAACCATAATTAAATTGCATTACAATGCCTTCTTGCTCCGCATTATAAGCATAACATTTATCAGTCTGTAATAAATACTGCAAAGCAGTCATTTATTGATTTATGCATTTTCTATCACAAGCGATTTGAATAATAGATAGATGGATATCCATCACGGTGGGATTATTTGTTGTGATGAGAAAAGGAATCAGAGCGATTGCTCATTTTATGTGCAGAACAAATTCTACCACAGGGATGTCAGCTTTGTAATTGTCTCAGCAGCAGGTAAATGTAGACTGTTTTTTGTTTTGTTCTTTCCAAATGTGGTGCGGAGGTGGAGGACTCCTGCTATGGTACAAATGAACTACAGTAATCACTCAAAATCCAACTGAAACTGTTGAGCAATATTTTTGGCTCACAGTTAGCTCACTGGTTCACGGCGTAAAGCGTCGGGCCGAAAATTAGCCGAGAAAGGGCGAAACTCTTGCGTTTACTTTGTTCGTCAAACAAACTGATAAAGCGGCTGTGTGCCTGTATTTGTTGTAAATATATATTTCTGTTGATTGCCGTGACCCATCTTTTTCTAGATGCTGTTTCTATTCATGGAGGTGTTATGTGCCTGGAAGAATCAGGATACAGAAAAGAAAATCCTCGCTATAGTGTTTGGGAAAAAAGGACGTGTTGAATGTTTGTCCCTCTTTTTCACCTCTGCAAAGTGTGAATAGGGCCAGAAAAGAAGTCACCGTATGTTTTGAATGGACACATTTATTGTTTGCCATTGGCAGAGAGCCATCATTGTGTCATTTGAGTCCATGAGTGTCCTCTTTCTATTACACAGTTAATCACATTTTTCGAAAATAAGAGAAAGAAAATGAAGAATACCTCAAGGTGAATAACAGAAAAAATATATATACCGGAAGTATGAATTTCTTTGTAGAATGTATTCTTACGTTTTAGTCATTTGTGGCATACCTAACACCTCCTTATAAATTGAAATCTGGCTTACTTCCACCATATAGAACGCATGCGGCTCTTTAGCGACATCTAGCGGCTCCCTGGAGCTTTATAAAAAATTTTTGAAAATGAAAAAAGATGTTGATAGTAGGCTAATATAGCTCAAATAGATATAGATACACGTTGCAGCTCCGAAAAAGGAGAGTTGTGGTGTTGGTTTTTTAAAACGTACACTTTATTTATGTTTTTAACAGTATCGACAAACACAGACACTTCTTCGTCCGACTCCGTGCCTTCTCTCTTCTCCTTCGACTCGAGAGGCGTTCAAAGACAGTCTCAGAAAAACGGAAATTAATGATCACTTCACTGACACTAAGAAAAGCAAAAATAATGCACTAAAACGAAAAAATCAAGCGAAGAAATTAAAAATTAAATTCTATGGGGGCGTTTGTGAACACACAACAAAGGAATGAATAACATAAACAATTCGGAGACAGTCCAGTCTCCTACATACATACAGCATGTGTTTCCTTCATTGTAAATTTTATAGAAGGCTTTTATTTTTTTGCGGCTCTACACATATTTGATTTATTTATTTTTTTGTCCCTTTATGGCTCTTTCAACATTTTGGGTTGCCGATCCCTGATATAGACTAATGTACGCCACCCATATAGCTTTACCAAGTAATTATTCAGGAAAACTTAAATTCACATTAGTATGGTTCCAACAGTTCCAAAGAAAAAGACATTGCAACAGAACTCATTTTCAGGAAAAATGCTACTCACAAATGACAATTAAAAATATGCCCCACAATTACCATAATAACCCAACTCAGTCAAGAATAGCTCTGAAGAATAATGAGAAGAGTGGAAGCTATTTGCAATATTTGCAACATGGGACCAACTATTGTATGTTTTCTTCAATTTCATTTCATATAAAGGCAGTGACTATGTGAACGAATACATCCATCCATCTAGATTGTGTATTCATCCATCCATCCATCCATGCATCCATCCATCCATCCATCCATTTTCTCATCCGCTTTTTCCTTATAAGGGTCGTGGGTGTGCCGGAGCCTATCCCAGCTGTCTCGTTGCCAGCCAATCTGATTGTGTATGATAAAATAAAATATAACTCATCGATAAAAAAACAAGAGGGATTAGTTTATGTGTTGAAGACTCACGAAGGAACTACTGTACTTTATACTTCAATTAGCTTAGCTAAAAACTTTCTACTACAGTGAAATGAATAACATGTAAGCACCGAGATTGATTTAACCTTCAGATCTTTGGAATACGTTGGGTCATTCAGCATTCAATATTTACTCTGCTGCTTTTCAAAATTTCCTGCTACAATACCTCTACAGTGTTGCACGAATGCCAAGGCCTGGGATGAGAGCCTTGTAAAGCCCGAAAACGGTATTTTGATGATGAGCAACAAAGTGGGAGATTCTGAATTTGAATGTCAGCTTGTCTCCTTCCATGTGAAGTTTGCATTTTCTCCCCGTGCTTTTCTTGGTTTTATCCGGGTCCTCCTACTTTTGCCCGTAGTTTTGAATGCAAGTGTGAATGGCTCTCTGTCTACCAGTAGTGTCTTTTGATTGACACTAGACTTGCTACAAAAGGGATAGATGGTGTCTGTGAACAGTAATACTGCCAAGTCGTTGTGAAGATTTAAAGGTAGCTGCTACATTTCAGGATCAAGGGAAGCGTATGGCTGCCACACCATAAAAAAGTGCACCATCATATTATGTGACAAATTTCACATTTCGATGAGATACGTTTTGCATATTAATGTGATCATTTCACGTTTTGACACACACGTGCACACACACACACGCACACGCACACACACACACACACACACACACGCACGCACACACGTGCACACAAACTGCAACTCTTGTTGATATATTTCACAGTCTTCCTTTATCAGTGTGAAGTGACATTCACAAGCTAGGATTAAATCTCTCAAGGACACAGCAGTATTTCCTTTCAAACAAATAAACACTTCAGTTTAAACTTTTCTTGTATCGAAAGCATAAGGTACTCATTAAAAAAAACAAACACATTTTTGTTTGTTTGTTTGTTTGTTTTTTAATGAGTTTAAAAAAACAAACAAACAAACAAATATTTTGAGTAATATGGAACCCATGGTACATTTTTGTTGCAGCGCTAGAGACAACAGACAGCGTGCAATGGGTTGTACAGACAGAAATAAACTTTGAAATGATGAAATTTAAAACGGCCTCTGTTTTGGGGATAATCTGGACCGAATCGTCATTGATTTTCGCTGCATTGTTTTCAAGCATCGGCTTTCACTGTTCCCTCCGTGGCCCGGTCCCAACAGCCATGAGGCAACATTTTGTCAAATTTTAACAAATCTGGACAGGCTGAGATTATCTTTTAAAACTGCTCTTGGGAACCGGAATGAAAATAGCCACAAAATACATTTTTATAAGACATTTTTGTGATAAGAATAAAGAAAACATCCCTGTGTGTCTCTGTCTTTCATCTGTCCACAGGCCCTCCTCTATCTTCCACCCACATGTATTCAAGTGAGAAACAATTCTAATCTTGTGCCTATTCTTTTTTTATTCGCTCCTCTCTCTCTCTCTCTTTTTTTACCAGACTCAAATGTCAAACGTGATTTCATGCTTCTTCCTTTTTTTTTTTTATACCATCTCAATGCAACCTCTTCTCTTTTCCACTCTCTGATGAGTATAAAACCAGCAAAATGTCAGTAGTTTTCTTTCATGAGCAGTATTTATTCATGTGTTTTGTCAAAATGTAGCACACACAAGTTGGCCCATCAATTACAAACGTTTGCATCTTTAATAACGGAATCACGTTGAGATACAGTATGTGTGGCACTGGGTATGCTGTACGTGGCAGTCAGAGCATAATAAATTACAAGGACACACTAAAAGTTAAAAACAGAAGTTCTTACACCTCGTGCATTCCTGTAGTCTCCATGGTTTGAAAACTAAATAAGCTTTTGAGAGTCATGCACCCTTTCCGGACTTAGAAAGTATGCAAAGGATCATATCCAGGCCATTTATATGAATGCCATACAAGATACCAGAGCACCTACTCGTGTCATGTGCCAATATGCCGACTTACAGTATGTCCTTATGAGCATTTTCAACATTTCCCTGAGCCTGGCTGTCAGAGAAACGTTCACTTGTTGGCCTCAACAACTCCCTTGGTAATTGGATTTTGGACTCCCTGGGAGAGAAAGCACACATTCAGTATGCATTGGCAAGAAACAGAAGCACAGCGGTGCTGAGCTCAGGCTCCCCTTCCTTGTTTCTTCTTACCTTGCAAAAACGATCCGATGTTTAGGTCGGGTAACGGCGCACTATTATCGGGCTTGAGAATTAAAGTGGAACACTCGGTGACGTAGTGCAATGGAAAGCTATCTTTGAATGAAGAACAAACTAAAAATGACAATGTTTGTATAACACTGGAAAACCCTTGTCACAAACTTGGCACGAACATGCCAAAAGAGCTAATCTCTCACCATGTAATTGGACTCAGAAAAAAAACAAAAAACAAAGTGCAGCAATAGCCTGAACAAAGGCAGCTGTCCATGGTCAGAACAAACTGAAATAGCTCCTAACTCTACGACCATGAAGCATTCTATTAGACCAGCTATTTGATGAAGAAATTCCTCATTAGAAAGAAATCTCTGGATCGACACGCACTTGTTCCATCAATAGCTCAACTCAACTGTATTTATAGAGCACTTTCAAACAGCTATCTGCATCTTATGAGATGGTCTTGGTCATCCAATCGAGAGATTTTGAAATAATATACCCATAAACCAAATCTGGCCAAGAGCAATGCACAAGTGAGCTTTCAATGCTTCTTTATGACATAGGAGAGTGCTACTGCATTTAGACCAGGGGTTGGCAACCCAAAATGTTGAAAGAGCCAATTAGGACAAAAAAAACCCAAAAAACAAATATGTGTGGAGCCGCAAGAAAATAAAAGCCTTCTATAAAACTTACAATGTAGGAAACACATGCTGTATGTATGTAAGAGACTGGACTGTCTCAGAATTGTTTATGTTATTCATTCCTTTGTTGTGTGTTCACAAACTTCCCCATAAAATTTATTTTGTGATTTCCTCGCTTGATTTTTGTTTTGTTTTGGTGCATTATTTTCGCTTTTCTTAGTGTCAGTGAAGTGATCATTAATTTCCGTTTTTCTGAGGCTGTCTTTGAACGCCTCTCGAGTCGAACGAGAAGAGAGAAGGCATGGAGTCAGATGCAGACGTGTCTGTTTGTCGAGACTGTTAAAAGCATAAATAAAGTGTATGTTTTAAAAAAAACAACACCACAGCTCTCCTTTTTCGGAGCTGCAACACGTATCTATATTTATTTGAGCTATATTAGCCTACTATCAAAATCTTTTTCCATTTTCAAGCATTTTTTTATAAAGCTCCAGGGAGCCACTAGATGTCGCTACAGATTTTTCCATTTTCAAGCATTTTTTTATAAAGCTCCAGGGAGCCACTAGATTTTCGCTACAGAGGCGCATGCGGCTCTGGAGCCGCGTGTTGCCGACCCCAGATTTAGACAAATACAAGTACTCCAATCATGCCATACATATGTGGCTAACAAACATTATGCTCCTAGTGTGATTCATGGCAAAGACTCACGGCTTAGCGCACAATTTACTGGAGTATCAAGCCAAAGGGTTTATTTTAATATGAAGCCAAAGAAGAGTCCCAAATGCATTCCTATATTTAAGAGCGAATAAGAAGGCAAGACCTATTTTGACCTAAATTTTTATGATAGCCCTCAGGCACTGACGCTAAGCTCAGGTCTAACGGCAGTCAGGTCGTCCTATTTTAGACTCTTAAGTTATGGATGCTTGTTAAGCATCTTCATCGGGAATGGTACGGTGTGCTACGGGTTCGATTTTACTCTAAATTCAGTTGCTTTTATCTTCTTTTTCATATTTAACTGCACCTTTGATGTTTCCCCTCCCATACGCTTCCCTTCTGTCCTATAATCCACTTAGCGTCTTCTCTCTGAGTCTCCTCTTTCCTTTGCTGTTCTTGCTCTTTCTATTTCCCTTTTCACTCCCTAAAGAAAAACCCCCCACCTGGACGTGGGTTCTTTCATTCATGTTGATGATTATTAGTTACTTCCTTCTAACTTTGTCTTCACCTGTGTGTCCTTTTGTGGTGTGGAGAAAATGATGCTGCCTTTGGAAGACGCATGTTAGTCTTAATATAAAGGGTAGGTGGGAAACACTCTCCACAGCCTATTCATAAATACTGTATATAATTTTGGCTTCCCCTCTCAAAGATAACTTTACAACACTCATGCCCGATCAAATTAAATATACTATTTTACTTGACGTTGTGTATTTTATTTTCCACTTCAGAAAATGTTCCCAAGTGTCTGAATATAATGTCTTTGTCGTTCTGTGTGCTCACTCGTGAAATTTTGGCCACTCCAGCCAACCAATTATGATCATAAAGAAGGTATTCGAAGAGGGATATGAATGGAGAGAGATAAATGTGAAATAAAATCTGGGGGGAAAAAAATC
The DNA here is from genome assembly GCA_018466805.1 of Hippocampus abdominalis. Taxonomy (NCBI): domain Eukaryota; kingdom Metazoa; phylum Chordata; class Actinopteri; order Syngnathiformes; family Syngnathidae; genus Hippocampus; species Hippocampus abdominalis. Next base: position 5,726,197 of record CM031703.1, read on the forward strand.
ACAGAGCTGACACACATTCTAAATACATCCATCCATCCATCCATTTTCTGAACCGCTTAATCCTCACTAGGGTCGCGGGGGGTGCCGGAGCCTATCCCAGCTGTCTTCGGGCAGTAGGCGGGGGACACCCTGAATTGGTTGCCAGCCAATCGCAGGGCACACAAAGACGAACAACCATCCACGCTCACACTCACACCTAGGGACAATTTAGAGTGTTCAATCAGCCTGCCATGCATGTTTTTGGAACGTGGGAGGAAACCGGAGCACCCGGAGAAAACCCACGCAGGCCCGGGGAGAACATGCAAACTCCACACAGGGAGGCCGGAGCTGGATTCGAACCCGGTACCTCTGCACTGTGAAGCCGACGTGCTAACCACTGGACTACCGGGCCGCCCTATTCTAAATACATACAGTATGAATAAAGCAAGGCTGCATAAGTCAGGGCATTTATTCTGTCAGAGAGTGTTAGCAATGACACAGTCGAATGACAAAAACAAACAACAAATTCACGCCAAAAAACGGTAAATTGTCAAAGCAGAGAGGAAGAGGCAGCCAGCTTTGCGACTGGCAATGCCATGTACTGTGGCTGTTTTAACGTTGGCTGACTCAAAGCAAGGAGGAGGAGCACTGACATTCGGTTTTAGTCGGGTAACTTCCCCATAAGAGAATGAATATCATTTACATTGGAGTCAAAGCTATTTGTATGGAATGGCAATTAAACAACCGCAGCATGTCAATCAAAATTGGAAAAAAAAGGAGCCTAAGGTACCGACTCTGTACAGACAGCACAATTATTTGAGGTGATGGTTGGTAAGTACTTACTGACATGAGAGGAAAACCGGTTCAAAGAGAGCAAATCTTTCAGATCCCACACAAGCTAGTGAATCATTGAAAACTTTGCGGAACCTAGAAAGTAGCAGCAACTTTTCAAATGTCAAAACTGAGCTCCAAATAAATGTTGAGAATGATTTCTGGATGAGACCTCCTCTTGCCCAAAGGCAGCTGTGAAAGGCTCTCGCTTAACTTTGATCCTAGTAAGGAAACAGAGTGTAGAAATTGGATATATCGTATCCCTAGTGGCATGACAAGTTGCATGCCATCTACCGAATGCAAAGACAACAATGAGAAAATACACTTCAGCATACCAATAAATGGATTCATGAACCATGCAGCAGTCTATATGGGGAGGCTTGGGACCAATCATCCGGTTTTAATTTCTGAACTGACAACACTTAAAGACGGATGATTGATAACAAAGTTTGACAGGAGGTCACTTGTGGCACACGGTATATATCTGACATCAAAGTTAAAGCAGTCATGTCTGATGTAGTGATTCAATTATATCATAGTTATCCAAAGTGTACTTACACTGCAAGCTAGAGTTAATGGATAGAAATAAATGGAGGGTTCATCCTTACAAGCAAATTCGAATAATTCAGTCCTGACGAAAATATTGTCGCGCTTCCCGCTCTCCCGCCGGCAGCACGATAAGTGGCTTGTCTCCAGATGCCAAGACAAACCAAGAAACCTAATGATATCCCGGCCTAGTGCTAAAAGCACATTGGCCTTTCCCGAACCAAACACAATGTGATAAAACACTCGCTTCATGTCTTTAGAAAGCGGCAAGTAGGAAACATTATTTCAAGCCCGTCTCTCCCGCAATGAAGTGGCCCAATTTAAAGTTCTCCCTTGAAGCAGATTCATTACAAAGCAACTTCACAACAATCAATGAGAAATGGCAGCATGGAAACGGCAGCTCCAAAACGAAAGAACACTGAGACAAAAGGCTCTGCATCCACCAGGATTTCCGTAATAATGCTCAGCGTGGGCAGAGATGCTTGCAAATTCCAAGACTGCTTTTGTTCTCGTTACATTTCCTGTCTTAGAGGGGCAAGTCGAATCAGTGGTTTTAAGTATTCCACGATTGGCTGCGCTCTGTCTTTTTTCCCTTACAAATCAGGAATTTAACGCTGCGCTGTCATTGTCATCATTAAAGCAAGAATCAAAGTTGTTCAACATGCCAGACGGCTGGAATATTTATGTGTGAAGATGACGACAGTATATCATGCGGTATACTGTACTACATAGGGCTGGATTATAATTCAACGTACAATCAAAAATAACATAAAAAATATCAAGAAAAATAGCATGCTGTACAAAAAAGTGTGTGGGGGGAGGAGGGGGTGAGAATCAGACCCCAACCCCGGCATTCTGCATGCTTTAGGCAGAGGCTACAGTATGACGTTACATTTGTGCCACAATTACTGTACAAACACCTAAGAGGACATATGGAGCACAAATGTCACTGCACAAGAACCATTTCTGTGAACCTTGTGGCATTTGTATGCTCAATCAAAGTGTAGTTTCACCTTAACTTAGTTCAACTAAATGAGCCGTCCCCTCAGTGCATCTCTAAGATCATATTATGTAGACCGGGGGTCGGCAACACGCGGCTCCAGAGCCGCATGTGGCTCTTTAGCGCCATCTAGTGGCCCCCTGGACATTTATGAAAAATGTTTGAAAATGGAAAAAGATTTTGATAGTAGGCTAATGTAGCTCAAATAGATATAGATACATGTTGCAGCTACGAAAAAGGAGCGCTGTGGTGTTGTTTTTTTTTAAAAACGTACACTTTATTTATGCTTTTAACAGTCTCGACAAACACAGACACGTCTACTTCCGACTCCGTGCCTCTCTCTTCTCGTTCGACTCGAGAGGCGTTCAAAGACAGCCTCAGAAAAACGGGAATCCATGATTACTTGACTGACACTAAGAAAAGCGAAAATAGTGCACCAAAACAAAAAAATCAAGCGAGGAAATCACAAAATAAATTCTATGTCCAGTCCAGTCACCTACATACATACAGCATGTGTTTCCTTCATTGTAAGTTTTATAGAAGGCTTTTATTTTTTTGCGGCTCCAGACATATTTGTTTTTTGTTTTTTTGGTCCTATATGGCCCCTTCCTCATTTTGGGTTGCTGACCCCTGGTGTACAGTATACTAACATGATAGAACACCTTTGGATGAAAATGTCCATGTAAAGGAGTTGCTCTCTCCGACCCTCTCAGCGTCACATTTTACAGGCAAGTCAAAAACATCCAGCGACATAATGAGCCAGCTAAAAAATCGGTGATCTTAATTGATTGCGCCCTCCCCCAGGCTGGTTCGTGGTGGCCAATCAGGCTGATCAGGCTGTCCACTGCAGTTTACCAGTCCATCGTGGATGAAGGGTCCTAGAAAAGCCTTCAGGCTCAAGCTGTGAAAATTCACTAACTTGTGTTCAAGTCTACTCTGGTTCTTCCAGCCCTGGGAATACTTAGACAGCCTGCCCGATCTGCTGATGCTACTCGAAGTTGCATCACCCAAGACTTTCCTGCTCATCTGAAACTTTCCTCTGCCAGCTTGCTCGATCTAATGATGCTACTTGACCTTGCCTATTGCATCAATAAAACAGGCTTTCTGCCATTTGGGTCCCAAAACTGTGTCTGGGCTTAACAACAAGATGAAGTAGTCCTAAAACGGATGGTCAGTTGTATTGCATGCACTCCAAGAACGTTTTGAGTTCGCTACGCTAACATTGTACGAACAACGAATGACGGAGGAGCATGACAACAAAGCGCATTACACAACATTGCAATATTCACAATAAAACAATTTTTGAAAAATTTATTCAAACGCTTTTATTTCTGAAATTCACATTTATTTATTTTTTTTAGGTCTGGAAAAAAAAAAAAAAAGCTCTGCTTTAATGTGGTTTTGAGAACATATTGTACGTATTGTACAGACCTCAAAAGTCAAAGTCAAAAGTCAGTGTGAAAACAAATAGCATCGATAGTGGATTGAAAATAAATCATACGATATCGATATATATACGGCAAATGTCACAAAAGCATCCAAAGCTCATAAACATTCATTGAGAATTGGTAATTTGATGATGCATCTACTTTAATTATTGTAAAGTATAAAGTAACTGAATGACAAAGCCCGGAATGATCGCTGAAGCAATCTTTTGAAAGAATCATTTTAATGAAGTAATTCTAGTGACGTGTGGGTGTTATTGTTGATGGTTCGTTCCGTCACATTTCAGAGCTGATAATCATCTGTTTAAGATATCCGACAATCATTCACATTTTCATTTTGAATCAAGACAGAAACAATGTCCCTAACGCAAAAAAATAGTTCCCTTCTGTTCACCTTATTACGTTTTGCAATTAAAAAAAATTGTTTTTTAATTTTTTTTTACAAAAAACAACAATTAGTATCATCCAATGCCTCATACTCCCAAGAACCAACATTTCTCAAAGGGAGCCTGGCAATTGTGTGCAGGAATTGTCCTTGGTGGTGGTCCTCTCTAATCCCTTTATTTCCGCCACTTCCTGCTTACTCTCGATTGCTTCTCACACACCTTCTTGGGTCTTTTCCCATTTGGGTTTGGCCCCGTGCCATTTTCTGTCTCTTTCTCACATGCGTCCCATCTCTCTCCTTCACTAGTCAGGGCCAACAGGTAAACATGCGCCAACAGATGTGACACAGAGGCAGACAGATTGATTGAAGGCAAGAGTCCAATCGCTGTGACTCACTGTGAATTTTTGATATGGATCATGCTACTGCATCTTTTTAGTTTGTTCAGTCAGGCACATGGAAATGGTGGCTGTTGCTCGAAAATCCTGCATGTTGAACAGCAGGAGGCTCATTAGAAAGTATTCCGAAAGGTCTGTTTGGATTTTTTCTTTTCATCATGAAGATAACCTGTGGATCCTTTTATTTACTGACATATTGGAGTTACAGGTTCTCTCCTTTTTTTTTTAAGAGCGGGTAGCACCCATATTTTAAGCTTTTACTTTTTTGTAGTTGCATATTTTATATGAAGATGACATTATAAAATAGGGTACTCTGCCAAAGTCGAACACATAATTAGATTTGTTGTTTTAGCAATTCTATAATGACCACATAACATATATCTGTATGTCACTCAGTGGAGCCATATTGCCTAAAAATACATACCAGTATAAGCACCTACTGAGAAAAGAATATTTATTAATTTTATTTTTCCGAATTATAATTTAGTTAGTCTTCTTATTGTATTTATTGTGCTTTATGCTTTATGGTCGATCTTATGTACAATACTGAAGCTGAAGCTCTTTTTTAAAATTCTCAATACATGAAGTTGAGTACACATTTATCATGTATATTGTATGTATATATCAAAATAGTGTACAACGGATTGTTTGTCACAATTTAATTTCAGAGCTCAATAGGACAAATGGTAAATGTGTGTCAGTTTGCATTGAATATTTAATAATTGCTTCCAGGAAGTACGCATTCCCAAAAGAAATGCTTCGGCAACTTTCTCAAATCTTCTCCTCCTCCAACCTCACAGGTGTTCCACTTCATTGGAAAATATTGAACTTTGACCCCCTCAGTGGATCTCATCGGCAGTACATTGCACCATTGTTATCCATTATTCTGAAGAACGCTACAATACCAATTGAGCTATTCAACTTGCGTGATTGCAACCATTCAACCAAAAATGGACTATCAAAAATAATGACACTTGACAGTAGGGAATTATTGGACCCGAGCTTACTTGTCAATGTCCTACATTTCTTGGTACTCATGAATTGGACAAATTTCGCAGCCCGTCTAATGCTAGTTAACAATACATACAATACATGTAATATACGATTTGTCAACAGATTCACAGACTATTTCACTAACTCTAAAACTCTGCACAGGTAAAAGTCCAACTTCAAAACTCCATCATAGCTAACTTATTATAGCAGTATTAGAAATATAGGTTGTGTGATTTTAATTTTTTTTCAAGCACAGGCTCGTTCTTACCATATATGGCAGGTGAAAATCAAGTCGGAATGATTATCAAATGATAATTTTATTTGACAATGTACAATATTCCTCCTGGTAGAGAGTGCATATGGAACAGATACCACTTGGCTGTAAATAGCAATAGCAATTCCACCATAACGTGAAGGCTAATAACTCATTTGAGTCACATCTCAAACCAACTCCCGATGTGATTTGGATTTCTCTTATTTTTACTGTCCAGACTAAATCATGACAAGCAAGCTGGGTAAGAGAAAAAATGGATTGAGGGCTGGCAGTTTGAACAAGGCCTTACTGTGCTTGCAGCCCTCCTGGTGTTCCTCAATGATCAAATCATGACATGGAGGTTGATCTCATGCCACCATATTATACAGCAGACGGCTTAAAATGGCGGTCCGTGTCCAGACAGAGTCATGGTCTTGTTGCCGTTAAATAAAGATACCTATAATATATGAAAAAGGATAATGTCGCCTGCCTACTGCCGGAAGACAGCTGGGATAGGCCCTGTGACCCTTGTGAGGATAAAGCGGATCAGTAAATGGATGGATGGATTAAAAAATGTAAAATAGTTTGTTGATTAAATGTCCACCTAATCATATCACATATTTTTGTTGATCTGAATTTGTTGTCGTCAATCGTCAGATATGTAACAGAGTACCCATAAATAGCTCTCGATCAACATGAATGTGTTTCAATAACAGATGACTGGCTTTGTTTCCAATGACCTTTGCATGCCCAAGTGTGAAACGCAGGCAACGTGACTGGTGACTGATCATATGTCTGCCTTACTGGCTCAGACTGAACCACGACATTTGCCTGTTGGATGTCATGTTGATCTTAGACATGTCACATCAACTGCTTGTCTTCACTCACTTCATTTCCCACGCCTCACATTCCTTTTGGCAATGTTTTTTACCCTCGCCCTCACATTCCTGTGCAGCCCACTACACATTTGTGAGCATACATTTTCGAAATATAGGAAATATAATATCATAATCTTAATAAGTGTTTTTTTTTTTTTTTTATTGAACTGCAGCCATATTGGAGGTTTTAAAGGTCAGACCTTCAACGACCAATTTGTCTGTGATCGGTGTCTTCCCTTTCACCTTTTTCTTTTTTTTGGTGTACATTTTACCCCACTCATTCTCTTTTGTTAACACAATATATCTAATTGCGTTTTATTTCCGTACCAAGATGACTATCTGGTAAAAATGTGCACAGTTGTTTGTTGGTAATCAGCACATTATCATTATGCGTCAATTGGAGTCGCCATGTGCCTGTGTATGTATGGGGGCTTTTAGTGTGCTTGTGAAAATGTGCCCATGTGTTCGCTCAGAGTTGGTTATGAATTCATGATTCCACAGGGAATGAAAGAACAATCCAGCGGTGGCAGCAGGCTTGTATTGATCAAATGTTGTTTTACAGACTATTCCAGAAAACAAACAAAGTGAAAACAATAATTGAACAAACCAGTATAAAAGGCTCGCATTTAATAGGGACAAGGACTTGATTTGACCACCAAAATGTGCAGGATACATTGGGAATGAGTGTTTAATGGAAAATAGCTTGACACAAAACAGGGGATTGATAAAGTCAGTGAATACACAGTAATTGTAGGAGCCATTACTCCAAATTATTTGACAATGGCTGTGCACACATTGATAGCCTATCACATAATAATAGTCCCATATTTGCGCCATCCAGAACCAACGTTTGGCCTTTTCCGTGTTTCACAAAAGAAAAAAGTAAACTGGGCAGTGTGTATATGTGTGTGTTTTGGGGGTGAGGGGTTTGTTACGCTAGAAATACATATACAGCCATCTCATTACCTCTGCGTCCCGCGTCCTAGACGCAGAATTTTCCCGCGGGACGCACAGTTCCAAATAATGTGCGTTTTTGGGACGCAAGGAAATTTCTCAGTCAAAAAAAAACTACGGTACATCTTTTTTTCCAGCAATGATAGCAGTTTGACAATCGCCGCCCTTGTTGTTTTGATCTCGCGTTAAGTAATCTCACGTGACGAGATTTCCATTCTTGCGTGACGAGATTGGCGAGATCGGCAGCCGATTGCCAAGTTGTGTCACGTTAAAACAAGTTTTGCAAAGGTTTATCGCGGAGATAAACACAGAGGAAGCAGCTAAAGTTTAATCTTTTTTTTTTTTTTTTTTTTGGGATAATAAGCTGACGTCAGGCTTTGTGAAGTGGGACGATTAAAGGCAACCAACACAAGAAATCCTGCTGTGTGTCATCAATAGTCTTGATTGAGAAAATTGTACGGTATGTATCTGGTACAAAAAGAGGGACAAGAAAAGACTGAAAGTAACAGAGGAGACCAACGGAGAGAGAAACAGTCCTGTGGGATGAAACTGAAGAAATTCGAAACAATAGCATTGAAAATAATGACAAATAAAATCAAATATAGAAAGAAAATGAATGAATTCCTTTACCGGTTATCTGCACATTCTTGCAAATCAAGAAATGCCCTTTCATTGACGCCATTCTTGGAGATATCCAATCTTCCATATTCACACTCCCTGCTGTATAGGCTTGCCCGGTCAGTTCATTAAAATGCTGATTTTCCATTCCTAATCAAGCAACCAATTGTTTTGAACAGAGGCGTCCAAAGACCCACAGTTGGTTGGACCTTTCAAAACATGGTGAATAATGACTTTCCCCCCCCCCCCCCAGAAAAAAATACAGTCCCCCAGGTCAGAAATATTAGGGACACACTTGTTTCTTCCCTTGCAGCCATTGCCTTGGGGAGGCTTCTGGCAAGATGGTGTGACAATCCACCAGCACATTAGGATACACCCTGGGGGGCAGAATACCAGGGTGTTTATAAAGCCAGAGATGCTTTGTGCATTGTTTACAATGCGAGAGAGACATGCAAGGAAAATAACCGCTTAGTCAGATTCACACAGAGTTGTGCTCACACGAACAAGATCCTTTCTATAAGAAACTTCAAACCAAACCTGTTTCAACCAAGAGCCCCATTTCTGCCTGTTAGACTACATTTACACGACTATGTTAAAGTGACGCAATTCAAATTTTTTTTTGTTGCACAAATTAGATACTACAGTGTGTGTGAGATGGCCTTATATGGAGAGTACGGGATGGGAATTTTTCTGGGAGAGTGGGATGAGACAGGAGTGAAAACGTACAAACTGGCTTGATTACTTTTCTCATGTAACAGATACCCAATTCCTACCATCATGTTTTTTTTTCTTCTTTTCATCCTCTTCATGGCCTGAGAGGTATGTTTGCTTCATTTTCTTTGATAGTAGGTACACTGTATTCCCTACAAGCCTACTAGTAAGCAGCCCCATCAGGGGGCTTTTTGAATCAGGACGTGTCATTGCAGTGTCTGGTTCCAATATCGTCATTGATATGGACCAACTGCCATCTCTTGCCGGTCCCTGTTCGCCAGCGAACAAAAAAAGGTCTGGTGAGGAGGGATTCTCGGCAGTGGCACAAAATGATACATACTAATTTTCTTTCATTTCTTAATGCATATTGAATGGATCTTAATGACAAACCCCATAATTAGGATTGGTCAATCAGCAGAGATTTTAAAGGATATGTTCTACTGTAATTGCAACTGGGTTCATTATGAATGCAATTATTTTGATTCAATTAAAAACCCATTTCGTTGCTTGCATGCAGGTTGTAAGATAAAGGTAACTGTGTTTTTTTTTTTGCTTTAGTAATCGTACATGAAATGCCTCTGTCTCTACTTAATGGTACACATAGTTACATAGCGGGGGATGGGGGGGGTTGTTGTTTATTTTTTTATTTTTTTATTTTTTTACGTTATTTTGTGTGATGTAAAGTGTTCTCTGGGTAGTATAAGCATGAGCCCATAATATCGCAGCACTTCCAAAATGTATTGGCTCCAGCTTGAGTGCGAGCATTGGATTGTCTGTGGTTAGGACATGGCCATCTGTGGTCGATGTTGATGGCAGGAGGGACTTTGAAGGCCAAGCCTATGGTAAAAGAGTCATGGGCAATTGTATAGTGGGTAGGCGGTGCGGTTGATTTGATTGTTCTTTTTATTCGTCTCCTGGCCTTTTTTCGGTGAGTCTGTGCAATCAAAAGTTGTTTTTCTTCAAATTGCTCTGTCGGTGGCAAGTTGTTCCCAAGATCTAAAGCCATCGCCAGCTTCAGGGTGCATTACAGTTGGTCCAGTTTTTGGTCTTCTGTGAGGTATTTTTCCTGCGTCTAACTCACCATGAAGCATGGCTCGAAGTCATCACAATACAATATTCTCTGCATCTTAAATATCCCCCGTTGGCCACACCAACAAACGCTGAATAGAATTTAGAGTGATATTGATTGCTGGAGTTAAAAGCCTAAACAAACCATCGAAGGTGACCTATGAGGAAACAAAACATTGAAAAATGTAATCTGAACCCTTTACGACACTATTATCCATGCAGCACATGGACTCATATGAAATAAAATGTTGAAAATAATGTTGCTCATATGAACGTTGCTGTGTGGTTTAAGGCCTTAGAGTGATACATATCTTGTATCATTGCTGAGGCACCTTCAGCCCTCTTTTGCTACATAATCTCTTTGCTATATTCTACACTAAGTGTAGGATGGCAATTTTCGCATCCTGCACGCTGCAAAAGTTGGCTGTTGGTCGAAGGAATGAGTTAGTTATAGCTCGACTTATGATGTGTACGTTGCCCCTTCAACTAGTAGCCAAAAACTGGTGAGTACGGGTTCCTTTCAAGACCAGCTGTCTGTGTGCTGTTCATTCTCAAAGTTTTTCATTTTGTCCAGTTAAAGGAAAGACATTTGGTGCATCCTGTTTAAGCTTTGACGTGTACAGCCCCCCACCAGCCCTTTTCAGCACCGGGCAATGCAGCTGCCCCTTGTCAGTATGAGTCACTTGTCATCTTCTTGTATATATAGTTTGAAATTCTACATTGAGAAGTATTTCTCAAATTTCATACATCATGTACCACCTTAAAAATTACCTGGTTCCCCAAGTGTCACCATAATGACCAACACTAAAATTCGTGTTATATGCGGTGTTCAAGTGTTGTATCCAAAAACGTGAGGAGATGACTTGCTTTGTCAACGGTCTTCATTCAACTCCGTAATATGTGTGTGCAGTCACTCAACCGCTGCTTTGCGACACTGCTGTAACATCGTGCCGCACAGTGGTTCTTAACCTGGGTTCGATTGAACCCCAGGGGTTCGGTGAATCAGTCCCATTGGTTCGACGAAGCTTCTGCTACGGACATAAAATAATTAGACGTAAAATTTAGTTTAGTTGTAAGTAGTTGGACCTACTTAATGTCTGGAGCAGCCAAACAATGCCCAGCCACCCCATTTTTTTTGTCACTCGCACTTAATTGAGTATGTGAGTACTATGGCGTGCCGCACATGCAGACATACTGAAGCAGACACAACCACATCCGACTGCCTGTGTACAAGAGGCTGAATCTTGCTGACATGCCTGCCTCAGAAAGGGAAGCGAAGAGAGGGTGGGAGCACAGACAAAAGTAAAGGTTGATGGTGAAAGACAGACAAGAAAACACGATAGAGTGAAAGTGTCTTTAAAAGCAAAGAGGATGCACGACTGACAAAGTGAAAGAGCGAAGGGAAAAGAGAAAATGACACGTGAGGGAGGAAAAAGTCGGCAGAGGGTAGCTGGAGGGCACAATCAAATCAAGTGACACATCAGCTCATATCACCACAGCATGGGAAAGAGATGGAGCAACTTTGGGACAATAAAAGAATGGGACATGTGTTTACGAAACAGATAGACAGTGTATAGGTGTGAGGGGAAGCTGAGGAGACAGCAAGATGGAGGGAGATAGAGGAGAACACAGAATGACAGATGGAGGAAGCTTGTGCCGATAAGAGAGCTCTGTCGAGAGTTGATGTCAGGACAGGGGTTTAGGTTTGTAAGGTGTGGCTTTAAGGAGAAGCAAGGGCTGGATTTGTACAAATGGAAAATTCCACTTCTGTGCCAAAACCCTTTTTGTTGTCGACGATTGAAATCTAAAGTGTCAGTCACAAGTTCAGAGACTTTTCATTCAATGGCATGAGCAAGTTTGCCTAAACTGGGGGTCGGCAACATGCGGCTCCAGAGCCTCGCGTCTGCGTCCGACTCCGTGCCTTCTCTCGTCTCGTTCGACTCGAGAGGCGTTCAAAGGCAGCCTCCGAAAAACGGAAATTAATGATCACTACACTGACACTAAGAAAAGCGAAAATAATGCACCAAAACAAAAAAATCAAGCGAGGAAATCACAAAATAAATTCTATGGGGGTGTTTGTGAACACACAACAAAGGAATGAATAACAAACAATTCTGAGACAGTCCAGTCTCCTACATACATACAGCATGTGTTTCCTTCATTGTAAGTTTTATAGCAGGCTTTTATTTTTTTGCGGCTCCAGACATATTTGTTTTTTGGGTTTTTTGGCCCTATATGGCTCTTTCAACATTTTGGGTTGCCGACCCTTGGCCTAAACCGTGCGCTCAAAGTAGATAACGCCAGTTTTACTCCTCAAGCTGTTGCATGTCTGTCCTGGCATTTAAGAGCAAAAAAATGAATACAAATCTGCAGTGTCACTCCATCAACCTTCATTTAACTAGGATGAACTCATTGAGATTAAGGGCTCTATTTTCGTGCCCGTCGTAAATGTAGCCCGAGGCACGGTATAAATATGTGCAGAGACCAGCTAGACTGATTTTTCACAGACGCACATAGCTTGGCATAGCTAAAAATGGGAGTTTTGCGCCATTTTGGGCGTGAACATAGTCAAATTCATTTGCTGCCAATTAAGGCAGCAATTGCGATTCCCTTTCAAATTTGTGTGGGAGATCGCATATCTGCGTTTGCCACTTGGAGATTGCGTTCTACCTCAAGTCATTCGTGTCTGTGTCTGATCACCCCTCACTGTGCCGCACCCAATGGAGTGATTTTTCAAACTTGATAAGGAATATAATATAAATCATGCATTCAATAAATTGAGATCTACAATGATTTAGAGGGTTCCATGCATGCCATTGTAATACTTCTGAATGAAATTCAATAATATCCACCTCACATGTCCACGAAGCGCAGAATTTGTCTGCCTCTGCCTTGATCCATCTGACCAAAATCATGTTTGGACTACATGCTCTTATAATTAGACGTGCTTCCAATGACTGCCAGCCACCAAATTGTCAGGCACTCTATGCGAAATGTAGGTTGATCTGGTCAAGCATTTAAAAACATTTTTTTTAACAGCCCCTAATTCCTACACAACAAGTAGCTGCCAGCTAGCAGACAGCCTCCACCTTGCTGGAGCCAACTCAGTCCAAAAATCATTCCATTGACCTTAGCTGTCACGTCAGGCAAAATTAGAAGCGACATTTTATCGGGACCGTTAAACGCATACATTGGTTGAAGGATGACACGCCAACATTTTTAATGATCCACTATGACAGAAATACTCATGTGGCTTACACGAAAAATGTTCGCCAGTGTCCTTGCATTGCAACGATCGAACCCTCAAATCTAACGTGCGGACTTTCTATTGCTCTGTTGCTAGGTAACATTGATGCAACATGTTCCTGGGGGCTGATGTGCTCTAAAGGTTCCCTGTTGGGTAGACAGGTGCCTCGCATGGCTTTGATTATTCTACCGGGTGTCGTGTGTGTGATGCCAGCCGAAAGAGGAATCAAGTAAGAGACGATTATTACCACATGCCATTTATTCACACCTTTCTTTGGTCTCACTTCATTCAGATTTCTTTTTGAACAATATTTTTCCATGCTCTGTTTTTCATTGCTCCTCGAGCTGAGAATCGTTGCTTTCGTGCACAATTTTTTTTTCATTGTTCCTCTTGTCTTTCTGCTGTTGTTCACATTCACACCTGCACATATATAGTGCACATAGTCGGCCTTAGTACTACAGTATATGGTGTTTCGTTCTTTTTCTTAGTGTGCTGTATAGCCAGTTGTCGCTCCGCTGCTGACAATTAATACCGCAGTATTTTTTTTCTTCTTCAAGTCTCTCCTGCTCATACATAGAACATTTCAATGATCCATACATATTGGCTACATGCAGTGCTGCAGACTATTCTTGCTCCTGTCCACATTACCTGTCAATTGCATTTATTGAGCAGCTGGTCGGACGGGCCACGTCGCGTTCCCCTCCCCCCCCTTCCCACCCACCCGCCCCCTCATGACATGTTATGTCTTGTGACTTGTTGTAACTGTCATACGCTTGTTTACGTGCTGGGGTCTTTTTTCCTGGACTCAAATTATCCTCAGATGAGGATAGTTCGAGCGTGTCCGGGTTGAGTGAACGCTGGCGCGTTTGGCTGCCGCTGCTCAACCCGCATTGTGTTTTATTGTTCTTGTTCCTGATTGTAAAGTGTCCTTGGGTGTCTTGAAAGGCGCTTATAAATAAAATGTATTATTATTATTATTATTATTATTATTATTATGAGTGTATCTATTTAGGCATGAAGAGTTTTGCATTCACAACTGCATGCAGAGATATTACTGTTCATGTACTGTTGCATTCGCTCATTCTGCTTCGTCTCATTGCCTGATATTTTAAATATGCACATAACTCATTCACTCCCAAAGACGTTTTTAAACGTCTTTTCAGACTTGGTCCAGAATTGGCTGGTACTGAATGAGTTAACTGGTTCTGGATTTTGGATTCTTGATCATATTCTTTGCGTGCTGGCTACTGTCTACTTTGCTGCTGTAAAACCTGGAATTCCCCGTTGTGGGACTAATAAAGGCTTCTTGTTTTATATTCTATTTCTCGGTTATTATCTGTCCTCCCGAATGATATGGACAATGCCCCTACATTATTACTGGCTACAGAATTCATCTTTGGCCGCACACCCATTTTCTAATCTGTAAACCATTGCCTCTATTGCATAAGGGTACATTTTTGGTCATTTAGTAGCACAGAGTTTCTTTGCTTGTATGGGTCTAAAATATTTTGACAAAGCGCTAGTAAAGTTGTGCCCGTGGGCATTAAACTTTTATTACACGGGAAATTATTCTGAAGGAAAGTGAATACATAGAAGCACGCACAGCATACCATGAGAAAGTTTTGTGTTGGGTGAGAAAAGAACACTTTGTGAGAGTTTGATTGGATACAAATGCCGCTTTATTCGGCTGAAGCGGTGAAGCAGCAGAAACACGGTTTGGTCCTTCAAGTCATTCTTCTCTTCCCTTCCGTTTGTTTTATATTTTCCAAATATGCAGTCACCTGATTTAGTCCAGCCATGACAGTGTGTATACTCATCCGCGACATCATCTAGACAATTTTTTGATGTCTCCGTCTGTCTTTCCCTCCCGTGGCGTCCTTTGCCGCCCTTGATTGCGCTCAGAGGAGAATCAGCAAGCATTCCTTTCCCTAATCACAAATGCAACACAACAAAGTGCCGTGCCCGCTAACCCGCAAGCTCAAAATCTGAAACTCTGCAAGACTTAACCCTCATGCAGTATTTTTAAGCAGCTGCGTGAAGGGTATTACGTCCTCGAGGATTGTCCCAAAAATGTCCCAAAAATGTCCCTCTTCCAACGTGCAACAACTTTTTTCACTTTTAATTTTTTTTCACTTTCAACCCCTCAAAATGTTCAGTGGGAATTGGCCAAGACATAGATATACGTCCTATGCAAAATTTCAGCTTTGTGTAGTTATTTTTCACTGTTTTGTCTGTGGTGTCCATTTGTCCAACAGTCCAAAATCGTCCAAAGTGTCCGAAGTGTCCAATTTTGGGATAATTACTGCATGGGGGTTAAACATTACTGTCAGCCCCACATATTTGTCATGGAACCATGTGAATTAAAGGAAGCATAATGTGATTAAGTTGTGACATTAATTCTCCAACCAAGTAAGACTGTTAGTTTCAACCGAAGGACAACTAGCCTTTTCAGTTTCAAATCTACAGCTCGGCTAATCATATTTTTGGGCTGTTACAATAAGAATGTTGGATGGAGCTACAATAATTATCACTATACTGTAAGTAGATGTCGGTCATTGTTTTTCCATTTAGCTTTGGTAAGTAGTGGGACCGTAGTTGGGAATCATGCTGCAAAGTTATCAGCGTGTTCCTTTTCATTTAAGCCATGTGTTTTTCATCGCCAAAACACTTTTGCAATTACGCATTGTTCAGTGGGGTTACCTTCATTAAATTTTGCCAGAGAGCAGTAATTCCAGAAAAAAAATAAAATAAAGTGAGACTGGGGTTACCATTTCTAAGTGTGGCATGAGCTCATTATCACTCCAATTTAATTAGACCTTAGAGATGCTTTTGTGTGCCAAAATAATGTTGACAAGAATCAAATCAGTGATTTTCTAGCGAGCGTGATTGTAGTGGACCCCAAAAAAAAGCACGGAAGCAGGAGAACCAGGGAGTACTGAACAAAATGTGTCAACAAAAATCCCTGACACGGGTAAACTGGAAGGACTAAACCCAAAACACAAAGTCCTGACAATCGCCAATAAACCAACCAACCAAACAAACAAACAAACAAACAAACAAAAGCCCGCAACAGTGAAACAAAACAAGCCAGACAGCAACGCAACGATCCGACAAAGACCGACAGAAACCAGGGAACTAAACACAATCAAACTGACGAGATAACAAGGAACACCTGGACAAGGTACAAAGGGTTGATGGAACTGATAGGTTATCACAAAGGCCCCGGTTGACAAGAACAGGTGGACACAAAACCCAACGAGGAAGACAAAAGCACATGAGGAAACAAAACGATGAAACAAAACCAAATGTAATTGAAAGAAAAACTGAATCATGAGGACTGACTCTATCTGCTGATTTGTAACCTTGGAAGTCATTTCACAAATCCATCTCACCACGTTTCATCTGCGTTTTAAGAATGGTCAGAGTAATGCATGACACTCACTCAATCCCATTTTTTTGGGGGGGGGGGAAGAAGAAGACTTTTCATGGACTGTATATATTTTTTATCCATACCTCCAGTAACCCTTTGCAATACTATATCGTTTTTTGCCAGATGCCCTCCCGGACACAACTCACCCATTTTTTTCATCCAGGCTTGGGACCTGCAGCACCTTGGGTAATGTGACACCATTCCAACACCAATGTTCCAAAGTTCATATTCATTTTAAACAATTTACTTTATTTTTTTTTCCTACCAAGAATTGGGAAAATGGATGGATAATGTATGACAAAGTCTGGTTACCAGTTCTTGTAGCTTTGTTGTCAAAGCGCAGATTCAATACAATATGAAGGAGGCTTTGTTGTTGAAATGGAAAATGGAGCATTATCATAAAGGCCAACCCATGTAAAAACGTCTCTTTTTGTTGACTTTACCATTAAAAATGTATTTTGTTTAATTTTTGCCGTGCAATTCACTGATCCATACTGCAAAAAAGGTTGGGGATTATTGATGTATGTGACTATTTAAAAAGAAAGGCTTTATCTGCAGATGCATCTAAAATTGTTGTGCACAACCCTAAATGAAAAAAAAAAAGTTTTACTGTAAACAGCTTCACTTTATGGCAGGAGAATGGACACATGCGACACAAAGCATTAATTCATAGTAGGCATGCAAACGCATATTGCTTCTATTTTGTCCTTTTAGACCCCCTGAACTCTTTCATTGTTTGCTCTTGCAGAAACAGAAAAACAATGCAAATCAAGTTAACATGTCAACACGTTGTGACTGTAAGGACTATGTTATTACACTGGTAGCAGATTTATTCAGACTAAGTTCAACATTTGCCGTGTGAAGTGTTGCTTGGCCAACAGCCCTGAAGACCAGATAGGAAATCTTACTCCAGAAAATACATTCTCGGGACTATTTCTTCACACGAACACATTCAAATGAAGCAGAGCTCTAATTCCAAGTTCTTCAAAAATACCTCTGCTTTAGTCACATCACATTTAAGTGACTTTTTAGTTCAGGAAATAGATGGATGGAGTTTACTTTACCAAGTGACTCTTATGCAGCCTGTGTTTTTTAAGTTCAACCTTTATCCTAACTCAAACACATTCACCACTGTGTTAAAACGTATTCACAATATTTTTGTGTTCATTTGACCATGGGATTCATCAGGATTCTGGTTTATGAAAAAAGACACCTTGACTGATGAAAAAGTATTTGGCCATTAATATCCAACAAGTGAGTATTTCCAGATTCGAGTCAACTCTGACACACACACACACACACACACACACACACACACACACACACACACACACACACACACACACACACACACACACACGTGCAGCATGGATGAAAACCACATTTGGCTTTTCCTTTCTCTGTACTCAAGGTAGGCAATGTCAGTTTGAGGTCATTCTTTTGTCATAATTCTGTAAACATTCGAGGTGAGAGACACGCTGAAAGATAGAGAGGGAAAAACAACTCAATCTACAACGGGTCGTCCCTGCGGGTCAGTTCATGCTCCGCTATTGTAAATCTGATGTCATCAGTAATTCAATTTTTTACTCCCCATTCCTCCTTCAACTTCTTGTTCCTCCGCCTCTCGCTCGAATTCTCACTCTTCGCATTCCTCCTGCTCCTTCCATTGCATTCCACAGCAGCGACAGCTTTCCTGTGCCTTATTTATAGTGCACAGGCTGATTGCAAATTGAACTCATGATCGAAAACACTTTTCTCCGACGACAGTGTGGCCAGTTAGCCGAATCGCGTACGTAAGTATGTGTATGGTTTTGCGAGGCGTGTGTTGATTATTTGGAAAATGAGCATCAAGCAGTCAGTGGTGTTTACACTTCTGCAAAAAGCACGCTGGGCACTGGATTGCTCCAACAATTTTCAAAGTGTGTGCCACAAAATGACACAGTCAGTACAAAGTGGTGTCTGTGCTTTAAGTTTTGCAAACTCTGTTTTGCTCCAAGAATCAGAGTGAGGGTTGAAGCATTTTCGAAAAAGACTATTATAATAATAGCCTGTCATTGAGTAAGAGTGCAATTTATTCTTGGGGGGAAAAATGTTATAAGTGGTGATAAAAAATAAAAAATAAGAGCACACAAAGTTCACTTAGCCGTTTGGCTCTTTCTTGCTCAATCATGCTTTACATCAAGGATTCAATCTATTAGATGTGAGGGGTTCAAAAATATTTCGTCCCCTTTGGGTCTATTCTGCCGTGTATCAGGAGGCTGTCACTGTATCACGAGAGAGCACTCATCTCATGTGAATGATATGAATAAACATCATAATTATTTAAGTCTGTTAGATTTCTGTGGATTGATTTTACTGGGTCATGTTTGATATTAAGGGTATACGGTTTTACATATGCCTGAGCCAAAATCCCCAAAAGTGCAGTGCCCGTCTGAGACTCTTAATGTATGTACATTTCAATTTCTTATTTAGATTCAAACGATCACACATTTCATATCCGTCAAATCGGACGATATTATTTGGGCTCCACTTTATTGATGCTATTTCAGTTTTATGGACTGTATATTTCCTTGACATGACGTCTAGTCTCACAGTTTTAATAATAATAATCATGAGCGGCAGTGCATTAGCAGTGACCTGCCTATTTCTACGAAAAGGACACCAGAGTGCTGTGAAACACAGTATTCAGTGGTGTTTATTATGTACCGTTTGCGTGGGCTGTTGGGTGACATGCACTGTTGACTCCGTGATATAATAGCAGCGGTCAGATTGTTGTGAACTTGAGCACTAAGACTGTGAAACGTGGCTGCATGCATCTTCATAATCCCTTTAATGGAATCTGTGGGCTGGGCAGTGACATTTCACTCACCCGCACTGAATAGCACATGAATATTTGTAGCCAGGATCTTACTGACTTGACATGTCTGGAGAATTGAAATGAAGTATTGTTTTTGCAATTATTCAGTATAGCACAAAACACCTAACTCATTTAAAAAAACACATTACCAAGCATCTCATTAACGCCAATAATCAACCTGAGGCCATTTTAAGGCAAAGTAGATCCATTGTTAAATTGTCTCTCTTTGCTGTGTTATTCCTGTGAAATGTGAACATCAGAATATTCCATTTCCTTCCTGATCAGCTTCAGTTCACCGCCGGCATGATTTCCTAAGGTCCCAAATAGGTGCTAAAACGCACGTTCACTCTTACGGGTTTTGTGTGCTGTTAGTGGATGTGTTGCATGTGAAAATAACATTACAATGGTTCACTAAGATCCCAAATTTTAATAATGAATCCATCCTGCACATCCGTCAAATTATCCTGCATACCCACATCTCTAGTGGGGGTAAGTGGTAAAGAAGATATAAGGATAGATACAAATCACTAAAACATCATTAGTGTAGGGGGTAGCAATCAGGAGACCCGCAGCTGTTTCTTGTTGGAGTTTGGCACGCAGGTGGGCCCAAATGCAGGGAAGTAGTATGGAGAGGCAGGCTTGCACTTAAAAGCAATTTAGTTGAAAGAAACCAAAAAGGCAAAAACATGTATTAATAAAACACTGAAGACAACAAGAACCAAAAGTAACAAACAAAAACGGATAGCAGAAGCAAAACACTAACATAAACAGAAACAATGACCTGACACTGCGTGGCCGGGCAGGGGGTCCTTAAAGCAGAAAACGAATGAAACAATGACCAACAGGTGTGCAGTTGCAGGAAGAGCCCTACAGTGCCACCTGTTGGTCACAAACAGATCCATGACAGTGCCCCTCCCTCAAGGGACTGATGCCTCAAGTCCCAAACTGTCAGTCAATGGCCCGAGGTTGACCTGGCTGGTGCTCGGGCTGACGTGGACGGGGCTCGGCCTGACGGGCATCATGGGACGGCCGCATGACATGCGCCGCCTGAATGGGAACGGGTGGCGACCGCAGACGCGCTCCGCCAGACAAAGGATGGAATTGGGACCAGTCCTTTGGTCCTGCGGGGTCCATTTACTGGTCGGGTCATTCTCTCACAAACGTGGTGGTGGAGGACCCCAAAATCAGGCATCAGGGAGCAGCAGGGTAAACTTCACAAAATGTGTTCATAAAACATTGAGAAAACAAAGTCCTGAAAACAACAAGAACCAAAAGTAACAAACAAAAACCCATGGCAGAAGCAAAACACGAATACTAACCGAAACAGCAATAGAAACAATGACCAGGGACTGAGTGGTCGGGGGTCCTTAAGGCAGAAAACTAATGGCACAATGAGCAACGGGTGTGCAGTTGCAGGAAGTGCCACCTGTTAAACACAAACAGATCCATGACCGTCGTGGGGTGATTGATTTAGCCAAAGAGCTAACTAAGCCTTCTTGCCAATCTAGAAGTGTATACCAATGTTGGCAGATGAGATGACAAAAAGAAAATAAAAAAACGTGATATCCATGTGACATCTGACAGAAATTCTCTCTTACAACCTTAGTACGTGTAGAAGATGTTGTAAATAGATCCAAAATTCTAGTGCAATGAAGTACCTTCCCGCACTTGATTTCCTCCAGCTTCTGACACACGTAAGGGGAAGAGTGCTTAAGGGCTGCTTAAGGCAATGGGAGAAGTCGCTCAAGGCCAGATTCAACAGGTAACACCCACATGTTAAGTTTGCTTTATGTATGGATCTAGCAACTACCTCTGTTTTTAAAAGAGGAAAAAGGAAAACAAAACAAAAAAAACCTACTGACTTCAGTCGTCGAGATTTTTTGGAAGGTCCCTTCACACAGCTTAATCAAAAAACTTAATTTTATCGTGCATGTCGGACCACATTCCTGTGAGAATAGTATGAAACAACACGCGCTTTAACGGGTTTAGCAGAAGCAGTTATGGAAACGCTAAGACATCCCTTAACAGAAAGCAAAACAGTCAAACCTCGGTTTTCGTCCAGAATCCGTTCCAGAAGGCTGTTCGAAAACCGAAATTGTTCGAAAACCGAAACCACGCTCTTTTTAAAATAAAAATGCTTACTGAACACGTCTGCTTACAATGGAAAGCAACACGAGGAAGTGTCGCTTCGTGTAAGGAAGGCGAGAGGAGTCAAATGGTGCATTCAAGTGCGCTCAGTTTGTTCGAGAACCGAAATTTGTTCGTCATCCGAGGCATAAAAAAACTCGAAATTTTTGGTCAAAAACCGAATTGGTCGAGAACTGAGACGTTCGAAAACCGAGGTTTAACAATATTAGCTTCAGGGTGAGAAAAGTAGAGCCGAAAGTGGTGACGACAAGGGGTCGGACAGACGAGCTGACTTGTCGATTTGTTTCTCCAAAATGACATTTAGAGCATGATGTTGAGTGAGTCACTAATCACGTGATTTTGGCTGGAGGAGACAGCACAGAACTTGATGATGAGTGCACTGAATGAAATTAGTCTGTCACCTTAATCGAATTAAATTGTCTTCTACTTCACAATGTGCAGCTTTGGGAAGTGAGTGAGAACCAGAAAATGAGGCAATAAAAGCCAGGCTTGAGCGTTTCAGCTCACACTGACAAAGTGGAAGTTACAGCAAGGAAATATTCTTCTCCACATGAAGAGGTCCATGATTTTTTTTTTTTTTTTTTTGCAAACACTGAAAATTCCCACCCGGCAGAATCAGCTGCTGTGATTGGAAGACCAACTCGAGCAAAGATCAAAGAATAGCCGGGAGAAGCGTCTCCATCGTGACCGTTTGACTGAGGACAAACACACTTGCAGAAGAAATGAAAATCGAACATTTTCAAGGAGGTCCGTCTTGGTGCTTTCGTTTGATGAAATGGTGCTGACTATCCATCCGGGCAAGGACTACCGCGGTGTAACAAAACCTGGGGGATTACAAGGAAAAGGTGGCCAACTTCCGCTTCTCCTGCAGTAAAATGATTGCCGACAAACACATCGAGGCCAACCACATCACCAACATGGACGAGGTGCCGCTCACTTTCGACATCCCGGTGAACCACACTGGACAGACGTGGAAAAATAAGTTGTACAAACAAGTCGTTCTTTTGATGAAGGAACTCCAACCACTGGACATTGGTGTAAACAGAGCATCCAAAGTGAAGTTCCAAGTGCCGTGGGAATGATGGATGACAGATGACGGACACAGATTTACGAAGACTGGGAGGCAGCACTGGGCGAGTTACGCCACAATTTGTGGATGCCTGGGCAAACTTGTCTGCTTGCAGTCTTGTTCGAGCTTTCGCAAAAGCCGACATCAACCGACTCCGACCATGACGAGAGGGAACCTGCCGTGATTTACCGACACAGACGACTTTGATGGATTTGTGGGTGAGGATCGATCCCAAAAAATGTGGGTACATTGTTAAATACTTCAAGTACAATCGAACTCAGTTTTGCTCCCGCTGCTTTTTTACAAACACGCGCTCACAGTCAGAGGTCATGGGTTTGATTCTGGCCCGTGGACTTCCTGTGTGCAGTTTGCATGTTGTACCCTCGCCGGCGTGGGTTTTCTCCAGGTACAGTTAAACCTCGGTTTTCGTCCATAATCCGTTCCAGAAGGCAATTCGAAAACCGAAACCACACTCTTTTTAGAATAAAAATGTTTACTGAGCACGTCTGCTCACAATGGAAAGCAACACGAGGAAGTGTCACTTCCTCGTTTACCCGAGGAAGCGTCACTTCCTCGTGTAAGGAAGGCGAGAGGAGTCAAATGGTGCATTCAAGTGCGCTCAGTTTGTTCGAGAACCGAAATTTGATCGTCATCCGAGGCATAAAAAACTCGAAATTTTTGGTCGAAAACCGAATTGGACGAGAACCGAGAAAACCGAGGTTTGACTGTACTCTAGTTTGCTCCCACATTCCAAAACCATGTAAGCATGGAAGGTTAATTGAACACTCAAAATGTTCCCTACGTGAAGGTATGAATGGTCGTTTGTCTTTGTGTGCCCTGCGACTGGCTGGCAACCACAACGGCACAGACATCCTTCTCTAACTGCGTGCGTCTACAAAAATGCCAAAAGAAAGAAAAATCCAACTGCGCACACAGTTAGACTGCACTCTGTGCCAGACTTACGAAAATAAGGCCCGTGGAGTTAGTCGTAAAGGCAGATGACTGTATTCATCACATGAGACGACCAAAAAAACAAAAAACATGCAAAAACACCACCCTAAACACATCTTTTAAGTTTGATCAATTTTAGAACACCATATCATGATGTTGTGTTTGGACAAAATGTGTTTACATACAGTCACATTTCTGGCAATACCATAAGTTCCACAGGGCAGCAATTCCATACAGCAAAAGTGTGCATGGGCAATGGAGTCAAATCACCGGGATGAAGAAATGCTACACAGAGGATCTGAGGAAAAAAGGAGATGATCACTTCAGTTGTCAACATCCTTCAGCTAAGCACCCAGGAATCCATTTTACAAAAGCCGTGCTTTCATGCTACATGGCCGACCATCACTGAATTACTGTTCATGGTACGTGGTGGGGTAATACCAGCTTTGGTTTGGTCACGCAGGAGTAAAAGTGAAGTAAAAGCGAGCAACTCAATTCCCCCCACAGCAGACACACATAATGCAGTGGAGGAACAAAGTAGAATGTGATCTTTAATATAAAAAATGGATGCAAAACATTTGAATGATTTGCATTGATAATAATACATTAGAAAAAGGGATGATGTGGTCCGTAAATGGAAGACTTATTTGAGAAGGAGAACCCACTGTACCTACTGTACTCAAATAGAACCTCAACAAATTGGTTGACCTCGGATTTGTTGTCATTTAATTTTAAATTGACCTACGCTGTAGTGAGTGCTATTCCAGCTACAATGCTAGCACTACCGTAACCGTTATTTCTATTGATTTGGTGTTGATTCTTTGTGGAGAAAATAAATGGAGACATCCACCCTGATCAAGCAACGCAGCAATCATCCAACTCCTATCTGCACGTTACAACAAAAAAAAAGAAAAAGCTGTGGAAGCTTTTAGAAAGGAAAAGATGACATGCTGAGTGTAGTGGAAACGTGGAAAGGCGCAGAAGGCAAAGATACAGAGACAGGGTTTAGAAAAAAAATAGACAGGTACAAGAAATCAAAAAGTGGTCTGTAATACATTTAAGAGTGGAGAGAGTGGAAAGTGCACCCAGGGGCTTCTTGGGAGACTAAAACCTGTACATCGCTTTTGTGGAAAACGTCATACGTAGGCTCAAAGTGAGGTAACCGACTTCAACTCCCCGCATCGCATCCCGAGGTAAAGCGACGACGTAAAGTGCTTGCTCGTATCGACTCGGCTCCAGATTATCACTCCCGTTTTGGTTTTTTCCGTTCCCTAATGCATTCTTCAAAGACCGATGTCCTCGAAAACAAGCCGGGTGTGTGTGCTTGTGTGCTGTTTTGTGCTGCCACTCCGCTTCCATCATATGTTTTCCATCATGTGATTTCATATGGGAATCGCTCTCCCTCAAATCCCTTGAATGACTCTTCACTCCATCTGAGAGGCCCGCACAGCACTTGTTGCTGTTGTTTGATTCTTTTTGACCCCAAAAAAATACCTCATTGATATCAAACTGAAGAACAACAAGGGTCGTATGTTCTATTTTGTTCGTCTGTTGTTACTTGCCGGTAATTCTAGGTGTGATTGTTTCGCACGCCGGCACACCTCACCTCATCTTTCTCTTCATTTCGGTCTTCATTTTTCTCTTCCTTCTCCTCCTCCTCCAGGTGTTTCTCCTGTCATCACTCACATCCTATAGTAATGTCAGCCATAGTGGTCATGCTGTACTGAAAAATCCCGTTCCCACCTTCCATCGGGGGCCACAGTTTTTCGGGGCCTGAGGATCACCGCGGTATAATTAACCATCTATTTTTTTTCTCTCTATTTTCTTTCTGGTCCTTAATGAGACCCAGGTGACATTTCCTCGTAGTAGTATTTTTTTCATTGTAGGAAGTGCGAGTATATTATTCTGTCTAACAACAATAGCTTTATTGAGTGTCTGCATTTTAATAACACATTATATATAGTAGAACACAAAAGAGCAGTTGGGAGATGCAAATTTTAAAGATTTGTTTCTTTCATCCGTCCAACAAAGCTCATCCAGCAATAAAGAAAAGAGGCAAAGGGGACATTGTTCCAAAAGCTTGGAGGACTTATGACACCATTAATCGCCTCGTTTACACAGAGATCTAGCTGGATTGCGTTGCGAAACCCCCCCCAAATGAGTGTGCTCTCAATTGGGCTAAAAAGCTTATATCTGGAGAGATTCATAGCGGTGTGTTTAAGGAACTGAATCGAAAGAATCAAAGAATATGTAGAGAGCAGCGGTGTTTTTGTTTTGTTTTTATTTCGGATACATAGTGTAGGCGGCAACTTAACGTCATTTTGTCGTTACGTCGGCAGGGCACGTAGGTTCCCGACTCGTGCCTTTCCTCGACGGGTCTTTCCTTTTTAGTAATGACGACAACGAAAACACGAAGCCGCCATCGTTGATCCCAAAAAAAAAAGATTTGCTTTATTTCCTCTTGAACACAAATTAAAGCTTTACCCAAAAATTAAAAACATAACTTCTACAATACACTGAAACGAAACACGAAACACATAACACGTTAACACATTTTCAGATAACACAAAACAAGTATACACGTATACACGAAATACGTAATACGGTCAGAAAAAGGTGTTGCTCCATGGCCTACTGTCTTGCTAATGCTACTTACGTGAACCTGGCCTCTGAACAGGCCATAGACAGGACAACTAATGGAGCCTAGATACTTTGATATTCTTGATAAATTCATAGTAGTAAGTAAGTAAAATAGCAATAAAATATCAAATATAAGCCACCTATTCAATTCAAATTATTCAAATAGCTAAACACAGTCAAACCTCGGTTTTCAAATGTCTCGGTTCTCGACCAATTCGGTTTTCGCCCAAAAATTTCGAGTTTTTTAAGCCTCGGATGATGAACAAATTTCGGTTCTCGAACAAACTGAGCGCACTTGAATGCACAATTTGACTCCTCTCGCCTTCTTTACACGAGGAAGTGACGCTTCCTCGGGTAGACGAGGAAGTGACGCTTCCTCGTGTTGCTTTCCATTGTGAGCAGACGTGTTCAATAAACACTTTTTTTTTAAAAAGAGCGTGGTTTCGGTTTTCGAACAGCCTTCTGGAACGGATTATGGACGAAAACCGAGGTTTGACTGTAGATAATTTAACCAAATTTTCCTTATGGCTCTAACACATAGCTATGCCAATAACCTACTGTTGTTTGTTGATAAGCGCATTGGAAAATTGATGCATAAGGATTTTGGAGGCATTCTGATTACACCTGAAAATAATACTCTGGATAAGATGATATCTATACATCACAGGATTTGGATACGGAACTACTCAGGACTCCACTCAGTGTTCCATTAGCAAGTCAAAGCCACTTACCCAAACTTGTTATTTCAACTCCTTTATCTCAACAGTTTTGTAGCGGGGATTACTCTATTTTGGATAAAAATGGAACTCATTTTGGTCTCATCTCCTGTCCCATATGGCGCTCCGTCCCCTCTTCTCTTTCCAACCCTCTAATCCTATCTTCTCTCCTCGACTTTTCCGCTTTTCCTTTCTTCTCCTCTCCATTTGCTGTCCCATCTCATTCCCTATTTTTCCAATCCTCACCTCCCTCTCTCCACTTTTCTCTATGATTGCCCCACCCCCTCACCGTGTCCTTCATCATCCTCTCGTCTTTGCATCCCTCTTCCGATTTAGTCGTTGATCCTCTCTGGTTTTCGCTCCTGTCTTCATTTTTCTCCTTGTTTCATTCACGCCTCTCCCTCACACATGCTTCTTTCTATTCACATCCCCTCACTGGCTCAACAAGGCCATCCATTATTTTGGCCTCATTCATTTTCCTCTACATGTTCCTGCTCCTTGCAACATCTTCTCATTGTTCTCATTGCCCTCTACTTTCCTCTCTCTCGACCTTTTTCTCAAGTTCTCTCATCGGACTCATTCTCCCAAACCCGGATGATCTTTGAAACAGAAAGCAAATCTGAATAAAGAGAAACAATCTGCTCCTTCAGTCTGTGATATGGACTCATTCATTTGTGTTTTAGCCTTTGAGTCCGGTGGGTGTCAAACTGTCTGCCTCAGGCCCACTCACAACTCACAAATGCATGCATAGACAAGCTCATTGCGACTTGCCAGAGCAACAAATTGCAGCCTCACTCAAACTGCTGCGAGGCAATCGTGACGGTCTGCTCCGATTATAGTCTTTGGTCTTTGTCTCCTTTGCCCCTCCGTCTCCCTCCTGTCTGCTCTCTATCGACTGGTATTTCTCCTCCCTGAGTCACATTGTGGTCTCTTCGATGTTTTTATTCAGACCATTGTCATTTTTTTTTTCTCTTTCTAGCAGACACCTGCCCTTTTCCACTATCGGCCCATCACATGCAACCCTCTTCCTCTGTGGCCTCATTGCATCAGGATTTCTGTATGCCGGTCTCCATTTCTGTCAGAAATGGCATCTATTCAGTTCAGATGACCTTTGTTGTTGATCCCAAAGTTATAAAATGCAGTTCCTTTCGTTACCGCGTACCATCTGATCATTTCCTCATTTCTTTCATGGTCCCCTATAGCTCTCTGTTTGCATTTTCATACGACCGCTCTCGACTCCAACACCCTTCTCTTTGACTGGAGATGGCTATTCTCACTCTTCCTCTTGCTCCCTTCGCAGCCCTCATTACCATGTGTGTGTCCGTGTCAGGTTTCATCCTGTCAGCAAAAGGTCAGCAGCAGGGATTTCCCAGGGCACTACAGCTCGCAGCTCTAGCACTGTGCAACAGCAGCCTTATGGTGCATATTAATAATGATAGCAAAAACACGCTTACCTCCTTAATGCCACCATCTCGCATATTAAACAGCAAATAGCTAAAGGCCCAGGAACAAAGGCCACAAGTATAGTGTGAACGTTTTGCGCACTTAGCTCAACTGGAGCACTTCCTGCTATCCGCTCAAGACGTTAATGCGCATAAAAGCAATGGCCCTATGCTACATATTTAAGGGGCCAGCTGCTGTGGTAAAAGGCTCCCCACAGGTCCATCCATGCGCCGCCTGCTGAAGATAATTCACCAATCAGCCCTTTTCCCTTTCTGCTTCACATATAAGCACCCAGTTTAACTCACATTCACACTTACCATTAACTTAAAAAGAATGTATTTTCAGGAAGCGGGTGGAAAACAGGAGTATCTGACGGGGGTATATACAAACTTTCTCTGTAGATACTCTGACTTCCTCCTACAGTGATATCACATCCTTGATAGGTTGCTTGAAGACTCTTCATCCGCATTGTCCTGCTCAATTTCATTGCAGGGCTGTATCATCGTTATGGCTTTCTGGGCCATTATGACCATGAAAACCATATACAGTGGTGCTTTGGCTTGCACGTTTTATTTGTAACCAGGAGCGGGGTGGCTATCGGGAATTTCGGGAAAATATGTTAATTTTCCCAAATTAACACTTGACAGTGTTTGGAATGCTTTAAAATGGTTTCATAATCATCATTTGTGGTATATTTATGGATTAAACTATTCATACACTAAATTCTGATCAGTTTTAGGGAAGTGTGAATTATTTGTGGAAGTTTGCTATCTGCGGTCAGGTAAGGCTAAATCCCACGGATAACGGATATCCACAGTATTATGCATAGTTTTTCATTTCTCTCGTATTCCGTGAAGCTTGGTGACCGTAAACTGTGCCCTTACACCAGGGGTGTCAAACTCATTTCACATTGTGGGCCGCATACGGACTCTGTAGATGTCGAGTGGGCCGAACCATTAACATGATACCATACTGTGCTATGAATCACCAAAATCTCATCTCTTTCCTTTGTTTTGGTCTCAAGAAGCATTGATTGGCGCTTTCATGTCATTTGCTGCGTTGGGTCTATCTCGGGGGCAGCCCGGTAGTCCAGTGGTTAGCACGTCGGCTTCACAGTGCAGAGGTACCGGGTTCGAATCCAGCTCCGGCCTCCCTGTGTGGAGTTTGCATGTTCTCCCCGGGCCTGCGTGGGTTTTCTCCGGGTGCTCCGGTTTCCTCCCACGTTCCAAAAACATGCATGGCAGGCTGATTGTGCACTCTAGATTGTCCCTAGGTGTGAGTGTGAGCGTGGATGGTTGTTCGTCTTTGTGTGCCCTGCGATTGGCTGGCAACCAATTCAGGGTGTCCCCTGCCTACTGCCCGAAGACAGCTGGGATAGGCTCCGGCACCCCCCGCGACCCTGGTGAGGATTAAGCGGTTCAGAAAATGGATGGATGGATGGATGGATGGGTCTATCTCGGTGACAGACTGTCTTCCCCGATCAAAACAATGTTGTCTTCTCCTGTGATCAAAACAGTGTGCCCCCTAGCGGATAATCTTTGAATAGCATTTTATTTAATATATTCCTTCTGTGTCTTTATTGCATTTTTTGTTTCACTTTTAAACGATCCCGCGGGCCGGATCGAACCACCTTGGGGGCCGGTTCCGGCCCGCGGGTCGTATGTTTGACACTGCTGCCTTACACTTTTTATTTTGTTTAGCCAAATGTATAAAACAGTAAATATATGCTAACTAATACATTGGAGTGTGAAATTTGAACCGCCTAAGGACGTTCTAAGGATTTACTAATAACAGCTGGAACTAAATTGTGCGTTCACTCCAAGAGATTGCTCACAATGTTGGTGGCTGTGTTGCACGTGATCTGCAGATCGTGACCGTCTTCGTGACTGTACGCCGACAGAGACGCAAGAAAACACAGAGTTGAACAGAGTTTTGTCAGGCGATATGA
Organism: Hippocampus abdominalis; assembly: GCA_018466805.1. Taxonomy (NCBI): domain Eukaryota; kingdom Metazoa; phylum Chordata; class Actinopteri; order Syngnathiformes; family Syngnathidae; genus Hippocampus; species Hippocampus abdominalis. The sequence continues at coordinate 5,756,702 of CM031703.1, forward strand.
TGTGACTGCTTCTTGTGACTGGCTCCAAGTCAGGCATTGTATCATATTGAACGTTGCATGACTGAATTGAAGATATGTTGCAGTAATGTTTGTTTTTGGCATCTAAAAATGTTCACATGAAGCAAAACGTTTTCCCCACCCTGGCATCTATGTTTGTTCCACTTTACACTTGTCTTTCACATGTGGTATTAAAAGAAGCAAAATTTGCCTTTTTTTTTTTTTGCACGTGTTAGGCGCGATTCTTGGTGCACCCAGTTTTTAGCTCAGCTTTCACAACTGTTTACAAAAACAATCCAGTTTACACACGTTTTGCATGCGCAAACCTTTAGTAAATCAGGCCGTTCGTGTCACACAATTTGTGATTTGAGCAATGTGAATATGAATAGCAACGTTCATAAGACCGTGGTGAGGGCGGCCATGATGTACGGATTGCAGACAGTGGCTCTGAAGAAATGACAGGAAGCAGAGCTGCAGGTGGCGGAAATGAAGACGTTGAGGTTTTCTTTAGGAGTCATCAGGCTGGCTAGGATTAGAAACGAGCTCATCAAAGGAACGGCCAAGGTCAGTTCTGATTAAGCTGCAACAAAAACCATCACTCTGACAGGAAATATGTTTTCAATTGGGATAATAACAAATCAAGATGAAAGAAAAATCCCGTCATCTTTTTCCACACTTCAATTTTATCATGAATTGTAGTTTACTTTCCCTTCTGTAAAATAGTGGACAGAATCTTTTTTCCACATTATTTTCAGCCTCATTGTGACATTCTTATCGCCTTTCCTGTCCTGCTCGGTTTAGCTTTGTATTTATTCATCCACTCAATACACACAAGACGGCAGAGCGCTGTAGCAGATGCGGTTGACGTTCTGCACCAACGGAGCAGAAGGCTGTAGTTAGCCGGCTTGGCATGAAACAGAATGCCTCAACACGGAACAGAGGTGAGCGCAGCAGGGCTAAGGGCTCTCTGGAGCAGGAAGGGCATCTCAAATACTTGGCACATTTTGCGTTCAGTTCCTCAGTGTCACCGATTTCTGTTCAGAATTTTTAACAGACTTGTTTGCTCAGTCCGAGCTAAGCACAATCATGTGGACCATAAATGAATAATAAAAAAATAAATATATATATATATATTTAATATTTATCTAAAGTAAATTTCATTCAATATGTGCCCCGTTACTGACTAGTGTGTAGTAACATTTAGAACAACCTAATCTAGTCAATGTGCCAGACATTTGAAAAAAATATTGTGTATGGAATATGGAATATAAAAGGCAAAACAAAAAAAAGAGGAGTCACCAGACACCATCATCTTGCAATTTGGTTTTAAAACCCTGGAGAACCCATGGGGTCAAATTTGGCCCCTATAAATTCTGCTACTCAAATGCTAGCCTTAAATCATAAAGGGTCAACGTTGGCCCCAATTCTAAATTAGGATTAAAGTATTGAATATTTGAAAAAACATATTTTGGTGTTCAGTGAACATATAGCAGTCATTTAATGTAAAATTCATCATTTTCCAAAGAAGAAAAGGGTTCTTGGGTTCTCCAGGGTTAATGCCATACTGTTGCAGTGTTTTCAAGACTGGGCTTGATGGATTTGCTACCAGCCAAATATATAAACAGAATCACAGCAAACTATTGAAAGTATCCATCCATTCTCTAGTCTGTTTAGCCTCACGAGGGTCTCTGGCATGCTGGAGCCCATCCCAGCCGACTTCGGGCGGTAGGCGGGCGAAACCCTGAATGGTGGCCAGCCAATCGCAAGGCACACAGAGACGAACAACCATCCACGCTCGCACTCACACCTAGGGACAATTTAGCATGTTGAATCAGCCTGCTATGCATGTTTTAGGAATGTGAGAGGAAACCGGAGTACCCAAAGAAAACCCACGCAGGCCCGGGGAGAACATGCAAACTCCACACAGGGAGGCCGTAGCCGGAATTGAACCCGCACAACTCTGCACTGTGAGGCAGACGTGCTAACCAGTCGAACACCACACCGCCTTTCTGAAAATCATCTTTCGTTTGTTGACTGCATCATGTTTGTTTGCCTCAGACTCAGGAGATCCATGTTTACATCAACACTGGAACATTTCTATGCGGAGTTTGCACATTCTTCCAGCGCTCGGATGGGTTTTGTTGGTGCTCGATGGTGGCTTTCTGCATCCCCCCCCCCACCCCAAAAACATGCTTTTGAGATTCATCGAAATTTTCCCCTCCATATGTGAGGATATGGACTTGAAAAAGGACACCTTGTGAGGATGTAATGGGATTTGTAATTCCGAAAACAAGTATTTGCCTCGTATTTGAGGATAAGGACTCGAAAAAGGACACCTTGGTAGGATCTAATAGGGACGGAGAGGGGGGAAGGGGTGTGCATAGAATTTAGCTCAAAGCTACATCAATCCCAGGGGTTCATGTTTAGCAAGCTCAAAGACGATCCCAGGTCGAGCTGTTGTCGAGCCGTTTTTCGTAAATCTTGGTTAATCCAAAACAAAATCGTTTGGCAGCCGTGCTCTGTCTGGAATGAACAAAATCCACCACGTTTCAATTGGCTTGATGCTAAAAACGCATTGTGCTGTTTGGTGCCATGCCGTCGCAAGCTTTAACATGCCACGTTTTAAGCGAGAGCTCAGTGGGGTAGCAGTCCATGAAAGATCATTCTGAGTTGTTCCCCTTTCATCTGGAAAGCTGTTGTCCTTGCTGTGTTTAACTGTGTCATATTTTTTTTAACTGTGCGGTACAGTTCAATGTCATGCTGCGCTGAGGTGTTATTTTGCACGGTGGTCTTGGGCCATATCTTTCCTGTGCTGCAAAGTGCATTGTGTAATACAGTGCAGGAAGGAAGGCAGCTCTGCCAGAGTACTCAGTTCCTCATGCTCCAGTGAATGGAACGAAAATATCAGATGTTAGGAGGCACGACTATTTTTGGAGCCCTGGAAACTGTTGGGCAGCAACTTAATCGGAGTGAAATTGTCACAGGGGTTTCAAGGGCAGATACATATTATGGATGCTGTATGACAGCTATCGCTGGATACTTGTTAAAATACTTGTATCCACACTTTTTAAATAGACTCTGCATCTACTTAAAAATGTTTCTGGATAGACCAGGGGTGTCAAACATACGGCCCGTGGGCCGGAAGTGGCCCCCGAGGAGGATTGATCAGGCCCGCAGGATAATTTAAATGTGGGGGGAAAAAAATGCATAAAAGACACGGAATGAATATTTTTCATAAAATGCAATTCGTGGATTATCCGCTAGGGGGCAGACTGTTTTCTCTTTAGTTTTTTAGGTGCAGGCAGGGATTACATTTAGATTTTATATGCACATGTGTAGAGGGTTCCAAAATTCCTTTCTTTATAAATCTCGTTTCATCTTAAAATGCACGACTATATTTTTCAATACCAATTACTTGTTAAGGTTTTGTGCCTTTGTACAATCAGTGGGATTTTTCGTGAAAGGTTTTATAAAAAAATGTCAACATTTTCCAAATGTTTTTGTGCTTCACAAAACGAAAACAAAGGAAAGACATGATATTTTGGATATTTTTTTTGGCAGAGTATGGTCTAATTTTAATGGTCCGGCCCAATTGACATCTGCCGAGGCCGTATGCAGCCCACAATGTCAAATGAGTTTGACACCCCTGGGATAGACTACACATCATGTAAAAAATACATATGGATCCAGATGATTTTATTTGTCCAAAAACCACCTGATAATTCAACATACCATTTTTTTCAGTGTGCCTAGACATACAGGATTTCAGGAATTTATATTGACAATTGACAGAGCAGACGTGTGGTGGTAAATGTGTCTTGTTTTTGGAATGCGGGAGGAAACCGGAGCACCCGGAGAAAACCCACGCAGGCACAGGGAGAACATGCAAACTCCACACAGGATGGCCAAAACCGGAATCGAACACTGACCGGAGATGGCAGGTTATCTTAGCACGAGAGAGCTGGTATGACACAGTGCAGGTGGGTTTACTGGACCAAAGCAAAAAAAATAAATAAAATAAAGGGTATGACGAGGGTTACTGAAAATTGAAGGAAGCCGTTTTCAACCCAAAAGTAAAACCTTTCCCGAGGTTAACTCATTAAGAATGTCATTAAAGTACTGCATGGATAAGCAATATCTGAAAGGGACGCAGTTTTGCTAGAATTTTAACAATACTCTTTCCAACAGAAATTTCCTAAAACAATATTTAGATAGAAATCTGTATATGTTTTGACACCATTGCTTGTGTTTGCAGGTATAATGATCCCGAAAACTGTCATTTCTGACAAACAACAATTGCATCAACTATTTTGTCAGCTGTACAAGACACTCAGCCTGTTCACATGTTGAGTATTCCTCCGAAACTCATTTTACTTGACAAGTCATTTCCGAGAAAGAATACATGTGGAAAATGTTCTTCCTACGCCCGATTATAATCCGCTATTCCCACCCCATGTTTGGGCACCAACCACCACACCACCTGGCGGAATTATGACAGGTGCACAATTGGTGGAAGGTTAGTTGGAGAAGCAAGCATGGATGAATCGTCATGTGAGCGGTGGTAATATGAGAAAAGGTGAAGCAAGAGAAATAACCCAGATATGCATGAGTGCGCCTGTGTGTCTGCGCCTGTGTATGAGGGACGTAGCAAGAGAATTACAGAGGAATAGATGAGAGCGCGTTGAGAAGCGCTTTTGGCTTTTTCTGGGAGGATAAAGCTTTTCCGCCTTGTGCTGTGGAATCCTGCGGTGGAGCTGTCCAAAGTTCTGAATTGGCGGTTGGAGTTGTTGTTTTTTTGGGGTGGAGGGAGGGATGCTTTCTTTGCCTCCCTTTACCAAGTATTTTCCTGACTTCCAGTCAAATGCGCTCCTATTGAAAAGCGCCCGCCACACACATTTCGGCCCCTTCGTTTGTTAACAGGAACAAAACTGACGTTTTGTGCTCTTTTCTTGGGCTGTTTTCTATGAAACAGACTTAATCGGTTTCAAGAAGTCACTTACAGGACAGCAGAATGTCGAGCGTCCTTAAAGTTGTTCAACGTGGAGTTCATGCACAAAGATGGAAACATCATTATGAGAAATGTCACACAGGACTTTGTGAAACTTCTGCTTAGTGAGCATCTTAAGGACTAAGTCTTCCCTTCGCTATGGCTTGTGCATTTGCGTAGCCACCAGGAACCAACGAGCCAAACAGTAATGAGCTCCAATTGAACCCGCTGCTACGACAATGTGCCCAAGATGACGACAATCAGTCAAATCTATTTCGTCTTAATGTGAAGCGACTCGGCTGCCGGGCACACACAGTCTCTGCCTTTGCACATGCACTTGTCACCCTGTCACATGGAAACTCATTTATTCACTCGTTCGACTGAATCGAATTAAAAAAATAGGCATCCATCCTACATTATGCATGTTCTGTTATTTTCATGTTTTTTTTTTTTTTTAAACAAACATACAGTTATCATAAGTAAATTGGTGTTAACAGTTATTTAGACATGGGTGTTAAAACGTTATTTACTGCTGGCCAGTCCGTGTACAATTATCTGTTTATGACACTACTGTTGATGTCAATAAAACTGTAACTGAAACCCGAGTTAGTCCAAACCTGCTATCAGACAGCCTCAAAGAATGAATAATGGTCAACTTTGGATGTCAAACTTGTACACATGACGACAGATACCGGTATGTAAAATTTGGCCAATTTATCCCTGAATACATTTTCAACTTTAAAACCACTCAGGGGTCTGTTTCCATCTCTTCTGAACAAACTTTTAGGTCAGAAACTTTTATTTAAAGACCTCAAGATGACCAGATATGAATTCTCCCTCAAGAGTTCAGACCAATTAAACCACAATGTGAACTGAAGCTATCAAAACAACACTTGGACCTATTTTTGGCCTTATGACCAATAATAATTTGGGCAATGCTGTTGTAGGGTAATTACAATTTTATCATACACAGCGATGCATGTGATATTTTACCACAATGAATTGCCAAAATGAAATGATGAATACCCCTCGAACCCGCTATCCATCAGCATACTCGTAACATATTTGTTTGACTGAGTGGCAAATGAGAGAAGATGAGGCTGTTCTCACCATAATATGTCTGTCTAATTTAGTCTGTTTTTTCCCTCTGATCTTGGATCACCTTCATGGCTTTATCGTTTTTAATCTTAGAATTATGTTTCCTTCCGTGTAAATTACCCAATGTCTAGCTATAATCAGATAATTGAAGGGCAAGATAAAAAAAAATAACCAAAAACATGCAGCATCTGTAGACATCTGACTGGGTACTGGAGATTGCACTAATCACTGCTATTATTGTGCATGTGTCTCACTGTGGGATTTAATTTGCATAACTTCTACCAATTACTTTTCATCAGAGCTAAATGTCATTTTTATGTATGCCGTTTAAAAAAAATAAATAAAAAAAACAGTGGAGGAAAATAGCTCATCTACAGCCTCTAGTGGTACAAGTGCCAGTATTGTTACGATGCCCTTTGGAGTTGATGTAATCTTGCACTAAACATGATTTTTATGCTGCACCATTTTCAGATTTTTGGGGGTTTTTTGGGGGTGGGATTGGGATATTTTGCAGTCATTACGATTCTGTATTGTTAAAACCATATAACCAACCATGTCAATTCTAACACATTCTCATTCCCCCTACTTCGAAAGTTGGAGTCAAATGAACATAATGCCACACATTCTACATTTGCTGCTTGACATTGAATATGGTCCTCCTGTTTGATCTCGATAGATTGTTCTAACACACTCGTTCAAGCAACCGCCCTGCATCAATTAATCATTGCGCAATCCGCCAGCAGCAGCGAATGGACAGACGGACGCGGAGGGGAGGATACAGACTGGGTTGGGACAAAGCCCACCGCCGCACTGTGGGAAAGTAACTGCAGGCGGGGCCATCGAGGATGCTCACAGTGTCGGAGCATATCCCATTTGATCAGGGATAAGCCCGCGCGCGAAGGTTCTTTGCTGCTTACAAAGGGGGATTTATTTGTTTATTTTTTTTTAATTTTATTTTTGGGGGAGTATTCTTTGTGGATCATTGCTCTGCAGGCTGCAACTTCAACATTTTTCTGTAAGTCTCTGAACACTGCGGTCACGACAAAGTCACTTATGAGGCGGAAAGAGGGGCAACGACTCCTGGGAGAGCTTCCTCTGGATAACCTTGTGGCGGAGCCTAATCTATTGAGGGCCACCGGGAGGTTATCATTCCATCGGAGGTGTTGAAAGAGATGCAAATGGCAGAACTCAGCTGTCGGGACAGCCATGCATTTAGCTGATCTGGAAGCGACGAGACGCAATAGTGGGCCACTAAAGGCGACAAGCAAGCACGAGGCTGTCTTCATGAAGGAATCGATCTCCAAGCTTTCCCGTTGTCATTGCTTTGTCATTGGCTAACCGAGGGGTGGTTTCCAGGGTAAGACGCGGTTGGATCTTTTCCTTTAAACGGGTGATTGAAAGAAGGGGGGGGGGGGCGCGGGGGGCTCGCGTGGAGAGTAACTGACCGCGGACGCAGCGGTGCGCCGATTTAGCGGCGTTTTCTCAGCTCATAAACTGCGTCCCAGTGGATCTCGAGCGGACGTTGGGTTTCTGTGGGCTGCCACCGGCACCGGCACCGCACCTCGTTTATTCAAATACGACTGAACCGTACGTCACGTGGCCCGACAACCTCAAAAGTCAGCCGCGTAACAGGGAAGAGCGAGACAACGAAAATTACACGCACACACCAAAAAAAAAAAAAAAAAAAGTGGACACCGACTATTGTTGTGTCTAAAGAATGGTTCTGACCAAGAGTGGGATTATTTCGCGCATTTTTGGCTGAGAGGGATTCTGCGCTTGGTTTGACAAGAGTGGAGATAACTGGACACATAATCCCGACCACCAGAGAGGACGTGAGGGAGACGCAAAGGTACAGTATACAGTATAATGTTTCCCTTTCTACTTTGATCCATCTGATTATTGCGCAATTGCCCCACTCTCCATCTGGGTAATGCACACATATGAGAGAACCAGGGGAGGTGCGATGGGGGGGGATAATGGTGCTGGTGTTCTCTCCTACGCGGTCGAGATGTGATGATATCCGATTTGAAGACTGGAGGCAAATGGGACAATGGAGAGACTCAATATGGTTGAAAGTGTGAGGAAGGGTGGGATAGGGTGGTACAGTGGTACCTCAACATACGAAATTAATTTGTTCTGGAAGAAATTTCTTAACTAGAACATTTTGTCAGTAGAGACGCATTTTCCATGTAAATGCCCTAATTCGTTCCAAGCCCGCCCCAAAATTCAGACATAAATGATTCCCAAAGCATAAAAATGCATCAAAATATAACAAATACATGCAAAACACAAAGAATAAAAATGATGGTCATTTAACTTTCAACTGTGTCCTCATCGTCTCTCAGAAGTGTTTTTTTGCCTGGTGTTTGGTAAAGAACTGATCCAAGGACGTTTTCTTTTGTTGGCTTTTAACAATCCTTCGAAAATGTCCGAGGCAAACATCAGCATAGTGAGCGATAGCCCCACTTCTGAACACTTTTTCTGGGTGATTCACATTTACGTAAAACTATCAGAACACCTCATGATGCATCCTATATATCTCTCTATCTACACACATAGACACACACAGAAGAAGTCCCTCTTAGCCAATGGGACGCCAGGATAATTCTCGGTAATAGCCAATGGCAGAGCAGCTATATGTATGTTGCGTTCAGGAAAGTCGGAGTACTGTATTTTTACCTTTTCGTATCTTGAAATGTCTGTCGTAACGAGAGGCAATATTTTTCCTGTTGAGACGTTTCGTAACTTGCAAATTTCGTATGAAGAGACGTTCGTAAGTCGAGGTACCACTGTATTCCCAATTTTTACTCTTCGAGTTTAGCAGAGTGCAGCACAGCAGCAGACATGTGGGTGAGCACATCTGGCTCACAGTTCTGGGGTTCTGGGTTAGAATCTCGGTTTCGGGCTTTGTATGGAGTTTGGATGTTCTAAGTGGGTTTTCTCCAAGTACTGCAGAGTCTTCACACTTTTTAAAAGCATACATGTTAGGTCAATGGATGACAATAAATTGTCCATGTGAGTGTGAATGTTGTATGCCAATATATTGATTGACTGGTGACCAGCTGTCACCCAGTTATTTCTGCGATAAACCCGAATGTGGTTAAACAGTATAGAAACTGGATGCATGGATAGATGGATCGATGGATGGATGGAGTTTTGCAGAGAGAGGCTCAGATGGAATGATGGGCAATGATACACAGTACGTGTATTGGTGAGGGCATAATTATACCAGGGGCGAATTGCCCAAGAGGACAAGTGTCAGGCTGTGCAGAGGGAAGAGGAGACTAGGGTTGACTTAAAATGAGTTGTCAGAGGAAAGAGGGCAGATGGAACACAGAGAATCACAAGGGAGCCGAGATGGTCCAGGTGATAGGGGGGCGGGGGGTGTTTATGGGCAGGGATGGTTGGCATAATGGTAGCAGAGAGGCAGGACTGCTGGGAAGGTGAGTGGCAAAAAACAAGGGCGCATGGTGGATAATCATAAAATGGAATTGGGGGTTGGGGGTTGTTGGGGGGGTGGGGGGTTAATAGTGGAGGCTGCCAAAAAGACACAGGAGAGTAACATCAACAACTGGCAGGTATTCCAGCTTGCATTAAAAGCTCTCGCAGCAGAGTGCTATAGGGGCCAACTGTATAAAACGATGCTGTGCTTTAGCTACTCTTTGATATTATCTAATGGTCTGCTGGGTAATGGCTCTCGCTGCGCCACAAGGAGACGGATCGAGAATATAGGAAACCACATAAAGCCTGAAGTTAGAGCAGAACACGGCCAACAATGTGCATGCTGTGCTGCGTCAGCCCGTCGGTTTTGCTTTACCTGCTGCATTTGCTTTCGACTTAAATGGCATCATAGTTTGTCTCAAGAGATCACAAGGTGGGACATGATCCTATTTTAATTACCGTAATTTCCGGACTATAAGCCGCGACTTTTGTCACACGCTTTCAACTCTGCGGCTTATTTAATGAAGCGGCCTATATAAAGACTTTTTTAACGGTCTTTCTTTGTAAATATCTCAGGTAACAATATGGGCACCTGCAGCTTATAGACAGGTGCGGCTTATGTGTGTACAAAATGTTTTTTTCCTTTAAAAATGTAGTGGTGCGGCTTATAATCAGGTGCGGTCTATAGTCCAGAAATTACGGTAGTTGGTTCAAAAATAACTTACTGTATTTAATACAAATAAGAATCTTTGCTCATCTAGCTATGCCAGCGACATATAGTGGAAAGCCGAACAGTACTGTAATATGATTTTCCACTGTCACTACCACACATGATTATACCTTTTGTGATTTATTATTACAGTCAAACCTCGGTTTTTCGTCCATAATCCGTTCCAGAAGGCTGTTCGAAAACCGAAATTGTTCGAAAACCGAAACCACGCACTTTTTAAAATAAAAATGTTAATTGAACACGTCTGCTCACAATGGAAAGCAACACGAGGAAGCGTCACTTCCTCGTCTACCCGAGGAAGCGTCACTTCCTCGTGTAAGGAAGGCGAGAGGAGTCAAATGGTGCATTCAAGTGCGCTCAGTTTGTTCGAGAACGGAAATTTGTTCGTCATCCGAGGCATAAAAAATTAGAATTTTTTGGTCGAAAGCCGAATTGGTCGAGAACCGAGACGTTGGAAAACCGAGGTTTGACGTTTTTTTGGGTGGTGATTGTGAGTTGTTTCGAATGTAAATCATGCGCTTAACTCATCAAGTTATGGGAAACACCGTTTTCAGCCTTCCTAAACTTGGAGTGTCCTTGTTTTCTCAACAGCTTAATCCATCCCGTATGTATTTTGGTGAAACTGTTTGCAATTCAAGGCTGCGCCGTGCTGTAAATTGTACACGATGGGATTACTTACTTAGTCCATGCATTGCTGCTATCACTGGGATTGCGTGTGATACAGTACAAATATTTCTGAAAAATGTCATATAAGTCCAAGGAACGTATAAACCTGGCATTCTACCATTGCATATCAAATTGCTTGTCTGATATTTTTCTGCTAGTGGTGAATGGTGCTGTGAGCACTTAAAACTGAGGTCGTCTGCCATATAGATGTCACAACAATGACACACACAAAGAATTACAAAATTATCAAATGGATTTTTAAATATAGTATGCAAACAGGAAAATAAAGATTCCTCTGGCCCACTGGGGTCGAGTGTCAAGTATTTAAATTGACAACATGAATCAATTAAAAGCAACCCAGTTTTTAAGTATTTGGCTTTTTTTTCTCGATTTGGCTCATTGCAAAATCCGTCCCATTTTCCGCATGTCCGCAGGACCAATCTCAAGCACTCAATGCTGCCTGCAGTGATGTTTCTATTTTAACACATTTGAAACAAAATTAAAAAAAAGGACGGCCAGGGATGGCATTTCATTTAGCTGCAGTCAAAAGCAGACATTTGCGAGATGGAGGAAGTGTGCGATGATGTGAAGGATTTGAGTTTATTAAAAAAAAAAAAAAAATGATGTTAGTTGAAGGTGAGCTGAAGATAATGCCGTATATAGAAAGAGAGAGTAAGAGAGGAAAACAAGATGAAATCAAATTTGAGCTTTTAGAATCCCTTATGCAATGCAAAGTAAAATAGGTTGAAAAGAACCAAAAAGCAAATGGTTTGAGAAGTGAGAGTAAGAAAAAAAAAGAATAAAGACTCATGACATGGCAACTAGTTGTTTTATGGTTTGGTCTGGTAAAATCCAGGTGATATCTTCACAATGTTCTCATGTAAGCGACACGTTGTCCACTGCAGTAGGGGTTGAAATGTCGACACCGATATGCATGTCTGTGTGTCTACACACACGCTATGACAGATGCTGGCTCACTGGCACATCTCCAGCTCACCAGGGAAGAGCGAGTGAGGGATGGCGCTGAGCGTGAGGGGAAAAAAAAAAAGAAAGGTGGAGAGAAGCAGCGAGGATGGATGCCAAGAGAGACCGAGAGCACAAGGGAGTGAGTGGTGTGCAGAATGCCAAGCAGCACGCTCATAGAAAGGTGCTGTGTTGTGCTGATACATCACTGCTCAGCCAAACCACTGCATCCTGTAAGTTACCAAAATGCATCTCTGGGGATCACAGTTTTGTATCGCCCACCCACCCGCCCTTTTTTAAATATATTTTTTGCACCTTAGCAGGAAGAGAAGAAGCTGCTATTAGGATATATTTTCTGAACGCTAAAACATTTTTGACACAATCTTTAGCTGGTGTGTATGTAAATAAATGGGGCTTTGGCATCTAATATGTTCACTTGCCGTACATATCCAGTTCTGTAGAGGTTTCTGCTGGGGTGCTGGAACTTATCCTGGCTGTCTTCGGGGTGTAGGCGGGGGACACCCTGAACCGGTTGCCAGCCAATCGCAGGGCACACATTAACGAACAATTATTCGTGCTCACACTCACACGTAGGGACAATTTTGAGTGTTCCATTAACCTGTTATGCATGTTTTTGAAATGTGGGAGGAAACCGGAGTACCCGGAGAAAAGCAAAGCAGGCACGGGGAGAACATGTGAACTTCACACAGGAAGGACGGAGCGCGAATTGAACCCTGCATCTCTGCACTGTGCGGCCGACGCGCTAACCAGTCGACCACCGACTACTAGTTATAGAGTATAACGACTGATGGCCTCTACAGAAGCCGCCTGCAGTAAAATGTTTAATGGCGGCAGCAGGAGAAGGAATAGATTTAAAACCCACTGCGGACCAAAACTTTAATACAATCTATAAATAGGGAGTGGTCGCTGAAAAAAGAAAGACACCAACACCTAAATGGCTCAGAGGCATGACACGGAGACTTTGGCAAAACTTGTTTTTGGAGACCACATCCATCCATCCATTTTCCGAACCGCTTGATCCTCACTAGGGTCGCGGGGGGTGCTGGAGCCTATCCCAGCAGTCTTCGGGCAGTAGGCGGGGGACACCCTGAATTGGTTGCCAGCCAATCGCAGGGCACACAGAGACGAACAACCATCCACGCCCACACTCACACTCACACCTAGGGACAATTTAGAGTGTCCAATCAGCCTGCCATGCATGTTTTTGGAATGTGGGAGGAAACCGGAGCACCCGGAGAAAACCCACGCAAGCCCGGGGAGAACATGCAAACTCCACACAGGGAGGCCGGAGCTGGGATCGAACCCGGTACCTCTGCACTGTGAAGCCGACGTGCTAACCACTGGACTACCGGGCCGCCCTGGAGACCACATTGTGGGTCCAATTAGAATAGATCAATTTTTTTTTTCTTTTTACTGCTATTAATAATTCACCTTAACACATTGCCTAAAGTGAATGCACTCGAAATAAAGGGCACTCAATTGACCATTTATTAGGTGTTAAAAAAAAAACCCTGAGAAAGTCAAAACATATACAGTCAAACCTCGGTTTTCGAACGTCTCTGTTCTCAACCAATTCGGTTTTCGACCCAAAATTTCGAGTTTTTTATGCCTCGGATGACGAACAAATTTCGGTTCTTGAACAAACTGAGCGCACTTGAATGCACCATTTGACTCCTCTTGCCTTCCTTACACGAGGAAGTGACGCTTCCTCGGGTAGACAGGAAGTGACGCTTCCTCGTGTTGCTTTCCATTGTGAGCAGACGTATTCAGTAAACATTTTTATTTCAAAAAGAGCGTGGTTTCGGCTTTCGAACAATTTCGGTTTTTGAACAATTTCGGTTTTCGAACAGCCTTCTGGAACGGATTATGGACGAAAACCGAGGTTTGACTGTATTGGTATGTATGAAATGTTACTGCTTATTATATTATAGAAAATACATTATTATAAAAAAAATTCTCTTGTAACATAAAAAAGCTTTATAAAAAAAAACCACACGAGCAGACCGAATTACTGCCCATCTTGATACCCAAATTCAACCTTTTCACATTAAACGTACATGCTGCATAAAACCAGACAACATACCTACAATTTACTGGTTCTTGTTGAGAAATATATTAACATGAACACAGTCATGGCGAATCATAAAACACAGTTTCTGTTGATGTCGAGATACTGACCTGCTACGTGTAAGCATTTGTACTCACTCTGCTAGCCTGGGTAAAGTCATTCCATTCCGTTTTCATCACTGAGCATGGCTACATTTGATTGCAGAATCTCTTCCCGAATGGTCATGAATCCCATTTCCATTCCAGGGATGTAATGAGCAGGTGGTCAAGCGGGAGCAGCATCAATGAATTTGCTCACTCTTTACTATTCTAATCCATCCATCCATCCATCCATTTTCCGAACCGCTTCATCCTCACTAGGGTCGCGGGGGGTGCCGGAGCCCATCCCAGCAGTCTTCGGGCAGTAGGCGGGGGACACCCTGAATTGGTTGCCAGCCAATCGCAGGGCACACAGAGACGAACAACCATCCACGCCCACACTCATACCTAGGGACAATTTAGAGTGCCCAACGAGCCTGCCATGCATGTTTTTGGAATGTGGGAGGAAACCGGAGCACCCGGAGAAAACCCACGCAAGCCCGGGGAGAACATGCAAACTCCACACAGGGAGGCCGGAGCTGGGATCGAACCCACGACCTCTGCACTGTGAAGCCGACGTGCTAACCACTGGACTACCGGGCCGCCCACTATTCTAATCCATAGAAAACATTTAATTCTTACATTTTTTTAGTTTTCAGGCACAATTAATTTTAATATCAGAATCAGAAGAGCAGGCCTGCCTTACCCACGGCTTAGTCCAAAAATAACATTTAATCCGGCCGCTTCAAGCTTGTGTTCTGCATTGCACGTCTTACTTTTGACAACGGATGACACTGCACTCACTAGGTGGGATCAGTTACTCGAAAAAAGAGTAACGGGCATAGTATCAACAGCTCCAACATCAAATGACTGTGAACATTCCAAAGGAATTTCAGCAAAGTCAAGAAGAGGTGTGACTGCGTGCGCTTTTCTGTTATTGCACTTGTCAAAAGTAGTTATGTATACAGACACTGAAAAATACGAGAGAGGACAGCAGAACGACATGCAGGCAGCTGCATTTTTTTTTTTTAATACCATGTTTAACAAACTAGAACCTTCTATAGAAGAGGTTTGGCGACTTCTGTTTTAGAGTATGTGGGACTCCAATGGACAGTTTTTTTTCTCCATCTCATCTGTAATCGCTGTGGTCTGTGGTGACATAGCAGACCTGACAAGCAAAGCCAGACAGCAAGTTGAGATAGATTGAAAAGAAGTGTGTGCTCATCCCTCTATCTCTCCTCATCAATTGCGAGCGTCAGAGAGAAACAGTGTCACATGAAGGATGAAGGCTCCACTCTTTTCCTCCCCTTCTCAATCAGTTCACACACTTTCTCTTCTGGTTCTCACTTCTCCACATTGTGGTTTGTCTTTATACTCTTCCACTGTGACTGCTTTTATCATCTTCGGAGTCTCTCTACTGTGGTTGATGGCATGCCCATGTGCATTTATTTACAGTATGCTGGTAGACATTTTTAAATGAAAGTCTCGGAATGAATGCTGGCGAGACAAATCCAAAAATGTTTACTGAGAAGGCCGGAGTAAGCGATCATGTTGAGCATCATTGACCGAGTGTCTTAATGGTGATAATTGTTGCGAATTGTACTTTCACAGTGGGTTCGACAAAAACGTCCACTGTTGATGTAATTAGAAAGTAGGAGCCAAAAGCCGTTTGATTAGTGTCGACAGCCTCTTTTCAGTCACAGCAGGAGTAAAACGCACACACTCAGAGTCACTCCCAAACCAACAAGTGAATTGCTGTAAAACTGTGAATCCTACCGTACCTAGCATACAGTCAAACCTCGGTTTTTGAACTTCTCGGTTCTCGTCCAATTTGGTCTTTGACCAAAAATTTCGACTTTTTTATGCCTCCGATGACGAACAAATTTCGGTTCTCGAACAAACTGAGCACACTTGAATGCACCATTTGACTCCTCTCGCCTTCCTTACACAAGGAAGGGACGCTTCCTCGGACAGACGAGGAAGTGACGCTTCCTCGTGTTGCTTTCCATTGTGAGCAAACGTGTTCAGTAAACATTTTTATTTTAAAAAGAGCGTGGTTCCGATTTTCGAACAATTTCAGTTTTCGAACAGCCTTCTGGAACGGATTATGGACGAAAACTGAGGTTTGACTGCAGGAGAAGGAGAGAGAGGACTGGATGGCACAGGTTTCAGTAGAGAGACATGGAAAACAGGATGGACCTTCATGGAGGGTAGTAGCCGGAGCTTTATGAACACAGGATTTATTATGGCCTCCACTTCAAACGGTCCCTTGAACCTTGGTCCGAGCTTGCGTGCGGTTCCGGCCAAATGCAAGTCCCACGTCGAGAGCCGGACCTTCTTTCCTACTTGATATTCAGGAGTGGGGCGGCGTCGACGGTCTTCTATATTGCGGGATGCATAGCATGACAAAGCGCCTCTGGTCTCTCTGCATATCTTATGAGTCCGCTGAAAGAGAAGCTGAACAGAGGGGATTTCGACTAACCCCTCCTGCAACGGGAACACAGGTGGTTGATATCCATAAGCGGACATTAAGGGCGACCGGCCTGTAGCAGAGGCATGAGGACGTTGTACGCAAAAGCCCATGACGCGGGTTGTTGTAAGCACACCCACCGTAACGCTGTCTCTAAACTTCCCTGGCGGGCACCCAATCGGAATTGTGACTGCTTCTTGAGCCTCTTCAATCCTCTTCTCAATTTCCCACCTCAACGCCCCCAAAATGAAATGGTCTGTCAAGATGTTTTCCGGATCAGCTCTCTCCTCATTAAGGTCGTAGATTCTAGATAGAGTGTCAGGTTTAGTATACTTGGACCCGTTGCGGTAAGTTAACGTGAACTTATCATGGATACATAACAGTGCCCATAAATAACGGCCCTGAGTCACTTGGCAGATCGAATCTAGGGAAGGTTATATGGTCAGTGTACATCGTGAACGGCTCCTTGGTGCCTTTGAGCCAATGTCTCTGTTCTTGTCACGTGAGGATGATAGCCAGTAACTTTGGATTTCCGACGTCATAGTTTTTCTTGGCTTGCGTGAGTCGACGAGAAGAATCCGCAGGAGTTTCTGGTCAACTGGGGAGCGCTAGGACAACGTGACAAACCGATACATCTTTACAATAAAAAACAATGAATACGACTTGCATGGAAAAATACAAAATGAGGCAAGAGAACTATGGCGTAATAACGTCGAACCTCTAGAAAACAGCACTTGGCCAGTGGCTTGAGCAAGGCTACTGTCCGGTGTCGGTGTGAGCGTCTTAAGTAGTCTGTTGATGATGGGTGACAGGTGCACCTCTGCCACCTGCTGGAGACTCAACAGAATGGAATCATGACATTATGCAAGGTGAATCAGTTTTGCAGGCGTTTCTTGAAAGAAATATTGAAGTTCTGCTTGCATTTAAAGAGCTTTGCTTCAGTCTGACTACAGTAAGTGCCTAGAAGAGGTAAAGTTTATGCGCCTCTTTAATTACAGGTTTACTTGTGCAATAAGAGGCCCAATATTGATTGCTCAGGCAGACGGAGTTGGCGGCTGACCTTCAAATTAGTTGCACACGGCGTAGTGTTTGCCAAATGTGCTGAATTTAAATTAAACGTGCATTCTCAGAGGAGTGTAGGTAAATACATTGAACAATTAAATTGATCAAACCTGAGAAAAATCATGATGTGGGATTTTGCATCTGTGTCTGAAAGACAGGTGGATACCGCCGCTGATGTGCTTAACGATGACGGCAGTTATTGTGGCGAGGAGGATGCCTAGGCAGCATGAAAAGCGAAGCTGAGAATTCAACGTGTTAGTGTGTGTGCAAGTGTTAGCCGCCAGGTCTGCAATGGTCAATCGTTGACTTAATTTGTTCATGATTGTCCAGTTACGTGCATCAGTGCCTTGCTCAGTGAGTGGCGGGCCTTCGTAGATCACGTGCAACATGTCCACCCACGGCGCATGCAGTCTGTTTGAGTGGACACGCAATTTAGCCCCCCACTTTTTGGGGGTCTTACTAAATCAGACACCTTGTGTGGGATTCTACAAATTAACTGACTAATAAATGGCAATCAAAACCTAACCTTGTACTTTTGTGGTTGACATTGGTAGTTAGAACATTTTAAAGCCAGGGGGCCACGGTCACCTCACTCATCAGCGCTGTCATTGTGGATGTCTTTTATTAAAAGTTGGGTATCTGGTGCACTCTCCAGCAATGTGACATCGGTCATGTGATTGCTTTGTGTGTTTAGTCATGCTTTATACCTTCTGGGGAGCCCCGTATAGAATTAGATGCCATGTGCACTGTCCTTTTATGTACATTGTGCATACAGTGTGTGCACAGCTGTGTAAGTAGGCTTAAAAGAACAATCTATTAGAGTATATAGTTTCAATTGGATTTATTGTGGTTTTTATGTTTATAATACAGCCAAAGAATGGTGGGGGGGAGGGGGGGGGGGTTGAAATATAACGTGTACATGTATATTTATGCAATTTGTTCATATTGCAAAGATGTCTCCTCATTTCTCTATGGCGGTACAATTTTGGAGCCTTGCACCTGGACATTGTCATATTGACTGTTCTGTCACTCTCTGATGTGCTGAGCTACTGAGCCTCCCCTCATGAGATGTCGGGACAAATTATATCCAAATGAAATGCTTGTCAGTTTGTTAGATCTGAATTGATCTGTTTTTACCCAGGACACAACACAAGTGAGCAATCAAATATAATAACTACACATTATCCATTTATTGACCGAGAACTCGGTTCATTCATTCATTCATTTATCCCAGCTGTCTTCAGGCAGTGGGCGGGGGACACCCTGAACTGGTTGCCAGCCAATCGCAGGGCACACAGAGACGAACAACCATCCACGCCCACACTCATACCTAGGGACAATTTAGAGTGTCCAATCAGCCTGCCATGCATGTTTTTGGAATGTGGGAGGAAACCGTAGAACCTGGAGAAAACCCACGCAGGCCCGGAGAGAACATGCAAACTCCACACAGGGAGGCCGGAGCTGGGATACAACCCGGTACCCCTGCACTGTGAAGCCGATGTGCTAACCACTGGACTACCGGGCTGCCCTCAAATATAATAATTCCACATTTTCTATTTTTTATTAATTATTTTTCTCTCTCACACGTTCACATCTAAGAGCAGCTTAGACTGTAATACCGTTCATGCTTTTTGAATGTCGGAGGAAAGTACCCAGTTTTAGACCTGAGCTGAAAACTTGAACTCAGAAGCTTTGTGCCGTGAGGCAGATGTGTCTAACAACCTGACCCATTGTGCTCCCGCTTTTTTTAGCAGGTCATAATAAAATAAAAACAGAAGAACCAAGAGCAGGGTATTAGAGAGTTTGTATTTTCATGCTTAGTACACATAATTCCGAATAAATGCAATCTGGAAAAGTAGAATTCAGTTCAGAAAAATTCACAAATACCCCCCAAATAGTCGGATATATTAAATAATGCAAATTTCTTAAAAGATCTTACTTTTTCGATCTAACCTTTATTTAAAAAAAAAATGCTACTAAAACATTTACCAAAAGTAAAATGTAGGTTACATTTCCTTTGAATATTGATGTCAGGCACATGTGAATGCGCACACTCACACACAGAGCGAAAATACTCTGCTTCTGTCAAGTTGCACTGAAATATGGGCTGTTTCCTAACATGCAAACCCCCACCCCAATTTACAGGCATGCGTGCCAGATGCATATTAGATGACGGTTTGATTGACAGCTGCAGAGGGCTGTCTCTGTGAGAGAGACAAGGCAAGAATCAGTATGGCAACTGACATTGCATCGTGCCTGAAGCAGCACCTCTTCATTTGCTCATAAATTTCACACCTTGCATGCATATTTTTAGGACCTGATTGAGAGTCCAGTAAAACTCACTTGACTCATACAGAGAGTTTGATCAGCTCCTCCAGTGACGCTCATTTGAAGCGCTTTTGTTTGTTCGCAGGTTAAGCTGCATTCATTATTCATATTTAGCCTTTTAAAACAGAGTGATTTTGTGCAGACTCTTACAAAATAATTTGGAGTTCAACCGCTTAATTTGTTGATGATGAGAGCTGATGTTATGAACAGCCTCATTGTAAGAACAAGTGTTTCCCCCAATGGGTGTTCTAGGCTCTCCCTTAGAGATACGGTAGGGTTAGAAGCTCGGCTATTCATCCTTGGAATCAACAGTAGCCAGATGAGGTGGCTCGGGCATCTCATTAGGATGACTCCTGGACAACTCCCCAGTGAAGTGTTCCAGGCACATCATACTGGGACATGCTCGAAAAGCTATGTCACCTGACTGGCCTAGGAACACCTTGGGATTCCCCAGGAAGAGCTGGACGAATTGGCTCGGAAGAGGGCAGTCCGGACTTCCCTGCTTAAGCACCCTCCCCTGCAACATGACCCTGGATAAGCGAAAGAAAATGGACGCACAGGTTGAGCTTTTCAGTCTTCTGTTTCTGAGAGTATATCTTTGGAGAGAATGTTGACAAGAAAACTCATCTTTGCTCTGATGAGTAACACCCTGGATCGGGGCGGGATGAGGTCAGACATTTGGCAAGGGACTTGCACTCATTTTGCTCCATTTCTGATTGCGCATGAAGATGCCCCTTTAGAGCCTGGAAGTGTTCTCCTCTGATGTGTTAACTACCCAATAAATCAGTTCATAGTCAAGTACAAATTACTCTCCCCAGCCAAAGGTCAGGAGTGTGACGCTTGGAAAGCTGCCATTAAAAACTAACATTTGTAAGATAAACTTTAATGGATGATTTGTGTTATTTCCTTGCACACTTTACACCCACGTTTTTGACAGCTTTAGAAAAGCATCCACCATGTTTAGCGTGCTCATGGGATGTAGCTACAGGTAAATAGTGTCCATTATTTACACGCTTGAGGCAGGCAGTGTGTGTGTTGGTATGTGTGCAGCTAAAGATGTTGAAGTCTTTCTCCCAGCTGCTGTCACTCGCTGCCAAGTCATTGAGCGGCCAGCTGTTACGCGCGGCCATCTGATAATAATGCTGTAAAAAAAAAAAAATGGAAGCAGCTCAATCCTTCCCTTTGTTGATAATATTGCTGCTGGGTCCACTACTCACCAGTCACTGTGCAGGTTAATATGATAATAATTTTTTGGGGCTTTTTTCCCCCAAAGAGAGTGAGTCATGAACTAAGAACGTTATATAAGAAATAATTAGGTCACATCACGAGAAGACAAAGTGACATATTTTTTTCTTTGCCTGGCTTTGTAATGAGACAGATGCTGTTCAAGCTTACTTCTCCTTCAATTCACACGCCAGGTCATGGCTTACCAACGAAAACTGTGAAACTATGGAACACGATTAAATATTTTCAAGCAGAATTGTGTTCCACAAAGCAGATCTTGGCAATGGTCTACTTCAGCGTGGTTGTGAATTTGGTGATGCGCGAAAACCTCACTGGGCGTTCCAGCCTTGCCCACCAGTGCATCTGAAAATTTGGTTTCAGAAAGTAGTCTAGATTTTGGACTTGCGAAAATTTGGTCTAACTCGTGGCAAAGGTGGTGAAACGCGATTTTGGTCTATTGCATCAAGGGGCAGACAGACAAATTCAGTGCTGTGCGGACGTGTATGGTGGACATCATGTTGTTTCAGTCATAAACATGACACAAGCAATCTCAAAAGCTCTGATGCGTACCAATATCGATTAATAAAGTCGCTAGCATTTTTTTTGTCATCCCCCTGAGTATTTTAGATATATTTAACAGTGACGTTTAAAATAATAAATCATTCACAAGATGATTATTTACTTTGCAGCGACATTTCAACAATGCACATTGCACACACATACTCAACAACAATCCATGGAGGTCCCGCTGGTTGGCGATCTCGTCCGGGATGTTGAAAATGCGGCGAAGCTCGGCGGCCCTGCATTTGTATACGTTGCCTCCGCAATAAAGGTAAAAATACTGTTAAAAAAAAGGTTAAAAAAAGGCATGAATCGAACCCTGTACCTCTGCACTGTGAGGCCGACGTGCGAACCAGTCGACAACACCATGCCGCTCCCAAGTTTCAATATTTATCATGAATATTGTATGTGAATACATTTTTCTAAAGTTTACTCTGTCAATTATTTGTTTGCATATAGTTTGCGCTTGGGATATTATTTTATACATTTTTAGAGAAAAGAGCTAAATTGTACTCAAAGCTGACTGCAATATGTGTAGAAATTTAAAGGAATTAGGCAGCGATATTTCACAACAAAATCATGTTGCTCAAGCGGCTAAATGTTTTATGGTTTTGAGTCACGGCGGGCTGGTCTATAAAACGGGCCTCGACCTTTCAACCTGGACACGCCTACAACATACCAATGACTGACATTCTTGCACATATACACCCACACTCGCTGAAAGATGCAAAATTTAGATCTCGTTTGAAATCATAGCCATCTGAAATTTGATTTCAGATGTCATGATGATGGCTCTCAAACGCCATGAAAAAATCTTAATTGTGTATATTTAATATTTGCATCACAACAAAGATACTATAAACATCCCTATGAAGTCACATGACATTGTCTAAATCACAGAATATACTCAACATTATACTGTGCATACGTTGTTACACTACAGGGCTTGCTGATGACAGCTGGCATGCTTTATACGCTTATTGGTATTTTAAGGGCACCATATTGTATTTTTTTTCCAAACTTGGCAAAGATGTTGCTTGTGACTAAATTCAGCTGACAAGCTACACTCTTATAATATGAACATGCTCCCGGCACATATGGGGAGGGAAGCTCTCTGTGCTCTCAATAGCCAGCCGCCCCGAGTTTGAGACCACTTTCGATGAGTTGTTCAGGCAAAGTGCATCTATCCAAAGCTATTGTTAAATGCTTAGACGGTTAGCAATGTTTGGAAGATACTTTTAGTGGTCGTATCTGACGTGAATAAGTCATTCCAAACCATCCCCTGAGTGAAAAGCCATTGCTGAAAATAGCAGGCATTAATAATGAATCTTCCCCGATCCAAAAAATGTAATAGGGGACTCACACAATGTTGATAAAACGCTTTGCAGCAGACTTCTCTGTGAAAAACATTGGCCATTGTTAACGCTTGAGAGATCATTTCAAAAATGTTTCAACCTTTTACATTTTCATTGAACGCAGAAGTGATAAAAAAATCCCCCACACCATCTGGTATGTGTTCAAACTTTTAGAAGTCGAGATGGTCGTGACATTTCAAAACGTAACAGGTGCAGCCCTAAAAGAGGGACCAAAACCTCTCATTGTTTACTCTCGATTGCGTCAGTTTCCAAAGTGTTAAAATATTCCACAAATCTCTTGTACCGTAACACCGGAGTTGAATTCATCTTATTATTTTCTTTTGTCTATCTCATGAGGTATACCGTGTATACATATGGTATATCTGTCAACGGTTATGTTTTTGATCGTTGTGTTTCGGGTGGTGGCTACCCAGGCCCCAAAGTGACATAGACTGAAGAGAGGAAAGACTTTGCATTCCCTCACAAATGTCCATGTGATTGGTTGACAGTTAACTCGTTCGCTACCAAAGACGTTTTTAAACGTCTTTTCAGACTTGGTCTAGAATTGGCTGGTACTGAATGAGTTAATCACAGAAATGTTGGCAAATGACCAATAACTTTTGGACGCAGGCGTCAAACTCAAGACCCGGGTGCCAGTTACGGCCTGCCATATCCTTTGATGTGGCCCGCAAAAGCAAATTATGCGCATTGCAAATTGCAAATTAAGCTAATGCAAGCATTTTTGTTCCCAATGCCCCCTATTAAAATACATGTTGTAATATAATACAGTTTTTACGAGCCTCTGATTTCAAAACTAGTTTGTCATCAAATTGTTGTGATCTGTAACAGATGATCATCAATTTATTTGGGTCCACAGTCTCTCTGAAGGAAACTATAATTACGATGTGGCGCGAAGCAAAAATGAGTTTGACCCCTCTGTTTTAAGATTGATTAGTCATAACAGACTAGTTGTCTGTATGTAGTATGCAACATTGTCTTTACTGTTTTACTCCAGCATGTGCCTTTGAACTAACCTATCCGGGGTTGATGGAAAGTTTCTGTGCCAAGCCAGATAATGATGTGTCTTTTCTTAGTTTCGCATGACAATGTGATATTTAGTTGATGGTTCTGGGAAACTTGTGTGTGACTCATTTGTTTGTTACTTATTTGTTTTATTGGGTAACAATAGTCCCCATTATTATTATTATTGTGTAAATTACTA
Organism: Hippocampus abdominalis; assembly: GCA_018466805.1. Lineage (NCBI taxonomy): Eukaryota > Metazoa > Chordata > Actinopteri > Syngnathiformes > Syngnathidae > Hippocampus > Hippocampus abdominalis. The sequence goes on from CM031703.1 coordinate 5,780,972, forward strand.
TCAAATGACTGGTTCAGAAATAATGACATTGTAAAAAAAAACGATTCTTTATTCCATTGGCAGTTGTCTATTACCTTCAATTGTTTATTCCGTTTACGTCACTATACTTGTGACTTAAATTACACATGAATTTGAATTATATTGACCACGCAGCCATTCATATCTCTCACGGAAGTCTTATCTTGGTCCCTGTAAATCACGTCTGACTTTGCGTGTTCACCAATTACGGCATATGAAGACTCACAGGCACCCCCGAAAACGTGATAAAACAGAAATGGGTCTTTAAGAGACCCATAAAGGATGAGCTATGGCCACATAAACCTGCCCAGAAATTGAATCAAGTCAAAATGAAATGACGGATTTATGAGGGAAATGTTTGATCCACTCACACCTTATATGAGAGGGTCTTGGTTGCATCTTAATTTAGAAAGATTGACAAAGACTAATTTGTTACTGTGCATGTGGAAGAAGGACTGTTGTTCGACACTCCAACAGTCATCCGGTTTAACCATTACTGCATGTAATGTAGCACTTGAGTTCCGTCAACTCTCATTATTCCACCGGAACAGCACATTCTGTTCTCTTCTTTCAGTTGATTCACGGTGTGTCGAACGAATGCAGTAGCTCCATATATCAGGATACTTGTCTCTTGAAATAATGTACTGTATATACTTTTTGCTTGAATGCTGGACAGTGGTAACATCAATGGTAGGGTGTGAAACCATTTTTAGATCTTGAAAGAAAATGAATTATGTCCCTTGAGTGACATGTCAAAGACTGCTGCTATGAGAGTGTCTGTCTCCTTGACTGCCGGATATATCTGTTAAGGAGCTGTTAAAAAGAAAAGGGAATGTTCTAGTTTGCAGCTCTTGAAACGCTCAGATCATCAGTCAAATGGCTTGCAAGCATAGAGCAGCACAATAACGACTTTAAGCTTTTGTGTGTTTATGCTCATAATTTGATCAATCCCTCCATTTATTATCCTAGTGACGGGTGACCTGGAGCCTATCCCAGCTGACCTGGTGTTGTGACCGGATTAATTAGTTTGGATATGCCACGGTGAAAAACGAAAGAGAATATTGCGGTTGGGTTTTTTGTTTTATTGCTTGCTTCATGAAACACACACAAGCCATGCTCAACTCTCTCTCTCTCTCTCTCTGCAGTTCTTATTCTACCATCTTTATGTGGACGCCTTGGGCCTTCTATTGGCACCTTTCTGTCACAACACTCTTTGAATTCCTTGCAACACCTCACCCTGGACTGGTTGCCAGCCAATCGCCGCCTAAATAAGCATACATCATGTCCAATGGAATTTTTTGCAATTGTTTGTTTGTTTAGAACAGGAAATCATTCTTTAACAATATAAAAGGTACCATTCACTTAAACACTGAACAGTTTATGCAGTTTTTAAAAAAATTTTATTTATTCTTTTTGTCTACCTGTAAAGTGCCTCTGGGTGATCTGAAGCGCTTATAAGTGTAATCGTCGTCATCAATACCAACATCTCCTTTCTTATAATAATAATAATAAGAAGAAGAATTACTATTATTATTATATATTAATAATTATAATAATAATTATTTTTTATAATAATAATAATAATAATAATACAATCATAATTAATTATTATTATTATTATTATTATTATTATAATAAAATATCCCCATTGTGAGAAAAGTAAAGGTTTTTCTTATCTACTCTTATTATTATGAGCGGCACGGTGGTCGACTGTTTAGCTGCGTGGGGTTTCTCCGGGTATTCTGGTTTCCTCCCACATTCCAAAAACACGCATGGTAGGTTAATGGAACACTGTGTTGATACAAATGTAACAAGTGAATGTAAGCTTGGGGTATGAAAGAAATAATTACTGTGATGGCTCACTTGCAAAAATAGCATTTTTCTATTTTCATTCCTGTGCTCTGGCTACAGCTCTGACCAGAGGCAATATTTTCCCAGGTTGAAGTCATGCTCATGAGCGTTATCTCGCTAACCCCATCCATTCTCCCAAAAATCTGATTCTGATGACACACCATCCCGGACATTCCTTGAATGCTTGGTCACATAGAATGTATCAAAAAAAGGGATACTATTATGGGAAAATGGACTAGCGGAGGCTTTCAATCACATTGCTGGTAATTTCTGTCATCACAACTGTCATTGGATTGATATGTGATTGAGAGACATTTGAGTGACATCTCACTGAATGCCAAAGCGCTGTGAGACACACACCAAACTGGAAGATTTTTCTTCTAAAAAATAGCATTTGTGCCCTTTATAAAAACGAGGCTACAGTTTCTGTTGCAGTCATTGCAGAAAATGTCACGAAAATAGAATTATTGCGTCAAACAAAGCTTAAAAAGTCTTCTTTTTCCTCATCTGTACAGTACAATGAAACGATGACGACTACATTTCTGTCTCACTGAAAACCTTTGACGGCGCAGTCTCCACAATGAACAGGAGCTTTAATATTACCCCCAAATTGGAGAGCTGAGAGAAAATTTGATAGGCGGTTTTCTTGACTTCAAAAGTCGATTGTGTGGCTTTTGCGTGGCGCTAACTGGTAATAATAGAGCAAATTGATTGCGTCTAATTCGGATGCTGTAATGCGTCACTCACTTACGAAGCCAAGCAGAATGCGTTTTGGGGGTATTTGCGCGTAATTTAAAACGATTAAGATGATTATTTCGACACTGTGACTTCAGTCTTAAGTTGCTGGTGGAACAGTGGCCCAAATACAAATGAGGATATCCCATTTCCTTTTCATCCTTTGCCTTTCGACCAAGTATCATCCCCATTCTGCTGTGCTCCTTGGTTCCAGGTCGTCATGGTGACTCAGCTTTCATCCAGCCCTTGAACTGAATTCCAATCAGACTTTCTGCTGTTGCAGCCACACGCATGCTCCCTCATGAGTGTGGCAGTGCCAAAGGCCTGAAGAGAGTAATGACAGATTAACGTGTGTCTACTGGTAACAGCTGACCTCTCCTTAGGCAGCTCATAAACAACTTAGCCCTGTTCTCCCACTCCTTTTTTTTTTTTTTAAACCTCTCATCATTTGTGTTCCACACTACCAATTTGTCTACATCAGCTTTATTCTTCTCCCTGGTTTGAATTCATTTCATACCCATTCGTAGTTGCCCGAAGTAGTACTCGTAGAATTTACTGTGGCAGCATGGAGTGATCTGCACTCCGCAAAAGTTATGTCGTGTAAAATTGTCCTCAGGGTATGCGGCAAAAGAGGAATGGATCTGCTTGTTCGATAGTGATCATTTATGCATTAACAGGTATTTTTGTTCTTTTTGCCATTTGGTGTCACATCCCGCTTTACACTGGTCTCCTCGATTTGCTTGTTTCCTGCATTAAATCACACTTTAATTACGACTCATTTCACAAATGATCAAATTTCACAATGATCGAGCTCTGATCAGTTTAGCTCTGGCTAAAACTATGTACAGTCAAACCTCGGTTTTCGTCCATAATCCGTTCCAGAAGGCTGTTCGAAAACCAAAATTGTTCGAAAACCGAAACCACGCTCTTTTTAAAATAAAAATGTTGACTGAACACGTCTGCTCACAATGGAAAGCAACACGAGGAAGCGTCACTTCCTCGTCTACCCGAGGAAGCGTCACTTACTCGTGTAAGGAAGGCGAGAGGAGTCAAATGGTGCATTCAAGTGCGCTCAGTTTGTTCGAGAACCAAAAAGTGTTCGTCATCCGAGGCATAAAAAACTCGAAATTTTGGGACGAGAACCGAGACGTTTGAAAACCGAGGTTTGACTGTATAAGAATTATGTTGCCATAATTGGGCTCTCTTTTTTCCACCACATTGACAAGAAACAAAAAGTCTGTCTCAGTGCCATTGGTGGATGGATTTCATCACTCACCCCTTTTTTAAAAAGTGAGTTCACTGGCAGTGATGGGAGTAACGGCGTAATGAATAAATACTGTTCGTGAATTACTTTTTGCAGGAGCGAAATGGGAAAAATGAGGAAATGATAAACAACATCGAACAAGGATACATCTAGAATTAGAGCAACTTAATGTAAATGGTAGTACAGACAAAACTTGACGTTAAACTAATTAAAGGAAAAATATTTTACATCAACTGCACATGATGCCATGGACAAAAGTGCTACTCCGTGTCAGTGTTGTCGAGCAATTCCAATCTTATTAAAATCTTTCACCAGCAAATGCTTTTCCGAAATGAGTGGCCATTAATGCAGATGGAGTCGAAGGGAGAGTTACATCAGCAACAACAGCAATAAAAATACGTCGATTGATTTTTCAGCCTCAGGCCCTTGTTTGTGTTTAACAAACTGGCAGCCATGTATGCTGTGGAGAAACACCAGTCCAAATAAGGACACCCATGCCATGGTTTTTCGTCGATGTGTGCCCTGCGATTGGCTGGCAACCAGTTCAGGGTGTACCCCGCCGAAGACGGCTGGGATAGGCTCCGGCATGCGCCGCGACCTTTGTGAGGATAAGTGGGTCAGAAAAATGGAGAGATGGATGGATATTTGAAGGGTTTTCCAAAAAGTAGTGCAATAACCAAATTACCTGTTGCATAACATGCACAAGAGCGATTTAATGTTTCGCCACCGTGTCTCAGAACTTTTGATTTTATTTATTTATTTTTGTAAAGAACACTGTGCATTCAAACAAAATTAACATAAATAACTAATATTGCTGCTGACAGGTAAGGTTGTTGAACTACTTTGGCAATATTTTGGAGATTTGAACTGGTGGAAATGTGTTTTAGTCGTTACCTTTTCTAATGCTATATTTCCATATACAGTCATACCTCGGTTTTCGACCATAATTCGTTCCAGAAGGCTGTTCGAAAACCGATTTGTTCAAAAACCGAAACCAGGCTCTCTTCAAAAAAAAAAAAAAATCTTTATTGAACACGTCTGGTTCACCATGGAATGCTAAATGAGGAAGCATCACTTCCTCGTCTACCCGAGGAAGCGTCACTTCCTCGTGTAAGGAAGGCGAGAGGAGTCAAGTGACGCATTCAAGTGTGCTCAGTTTGTTCGAGAACCGAAATTCGGTCGTCATCCGAGGCAGAAAAATCTCGAAATTTTTGGTCGAAAACCGATTTGGTCGAGAACAGAGACGTTTGAAAACCAAGGTTTGACTGTAGTATTAGAATGACTGGACTTGGTAGCATGTTTGTTTCAAAGATGCTCTGATACCCTCAAGTCTTTTTCTGGTGGTTCCTATATTTACAAAATACTTTGAATGATGCACATATTTTGAAATAATTTGTGTTTGTGTTTTGATTGGCATGCCTGATGTATAGCTTGTCATTGTGATTGTTGACAAAATACATTTACTGTATGGACCAATGTGTTATTATTGGACTTTTTCACCTGTCTTGTTAAAATCTTTTTAAAGGTTATCATTCCTGAGAAACACTGTGGTATTTTCCCACAAGGTTTTTTTTTTTTAAACAAAGCCGCAATAATACCACAGTGTACTGTATCCTTAATTAAGTGAAAATATCATACCATGAGATTTTGACCTAGTTGCAGCCAAAGTTACGAGGATGCTGTACCGTTCCTGCTTCTTTATCTTGAGTAACTGTCTCATGACCCTTTTACCTCTTACCAAGGCTATAAATAGCTTTCTGTGTCATCAGCTCCATGAAGGCTACTTCCCTCAGTGTGTTTGTTAGTGTGACATCTGTGAGCTGATGACACATCATCTTGGTGGCTCAGACAGCAGCATATTGTGTCCCCTGTAAAGTGGCTATTGTGTTGAAGCCATTTGAGTGGTGGCATAGAGCGAAGATTTGTGCTGAACTGCTTTCACTATGATTGTGGTGGCACATCAAAACGAGTTCAGCTGCTTCATCGATGTACCGCAGGAACTTTGGATGATTCATTGCCCACTTTTCCACTTTAAACAGTTTTAAACTAAATTTACACACACACACACACACACACACACACACACACACGCGCGCGCGTGTGGTAAATCATAACAAGAACAACACAAGAAAGGAACAAATAATGAAAAAAAATCATCTCAATGGCATATTTCATATTTTTGTGTCATATGATCTTGAATTTAATCACCACATGGCCTCATCTGGATTAGTACGTGCGAGACGAGGGTTTTCAGGTCACTGTGTCAGAGAACGTGATGAACATGGGATTAGTCCGTCCACGCCAATATATTTTAAAAAAGCCATGACAGGTAGAATGATGAGGGGGAGAAAAAGATTGAATTTTGCTTTGGGATTAAAACAGCAACAGTCCTGATCTGTGATTCCCAAAGTGTGCACACTAGAAATCTGTGAGATCAGGGGGTGGGCTGGGCGATATGTCTCAAAATTCATGTTGTGGTATCAAGTGCATCCCTTCACGGTAACGGTAGATATCACAATATAAAAATAAGGATAAGCAGCTTTTTAATAACTGACACATTCAAAAAAGATACATTTATGAGTAGGTTAGTTTTATTCACCATGAGCAAAGCCTAATTGAATAAATAAATTGCATTAAAACTATGAATTAGGATAACATTTATTGTGCAAATCTCCAACTCAGAATTCCACAAGGTCACGAGTGTTAACAAAAAAATAATAATACGGTACTGCTTATATTTAAAATGTAAACAGTACAACTGGCTTTCAGTTTAGTTTTCAATAACTCATTCAAATTACTGTGCCCATTGATTAATTGGCCTTTACAAATATTCAACTGGAATAAAGAAAGCAATTAATTGAGATTAATAAGAAGTGTCAAAATTAACAATCAGCACTCAAAATAAATAATGTTGCTGATAAATTGGATTTAAAGGCAGCTGGATATCAATGATGATTTGGGACATATGCGGCTCTGGAGGAACGCTCTCCCTAACCCTAAATTTCTCAACATGGGACTAATAAGGGTTATTATATTTTGAATATTTATTATTTTAATTTAATATACTGTTAGGTGGCCCCCCTCCATTGCCATGAGCCTGATCCTGAGTCAGAGGCTGTGTTTCACACTTCTGCACACTTGTATGACGCAAAAAAACCATAAATACGTCATGCGTAGGCAACCGTAGTGGTTTTTCAAGACGGATTTATACGTCATGGGGAATAAAAGAATGAACATGCAAAATTTTGTCAATTAAGCCCACCCTCTAAATTTAAAAGGCAAATGCATTTCTCAAACCTTTCCCTTGTCATTATGTAGAATTTGACCTATCTGCATGACAAGTATGCTTTCAAAGTGACTCTCAGACAGAAAGAAAAAAAGAGTTTGAGGTATGACTTACTTTCATTGGCAATGGTTCACACCGCCAACTGTTTTAAAGAAAATACGAGCGACACAAAAAGGTGGTGGGCAGGTGAATGTGATTAGAGGCATACAAGACAGCTTGAGAGAAAAAAAAAACAAAGGAAGACAGGAAGACCTCATCAGAGTGACTGTTATTTTATGATCCTATTCTGTAACATAATATAATATAACATAAGGACTGAAATTTTGAAAATGTACAGTAGATCAAACATGAATGTCCAAACTCCCTTGATATGGAAATTTCTTTCTTCTTTTTTTATGTCTTGCTTTTAGTATTCTATGGTTGCTCTGAAATAGTGTCGACACTTATAATGAAGCCCGGTTCTGCTCCACTTTTCGATGTCTCTGTGCTTCATTGTCCTGAGAAGCCTTCCTCAAAGAACAAACAGCCTGAAATTACACTGCACGATCAGACGAGAGATATTCACCACTTATGATGGAGACCTAAAATAGGTCATGAGATGTTCCCATGAGTTTTCCTTGATGACAAGAGCAGCAATATGTTTTATTGCACCATGCTGCAATTGAACCTTGGGCTCTGAGTTACAGTTCATCAGGCAAGTTTATTCAAGTTGTACCAAAGTCATTTACTGCCATCCATTTCCAGAGGAGAAACTGCCAGACATTTTTGAGCATTTTAACGAGATTTTCACAGTGTTTCTCCTTTCAGTGGTCTAACCCTAACCCTACCCCCAACCCCTAACCCCTAACCCAAGACTAAGCCCTAACCTGAAACCCTAACCCTGAACCCGTAACCCTTAACCCTAAACCCTAACCACGAACCCTAACCATGAACCCTAACAATGAACCCTAACCCCTAACCCTACCCTAACCTTAAACCCCAAATGCTAACCCCTTAACCCTAACACCTACCCCTAACCTCCTAACCCTAACCCTCTAACCCTGACCCTCTAACCCCTAACCCAGCCCTAACCCCCAAACCCTACCCTAACATCTAACCGTAACCCCCTAACACCCTTAGTCCCTAACCCCAAACCCCAAACCCTAAACCCCTGACCCTAACCGCTAACCCTCACCCCGAACCCTAACACCTAACCCCCTCACCCCTAAACCCCTAACCCCTAATTAAAACCTAAAAATACAGATGAAGGTAAAATAATTGAAACTATATAAAACTAGGAAATGCGCCTTAAATGACGCTGACTCACTGCATGGTCTGAGTTGAATGTCAGCAGGAGTTTTTTCATGGTTCTTGTCATCTTGGTCAATCACTTCATGAACTCCATCTTCTTTTCTCATGATCATGACACATACACTTTCGACCATAACACATATTTGCTATATACTATGTGGGGAGGCACTCCTAGAACAGATAGTTGCAGGAAATGAGATTGAGTGAGTGTGTCTGAGAGGTGACAGACGCAAAAGCCTTCACGCCAGGCTGTCTGACCTCACACCTCACCTAAAAAGAAATGTGAGAAGGCAAGTGTCAGAATAGACTCCTCAGGGTTGAGTGTTAGAAAAAAAAGTGTTGAGGAACGAGCCAGTCCACAGTTCAAAGATTTAACCCATTTGTAAATTCTTTGAGCGTTAGACTGCTTCCTGGGCTGATTTTGTTCAGTCGATGCACTTCATGTTTCAGAAAAGGAGTGACAGTGAACAAGGAATAGAAGGTGGATGGTAAAATGGATGGATTTTTCTTGGAGCTGGTCTGGATTCTTGTCATTTTCAATCAGACTAAGCCCTCCTGAGTATCACCACATCAGACTTGATGAATTACTGTATGTGCCGATCTATGTGTTCATCTTTATCTCCCAAGTCCAACTGTGTCTCAACGTGGGCAACCACTTAACTTATTGTAGAGAATATGGATTTGCACTTTTGTCACACATTCACAAAAAGCATTTTATTGTCTCATGTTGCGCGTACAATGCTGATAATAAAATTGGCAATTCTTTTTATTGGTCATCATCATGAGAAAGTGGGCGGGCTGGTGATCCAGTGGTTAGCTCGTCGACCTCACATTGCAGAGGTCGTGGGTTCGATCCCGGCTCCGGCCTTCCTGTGTGGAATTTAGCATGTTCTCCCCGGGCCTGCGTGCGTTTTCTCCCACATTCCAAAAACATGCATGGCAGGCTGATAGAACGCTCTAAATTGTCCCTAGGTGTGAGTGTGAGCACGGATGGTTCTTCGTCTCTGCGTGCCCTGCGATTGGATGGCAACTGGTTCAGGGTGTGCCCCGCCTACTGCCCGAAGACAGTTGGGATAGGCTCCAGCACTCCCCGCGATCCTTGTGAGGATAAAGCGGATCAGAAAATGGATGGATCATGAGGAAGTACGCGGGTCTCGCAAATAAATAAGCTCAATATCCTTTAAACTGTCACTTTCCTATCATAGCCAGTGCAACAACCGATCAAAAAGAGCCATGTGAGCTACGTGTGCTTTTGAGGTTTGAAATATGGCAAAACTAACAACAAACCGAATATCATATTGACGTAACCACCATGTGACAATCACATCGGTTCTCTGCACAATGACAGTGACTGAACACAGCGATGGGGGGGGGGGGGGGGGGAAACAATGTCGCTTGGATTTATTCAACGAGTGTGATACAAGTGCACATGCAAGTATCACACCACACACGCACACACGAGGTGTGATGGTAGGTTGCAATTGTCAGAATGTCCTACTGCAACCTCCTTATCCTTCTTTCACTCCACCTCTGACTCACACGCTAATGAAATTTTATTTTCGCACTTGACTTTCTTTCAGTCTTGGCTGTTCCTCTTTGTTTCCTACAGTGTAAAAAGGATGGCTGCTTTTCTCTTTGCTTGTTCCTTCCAGCTCGTGAATAGACAGGTTTTGAAACGAATATCTGTCTTGTGTACCAGTCTGTATACACAGCCTTTCTTTAGTAAGGCTAAAGAAACCCTTGTTGCGGTTATCAGAGACCTAAGCATGCAGAGTAAGAATGATGCAAAAAGCCTGCCTCTTCTTGCAGGCATTATGAATGCGCCAGAAATTGCTTGTCTGTTTATTGTTATGAGTGATGTTCTGTGTCAGGGAATGTGTACTCTAGCATTTAACTTGACACTGCTCAGCATATGCAGTTGTTCGGTTTGCTTCCTTGCGCCAAATCCATCTAATAATTCTTCAAACACCAAAAATCCAAAATGTGAAAAAAAAATTGGAAAAAAAGTATTCCAATTACAGTACATCTCAGTTATTATTAATTCCGAACCTGGTTTTTAAGTGGAAGTTTGTCTGTAGTCTGCTGACCAACATACGGATGGACAAACAAGCACAAATAAGTACAACACGCCAGAATGTGTTTCAGTTTTGGTATTAGTTTGGTCTTGGTGGAGGTCTGCACTCTACTGACTGACATTGTGATCAAATTATAGCCAAGCTAAATCAACACATGTAATGCTGTGTCAAGACTACATGACTTTAGACCTGCAAAGTTCTTTATAATGAAAATAGTGGGTGATTAGAACACAATTGCTAACAATCTCTAAAGTCGATTATATTCCACAGTATCTTGTAATATTCAACTGTTTCTATGGTAAATGACAGAGCACTTCAGGAAGTAAAGGCTTCATGCTTACTACTGTCCTCCTCTCACCGCAGTATGGTAATAGGCACTCTTCAGTATTTTTAACATCTATTCCCATGAAGGCCAAGATTTTATGAGCTTTTACTCAGCGTTTCCTCTCCCGTTCATTTATCTCTCAGTTGCTCCCTAAGTATCCGTGTTGTGCTGCGGAGTGATTTATCCAAAAGTGTCAGCTCTCAATAATGTCAGGCTTAGCAGGACTTAGTGGAGAGCCAATTACACTTGCCCAAGTGCACGCACACATAAGACACACATCCGATGAAAAGAGTTGTGCTGCCGTGCATACATACCGTGGTAAGTGGTTTTATGGCCGATCGAGATGGTTGCAAACATACTCATAACATTACCAATGATAAGTGACGCATTAAACTGCTGGGCTTTTAAGCTGTCTTCTTGTGCTCCTTGTATTTGGCTGCTCTCTCTGTCCATATACGATCCATTTGAATGAGGCTGTTTACTGTTTATAAACAAATTGGTAACGCCACTTTTCGTTTTGCATTTGTCTTCTGTGCGATATTGGAGGAGCCAACGTGATGCAGATTTGTGCAAACGCTGTGGGTGCGTACTAATCCACAGAAACATGTTCCAAAGTAAACCCGCAAAGATTACTTAGGCTGGGAGTTCTTTCAACATTTCTTCATGCCCGTATGTGGGCTGATACTTCTCGAGATTCCAGACGTTTACAGTCTTCAACACATTATATGCCCCTATAACGTCATACAGAGGTAAAATACGAAAGGCGCTTTTCATTAGCATCCAAAGATTGCACTCAATTGAGTAGGATTCGCGTGTGTCGAAGTCTCCGGTTTCCATTGCAGTGGATTCACACAATGCCTGACTAGGTCAAAGGTTTTCCATCATTTTCAATGCACCGTCTTGAAATCACAGACTGAAAATAGGTTTTATATCATATATAATTATTATAATATATAATATATGTATAATAATTATAATATAATTATTATAATATATAATATTATATATTATATTATATAATAATATAATATAATATATATAATAATGATTATAATATATAATATAATATATTATATAATAATATTATATATAATATATCTATAATATGATATAGGCCTATTGGCCTATTATATATCTATATCTATATCTATATCTATCTCTCTCTCTCTCTATATATATATATATATATATATATATATATAATTGGCCAATAGGCCTATATCATATTATAGATATATTATATATATTGGCCTATTATATATCTATATTTATATATATATCTATATATATATATATATATCTATAGATATATAATTGGCCAATAGGTTCAAGATGCACTGCAGGAAGATCACTTTATAGCCAACATTTTTCTCCTTAGGCCATGTACAGTACGGATTAAGTATGTACTTAACAGATTTCGGATGGATGAGAGGTAAAACAGGCTGCTTGATTGAGTGACCCGTGATTCCAGTGACCTTGTGCAGTTGCAGCTTAGCAAAGCCAAGAGGGAGCTGGAGCACTCCTCTTACGTAAATGGTGTCGTATTTGGGCTTTACGCAACGCTAACCGGACAGAACTGTGTGTGCATCAATTAAAATGAGACAAAACACAGCACAATGAGTAAGGAAACTTGTTTTTGGTCGATTATTCCTTTGTTGTGACAATGCTTGTTGGCAATAAATCTTGTGCCGTTGAGGTTGCAAAGCCACAGGTTGAAGAATCTCATTTTGGTATCTCTCTCCAGTGAGATTGCTTCCAATGATGACAAGCTCTTTCTTCCACTGGGGGATATGTCGCCGCAAAACATCACACTACCTCCACCAAACGATGCGACTTTATCATCGCAGAAATCAGCATGGCATTATCTGTGTCTCCTGCACACCTTTATCGTATGATCTAACTGCCGCAGGCAGAATGTTAAAACGTAATTCAATGGGAACAGCAAAATCATCTTTTTGGCTTTTGCAACGATTTGGCAATGTTTTTGTGGGCTCCACACCCACTCAGCTCTGCTGCTCATTCCACAAATGCATGTTCTTTACCAATGTTGCTCCAGGCAAATGAATAGGCTTTCTTTCGGTGTAAGATTTATTGTCAACAAGTATTGTTGACAATAAATTGATGATTTATTAAACCCCAAATAACCCCCCCCCCCCCAATTCATTCATTTGTTAATTTAATTTCGAATCCGACCATCAACTGAATCAGTTTCAATGTTTAATATGAGAGCAATGCCAAGATATTGGGAGGAAGTGTGTAGGGGGTTGTCACTAATCACCACTTTAATGTGAAGGTTTTTTAATTGGTTGTTGTGGGGGGTCATAATGCCTTTTAATTCTTGTTTGCAACAGCATTGTTATACCTTCACATTCAAAATCAAACAAAAACCTCATTACTGTGTGCCATTGAGTTGTTGTTGTTGTTTTTAAAAAAATTTTAATTAAGAAACACAATTCTGGATTTAAATGTGTGCCATAGAGGTGAGATAGACATGTTTGAAATGAAGTGTCATTTACAGTAATTTCCTTCGAACAATTTTATTAAAACACACACACACATACACACCCACACACCCACACACACATCGATGCTGTCACAGAATCACACATATTCCAATATGCTGTGATTAAAAATTAGGTCCTATGCAGTGTTAATAAGGTCTCATGTGCAGATGGATCGAGACTGTGGTCATGCGCGGATTTGTAATTAAACCTTGACTTAAAGTGAACAAAACTAAATGAAAACATATTGATCATATGGAATAACGACTACGTACACCACATAGTATGCATCACAGAAATACTGAGCTGGTACATGTGACAAGTGTCAATAATGAAATGATAATGTTGCTGCTATATTCCACAGTTTAACGGCAGATGATTCTGAAGCGATCCTGAGAGGACTTGACAGTGTCATACGTGCACCAAAACACTCTGTATCTTGTGCTCTGGAGTTCAATAACCTGCACTGTCATCCTCGTTTGTGTCCATCTTCCAGTATGTTTGTACAAAACTGATTTGTACCAAAAAGTTGCTCCCCAGATTCTCTCTTTGCTCTGTATCACTCATTCTCTCAATGTTTTTCCTCAGTACTTCCTACACCACCATAGCCCCATGTGGATCACCATGAAAACACTTCCCACCTACCATCTTCCTTCACACCTACAAGGTTTCCTTCCATGCTTTTATTTGAAAATGTTTTTGTATTGTGTGGAGGGGGCACATGCACACACACACACACACACACACACACACACACACACACACACACACACACACACACACACACACACACACACACACACTTATGGCTGTTATTAAGCATCACTTGTTATTGACACACAGAAGGACAGATTTAAAAAACAATAATGTCCAAATGTTTCAAATCACCATTAGATTTGAGGTGTTAGTTCTTTCTGTTTGTTTGCCTCCGGAAGTACAACAATGTACGAGTCGATCAGTAGCGTTGTTAACAAACAGATGGGAATCCCGCTCTGTACAATTTGGTTTCTAAGTAAGGTCGCGGTGGCAGCAGTTAACTTCCCACACTTTGTCGCAACGAAGGCCTTTTCATTATTTTGTGTCGGAAATCTGGTCGTTATAATGACGTTTACGTTGTAAAGGTGTTCGATGGAAGCAAAATCGGCAAATGGAAAATGAATTACGTGAAATCGGGACTTTGAAATGTGAACGTTATAGGGGTGAAAATGTAAATGGGGTACGTTGAAAAGAGGTCCAACTGTATATGTTTTGTGCATCGTGTGTGTGTGTTTTTTTGTGTGCGTGTTTGAGAGAGGGAGAGAGAAACAACAACGCTACCAATATTCCACTCACTTTGTATTTCGCTCATTAGAGCGGTGTTCAAAATGTAGCCCCAAGACAAAATATATGTACAAGCACACAAATGGCTGATGGAGGGCATCCATTTGCGCTCTGATGCAACGTAACGTCTCACTGTTGGTTAATGAGTCCTATCACATCATTTTGTGAATGGAAGGAGAGATGTGGCTGAACGGAGAGCCAGACAAAAAGGGAGGCTTTCTGGGAGAGGAGATGAAAGGATATGTGCTATGAGCAAATAGAGATGGGGAACAGTGACCAATGCGCTCCTTACCTCATCTCATGAGTTCTCTTATGGGTGGTCCTCATCTGCAGCATCCAGAAACAGAAAACTGGACATGTACAAAGACTTCCACAATAACCTCTATTGAAACTGCAGCAATTTATGAACCTGCTTCCAATGTTGGGAAATGGCTGATTTTAAGAACGTGGCATAAGGAAAGAAAAATAATTTGAAGAAATGCAAAATAGAGGAATGAATAATCAACAATTATCTAGCTAGTTCTTGCTCTATAGTGGCACCTACAAGGTCATCCAGCAATGCTAGTGCAGATTGCATTGTACACACCTATGATGCATGGCTGCAGCTTTATATTGCTCTCAAGAAACCGCAGATCGGGGATCTGATTGAATTTACAACTGTTTATCGTGGGGGCGGGGGATATGTTACAGACCCATCTGCAATAGCTGTAAATCCACAATAGAGAGAGAATATAAGTAACATGGTTTTTTTTTTCTCGGTTTCTCTCAGTGCTATACAGGCCTGGCAGGCCCCCTTGACCACCCCACCCACTGTTAATCTACACCAGGGCTCTATGGTGCAGATACAATGAGCCAAAGTCTCCTCTGCTCTTCTTCGCATTACAGTGAAGTAAAAAAATCCATGAAAATAAATGACCACTTACAATTTTGATATACCAGTGGCTGGAAGAATAAATTGCAATATTGCAGTTCTTCCAGTAATATTGTGCCTGATGTGAATAATTCACTTGCCATTTACTTGAGGGGGTTTTCAATTTATGACGGTCTGAGGAACATAGGTTTTGAATGGTCATTGGTCTAATTAATCATACATGTGATTTCGGTAATGACTTCACTATTGTGTTAGAATAATAATAAGCTTCAGCACGTTTCAGAAAATAAATCAGAGTTAAATTGATGTCGCAGGAATGGAACATAAACCATGAAGTATACCTTCATAAACCATGAAGTATACCTTATATATATATATATATATATATCCATCCATCCATTTTCCGAACCGCTTCATCCTCACTAGGGTCGCGGGGGGTGCTGGAGCCTATCCCAGCAGTCTTCGGGCAGTAGGCGGGGGACATCCTGAATTGTTTGCCAGCCAATCGCAGGGCACACAGAGACGAACAACCATCCACGCTCACACTCACACCTAGGGACAATTTAGAGTGCCCAACGAGCCTGCCATGCATGTTTTTGGAATGTGGGAGGAAACCGGAGCACCCGGAGAAAACCCACGCAAGCCCGGGGAGAACATGCAAACTCCACACAGGGAGGCCGGAGCTGGGATCGAACCCGGTACCTCTGCACTGTGAAGCCGACGTGCTAACCACTGGACTACCGGGCCGCCCATATATATATATATATATATATATATATATATATATATCCATCCATCCATTTTCCGAACCGCTTGATCCTCACTAGGGTCGCGGTGGGTGCTGGAGCCTATCCCAGCCGTCTTCGGGCAGTAGGCGGGGGACACCCTGAATCAGTTGCCAGCCAATCGCAGGGCACACAGAGACAAACAACCATCCACGCCCACACTCACACCTAGGGACAATTTTAGAGTGTTCAATCAGCCTGCCATGCATGTTTTTGGAATGTGGGAGGAAACCGGAGTACCCGGAGAAAACCCACACAGGCCCGGGGAGAACATGCAAACTCCACACAGGGAGGCCGGAGCTGGAATCGAACCCGGTACCTCAGCACTGTGAAGCCGACGTGCTAACCACTGGACTACCGGGCCGCCATATATATATATATACATACATACATACACACACACACACACACACACACACACACACACACACACAGGTATGCTTCAGAGTAATATTAAGGAGAAATTTAGACCTCTAATTGGCTGCACTGCAGTGCTAACTGTAAAATAGTAATAGGAACATTACATTTCTCTCACCAATACTGTAATATAGGAAATTGATTTATGGCCCGTGGGCTATTTATTTAGTGTTTGTCAGGTTTATAATCCCTTTCATGCTTTCTTCCAACCCCTTAAGAATGCAAATTCTGTCAAATGACCGAGAGTGTTTGCAGTTTGGCACAATATATCTCCACCTATGCATGCGCTTCTGCACTCTCACTTATCTACCTCATTAGCAAAACACACTGACAAATAATCATTTACAAAAAAATCATTAGCCCTTGTTACACAAGTACATGGCAGAGCAATCGATCTTCATGAAACATGCAGCATGAGAAAAGCAAGCCAGTATCAGCAGAAATCACCCGAACAACAAAACTGAAGACACAGCTGGAGACACGGGGGATTAAAATGACATTAAAATATCAAAACAAAACATCAATCTCAATGTGCGTGAAATAACATTAGTTTTGTCACAATCTGTAGCACTAAATTATCATTACGGAATATTTACCGGGCGGCCCGGTAGTCCAGTGGTTAGCACGTCGGCTTCACAGTGCAGAGGTACCGGGTTCGATTCCAGCTACGGCCTCCCTGTGTGGAGTTTGCATGTTCTCCCCGGGCCTGCGTGGGTTTTCTCCGGGTGCTCCGGTTTCCTCCCACATTCCAAAAACATGCATGGCAGGCTGATTGGACACTCTAAATTGTCCCTAGGTGTGAGTGTGGGTGTGGTTGGTTGTTCGTCTCTGTGTGCCCTGCGATTGGCTGGCAACCGGTTCAGGGTGTCCCCCGCCTACTGCCCGAAGACAGCTGGGATAGGCTCCGGCACCCCCCTGCGACCCTAGTGAGGATCAAGCGGTTCAGAAAATGGATGGATGGATGGAATATTTACCCCGCTGTTGCATCCAAGAGGGCTACAACATGTGGGGGGAAGGGGGGGGGGGGGGGGCGCATAGCAGTAGCTCCTCCTAAGAATTTAGGAAAACGGGAGGTGACAATTTGGGTGCCCCTCGGGACAAAAGTAAATGTAGGTAGTTGTTGAGGAGATGCTAACCTTGTTTTTGAAAGCTGGTGGAGTGACATAGAATATACATTGCTTGAACATTGCGTAAATACACATATCAGTTGTCTTGTTGCAATATCATGGCTTAGATTTAATAATAATTATTTTTGTAATAATAATTCCAAAGAGGAAACCCTGTCTCAATGGAGTACATTGGGCTTTTCAAGTAATGTAAATCACTGCACTGTACAATACAAACTCCAGAGAAATTGCTTTATCTGCACATTTCAGAGATACAGTAAACACATCATGCAGGAATAAACACACCCTGCAGACAGACAGAGAAGTTAAATTACAGCTTTGTCTTTCCTTGAACAAAAGGAAGTTACTTGCGGTGTACGCTAAGGGGGGGGGGGGCTGTGAGAGGGCGTGCGTGCAAATGTGAGACGTAAGTGAGAGCTTGTGGTGATGTTCAAGTGCGGAGAATCCTTGGAGAGCAGCTGTCAATGTTGGTAGCAGGATGTTAGATCTTGGTTCAGATGATCGTTTTCAGACTTTTTTTTTTTTTTAATGTTCACAACTACGTTGATGTTAGGTTGCTGCTTAGCTGTATTATGTCCAGTGGGTGCAATGAAACAAATCCACTGGGTTTAGCTAGGTCAATTATCAGAAGCATGAGATTAAACATAGAAAAAAAAAAGGCTCTCAAGCCATGATTGTGTTTGATGCAGTTGTCTTTAGTGATACCGACAAGTGTGAATCACTGGAGCTACTAAAGGTTTGTCATGAGTTGTCAGGATAAGCCTGATAATCGTCTAATTCATCGTTAATACTTTTGTCAAAGGTGCGAAACTGTGACTAATCTTGTCTTGAAGTCATTGAGGCAAACCACCCACATGGATAATATTTTTGAAAAACAAATACAGTCAAACCTCGGTTTTTGAAAGTCTCTGTTCTCAACCAATTTGGTTTTCGACCAAAAATGTATAGTTTTTTATGCTTCGGATGACGAACAAATTTCGGTTCTCGAACAAACTGAGCGCACTTGAATGCACCATTTGACTCCTCTCGCCTTCCTTACACGAGGAAGTGACGCTTCCTTGTGTTGCTTTCCATTGTGAGCCGACGTGTTCAGTAAACATTTTTATTTTAAAAAGAGCGTGGTTTCGGTTTTCGAGCAGTTTCGGTTTTCGAACAGCCTTCTGGAACGGATTATGGACGAAAACCGAGGTTTGACTGTATGAAGTGACTGCAGCATTACTGATAATATACTGCAGGGGTGTGGTGGCCATTGTGAATTTCAAGAGATGTAAATATTGTCACCGTCAATAACACTGGTGGACAATTGGAAAAAAAACAGTTTGTTGAGTTTAATTTTTATGCTGACTAAAACGAAAATTGGCACGCTGATTCCAAAATTGCCATTTCTTTTTCTCCGCAGCTTACCCTCCAGATAAGCAAAATTCCACTGTTTAGCTGTAGTAAGATCGTCGTGAAAAGAGCTCATTACCATTGGACGCATCTACAGCTACGTGGCAACATGTTTGCGCAGTCACAATTGATTGGCTGGTCGAGAGCGTAGAAACTACTTCCGCCTCCCGCTCGTAGGACACGAGACAAGGCTGACGTGCGCACCAGTCGGCCAACGTACTGCCAAAACGGTCCACCAATAGATGAAATTCCAAGCTATGTCTTATATTAGTTTTGATTGTGGTATCACAGGAGTCTTCAAACATAATATTCGGTGTATAGATGAGTTTTCTCTTTGGTTAACCTAATTATTCTAATTCCTGGTGGACACATCCATTAGTTGGAGGGCTGAAAAGATCACTTCATTAGGACAGCTTGCAGCACCACGGGGCAACTGGCATTCAGTCAACACACACATTCAACACACCCACCAAATCCTCATGGACTGCACAAATAGACTTTTGTGTTTTGTCTCTTTTCTACTTCTGAAGATAACCACACCAGAGAGCCACTAGTCGTGTGATTGAATTGTAATACGCCCGTGAAAGAACTGTGAGTAACAAAAAGAAAAAAAACATAAATAGGGGCCATGAGGAAATGGCAGTTGGAATCTGAAACAAGTGGAGATGCGGGGTTCTTAAGAGAGAGACGGAAAGGTGACAACGGAACAGGCACAAAGGAAAGCAGAAAAGGGTTGATGTTTGTGTGAATGCGTATCCTCTGATTAAGATGAGGGGATGGGATGAAAACATTCACTAGGTGCTCTAATTCTTTCAGTTCTCGGTAAAAATGTTCAGTTTTAGTTATCGCATCACCGAATTACGGCTGATGGTACACATACAACGTATTGCAGGTCTTGTACCTTTTTGTTGCAAGCTGACAGACCAGTTAAATTTCCATCCACCCACCACTTAACTCTCAATCCCTCACACTTGAACTTCTGTGAGCGGTCTGTGACTCTGCGCTTGTTGAGTTGACTGAGAGCACATCCATAGTTCCATTTGGAGTCATTGTATTTTTAACGTTAAATATTGCTTCAATCAAAATTGTTCTTTTCTGCTGAACAGCTTGGTTAATAACTTCTTTCTTTGGGGAGTTGAATTTTATTATTCACCTTTTGCATTTTGCCAGGGGTCGAAAATGTGGCCACTTCGGGTAGTAGAAGGAACACTGTTCCTTTGATACATGCTGGTAGCTGTTATCCGAGACACCACACAACAGCTAATGCACCATAAAACAACAAATCTCTGTTCCCATACTGAAAAAAAAAAGTCCAGCTCCATCGTCTTAGAAATTCTAAGGCGACTAATTAAATCAAATTATCATGCAGACACAGAAAAATCATTCTTTAACACAACCACACTCAGTAAAGCCAAATTATGTTTGTTTCATTGTTCAACCTTTTTGTCTTTGACATGAGTTACTTGCGTTTGTGACAACACGCGCACACACACACACACACACACACACACACACACACACGCTCACACACGCACACAGCAGTTGTGCCATGGTGAGGTTGGTTCTCTTAAAAATACATGACAGATGATCATGCTTTTACTAATAAATTAAAGATGATGATTAACAAATCCATGAGCAAATTGATTTCTACAACAATTCAGATGGTTTGATTCACACTGATATCATATTCACAAAGGAGTATATAGCAGACTTGGTTTCAGCTGGTCTTAAGTTTAGTCGACTTTCTGTCACCAAATTGAGTGGGCAGCAAGGCGTAACGCAGTCTGCCAAATTCCCTAACACAGTACACTAGACTTGCACCGCCATGAAAATGAAGATGCGCAAGTTTGTACCCTACGAAATGGGGCCCCTTGTGTGTGTCTTGACATCCAACCATGTACCACAGAATTTATTTGGGCAATTCTATGCGGCAAACTTGGTTGGAAATCCAATTCAATTTGAGTTTTCCACTGATTATCTTTGAATAGATCATTCTCATAGAAGAAAAAAAAAAGCAAAAAACGATATTATGGATGGACGAAAAATGTCCTATGCCTATGTGACATCCCACACATATATTTTAAAATATTACATTGTAAGTGAGGGCGGCCCGGTAGCCCAGTGGTTAGCGCGTCGGCTTCACAGTGCAGAGGTACCGGGTTCGATCCCAGCTCCGGCCTCCCTGTGTGGAGTTTGCATGTTCTCCCCGGGCTTGCGTGGGTTTTCTCCGGGTGCTCCGGTTTCCTCCCACATTCCAAAAACATGCATGACAGGCTGATTGATCACTCTAAATTGTCCCTAGGTGTGAGTGTGAGCGTGGATGGTTGTTCGTCTCTGTGTGCCCTGCGATTGGCTGGCAACCAATTCAGGGTGTCCCCCGCCTACTGCCCGAAGACTGCTGGGATAGGCTCCAGCACCCCCCGCGACCCTAGTGAGGATGAAGCGGTTCGGAAAATGAATGAATGAATGAATGAATACATTGTAAGTGTGAAATGTCAAAGATAGTTGTTTTTTTTTTTTTTTTACTTCATCTTTTCTCTAACGACTCAGCCAAATGTCTGAGACAGAAAGGTCAATTTTAACAAATTGAAAATCTGTCATCTACACAGTATCACAGTAAGTGATACCAACATTCTCTTCACGCTGTAACATCTGAAAGGCCACTCAACTCAGCCATTTGGCCTTATCATAGTTATAACAGTAGCAGTACATACTGATTTAGCTGCCGTGTGCTCATGTGATGTTGCCTAATGATTGCCAAAGTGAGGTTGTGCGAATGCTCGGATGCATGGAAAATTACAGGGCGCATTGGTAAGGGCCATATTGTGTAGTTTCAGTCACCAAGCCGAGTTATTTTCAATGCATGCAAACACGCATCAGGTGGACTAACAGATGAATGGATGATTGCTGACCAATATTTAATGGAGAAGAGCCATGAGAGGCATATGGGGAAAGAGGAGGGGCTCAGACGGAGGATGCAATCAAAAGGGGGAAGGAAGGAATAGATGATGACCATTAAATTAATGGGATATGAAGTATTTGATTGTAAAACAGCAATTGGTGGGCACATTTGGAGCAGCGAATGTACAAGCAAGGGTGTCGTAGAGATGGAGGGGCAGTTGATTGGAGAAGACAGTTTTATAGAGAGGGAAGAGTGAAAGAATGATGAGTGCAGGGGGGAGGAAACAGATGGAAGCAGAGATGACCAAATGAAGGGCATTCTGCAAAATAAAACAGAAGGAATGACAGGCGGTAGGACATGATAAGAGGAGGATGATGGAGCATCAGCTGCTGTTTTTCCTTTAAACAACCTAGATAAGCTGCAAAGTGGAAGTAGTACCGTACGTATTTTCTACACTATAAGGCGCACCTAAAAGCATTCAATTTTCTCAAAAGCCGACAGTGCGCCTTATAATCAATACGGTGCGCCTTTTATATGGGTCAATATTTTGATTTCTTGGACGTAGTATTTTAAATGTTCTGTAAAGCGCTTTGTTACAGCTGCAGCGGTTGTAAAAGCGCTATAGAAATAAATCTGTAATGTATTCCTTTAGCATAGCTCCATCTAGTGGATGCATAATGCAACCTCAGCCACTATTGTAGTTTCTATTCTATGCGCCTTATAATGCGGTTCGCCGTATACAGTATATGAAAACAGGTGTAAAATTCATTGAAAGTGCGCCTTATACTCGGAAGCGCCTTATATTGCGGAAAATACATTAAATAAAATCTCAACACATAATCATACTATGCATGCAACAGAATAAAGGTCTTGGGTGGGGGGATTTTAAGGCAGTAACTGAAGGATGTTTTAAACACAGCAATTGTCTTTTAACATTTACAGTAAAAAATATATATCAGTTTTGCAGAAGAAATGATGTTTTAGTTATTTTGCATCTGCAGAAATGTCATAATCAAGCCTCAGTCTTCAATTTGGTATGACAATCAGAAACGTCAAACCTGACACCATGGTACTCACTGGTAAAGTACGTATCTTGGGGTCTCGTTCATGATTGGGATAAGAATGGAGCGCAAATTGCACAGAAAGATTGGTGAAGTGCCTGCAGTTATGCAGACACTGTATCAATATGTGATGGTGAAGGAGGAGCTCTTCATTAACTGGTTGATCTATGTTGCCTCCCTTACCCGTGGTCACGAGATATGGGGCCCCGATAGAAATAACAAGATCAAAGACACAAGTGGACAAAGTGATTTCGCTTCCTTAGAGATACCGCGAAGAGCTCAGTCATCCGCAAGGGGTAGGTTAGAGCCGCTGCTCGACCGTATTGAGAAAAGTCAGATAAGGTGGTTCTGCCATCCCATTAAGGAGCCTCCAAGATGCCACCCTTGTTATGCGTTTGAGGCACATGGCACTGGGAGGAGGCCCTGGGGCATGAAGATCCGTACAAAGTGGCTAGGCAGAAGTAGGTGTAGGTTGGAAGAATGGATTTCAATGAAGAAGGACATTGTTATCTGGTGAAGTTAAAAGTGACAAATAAAGAACAGTATCGTCATACATGAAGTGATTGTGTATCTCTTCACTTGATGTACATTCTACACATTGTACCCCCGTGTCACCAGTTCGAAGCCACAAGCCGAAGCCGCTAAGTCATTAGCCAGCACTATCTTTTAAGCATTCCGAGTCGTGAGGCTTGACTAATGTACATTCGCACAGCCGAGCTTGCATCGGATACGAAGTGACCACCTGAAAACCCCAATTTGGCACACATCACTTGTTTTGGTGCTGATTGGGAGTGTAAGCGAAAAGCAAGTTTTGCAGTCAAACAAACACTTACAGTATATCTTGTGTAACTTTGCAAGATAAATGTCGCGTTGTTTATATAAAATGCAAACAAAGCTTCAGGATTTAAACGTATGAGGGGAATTATAGAGCATGTGATACACACTGAATATTAAGTCTGTAGTCAGAGGAGTCAGATAACGAAGATGGAACACAGGCAGAGGCGGAGGGAAGTCTGGAGACGGAAGTCCAGGGGCAAGAGAGAGGTCAGTGTCAACTGTTGTCTGGCGGTCTCCTCAAGACCTATCATAACCCATCCTATCAATTCAAGACAGTGCATAACAAAAACACATGAAAAGATGCGCATGCAGACAGTTATGTCAACAAGCTACTGGGAAAACATGCCCTCAGTGGTTATGAAATGGAGAAATAGTACGAAGTAAACCGTTTTAAATGAGAGGAACTGTTGCAAAGTGTTTGTGTGTGGGTGTCCATACAAATGTTGAGTACGGTACATGTTTTGAACTGTGATCCGCTCACAATTTGCCGAGGTTAGCGACTTTGAGAACTTTGCCACGAGGAGCTTTTTAACCACCTCGGGGAATTAAGGAGAGAACAGACGAGAGCAGTAGAGACGTCCCCATTAATTTGGACTGAATTATTACTGCTGACATTTTATTTTAAAGTCCAGAACTATATCATAAGTGCCAGCATTCTGGCCATTTCAGGAGACCTTTACTGACTGACAACCAGGTCTCATTATACAAATTAGTCAATCCTTTTTATCCATCAGTAGAGTGGAATTGCTTATCATAATTTCAATGTGGCTAGTCTACATTTGCTGCACAGATAAAAGAAACAGAATAAGAATTCCAGTGAGCGCCATTTGCAATAAAATACCCTCAAATGAACCAGTCTGTCCATGTGGAAAAAAACCATTCTTTGCAATTTGACTGAATTTTGAAAATACAGTCAAACCTCGGTTTTCGAACGTCTCGGTTCTCGACCAATTCGGTTTCGACCAAAAATTTTGAGTTTTTTATGCCTCGGATGATGAACAAATTTCGGTTCTCGAACAAACTGAACGCACTTGAATGCACCATTTGACTCCTCTCGCCTTCCTTAGGAAGTGACGCTTCCTCGGGTAGACGAGGAAGTGACGCTTCCTCGTGTTGCTTTCCATTGTGAGCAGACGTGTTCAGTAAAACTATTTTTATTTTAAAAAGAGCGTGGTTTTGATTTTCGAACAATTTCGGTTTTCGAACAGCCTTCTGGAACGGATTATGGATGAAAAGGTTTGACTGTACTTACTGGAGGAAAAGTCTGATGATTTTCCCACAAACATATTCACGAGTTTTTCAGACCTTTTCTTTCGAGACCCTATTCCTTTACAGGTGGGCAGATATAAAAATAGCCCTATTCAAACAATTTCCCGAAAAATGGTGCATAAGAGGTGTAGCAGTAAAACTGACATCCTACCTATATACCAAGGTAACTTGCAACTTAAAGAATGGAGCAGGGCACAATCTTTCATCTGCAGTAATGGGGGGCGAGATATTACCACACATTTTCTTACCGTGAATGTCTAGTGGTGAAGGGCGATATTACAACAATCACATTTACAGTGGACCCCTGCTATTCGAAGGGTTGGCGGGACAGTCCCAGAATAGCAAAAATCTGCATGTAACTGATGCCCATAGAAATGCATTGGCGTAAGAGGATGTTTATGACTATGTGGGACATGGCAGGGACTCCAGGAGGACTATACTAATTGATTTACGATTATGCCTGGGTGCCTGGGTTTTTGGTCATCCCACAGGGTTTTAACCCAAAAGACCTGGTTGGTTCATATCAAGGTTTGCGGGTACTGGTCTTCAAAGTGCCGTGACAGATCAGCGTTGCACAGACGCAGCCGCGGGGAGTGTGTGTTTTGTAACACCCACCCTTTTCCCAGAGTTTTTGCACAAACATCTTACCTCAGTCAGTCACCCTGCCACTCTGCGGCTGCCTCCTCTCCCACTCACTCTGTTGTCGCTTGAAATATGACACAGGCTTTTAGTGTGACCAGCCCATGATTGGCTTTGGTTTCTTAAGTACCACTTCTCTTGTGATTTGCTATTGTTCAGCCTATGTTGAGGAAGTGGGTCATCGTTGGGTTCCTTGTTCACAAAAGCACATATATATCCACGTGAAAGTGGCTAAATTGAAGGTAAATTATTTTGTTCTGTAGGTGGACGTTAATTAAAGGTGCTTCATTTTGAGCCTACTCTTAACCATTGCACCCTGAAAATAGAGAATTTAAATAACTCCATTTTGGTTGTTTGTTTAGTTTTTTGTTTTTTTTTACTCATTCACTGCCATTGACAGGCAGCTATATCAATAACGTAAAACTGGGTGGGCTGGCTGAGTTAATGCCATGCGATCAAACCACACACTCTAGGCGAACAACTGGTCTTTCGCGATTAATGTCATGGGCACCCTTGTTGTACATCAAGCACAAACATGTGAGACAACCTTCCACCCCGATCATATGTGTCAGTGTGTGTCTTCCCAACATACATTAGTAGCCTTCGACTGTAAATAACCAATTGTGTCTTTGCTCTTTTATTCAGGTTGGGTTCCCTCCCGGTAGACTGCCCATCCTAACCTACGGTACCCATCTGACTACAGATGTTCTTCATGTTGACCCTAATTAAAGCACAACACACTTCATAGAGGTAAGTTAACATAACATACAAGATCTTGTCACTGTTTTTTTATTTCCCTCTTGGCCAGACTCATGTATTAATGTCTTAATATACAGTATGTCAACTGTTGTATCCTGTGAAGC
The DNA here is from genome assembly GCA_018466805.1 of Hippocampus abdominalis. Taxonomy (NCBI): domain Eukaryota; kingdom Metazoa; phylum Chordata; class Actinopteri; order Syngnathiformes; family Syngnathidae; genus Hippocampus; species Hippocampus abdominalis. The sequence goes on from CM031703.1 coordinate 5,807,797, forward strand.
ATGGAGGAGGCTCTGCAATGTTCTGTTTCCACTTTGTTACATCTGGCACTGTGTGTCTTGAACCTGTATAAAATCTCGAGACTATGAAGGCGTGGGTTTTCTCCGGGTACTCCGGTTTCTTCCCACATTCCAAAAACAGGCATGGCAGGCTGATTGGACACTCTAAATTGTCCCTAGGTGTGAGTGTGAGCACGAATGGTTGTTTGTCTATGTATGCCCTGCGATCGGCTGGCAACCAGTTCAGGGTGTCCCCCGCGTACTTCCCGAAGACAGCTGGGATAGGCTCCAGAACAGCCTTGGAAGGATAAGCAGATCAGAAAATGGATGGACGGATATACATACCGTAGATATCAGGCGCATTGGTCGCGAGTCATTTATCGGTTGACTTCAACCAAAATGCAGGCGACACCGTGAACTGGTGGCCAATCATAGGGCATATATAAAGACAGAAAAGCTTTCATTCACATTGTAACTGAGTGGCGAATGGATCCACGCTGCCTATGCGGAAGTCAGTTGAGAAAACCATTACACCGGTGACTTTCACCTTACTCGGCACTTTCCTCCAACATTCACCCTTCATCAAGATATGGATCAATGTTGTAGTTCCACTAGGAATATCACTTGAAAACCAACGTCTCCGCAACAAAAATGATGACCCAATTTAAAAAAGCTTTGACCTTTTCCAAAGTGCTCGTGCTTGTTTTCAAATGGATTTTAAAAAAAAATCATTTTCAATTTTCCCTGGTGAGCAAGCTCGTGTTCAAGGTGCCTATTTATTGATGACAAGACAAACTATATTTATCTTTCCTTTTGCCAAAATTGTTTCAAGCCTGAAGCTAATAAAATGCACATTGACCTACTTGGAATACCAATTCTTTATCGAACCAAGCTCACCATGGTTCCATAAAAAAAAAAAAATCACACATATCCAGAACCAACTCACAACACATCTGCACAAGTTTTGCTGAGTTTAATTAACTTGATATAACTCCGATTATATTATTATTATTTCCGGCCCTAACTTTTGAACCCAAAACATGTTCTCATCTGTTATGTCATCGAAAATCATGCCAATACTTGGGGTGTCACTTACCATATGCACATTCACTGAAGCGAAATTACGCCCAAGACATTTTCCTTCTGGCGCAGCTATCATATTTCAACATAAAACGGAATTTTGTGATAATAATAACATGCATACACTCGCATGCAAATGTGGTTTAAATTTACTCTATGCCCTGCTCTCAATGATTATGCGCTTGGAGATATTTATCAAACAGGCACACCTGCTTGGATGAGAAATGTGCCTGTCAGCGATGTTACACCACAAATTTCATCCCCAAATAGCTTCACTTTCAAAATGTCATGACACAGCTTTCGAGTGGGACCGTTCAAGCAAATGAGACATTATTTGGAAAACAGATTGTCTTCCCACGGTGCGAAAGGCAATGGTTTGCACCGCACATTTCATCGAATAAGTTCATGATGGTCAAATTCACACCAAAGACAAATATAGGACTGATAGTTTTGCTGAGAAATACGCTTTGAACATCATTTATTTATAATTGGATTTAAAGTCAGTTGATCAGGGTTTGGTATCTAATCAACATTTATTTTACAAGAAACATGCATTTCGATTGTTTGTGTCATTTCAAGGACATTGTCTTACCTTGTTGTCTGGTTCAAACTGTTTTTTATGTAATTATTATTTTTATATATAATTTTCTCTTTTTGTACAAATCCAAACACTTCTTCAGAAAATGCTGATCAACATTCAGTATACATAATATTTTTTTATGAACACCTGGAGCTAAATGTGAAACAAAACAAAAAAAATCCGGAAGAAAAGAAATAAAAACAAAATATGATCAAATATACCCTACTTTATGTATTTATTTTGCAGAATATTACACAGGACAAAAATAGAACGAGAATATTAAATGTGAGTTGATTTTTGTGAAAACATGCACATAATAATTTTGTGCACGTAATGTTGGTTTGCCGTTCAACAGTTTTGTGCCGTCCTTGAATGGTCATTTTATCCCCTGATTTCTGTTCCCATGTGTTGTGATGGAAGTGATTACAGCCACATGATGGGATTTAAACTAGTGCCGTGCAGCTTGCCTCCGTGTATGCTCGCATGTTTGGATAAACAAAAATGTCGTTGCATGTTTTAGAAAGGTAAATCGCCTCAATGGTTTTCAATTACCCAACATGAACAGCGAATTTAAAAAAAATGTAGAAAAAAGAAGCCATGTAATTCTCACCGAAAACCATCATATCCATTTTTTTTTTACGACAATAAAAGCATTTTAACATATGAAGGCCATTGAATACCTCATGAGCCAACTGTCTGTACGCTTTTACATCGGGATCCATTTCATGCAAAGCCCAAGCATGTGTTGTTTTGTGCATGTGTCTGTGTGACAGAATGAATGATCATGTGGTCTTTTAACTTGGATGGCGTGTGAGATCAATTCTCTACAGCGTCACCTGCAAACAGAGTCCCTGAATGGAGAAATCTTAACATGATGACTGCCAAGTGGCATCGTCATCTAACCTGCTTTCCTCCTCTTTTGGTTTTCGCTCCATTCTGAGTTATCTATACTCTCATTACAGCTTGTCCTTTTCACTGGTACCCTTTTTCATATTCTATTTCCCCTTTTACGTTTATTACACTACTATTACACTATTAATTTTTAGATGCGATCATTCCTCCCTAATCGCCATAATCACTGAATAGCTCACAATTGCTCTATGCAAAATTAAACACATCAGTCACATCTCAACCTTTTAAACACTTGGTGAATACACAGACCCAAGAGGGTCAAGAGGAGACAATAAAGTACAGCTAGCTGTCCAAGAGTGGAAAAAGTAGGCCTGTACGGAAACAATCAAGTAGTCGGACTATAATAACCTGAAAAACGAATTTCTCTATATGTTGATGAACCCACACCCGCATAAAATGTCATGTATTTTCATTGTTGTTAAAAATTGTGTTTTCCTAATGCTTCAAACCACCAGTGCGTTTTGGACATGGAGCAAAAAGAATTCATACAACAACAAACAATAAAACAATCAATTAATTACGAAGCACAAACACAATAAAACAAACGAGCAAACAAAAATCAAGTTTCATGCTGAGTCAAAAGCCAATGAATAAAAATTAGTTTTGAGACGAGTTTTAAAGATGGGCAGCGACGGGGGCTTACCGAACGTTCAGTGGGAGGTCATTCCAAAGAGCAACGCAAAAGGCTCGATCCCCTCTGTGCTCATTTTATTCATAGTACGAATTTCTATTCAATGACATCCTCACTTTTGATATTTAGGTGGTTTGATATCTTTTTTTTCTTTTTTCTACATCATGTAACTTAGTTATTATGATCTCAGCTCTTGGACAGCAGTGATACAGGTTTGGCCACCATGTGCATGTGTGATGTTGCTCTCCACGCTCCAAGGAATACGCAGATAGTTTGCGTGAATGCTCATAGGCATGGAAAGTTGGAGATTACACAGCCCAATACACAAAATCCTCACAGCTAAATCGTCGCTTTTCGAGCATTTATGTGATAAGGAAAATAATCTTTGAAAGATAGACATCAGTATGCTTCACGGTCACTCGTTTGTGAACCTCAAGGACGCAATTTTTGAAAAATACGGCAAATAAAAAGTTCATACAGGAACGAAAAGCAGTTACAAATTCTTTTGAATTTTCAGGAGTGGTGGTGAATGCAGATTCGACATTTCTCCTCGGTGCATAGTGCAAAACAAATGACAACTGTGGGGATGTCAATGCTGTGGTCTGTGGTGGTTATGCTCGAAACCATTATCACACTGCAACATAGATCCTATTTAGCATTAGAATTCAAGCAAGCAGACACGAGGTGTAATTCTCTTTGTTTTATGTTTAGTTTGACAGTAAACTCCAGCTCGGAATGGCAATAAACAGCTTGAAGTCTTTTTCTTTGGGGGGAAGAATTATTCACTAATTGAAGCTTTCTATGAAGTTAGTTGAGTGGAGTTCATGCCACCATGCAGCAGACATATCTCAAGTCTGCGCTCGCAAATCAAAGCAAGAAAAAAAAAAGTTGAATGACATCCATCCATTTCCTGAACCGCTTTATCCTCACTAGGGTCGCTGGGGGTGCCGGAGCCTATCCCAGCTGTCTTCGGGCAGTAGGCGGGGGACACCCTGAATTGGTTGCCAGCCAATCGCAGGGCACACAGAGACGAACAACCATCCACGCTCACACTCATACCTAGGGACAATTTAGAGTGCCCAATCAGCCTGTCATGCACGTTTTTGGAACGTTGGAGGAAACAGGAGCTGAATGAATGACATCTCTTATCTTGAAAATTTGGGGGGAATTCAAATTACACAATATGAAACCGATAGTATCATTTTTGAATGTGTGATATGTACAAAAATAAAGCATGTGTACAATATTCACTCACATGTTTTGGAATTTGACAGTGTTTACGCACATTGCTAAACATGAGCTGCTCTGTGGCACTTCCCCCATGTGTAAAAGCAGCTCACAGAAGATAAAAGGATCGAGACCTCGACAACAGAACATGGACTGGCAAGCATTGTTGCAGTGTGCTGGCATCACCTCATTATGTACTGTACTGGCAGGACTATTTTAGAAAGATGATGCACTGACAACAGTGTTGGATGGAAATGGCACAAAAAGTCAGCTGACTATTTTGGAAGGTACAGAGTGAAACAACAAGAGTGGTGTAGTGCAAGATCATGTTTGTTTGGTTTGGATGTCTTTTACAGTCAAGGTGAAGGTTTGTGTGAACAACTCTGTTTATCGGCCCCTGCGCGTTTACATGGGGATTTGTTTGAACCATTGTGTGTGTGTGTGTGTGTGTGTGTGTGTATCTAGGGCTGTCAGCTTGGTCACCCAGCTGGTATGGGATTTGGATAGCAGTGGAAATGTGCAAGAACCATTGCCCCTTACTCAAACTAATAGTTCCCTGAGCCAAAACTATGAACAAACAAAGCAATAGGTGCCAACATCCATTAAAGTAATCCTGGGAAAATGCAACGTTCTGTGACTTAAAACCGGCCCAATACACTGGACGAAATGGTTTGGATTTCTGTGTAATACGCACACACACTCTCATACACCAGTGGTTCTTAACTTTGTTAGAGGTACCGAACCCAACCAGCTCAGATGCACTTCATTAGTGAAAAACACAAATATGAGTTTTTACAAATTCAAAACATTAAAAAAAAAAACACATTTAGTAAAATCAGAAAAAAGTAAATACAATTTCAAGATTTTGTTTTTGTTTTTTGTTGTTGTTTTTTTTAACTCATACACTCCCAAAGTCGTTTTTAAACGTCTTTTCAGACTTGGTCTAGAATTGGATGGTACTGAATGAGTTTTAATGATACGACGTACTATCACGGCAGTCACACGTTGACTACTGAGCGAAGTAAATTTCCCGCAGCACTGATTGGACAAGCATGTGATCATCTGCAGCCAGTGATGGTCAAGTGGGCGTGTCATAACTAATTGACATGTTGAATTGGACGTGTCTTAACCTTCATAGCAGAGGCTCCGTCGAACCCCTGAGACCGATTCACCGAATCCCCGGGGTTCGATTCGAACCCAGGTTAAGAACCACTGATGTAGACCGTTAACTCCCTCTTTCCTGGACATTGATTATAATGTCGCACTCATCATTAACTAGTTACCTCGGGGGTGCTTTGCACTTCCATAAAACTGTTCATTCCATAACTTGTAACTTGAACACGTATTTTGTGCTTTTTGTGTTTGATCTATGATTTTGGATAGGTGCCATTTCCTTTGCCTCTTTAAGTGTCCCTTGGAGTGAGTAAAGTGATTATAAGTTGAAATGTCTTATGTAACAGGCATTCTTTTACAAAGTCATACTAAAAGAATAAAGTTTGAACTGCGCTTGTCAATCTGAAAACAGGTCAAACAGGGATACATCATTTCATTCCAAGATAAATGATTCTGTCTCCAGAGAACAAACATTGTTGGTGCAAATCCCCCCCCCCCCCCCCCCCACACCTCAAAAGCCTTTAAATAAATACGGGGGCATGTCTCAGCCAGTGAATGTTTAGAGTAACAGTTTGACTCATTTTAGGGTGACGCAACAATCGCAATCAGCCATATGTGTGCAGAGCTTGGACACATTTAATACAGTTTGACAAGTGTCAGTGCTCTCATCTGTCGCCCTATTTTCAGACTTTCCATAAATCCACATGCATAGTTGCAACAACCGCATTGCGTTTTCACAAGAAATCACCCACCACGAGTGAAATCAACCATTATAATACTGTACTATTATTATTTTTAAACTTTATTGATTGCATGAAAATTCTTTGAGTTTTGAGGAAGTGGTTTTCTTCCATGTCTGTGAACTGATGCCTTATAATTTGTGTAGTTGGGTCTTTGGGGGTATGCTGCAATTAATAATCACTGTATCAGCTGTGACTAGGTTTGTGAACAACCCAAATGATGTTTGGATCCCAGAAATGTGGACACAGATAAAATGCGCAAGGCAAATGTTTATTTTTAGAAAATCGATGGACCCACAAAATACAAACGGAAATCACCGCCAACAAAAAGCCAGAAAATCAAGATATGAACCAAACTGTCAGGTGCTCCGGTCGCACGTCAAAGGAAATGCCATCACAATACACAATGGTGTATGGAGATGAACCAAATTCACGAACAAGCCCATCGAGGCTTGCGTCGGCACAAAAATCAGGGCACACCAATTTATACGCTTGCATGTCTACAACTATAGAGCCCTTACTGTATGTATACTGTATTTCAAGGTTGCGCTTCAATGAGCTACGTTTATTCTTGGCACAATGCACAGCCGTCACAAGAAGCTAGCTAGCTTTTGTCCTCACACATTTACCACATACAGTACTGTGTTAGTATGTACTGTCACAAGAAAACCTGGCACTGAGTGTCACGTAGCGAGGTGGCGGTGGACCCCAGAAAGCAGGCAAGAGGGAGGAGCAGGGTGTATTTGAAGAAGGGTATTGATAAAACGCAGAAAATTAAATCCTAAAAAAACAAAGTCCAAAGTATCAAACAAAAATCATGACTGAAGATAAAACATAACAATGACCTAAACATGACTGGAACAAACATGACAGCAGCCAACAAACAATGACCCGACAATGAGTGTTCGGGCGGGAGTCCTTTTATAGACCTTATTACCTAACGACCAACAGGTGTGCAGCTGCAGGGGGATCCCTACAGTGCCACCTGTTGGTCCCAAACCGAATCATGACACTGAGGGCTTTAGTATCGGCCAAGTGAAAATGAAGGATTGCGACATCAACAAACACAATTATAAGATAAGAAAACCTTTATTTGTCTCACAATGGAGAAATTCCCAAATGCGGTCAACTTTACTTTTTTTTTTTGTTTAATTTAACAATGAGACGCGGACAGAAGGAATGCATGTTTGTTGTGTGACGGAATGTGTGTGCGTGTGTGTGTTTTGTGATTGGAAAGAGCGAGGCCAGTGGCCTTGGACAAAAATAAACTATCCTACTATGTAGTGTAACAGCATTCTTTACCCAACATGAGTGTACTTACTAGTTGCACTCTCTGCAATGAGGAAACAGTTCACCCCCATCACCTTATGACGACAACACAGACTCACAACTTGCCAGATTTCCAACCCAATCTTGTGCTTTCTCACAGCCCCCTTACACACACTCACAACACCCCCACAACCATAACGCATACTCTTCCCACCTCCTCACTGTTACCATCCATGTGTCATCGACTGTTGCTAAGATACAGGCCTCCACCAAGTTTTTTTTTTTTTTTTTTCACCAATGGTTTTGACAGCGACCCCTTTCTGTAGGATCCCTTTTTTTTTCAGAATTTTCCAATGTCTACAACAGTTACTCATCTAGTTGCTGCCATGTTGGCTCACTGCTGCATCCCTTTTCATATCTTCACCAAGACATTACCCATAATGGATTACATTGAATGGAAGATTGAGGAACAAACAACAGATTTCATTTGGCGAAATGCAAAATACAATCAGCAGTGGGATCTTCAAAAACTATACATTTTGATTTATTTTTTTTTGGGGGGGGGGGGGGGGCGCGAAAACTGTTGAACTAAATTAGATGAAAGCTGCAGTACGTGGTCTGTACATTGCATATTTATGCATACATGTATGAGGTGGCACTCAATGTGTGCATGCTAAACTACATGAGTATGTTTACGCTTTGGTTCACATACAGGGAAATTATAAACACACACACACACACGCGCGCACACACACACACACACACACACACACACACACACACACACACACAACCAGGACACGGTGGTGAATACCAGTGGAGGCTGACAGGGTAATCTGTCTCCATTGTGGGATGTAAAGTACTCTAGGGAAGCACAATACACACCATAAGGCAGACCCCCAAACCACACACACACACACATACACACACATACACACATACACACATATGCACTCATTTTCCAACTAAGTGTTCTCACGACTAAGAGACAAATCTTTTTTTCTACCGCCCCCATTTCCAATCATCAATCAATTGGTCTACTCTGTGTTCCGTTAGTTATCAGAGACCTCTGAGTTTGAACAAAATTGGGTTGGTGGGGCTTATTGGGGATTCTCCTATATTGTATCCAGCCACATTCTGCAATTATGCCACACAGAAGCAAAAGAAAAAAAAAGAAGACAAGGATCTTTGTCATGCCGAGTTACCAACTTCCTGACTTCCTCATAAGTATGGATTGGGGGAATTATTTCATTATGACTTAAATGGGGAGTAAAGGAAGTTCAAGTTCCGAACTGTAGGCTTTAAAATTCTATTTGCAGGTCCATCCATCCACTTTCTATACCACTCAATATTGTCAGGGTCACCCTCGCAAATCTAAGGGCGAGAGGCACCGTGGATCATAAACAGACGTGTTGGATTTCCTCAAGTGATCTAAATATAAAATGCTGTATCCTTATTTCATTCTTTCTTCCAGTCCCCGTTTTTCATGCGGATGATCATGGAACGGCTGTGGTTCTCTTTGCTGTTGCTGGCAGCAGCATGCAAGGGACAACAGTGTCCGAAACGTTGTATGTGCCAGAGTCTGTCGCCATCGCTCGCTATCCTCTGCTCGAAAACAGGCTTGCTATTTGTTCCTCTTGCTATCGACCGACGTACTGTGGAGCTTCGGCTTCAAGAGAACTTCATCACAGGTAGTGTGGCAACATTATTTCATTTGTACAATTCAGTCATTATATTAGGGGATGCATTGTTGCTCAAACACCGGCATAATGAACAGTAGCTGTATTACGAGTGTACAAAATCAACTGATTGTTTTAGTACATGCAGTACAGTAGCCAAATAAACGTAGTTTGGCCTGTTCCTTGATCGTAGCTGATTACATTGGTGACTAAAATGACGCTCAGTATCTTTCTTGGTTCATACTAGAAAGTATCACTCACTTTCGATCACCACATACGTGTAGATGGGCAGAGCTCAGAAAGTGTGGTCAAACAGGATGGTCAAAAGCTGACCCACTTCAAGAGTCATTACAGTCAAACCTCGGTTTTCGTCCATAATCCGTTCCAGAAGGCTGTTCGAAAACCGAAATTGTGCGAAAACCGAAACCACGCTCTTTTTAAGATAAAAATGTTTACTGAACATGTCTGCTCACAATGGAAAGCAACATGAGAAAGCGTCACTTCCTCGTGTAAGGAAGGCGAGAGGAGTCAAATGGTGCATTCAAGAGCGCTCAGTTTGTTCGAGAACCGAAATTTGTTCGTCATCCGAGGCATAAAAAACTCGAAATTTTTAGTCGAAAACCGAATTGGCCCGGAACCGAGACGTTCGAAAACTGATGTTTGACTGTATTCCTTTCACTTTACAATGAATCAACAGATGTCATTGCTTACGATGCTGCAGACGTACTATCGACTAAAAATAAACAACATGACTGAAATTTAGTTTGCAGACGCTTGCAGTGGAGACATTAACGTACACAAATATTAACCCCATGCCTCCCTACTACGGCGACAACTTCACTGAGCCACAATGTGTTTCTTATTAGAAGCAAATAGTCAGAGCAGTAATCTCAGCAACACTCACCGCAGCACTACTAACCTTCGGGCTTTGATAGAGTGTTTCAGAAGTGGCAGGTCTTTGACCAGCCTAGTTACCAAGTCATTGTCAGAAAATCTCTGCGTGGGGTGAAATTCAGAACGCCTCCCACACAGACAAATTTTGTCAACTGCCGGAAAACCAAATATTTACGTGGTTGTTTACACTTGAAGGGAAGGCACTCCAGAGACGAAACTAATCGTAATTGTCAGTACCAGCCAATTCTGGACCAAGTCTGAAAAGACGTTTAAAAACGTCTTTGGGAGTGAATGAGTTAAAAACCCATGTATTTTCTTTTATGACTTTAAGGCGCTGTAAATTCACTATTTTTGTGTCTACTCTTTTCCAGCGGTCAGAAGGAAGGACTTTGCCAACATGACCAGCCTGTTACACTTGACGCTGTCCAGAAACACCATCAGTCAGATCCTTCCTTCAGCTTTCAGTGACCTGCGTCGATTAAGAGCGCTCCATTTAGACTCAAATAGGTTAACTGTTATTAAGGTAAACTCAATGGACGGCTTAATTTTGCTTTGAGTGAAGATATTAGATTTGGAATCTTGCACACAAAAATGTAATTGGGTAGTTGTATCGATAACTGAACAAGATTAACGGTCCATATACATGTTCAGTGCTTGTTTTAGTTTCCTTCACAATTCGTGAATCTAATTTTGGGATTGGATTTATAAGCATTTGATCGGGATCATTGACTCAGGATATATTGGAGGAGCGTGTATCCCGAGCTGAAAGTGGGTGTAAAAGTAAATTGAGAATGCTCGGGAAGAGAGGTGAAATTGGTCATAAAAGGTCAAAAGGTGATCTACGAAGTAATTTTAGGCTGTGCTTGCACTTGAAGTTAGGTAGTCTGATCCAGACCAAAAGACTTTTGAGTCTCACAACAGAATTCTGCCCTCTGTGATAATCTGCTAATTTTGCTATTTTTACCAGCTGACATTTTTTTCATTATGCATACACCTTCGTATATAGCATTGAAAAATGGATGGATATATGGATGGATGTTGGTGTCATTAAAATGCTGGTCACTGCAGTTTTCGCACATGAGAGCCAAATTAAACCATCCAATTTTTCCTTGCAAATGGACTGAAGCCAGTGTTCAGAAAATAAACAGTTACCGGTAATGCTCGATCGACTTTGAACACGTTTATTTTAACTGAAGTGACCACAGCCTTTGGAGTCAAGTGCCACTCAAGCGCAGCATTAAAACCAAACCCGAAGCAGGAACACGCAAGTTGAGGGCTTTACAAACTCTAAGAAATCCATTCAAGCTCGTATTATTTTTGTGACACGTTTGAAATAAAATTTTTTTTTGTATGTATTCATTTATTTTTGCCTCTTTTAGGATGATCATTTCAACGGCCTCACCAACCTTCGCCATCTAATTTTGGCTAATAACCAGCTTCAGTCCATATCTCCCCATGCCTTTGATGACTTCCTGTCCACACTAGAGGATTTGGACCTCAGTTACAATAACCTTGCACAAGTACCTTGGGACACAATTGGACGCCTAACAAATGTCAATACATTAAATATGGATCATAACCTCATTGACAATGTTCCCCAAGGAGTTTTCACCAATCTACACAAACTTGCCAGGTAAAAAAATTTTTACTTTTTTTTTTTTTAAATCACTACGTATAAATGTAGTAGTAGTAAGATACTTTAAGGTTCCCATTCTCATTGCAAATATTGTAGCGGGATTGAAAGAATAAATTATTTTGGACCAGTGAAGATCTCTTTCCTCTTTATCTCTGACCATCAAACCATTTTTACAGGCTGGACATGACATCCAACAAACTGAAAAAAATTCCTCCTGACCCTCTGTTCCTGAGAATCCCAGTCTATGCAAAATCCAAAGGCAGCCCCTTGTCATCCTTAGTTTTGAGTTTTGGTGGAAACCCTCTCCATTGCAATTGTGAACTTCTGTGGTTGAGGAGGCTGACCCGAGAGGATGACTTGGAGACGTGCGCTTCGCCAGCAGACCTGAGTGCCAAATACTTCTGGACAATATCTGAAGAAGTGAGATTGTAAATAAATAAATGAAATACTTTGGAGAACATATGATTAAAATACTCTGCTTGCTCCCCCTTTAGGAATTTATTTGTGATCCGCCAGTGTTAACTCGCAAGTCACCTCAGACTGTGACTATGGAGGGCCAGCCTGCCAGTCTCAAATGTAAAGCAAATGGGGATCCAGAACCAGACGTCCACTGGATCAGTCCTGAAGGGCGACTTATCTCGAATGGCACAAGGTATTTGCATGAGGTTCATAAGGTTATAGATGGTCCGCAGTCATTCATTTCTTCTCCATTTCCGGTTGCATCTCCGGTAAAAGTACAGTCAAACCTCGGTTTTCGAACGTCTCGGTTCTCGACCAATTCGGTTGTCGACCAAATATTTCAAGTTTTTTATGCCTCGGATGACGAACAAATTTCGGTTCTCGAACAAACTGAGCGCACTTGAATGCACCATTTGACTCCTCTCGCCTTCCTTACACGAGGAAGTGACGCTTCCTCGGGTAGACGAGGTAGTGACGCTTCCTCGTGTTGCTTTCCACTGTGAGCAGACGTGTTCAGTAAACATTTTTATTTTAAAAAGAGTGTGGTTTCGGTTTTGGAACAATTTCGGTTTTCGAACAGCCTTCTGGAACGGATTATGGACGAAAACTGAGGTTTGACTGTAAATCCAAATGAAAGATAGCTTTTGTTGTATTGCCAAGCGCCAGAAACTTTGCTTGTCTCGAAGCACAAGGCCATTCGCTAGCTACTGCTGCTACCTACCGGTATGATTACTCTGCCAGGCGATAGACCGCACACGCATACAAATTGGATAATTTCCCACGGCACACCTGAAAATATCTCAGGTGTGCCGCGGCACGGTGTTTGAAAAACACTGACATAGAGGATGTGCCCTGTAAACTAAACAGTATTCAGAATGTTAATTAATGCTTTTCACAGAATGTTAGCTGAGATAGACTGAGGCATGGGCAAATTACAGGTTTACCTTGCTTTTCAAAAGTCAGGCTTTGAATAACCGTGAATACTGGCTGTCACGGGTAATTTGCTCTTCTTTTCTTTTTCGAGGGGCTGGAAATGATTGGCTGCCTGCAAAGATGAATGAAAGACTAACTTTTGTTCCCGCCTTCTTCTTTCAGAACATTGGTTTTCCCAAATGGAAGCTTGGAGATCAACGTCACCTCTCTGAAGGATGCAGGGAACTTCACCTGCATTGCCTCTAACGCGGCTGGCGAATCCACAGGAAGAGTGGAACTGCTCATTACACCAATGCCCCATCTGGCAAACAGCACAAGCCGTAGCAGAGACCCATCGGAGACCAGAGAGCCTGCTCCTTCTGACATTCTAACCTCATCAAAAGTCTTAATGCCAAACAATGAGACCCGAGGAGGAGATCGCAGGGTTTCCTTGGTGGAGCTGACAGGAAACTCTGCCCTCATTAGATGGAGTAGTCAAACAACTACGTCAGGCGTCAGGATGTTCCAGGTCCAGTACAACAGCTCAGGGGATGACACACTGGTGTACAGGTTAGTCTGTCTGCATGTTAAAATGTCTGGGAATATCAGGTCTTAATGCGGGGGTCGGCAACCCGCGGCTCAAGGCAAACGTTGCCTTGATTTCAGTGAGCTGAGTGCACATTTATAGCAATTGATGAAACTGCTAAAACCGTGTTTCAATGTACGTTTGGCCAATTTTTTACTCTTACTTTCTGTTTACTGCTTATTCTTTCATTTATCGGCGGATTCTGTTTATTTCAACTTTCCAAGCAAGGTTAAAAGGAGGAGTCCGATTGGCTAGAGCCGCGCACATTTCCCACGTCACGTATGTTGGAGTAAATTTGCTCATAGCTCGCAGGTCCATCTCTGTGCAGCTCGGTCCCAAATGGGCCGAGGCCCGGTACCAGTCCGCGGACCATTGGTTGGGGACTGCTGCATTAGAGGATGGATGCTTTTTTTGGAGTCTGTCTTTGTTCAATATCCATTAGCAGAATGATGAAAAGATAGCAGGGAACAAAAGCGTAATGAGGGAGAGAGGACATGAAAACATGGATATGGTATTTTGGTGTTCAAAACAGAAACTACTCGTGAGTCCAGTGTTTTGTTTGTCTGCTGAAACAAATACAGTCAGACATCATGATATAATCTCTTCCTTCTCAGAATGTTTGTCAAAGGACAAGGTTGCTATAGCCATTGTGTATTTGTCTAAATTGACATGTAAACTATTTGTTGAAAGAATGTTATTCAACAACTTTCCTTCCTTGAAAAAAAAAATCAATTCCACTTAAAGAGATAGAGCTGTGTGTGTGTGTGTGTGGTCGTGTGGTATCACCAATCTAGTGTAAACAAGAAATGTTACAAGCCATACTAACAGGCTGGACCATGTTATTCTCAATGCCTCCACTGACAGCAATCCACTGCATGAGTCGTCTTTTATGCAATTTGTGAAGTTAAAACCGGGGTTTGAAATCAACAGGTACATTTTAATAAGGCCTATTAAACTCTGTGTCGCTCCAGTATTGGTCAGTATATCAACATATGAATAAAAATATAAATGTACTGTATACATTTTGAGATGAGTAGTCCAGTCACATCACTCACATCACATTTGTGGCATCCAGCAACACTCTGCCCGTTACTCTTCACAATTCATGCAAATGTCAGTCTGAGAAGAAAAAAAAAATGCTCGTAGGTTGTTACAGCCATGACCAACAGCGACTCTCAAACAGGTAGAGGTATGGCTAGTTAGTAAATGAAGCTGAATTGATGAAGGTGAAATGAACCCCTATTACTGCACGGGAACTTATGTTACGATAAATTATATATGATGAATATGAACCAGTTATAATCCAAGTATGCTATAAAGCTCCTAATGAAGTAAGGTTCGATATCATGAAATGTATCAGATATGTTCTATTTTGGCAACTTCTTTGATAGGAGAGAATGCAAAATTTCCTTCTTAATGACTCTTCAACTGAACAGGCATGGCATCAAATAGGTCAAGGTACCTTCTTTCATCTACTTTGCAAGCATGTTCAAAACTTATTACCGACAACGCCACAAGGGGCTTCATCCGGACTGCTCACATTACTTCCCGGTGGTAGATTGTGCACATTGCAGGCGCTGCTGTGAGCAGTCTTCCGTGAAATCCACCCGCATTGCATTGCCCAAAGTGGTGATGTTAATTAAAACGAGTGACATCCGTATGTGAGTGTGTATGCGTGTGTGCTGGTGGGTGATAACTTGGTCTCTAAGGGGATAACGTTGGAGCTGGTGATGAAGTAGAGTATGCGTGTTGTGGTTTGTCTGTGTGTGTGTGTGTGTGTGTGTGTGTGTGTGAGGGGCGGGAGGGAGGGGGGGGGGGATATGTCTGTCAGTGTACAGTGGGAGGAGTTGCATGTAGTATTCTTGACTTATATTAATGGGCGGGGGATATGAATTACAGCCCATTTTCATTCATGTTTGAAGACTGTCAGGAAACATTTAGCAATGTTAAATGGGTAGTCCGATATTTTGTCCATTTTGTCGATTCATGAGGACTACTGAGATCCATTCACACAGACACACAAATCTTTGTTCTCCCCCTCGACCGCGATCGACTGGTTGGGCACCCTTACTAAAATGTTTCCAAGAGAGCACTTCAACAGTTTTATCCTTGGCCGGTGCCCTTCCTCTCTTTAACCCCCATGCAGTAATTATCCCAAAATTGGACATTTCGGACACTTTGGATGATTTTGGACTGTTGGACAAATGGACACCACAGACAAAACAGTGAAAAGTAACTCCACGAAGCTGAAATTTTGCATAGGATGTATATCTATGTCTTGGCCAATTCCCACTGAACATTTTGAGGGGTTGAAAGTGAAAAAAAATTAAAAGTGAAAAAAGTTGTTGCACATTGGAAGAGGGACATTTTTGGGACGTAATACCCTTCATGCAGCCGCTTAAAAATACTGCATGAGGGTTAAAGGAATTTGTATGGTGGAATTTTTCATTTTCCTGCTAGGCACATAAACACACTAACACGTATAAGCATTGAATATTGTCAACTGTTCGGCTCTGGCCGATGTACTTCTTGAATTCTCTTGGTATGTAGCAGCGTGACTCACTTCATGCTCACCTAAGCCAAAATAAGAAACACATGCGCAAACCAATGTGGACGCACAGTGCTGTATTTTTGGCTACTTTGCAAGCTGTGTGTGTTTTAGTGCGCTCATTGTGTCTTCCACTCCCTGCCTGGAAGATGTTTCCTCTCAAATAGTTTTCCTGCCTCACACATCTTTTTCTCCCTGTGTGTTCTCTTTTCATTTGGCGGTTGGCTTTCCATACTTTTCAGTCATGTTTCACGGCTTCTCATCTGTTTGGTCTGCATTCACATTTCCTCTCTGCTCTTGGAGGATTGCTGAACGCAGCAGAAAGCCATAATCTGTTGTTTTGCACCTTGCTTCTCTATTCATCATCGTCCCAAATCGATGTTGAATTATCCAGTGACATGATCGCCGCTACTGTAACCCTTCAGCTCACCTACTCATCTGTCCTTTAACTACCCAGCCCCTACCCAGCCTTCAGACCCTTATGGATGGATTAGAAAATAGTTCGAGAATCTGGGCATCGCATGCGGGTGCCAAAATGGAGGAGAGAAGGAAAGGAAGAGAAAGAGGGGTGAAGAGCGTAGATAGAGAGGACGAAAGGGAAGAAGATGTATCTTAAAGAGCGTACAAGGGGAGGAGAAGATGACACATTAGTTCGGGAATTAAACGGGATTTGCATGGTAAATAAGGATAATAGATGATCTCTCTTAGTTCCCACAACTCTCAATAAAACATAAGCAAGCATGACCTATTTCATGTATTTTTTAACTTGTAGCGTACAACAGTATTGATAATGGGCTTTGAGAAAAGGGTTGGATGTCATGGAAATGATTTATTCGGTTCCTGTTGGTATGGATATGAAACCTAGCATTGGTTGCACTGCATCTCTCTATGTCCCTTTCTATCTTTTTTTTAACATTCACTGTCACTCCCTTTGTTTGATTGCTCTATTATTCATGCGCTTGTGCTCCAACGCCATTCTCTGGTTTCTTTTCTGTGTCCTTTATTCCAAGATGCACTTTAAAAATACACATATGCAAGCCTTTATGCATAATCGCAAATTATATTGTTATGGTTTTCTTTTAATGGGGTAAGCATTATGGGGTTTCAATCAGTGGGAGTTTTTACATCGACATTTCATTTTGTCTGTTAAAAGCTTTTACCTTTCCTCGTCTTTAAGTAGCGTGTCAATTGTCGTTTTTTATTATTATTTTTTGGACTGTCTTTGCTAAGGGGTTGAAGTTAAACAGACCGCCAAATGTTACACACAGACCAAGAAAAAAATAATGTACCAGCTCCTTAAACCAATTCAGTGTTTTTATCCTATTGTAATGCACTACAAAAAAAAACCCATATGCATCCATTATTACCCACAAGTCTCACGGGCATGCTGGAACCTATCCCGGCTGTTTTTTGGGCCGAAAGTCCGGATAAATCCAAAAGTGGTCGGCAGTCAATCGCAGTGCAAAGGTCACTGTAGAAAAATAATTGGTAAAACGCTTGCTGACAGTTTATTAGGCAGACTGACTATAAGCCTTAAACTGCAAAGCACAAGATTCATCAGATAAAGTTGTCTTCCAGCACTATCCACCACAACAGTTAAATATATTTTTTTTAAAACAAAAGAAAATGACTTGCAAGAAATACGGCCACAGGATGATCACCAGATGCTATGCTTTTTCTTGCTCTTCTTTTTGTTAAATTGGCACAAAAAAATAAAATAAATAAAAATCCCAGACATCTTGAAGCATTTGGCCCTTGCCCCATCTGTACAAGTGGCGCTTACTTCAAAGCGGCACAGTGCGTCCATTCCTTTTAAGTTACGTAATATATAGTTGCTGAGCTGCTGGGATAATGAGATGCAAAAGTAGTGGGTGGAGTCCGCGAGTGAAGGTGGGATATAAGCAGAAGAAGTTGGGGAAAGAGTGAAGGAGTGTTGAAGGGCAAAAGCAAAAATGAAACAAGGATGAGGGAGTAATAGGAAAAGGGCAAGAAGGGAAAAAAAAAACAGGTTGATGAAGAAGACTCAAAGATAGAAGGTGAAATGCAGAAGCAAAGGAGAGGAAGTTAAGGATAATGGATGGATAGCACAATGCCTCATGAGGAAGGACTCTTGCTCAGCTCCATGGAGAGAAGCTGCTGTTTGGAGTCCTCACAAAGGGCCTCGGACCAGTCAATGAGCTTTTAAGACATGAGCGAGGCAACAACTTCCCAAGATGAAAATCACCACGCTTCATTCATCTTGACTTCAATCGTTGCCTGAGTTCTGAAAGGAAAACAATTTTAGTGAATGCTCCAAAATAAAAAATAAAAATGACTATTGGCAATGATAATAACGCCAAAAATTCAATACTGTGCTACCTCAAAGTTTCAACACGTTCATCTATTGCCTGCTGCCTTTTCCAGCACTATCAGTCTATTTTAATACGTTTGTAAATACCTATATTTCTCAAAGCGATGGGATTAATTTTAATAAACAGGAGATGAAATTATTGACTGCCAAAATTCCCCAAAGTGTGCCACCATCCCAAAACAAAGGGCATGTTTATACAACTGATAAGACGAGAGTCTGGCTCGACTCTGAAGGCCAAACAAGCCCACAATCAAACACCATCTCCCACTGATCCCTCCCTCCAGAATAGATTGATATCCCCTCATCTGCAAGCAATTTGAAATTATTTTCTCCCTTCGTTATTTTGGAAAGCTACTTTCATTTCTTTACTTGTAAATGTTTTCTGTTAATGCGCTTTTAATGGTGTCATTGCATGTTCTGGTCATTTTTGTAATGCAGTGGAGTACAGTCGCTACCTCTCAAAGGGGAATAAACACCCATAAATCTGAAAGTCTAGATGAGAAGCTGGCTGTTTGGCAGTCAGGAAAGAAAAGTAAGCAATGACGTGAGAATTAATTTGTTTGTGTGTACAATAATGGAGAGAAGGCTATGTACATTGAAGAAAAAAAAAAAACACTTCCTCCAGCTGTCTCATGAATGCATTTACTGCGTATTATGACGCATCCAATTTAACTTTGGAAGTTATGTTATGTACTGCACCTATTTGCACTTCAAATCAATGGCATTTAAAGATGACATGTTCATCCCCTTGTGAAGTCACCTTCCAAAGAAAAAAATGAAAGAAAAGCTTTCTGACTGCACATAACTCAAATCATGATGAAAGCCCAAGAATAGTTTCATTTATAATTCTTATACCTCTTTTTCTACATTGTGAACATATATACTCTCTAGGACTCCAGTTTATATCCACATGTTCATTCATTTTTGTACTATTCAACATGTGTATTTTTCGCCACCGCGTTCGTATAAGGCAGGGGTCGGCAACCCAAAATGTTGAAAGAGCCAAAAAGGACAAAAAAAACCCCAAAACAAATATGTCTGGAGCCGCAAAAAAATAAAAGCCTTCTATAAAACTTACAATGAAAGAAACACATGCTGTATGTTTGTAGGAGACTGGACTGTCTCAGAATTGTTTATGTTATTCATTCCTTTGTTGTGTGTTCACAAACGCCGCCATAGAATTTATTTGGTAATTTCCTTGCTTGATTTTTTGTTTTGGTGCATTATTTTCGCTTTTCTTAATGTCAGTGAAGTGATCATTAATTTTCGTTTTTCTGAGGCTGTCTTTGAACGCCTCTCGAGTCGAACGAGAGGAGAGAAGGCACGGAGTCGGACGCAGACGTGTCTGCGTTTGTCGAGACTGTTGAAAGCATAAATAAAGTGTAAACCAACACCAGAGCTCTCCTTTTTCGGAGCTCCAACATGTATCTATATCTATTTGCACTATATTAGCCCACTATCAAAATCTTTTTCCATTTTCAAACGTTTTTACATTTTTTATAAAGCTCCAGGGAGCCACTAGATGTCGCTAAAGAGCCGCATGCGGCTCTGGAGCCGCGTGTTGCCAACCCCCGGTATAAGGCATCACGTTTTTAAATTAATCCGATTTTAATGCACGTCTCTAAATCAGAAAAGTGTGAGCAATCTCTCACTTTAGAAATGCACTTCTTAATCTCCCAGCACGTGCGTGTGGAAAGCTCACATTTGCTATTTAAAGTAACTAAATCAGCGAATACAATTAACAGTCACTGTGTCTCAATAACTTGAAAAATATGCCAGTGAAATCCCAGGCTGGAGCACGATTGCTCGGAAATGTAAGATTAGACAGTCTCTAATCCTACTTTCTCATTCGACTGCAGGGCCATACTGGGCCATAAACGAAACCCTGCTTGACCCAGATTAGCCAAACACAAACAGAACAAAAAATGCCCTTGTCCGCTTGAGTTAGAAGGGTTCAGTAATTCAAGAATATAAAGAGTTGAACAAAAATGATACCAACCACATCATTTGTATCAACTGATGACAACAGATGTGATGCTTTAAAGGCAATTTAAAGTAACAGAAAATTATTCCACAAAAGGATGTACTGTATTGAGTTACAGCGGCATGACTCCAGATGCATTCCAAGTCGAATTTTAAACAGGCCTGTTGAAACTACTCGACAGTTTTGAATGAAACGTGCTTTTCTTGAGCTCTTCAAAACCTGCACTGTCTATCGAATACAACTTGGAATCAAACGGCTTTTGCAGCCTTTACAAGACTTTTAAGCCATGAACAAGCGTCGGCCTCAGCCTCACTCTCTCCCCCTATGGCCCACTTAGATTGATGTAAAATTAGGCTTTAATCCACCATTGGAACTAAACACACTTCCCCCAGTGCCAGCACTGATCATTCCCCAAAATGTCATCCACTGCATCCATTCCCGATCTTTTTTGTCACTTTAATGGTCTATATTTCAGTCCACATTCTCTCTTAAAGTCTCTTTAGTCAATCTATTTTCCCCACTTTCCACGCCTCATTTTAAATCAATCCATTCCCGTCTTTCTGTCTCTCGCTCTCTCTCACGGTCATCTCTTTCTCTCTTTGGAACTGCCCTCTACATCCTGCGCTTAATGAGCCATGGACAATTTGCGGATCGACTGTGTTGATAAATGGGGAGTAAATCTGGCAAATATTTTTGAAAATATAACCCAAAACTGATTTAGGGAGCGGCCACTCCTGTTTGACCAAAATGACACACCGGCAGGTGTGAAGAGATCCAAATATGTGTTGGTTTGGAGAAATGGGGAGTCGTATTTGGCTGCACAGCTGTGGAGTGGAGGAGCTATATACTCTGTGAGTACTTTTTGCCCTGTGATCATCATACAGATTGGCTATTTGATTATTTTTAATTCAAATTACCGTTATTAACTCATTCAATCCCAGCCATTTTCACTGGAGCGACCCCCTCAATCCCAGCGTTTTACTGGATTTTCACTGATCTTGCAAGGCCCACCGAATATTTGGTTCAAATGCTATATAAACATGAAGCCTACCAAAATAAAGTTTGGACTCTCTTCTTTCAGCAGAAAAAAGAATCTTTTTTCGATTCTTCAGCAATCGGCATTACAAAATGGCTTCATTTCAAGTTTCATGAAAATTGCAATTCCTGGACAAAAAACGGAAAAAAAGAGCTTTTTGTAAAAGCATACATTTCAAGCACATGAGGCACCACTGCCACCTACTGGTCGCTTTTTTACATGATTTACAATGCAAACGGCTTATTGTCATTCACAGATTGCACCAGACCCTCCTCCTCTCTATGAAGCAAAAAAAGGTCTTAGACGTACAAGTACGTCCTTGGTAGGCGGGGCCTAATTTTAAAAAGACGTACAAGTACGTCTTGTGGAATTGAAGAGTTAATGTGATTTATCCATGCATTGAACGTGAGGGGAGTGATGTGGTCCCAGTACATGAAGTTTCACCCCCCCCCCCCAAAAAAAAAGTTTTCCTATTTGCAAGAAACTCACATTTTTCTGCCGTCTGGTATTTCAAGGTCGCTGAATTAGCAATGCGCCTTACTGTTTGTTAAAGCGGGCTGCGGGAAAAATTACTCACTAAGTGAAGTAGACATGCGGAGGCCACAAACCAACTGAGGTAGAGGAGCAGACAGTGCCTCAGTGTTGTTTGCAATTGAGGCATCAAAGTGGCTCTGCTGCAATCTGTTTTATGATACCGTATCTTCTGTATTGGATGTCCTGGGTGTGGTTTATGCACAACAATGTGAAATTCAAACAATCAAGTATCCAGGCTTCAAAAGCAAAACTTGATAGGGTTGCAGTCTAATTCCATTATGGCACTTAAATTTCAATGATGAAGTCACATCAGAAATGGAATCAAAAGCTCTTCACTTCTTGCTTTGGCCTTCAATTCACCTTCTGTGGATTTTCATGACCCGGATGCCTGAAATTTGAATTGCTAACCGTTTTTCTCGCTTCAACATTGTTGACAACTGTTCTTTTTTGCATGTGACTTTCTTGGCATGTGATTAGATAGGCATGAGACAGTCGCTTCAATTTAAAAGTGGCACAAGGAAGAAGAATATGAAACACCCGAGCTAAAAAAATCGTATCTCTAAAACGCATTACACTCTGGTGAAATGATCTGCTTGCTGCTGACTTCTTTCAAAACACAAGAACCCCTGACATGATACGGGGGAAGATAAACGAATTGTGCCCACATTATAGAAAAATTTGCTAATTCGTGGCCACAGCACACTAATTTGCGGTCACAAAGTAGCTGTGGTTCCAAACTGATCTGTTTGTTAAGCAAATCTGTCGCATGTGCGTGGTGGGAGTGGACCCAGGAGAGCCAGGGAGTACTGAACAAACTGTATTAACAAAAAAAAACACTTGCAGGGGAACACTGGAAAAACAAAATACAAAACACAAACCTGCCATGATAACTAATTAAAACGAACTAAATTTAAAAAACAATACAGAAAACTGAATAAAAATGCTGTCACGAAAACTATAGTACCCCTGTCACAAACTCACTTAAGTCAAAGATGGGTAAGATTCCATTACAATCAGGTTTAAAGGCCGCCTACAGGCTTTTACTTATGCACACACACACACATTTTAGGCATTTACGGGATAGAGGCGGATGCTCCGGCACTCATTGCGCGATCTCTCAACAACACTGATGGCTGAACGGGGTTTAATTAATGCCTGGTTTTGTGATTGCAGTTTGTTTAAAAACTGAATTTGCATACCAGACTATTGGGGAGGATTTACTGTATGTGGCGTGTGAGCTATTGTGTTCAAGTGGTGCAGCATTTCATTGTTTATATATGCACAATTGATTTCAAATATTTACAGAGAGATGATATTATTATTCACAGGTTTGCTAAAGCCAACATAAGTCTGGAAGCTTGTGAATTCATTTTTTGGAAATGAATAAATAAATGAATAAATACATAAATAAAGCATTATGTGCCTCACATTCACATTTAATTCCTGAAAAAAAAGTAGCTTCTACAAATGTTTGATTTCTGGAATGTTTCCGTTCATAAATTTGTGGTGAAGTGGTGCAGCATTGCATTGTTTGGATATGCACAATTGATTTCAAATATTTACAGAGAGATGATTTTATTATTCACATGTTTGCTAAAGCCAACATAAGTCTGGAAGCTTGTGAATTCCTTTTTTGGAAAGAAAGAAAGAAAGAAAGAAAGATAGAAAGAAAGAAAGAAAGAAAGAAAGAAAGAAAGCATTATGTGCCTCACATTCACATTTAATTCCTGAAAAAAAAAAGTAGCTTCTCCAATTGTTTGATTTCTGGAATGTTTCCGTTCATCAATTCATAATTTCACCCTGCCAGTCTACATTATAAGTCGAGCTGAATGTCAGAAGAGGCAGACGGAGATACGAGCAGATGTTTGTTCTCCATTCTGTACACGCAGAATTGACAAACAGAATAATTTATACCAAACAATGTACTCCATTGTCGATGGGTTCAGATCTATGCTAAGGCAAATTGCTGCACAAAACACACATCACATTCACTGGAGTAGATTGCAACCTAGACAATGACTATTTTACCGGTAACCGATTCTGAGTCGGGCCTTTTGGCAATTCATATTCGGGGGTGTCACCTCTGATACAATACCGATATGGCAGCCTAGAGTACTGTCTAATCGTGATATCCATCTGATACGATATCAGCAGGAACAATACGATAGACTGCTTGCCTATGAGTGCTAATATCGGATATTTTGGATGTAGACCGATCACTTTTTTTGGGGCTGATATTGGACTGATATCCGATATCAATCTCATTCAAATCTTATTCCTGACATAATTTGGCGCAGATGGGGATTGGAGAGGGGACTCGGGTTTGATTTGTCCAGAAAGGCAAATGGATAAGTGTTCCCACTGCAGAGTTAAAGCTATTCACAAAAAAGCTATTGTAAACAATTTGTTCCGGCGCAGTGACATTAATCCCACTAATCTCCTGGTTCACTGGTGAAGTAAAAATAGTGCACACGCAGTATACAAGATACGCGGTTCTCAATGTTTTTAAATGGAACTTGGGTTTGGAAAAGAATATTCTGCCGACAAATTGTGTACACTGTTTCAGCTTCCAGACACATATGGATAAATTGATCTTGATCCGTAAATCATTTATCAGGACTTGATAGTGAACATTATACCTGTATATTCCAAGCAGTGATACAAAATCTAAAGTCTTTGTTTTATGGCAAGCTGATTTGGTGTGAAAGCTGACAGCCAACAAAGTAATACAGATGGCACAAAAAGATGCCTAAATGCAACAAATTCATGACTGATATCATTTCCCTGATAGCAGGGGTGTCCAAAGTCGGTCCTCAAGGGCCGCTGCCCTGCCTGTTTTCCAGCTCTCCCAAGAGCAAAACACCTGATTCAAATCATCAGGATCGTTCTAATGCTGCTTCAGAGCTGGCTGATGAGCTGATCATCTGAATCAGGTGTGTTGCAGGCGGGAGAGATGGAAAGCAAGCAGGACAGTGGCCCTCCAGGCCCGGAGCTGCACATGTCTGCCTAATAGCAATAATCCCCAACCGCCGGTCCGCAGTCCGGTACCAGACCGCGGGGACCTGGCGCTGGTATTAGAATCTCACAAATCCCTTGGGAGATGAAATCGTGCAGCAAGGCCATGAAGGTGTTCAGATTATTGACAATTAGTGCAGCCAAAAATATTTGAAAAGTGCACGTCATGTTATGAGTCAACAATGCAAAGATCAAACAACGCAGTTAAAATGTGAATAAATTTAAGAGCCTATTTGAAGCAGTTGAGCAATGCGGGTTTGCTAGACTATATATATATACAGTCAAACCTGGGTTTTCGAACGTCTCGCTTCTCGTGCAATTCGGTTTTCGAACAAAGATTTCCAGTTTTTTATGCCTCGGATGCCGAACAAATTTCAGTTCTCGAACTAACTGAGCGCACTTGAATGCGTCACTTCACTCCTCTCGGCGACGCTACCTCGTGTGGCGACGCTACCTCGTGTGGCGACGCTACCTCGTGTAACGACGCTACACGAGGAAGCGACGCTACAGTAGCGTCCATTGTGAGCAGACGTTTTTGTATTGTTCAATAGATTTTTTTTAAAAAGCAGACTTTTTGGTGAAACGCTTCCTTGGGAAGGAGTTAGGGATGCCGAAATGCCCCGCCTACTGCCTGATGACAGCTGGGATAGGCGCACGCCCCACGACAGATAGAGAGAGAGAGAGATGTTCCTTCAATTTTTATGTTACTATGTTAATGTTAAAATTGTTGAAAAAAAAACATATTACAGTTTGTTTGTCCTGTATTTTACATATTACCTGCTCTCCTATTACATGTGTACAGTTTATGATGTGAAATTGTAAAAATCAAAAAGTGGTATAAAAAAGTTTACATTGATTCCAATGTTTTTCGAACAATTCGGTTTTTGAACAGACTTCTGGAACGGATTAAGTACGAAAACCTAGGTTTGACTGTGTGTGTGTGTATATATATATATATATATATGTTGCTGGGTTGTCATGTGTACGGTATGTGTGGGCGAAAAGGCAAGAGCAGCGAAAACAACCATTGTCCATTGTTGTTCAAGAGTGTTTTCACAACAATGCCAGGTGATTGAACACAATTGTTACACATTGCATAATGTACGTCATTGTTTTGCCTGGGTTGGCTTCGGTAATGACATCTTAATTCCAAGAATGAGACAAAGGTTAGAGCGTGGTGATTTGATTTGAGTAATCCATGCCACTGTCAGTTAAAATCCCGAATCTCACACATGCACGTCCAGACTGTGTATCTGCGCACACACGCACACACACACACACACGCACACACACACAGTCTCTTGGTTTAGTTGTTTAATGTCCTCGAGAGCACTGTGCCTATGGGGAAAACTGTCACTTTAATTTAATGCCATATTCCCCATTATCCCATCTTACTAATTGATTCTGTCAGACTGTTCTGCTTGACAGAGACTGACATTTTCCCCTGTGTGGTTATGTCTGCCACAAAATGTGTGTTTGTGTGTGTGTGTGTGTGTGCGCGCGCTCCCTGCCCATTATATACTTGGAACCATGTAAAACCTGTGAGACCATTGGCGGCTGAAATCAACTGGAAAAAAAAGACCTTGAGTCCCTTTATAGCAGGCTTTATCCTTCACCTCCTTTCAGTAATGAACCATTCTGTATTTTTTTTCTGCTAGTGCACATTGGGTGTTCTTTCGCGTATGTGCGCGTGTGCATGCGTGCACGTGTGTGTGTGTGTGTGTGTGTGTAATTCTTGATGAATCTTGAAGCATTTATCATGGAAATTAGACTTTTCACACGAACCAACACAAATCGACAACATCCCTGGAATCACCACCGTAGCAGTGACAAATTTATTGGTAATTCCTGGGCACATTGTCAACACTTAAAGCTAACTGGGCAGAATTTGCAGGGAACAGATGTGCATTTACACATCCACTTGAAGCAGAGCTGCAAGACTACAAGATTATTATCTTGTGATTTTTTTTTTTTTTTTTACCTTGTGATAAATGCACGCCAGTATCTTAATAAGCCGATACTGTATATGCTACACCTTCTATCTGCTCTTTGAAGCAGGGCATCTGCTGTAGCAAGAAAGAAGGTTGACACTAAGTTAATGTCACGTAGAAGCAAAGTGGAAAAATCTTCTTTTTTTTTTTGTATTACATAGGCACTCAGACCGTTAGAGAAATTAGAGCACAGGGGGGGGGGGGGGGGGGGGATGACTATTGCGGATATGACGCATTATGGTGTAATTTGGGAGGGTTTGGATGAGTCAATGGCTCATTTTCCCTTCACTAATGCCAAGCTGGTTAATTTTGGTCAGTAAAATGCTTTGATATTTAACAAGGTTTGATACCTTGTGGGTTGCAAGTTTGTATCAGGAATCGTTGCAAATTTCAGGAGGGCAAGAACTGACTCTTGGGAAACCTGACAAACTCCGTGACACATCGTCAATAAAATATGCATTTGTTCCAAAAATATACTTTTCGTTTGCCTTGATCAATTGTTGTGGTGCTGTCTACCAATGCACTTCTAACAGCTCCTACATCATTTTTATTTCATTACGCATCAGCAGCTGATGTATTGCTTTCACTCCACTTGAGACACTCGAAGCAATCGAGGCTTTCTTTCCAAACCATAAGAGAGTGACGGTGATGTAAACACAAATGTGCGCGCAAACACGCACACAAACGCACACACACACACACACACACACACACACACATTCCCAAAACAACATCTTATTTTATCCCGCACAATCTTTCAAATGTTTTCCTGGCCTCCTCGTCTCAGCTCATCTTAAATGTTTAGCATGGTTGGGTTGTTGAGTCTTGTATGCCATCATAAAAAAACAAAATCATCAAATATGGAACATACTGTATTGACGAAATGGCACAATCTCTTTAAAAATGCATAGAAGAAATGGAAGCTAAATGCTTGTGGCTTGCGGTTTCACATGAAGCACGACCTGAAATATGACAGAGAGCTCTTTGGGTCATAGAAAACATGATAGATAACCAATGCAGGAGCTTTTTCAACTGCAGTCTGTTGATAAATATTAGTCAGACTGCTCAACAACCTCTCAGCCATGTGCAGATCGGGCCGCATGTCAGTCTGTGCCCCCTCCCCGTTTGTGATTGCGTTTGTCTCATCTGTCAGTCTATTTTTTTGTCGTTGACTTGAACTGGCCAACTGTTCATTTGTCATCCGACAGTCAGTAACTGTAACCCCCATCCAACCTCCCAATTCTCATGCATCACATTCTGGCTCTCGCCACATGACAGTAGTGCGAACGCAGAACCTACCTCAGACCCAACTAATCTCACAATAATCTCTGACCAGATCATCTGTTCCTGTTTGCTCCGGGAAGGAATGCAAAGGAAAACTGAGGGAGAGGGAAGGGAGCAATTCGAATCCGGGCCGTTATTTATTTCCCCACAGACACACTTTATGACAGTGAAAGGGGGCAGAACATTGATGAAGAAGCCTGGTAGTAATGCCCTACAGCAAACAAACCATTGGCCACTCAGTGGAGTGCAGACATCCACCAATTGGAAAAATTGTGAACTGCCCAGAAAATAGTGGAACTTGCCAAGCCAAACACAATGTCGTTTTTGGGGTCTTCTGAAAAATGCTGGAGCCTATCCCATCTGTAGGTGGCAGTAGGCCAGGGAGACCCTAAACCGATTGCCAGACAACCACAGGGCACACATAGACGAACAATCATTCACGCTCAAAATCACACCATGGGACAAGTTAGAGTGTTCCATTAACCTGCCAGGCATGTTTTTGGAATGTGGGAAGAAACCGGAATACCCGGAGAAAACCCACACAGGCACGAGGAGAACATGCAAACCCCACACTGGAAGGCCGGAGCCGGAATCGAACCGTGCACCTCTGCATGGTGAGGCGGATATGCTAAGCAATCGAACACCATGCCCCCTCACCATTAACCCATTTTGTGTATATATATATATATATATATATATACAGTCAAACCTCGGTTTTCGAACGTCTCGGTTATCGTCCAATTCGGTTTTCGACCAAAAATTTTGAGTTTTTTATGCCTCGGATGACGAACAGATTTTGGTTCTCGAACAAACTGAGCGCACTTGAATGCACCATTTGACTCCTCTCGCCTTCCTTACACAAGGAAGTGATGCTTCCTCGGGTAAACGAGGAAGTGACGCTTCCCTGTGTTGCTTTCCATTGTGAGCAGACGTGTTCAGTAAACATTTTTATTTTAAAAAGAGCGTGGTTTCGAACAATTTCCATTTTCGAACAGCCTTCTGGAACGGATTATGCACGAAAACCAAGGTTTGACTGTATATATAAATTGTGTGTGTGTGTGTGTGTGTGTGTTTATTCATTTTTCTCAAATGTAGATTAAAGTTGAAGAGCTACTTGATGATTGTGTTGCCTCAAATTGTTTAATAACAGTAATATATTTCCCAATTAAACAAATGAACATTGCCTCAAATTGTGGAAAAAGTAAATGAGTGATGATTTTTTTTAATACAAACATTTCCCATAAGTCATTAACAATCCATCCACGTGCTGCCTCCATGATAGCATTCAACCAAATACTGTGTTAGAATTTTTATTTTTCCTTACAAAGGGGGTGGGGGTGACTCAGTCACAAAGATAAGGCATTATAAATCCGGCATGGTTCTTATTATTAGACCGGATTACTTATATATCCGTCTGTGAATGTTAAACGTTAAGGCTTGTTGTTGAAGACATTATTAACACCAGGGATTAGTGCTGACTTGATCTCATTCCGACAATCGAATCAAATTTGTCCTTATCCTCCGTGAGGGTAAGTGTGAGTCATGTATTTCTAAATCATATACCATAGGGCTTTTTTTTTCCTGATTCCTGCTTATCATATCTTCACATGTGCAGTGTTGAAAATTAAGCTATGCCTTTTTCCCTCGTGATGATATTTGTAGAATTTGGAAATTAGTTAATTTAATTAATCCAGTATGTTCATCTCCATTACATCTTGCCACCCAGGCAATATGAAATATGCTTTTATGGCAGCCGTCTCGGTTCCCCCTAGTCCGCCTTCATGCGGTCATGTCATTTTTGACCACAGTCTTAACACAGAGGGATGTGATTTCCTTGCTCCAGAAAGGACATATGCAGCCATTCCCCTGCCTCATTATAGGATTGTCACGAAAATCTGATCGACCTTTTGATATTTTTTAAATAATGACATCCTTAAAATAAGAAATGTAGATAAATATACTACATATTTAGATTCCTAAAATGGCAGGTTGTCATTGCACTCGTTATTTTGAAGCAATTGAAAAACTTTGAACTGTCATATGAGAATTACCTTCAAACAAAAGCTACCGTTCACACAATTATCAATATTGGAACGCATATGAAAGAATCAGACAATTCAACTATTACTATTGCACCGTCACATCGAGCGAGCTTTTTTCAAGACTTTGGATCTGTGAAAAAAAATATTAAATTTACCAAATGTGTTTGATACCAGCCAATTCCATGCCAGCCTGGAACAGGATGCATTCATTTTATTTTATTCAATATTATTTATTTATTTATTGGGGGTTGTCAGAATTTTGAGCGAGCACTTTTTTTTTTTGCCCCAGATCTAATACCTTTTTTTTTTTTTTTCACTGAAAAGTCATCAATCTTTTAGGCTATGACGGATATTCCAGCGATGTGTGTGATCCTACTTATTTTTTGGGTCAGAGGAGTACGTAGTTTTTTTGTTCACTGACAAAGATGTTCAATAAATGACAAGGCAGACGTGTGATCATTGCTTCTTCAGCATTTCCATCCCAGGGTATTTATCAAAGAAGAAAAGCAGAGCACAATGTGTGTGTTTTTCTCATGAAAAACGCAGCGGAGTAAGATATGTTTGTCTGATTCATTCATTAACTTTAGATAAAATATCATCATTGTACAATTCATGGCAATAAAATACGCTGCACTTCATTCACTTGTAAGTTTGTGCTTTCACTTTGTTTCTGTTTGTAGCATTTTTCTCCTGCAGCATTTTTTTTAATGTGTTTGTGTGTTTTTGGCTTTGCACCATTCCTGTGTTTAAAGAAATTCGCCATCTTCAGCGTGTTTTCCTCTGTGGGCCATTTATTTTATTTATTTATTTTTGCTTTTGCAGTTCCATTTTTCTTCACTCATCTCATGCTGTTGTACTGTCGCCTGTGTTCATATCGAATACGTTTCTCAAATCTTTTTGGCAGACTACGGTGTATATCCAAATTGACTTTTTTAAGTTTCATTTATATACATACCCTCATTTATGTACCCCCAACCACCAAGAGTTGTTTTGCTCGCTGCGCCCTAAATAACTTTCCAAAAATGTCCCTCCTCAGTTTCCAACTGCTGAGACTTTTCTTCCAAGGCTTTGGATAGAGCCCAAAAGGAAGGGGGACATTCCTCCATTTCAAGATGACTGCACTGAATTATTAATTACAGGATTCATGTTTTCTGAAGTAAAGCTTGCATCTCTGTGGATACTGCACAATCAACACTGACCTGACAATGATCTTGCTATATTTGTTCTAGTTTTTTTTGTTGAAAGTATTTAATTATGTAGAATAACAATAATCATTTCCTTCTGCTTGCTGACATCTGGTTTCAAGGTTGTATTTATTTATTTTGGCTCAAACGGCGCAGCGTGTGGAGCTGAATGCACAAAGTGTGTCTGCTGTAGTGACTTTGCCATCACACCTTTACCCTTCGCTGTCCTGGCCCACTTGCGCTTGATGAATAATTGGCACATTAATATTTTAAAAACAGCCAGAGTGCATTAATATAAATATTCACTTGACGTTCTTTTTAGATCAACAGTCACAACCCGGGGCTCTGAATGCAGCAGCATGACATGTGCTGTGTGTGTGTGTGTGCGTGCGTGCGTCAGCATTTTGAGTGCCCTACAGTTGATTGACGGACAGTACTAACAATGCTTCTTCCCATCAACCAACCTTACTGAATGCAGATAGCCTGAAAAGGTCAAGCTCATGGACAGACATTAACAGGCTGTGAGAAGTCAAAATGCCAGTCACTCTCTCCACCGGAAAATGCGCACACAGGATTTGGCCCTGTGATACTGCGTTAATAACGAAGATGCCTAACGAACCTGTCGCTCTTCTTGCAAGACAATCATGATGCGTGATCAAAGTGAGAGCACTGATGCCTGATTAGCATCATTTGTGACCACAGACACTCAGAACAACTGCACTCCTACACACACACACACACACACACACACACACTCGCACACACGCGCTACAAAAATCGTACAGTCAAACCTGGGTTTTCGTCCATAATCCGTTCCAGAAGGCTGTTCGAAAACCGAATTGTTCGAAAACCGAAACCACGCTCTTTTTAAAATAAAAATGTTTATTGAACACGTCTGCTCACAATGGAAAGCAACACGAGGAAGCGTCACTTCCTCGTTTAGCCGAGGAAGTGTCACTTCCTCGTGTAAGGAAGGCGAGAGGAGTCAAATGGTGCATTCAAGTGCGCTCAGTTTGTTCGAGAACCGAAATTTGTTCGTTATCCGAGGCATGAAAAACTATAAATTTTTGGTCAAAAACCAAATTGGTCGAGAACCGAGATGTTCGAAAACCGAGGTTTGACTGTATATCCTATATGCATCCATTGTCTGAGTGTTGGCAAATGGTGGATTAATCAGTGGCTCGTGAGCTATAAATAAACGAAGAATTTAGTATTAAAAAGAAAACATTTTGAAAAAAATGTTTTGGATTTTATTTATTTATGTATGTATCTATGTGTTTATTTATTTATTTTATTGGGACAGTGCACATAAATCAACACAAGAATAAACAGTGTAAATGCGCCGGATTAGCATAAATGCTAGTTTTACAGCCCAAAGCAGGTTTCTAAAATGGCACAGTGAGACACATAAAACCACAATGACAGAAACAAGAACCAAATAGGTCAAACATCATAAATCAGACAATACAAACAGTTGCATTACTCAATTACAAGACAAAAGACCGGGACAGACAATGCTACAAATTTGCTTGTCAGAAGCCCACTGGAACGGGTCGGAATCTTGACGGGTGTTCAATTTCAGACATGAGTTGACGGTAAATTGTGTATAGAACTTTTAAAATACCTTTTGTGTTTCTTTTTTATTTCGAAACTGGTGATGAATGAAAGTGAGAGAAGTTCATGCACTGGCTGGAAAATAATTCCAGTCTATGTATTTATTAGATGCCACAGGCGGCTTGATTACCGGAGAAAATGACTTGCGTAGACGATAAAAGAATCGTATTTCCGCAAACATACAGAACACAGAGGAGAACACAGGAAACCAATTCAAGTCAACATTATCTTAATGTCTTTTTTTAGAGTGTGATATAAAACAATCTATTTATTTTCAACATAGCTGAAATTAGCCGACCAAGTATGCATTTTTTTTTTCCTTCCTCACACTGTTTCACTTCCTTTGAGGTCCTCATGCAAAACTATTAGATGATGATGTTGGTAAAACGTTGTCCATAATTCGTCATTCCATAACTACATATTGCAGTTGTATTTTGTAAAAATGTGTGCGATGAATGTATCATTTTTCTTGCCAGCCAAGCTCAATCGACAAGACATGCTTCACTCTGTTGATATTGAAATTTTCTATCTCTGAGAAGGCAGACTTTAAATGAATCTGTGATGATTGGGTTTCAACAACAAAAGCTGTTTTGAAATACCGTTGGTGTTCAACGACATCTGCTTGTTTCGTGTCTTACACTCATGTTTTGTTTTTTTTCTGTGATGTCTCTGCTTTTCTAGGATGATTCCCTCCAGCACCAATGACTTCCTGGTTCGTGACCTTGCTGCCGGGAGAAGCTATGACCTGTGCGTCCTTGCCGTGTTTGACGATGTTGTCACCTCACTGACTGCAACACGTCCTCTGGGCTGCTTGTCATTCACGACAGACACGGAATTCAGCCAGTGTCAGGCGTTACACAGTCACTTCTTGGGAGGAACTATGATCATCATCATCGGCGGAATTATCGTGGCGTCTGTTTTGGTTTTTATTATCATCCTGATGATAAGATACAAGGTTTATAGCCAGCAAGGGACAGCTCATGGAAAATCAGCCATTTCTACAACCGTGCCAAGACAGCAAAGCAATGGTCAAGGGGGTGGAGGTCAGGCCCTAGTCCTGCCTCGCTCTGCATCAAAAGTGACTGACAGTCAGGACGAAGACGCGGTGGGCCCTTCTGGGGCCCTGTCACCGAGCAACACCCTGAGAGACACTGTTGCATTGGTTGTGGAGGACGCGGGCGGGCGGAACATAAAAACGCGGACTGACTTTACGGCCAATGAGGAGACGCTTTCACCCAACAAAGCCCGCTTCGCCTCCAGGGTGGCCATTGAGATGAAAAACAGACCGCCATCTGTCGTCAAAGAACCCACTTCCCCCAAGGAACTGGCAGGTAGAGAAGCAACGGACAAGGAGCATCGCGAGGGGAGGCAAGCAGCTGGGGGCAAAATTGGCAAAAAGCAGTTCACAGGGAAAGAATGGATATAGGATAAAGAAATGAGGAAGAAATGGAGAGTGGGGGGAAAAATAAGATATTTTTGAGAGTGTGAAATGCTTATCAAGCTAAAGGGAATAGTAGAAGCTGAGCGAGTGTGAAAGAGAATGAATCGGATAAGCCTTATTGAAAGAAGGGAGTTTGGAGGAAAGAAAGACACAATTTGATGAGTACATTCACAGTCATATATTGGAGCCTTTGGTAGAGAAAGCATTTCATGATCAATTATTTTGTGCAAATTCTTACACATGAATTACATTGTTATGAATTACATTATACTTCTCTATTATACGTTAAATTAATGCTACCTATGAAATAATCAGTGGGTACAAAAGTACACAGGCGCAGTAGTACACAAAGCTATGTAAAAAAAAATAAATGTAAAAAACACTTCCTGACCTCCACCACCCACAATCAGCGCCCTTCAAAAAGCAGGGTTTTTTTTTATCTGTACTCATGTATTATACCCCCGTTTTGTTGGTATCCAGCCTCAGAAAGTGAAGTATTATCCGCTTTGTAATTTGATAGATTGTGACATGTGTTCGGACACATACTTCTTTGTTTAGGAGAGGTTGGCATACTTTACTCATATTTTCAGCTGTCAAAACTCAAGCCTTCATGAGAGCGAGTCCTGTGTGTGTGTGTGTGTGCGTGTGTGTGCGTGTGTGTGTGTGCCATGTGGAGTCACCTCAAAGTCACGTCATGACCCACATGCCGCACCTCGCCATATATTGTAGTAGGCAATATCTCGGAGCTGTCACAGCATTTCCCGATGAGGGACCAAGCCCAAAAACAAAGAAGAAAATATGTCCCTTACTCTATGTGCGCAAATCATCTCCAATATTTACCGAGTGGGGCTATGACAGGAAAAAAAAATGGGTTTGGAAAGTACTTTTGCCATCACTTTATATAATACGTGGCATCAGGTAACGCATTATTGTTTTTATTTACAGCCATTTCCTTCTTCCTCACAAGACGCCAAGTCCAGCAACTTGCGGCCGATGACAATATCCAAAGTAAATGAAATGTTCAAAGCACAAAATCCGAAATCAGAAAATGTGTCGGGGTTTTTTTTCCCGTTTTATTTGGAGAAAGAAATAAACAAACTATACACTGATTCAAAAGTAATAATATATACCGTAATTTCTGGACTATAGACCGCACCTGATTATAAGCCGCACCACTACACTTTTAAAGGAAAAAAACATGTTGTACACACATAAGCCGCACCTGTCTATAAGCCGCAGGTGCCCATATTGTTACATGAGATATTTACAAAGAAAGACGGTACACAGGCGGCCGTTATAAAAGTCTTTATATAGGCCGCTTCATTAAATAAGCCGCAGAGTTGAAAGCGTGTGACAAAAGTCGCGGCTTATAGTCCGGAAATTACGGTACTTCTTTACCGTAATACATATAAAAAAGTATTCGTACTTGCTTATTTCGCACCACTGGAAATAACGAGGCAAATACACTGCTCAAGTTTCAGCCTGTCTGTGCGCGCGCTTTGATGACAATTTCAACTCGCGCTTTGGGTTCCGCTCCCTCAAGTGATTGCTGTATAAATGTGGCCTATTTTCCTTAGAATCAGTCAAAGTCTAAGTGAACCTCTCCAGGGTGATAATGTATAATCGGAGCAGAAACACTGTAACCAATATGAAATACGCCACACAAACAATGCGAAAGGGAAATCTGCCGTGAGTGATAGACAGTAGCTAGCTGAAAACGGTGGTGGTGGGATTTAAACTATCGCGATTAAAAAGCTGGCTGGCTTTGATGAAACTAAAAACAGCCATGCAACAATGACAACATGAAACGCAGTTACTGTGATTTGAATGAAGTATGTTCATTTAAAAGAGCGTAGCGGAAAGGCGCGATTGTGACAGTGAGTCACATGAACAAAAAAAGGTCTTGGACAAGATGGTTGACTAAGCCATGCCTCATGAACACTGAGATATTCAAATCGCCGGTATGTTGTCGCATTTGATCAAAAGGGAAAATGTTCCATGGCGTACAAATGACTAAAGGCTAATGATGCATAGTGTGCAGAGGTTGCCAACTTTCTGCCACAGAGTTCTAGAAGTCGTTTTACTTGAAGAGCAACGCATAGGGGGGCTTCATGGAATGGGTTTTCATGGTTGAGCAGTTGCGTACAAACCATACATCACCAAGTGCGATGCGCCGTGTTGACTGTTGTGTCAAGCACGGCGCCACCGGACTCGAGAGGAGGGACACCCGTTCCCTGGGGTGACGAATCACTCTTTTCCATCTGGCAATCGCCTGCTTGTCCAACATCAGTGTGTGATCTCAAAAATCACGCTGTTATGGCTGCAAAATGTCGGCGAACATCACAAGTGGGATGTCACTGAAGTTCATATGCAAGTCAAGATAGCCACATGAACGTTTTTGGCGATACATAGGGGACCCGTCATAGCAGAGTGAGTCCAAAGTTGCACAGATAGATTCTGAT
This sequence comes from Hippocampus abdominalis, assembly GCA_018466805.1. Lineage (NCBI taxonomy): Eukaryota > Metazoa > Chordata > Actinopteri > Syngnathiformes > Syngnathidae > Hippocampus > Hippocampus abdominalis. The sequence continues at coordinate 5,844,997 of CM031703.1, forward strand.
AGACCGGGGGTCGGCAACACGCGGCTCCAGAGCCGCATGCGGCTGTTTAGCGATATCTAGTGGCTCCCTGGAGCTTTATAAAAAAAAATTGAAAATGGAAAAATATTTTGATAGTCGGCTAATCTACCTCAAATAGATATAGATACATTGTTGCAGCTCCGAAAAAGGAGAGCTGTGGTGTTGTTTTTTTTAAAAACGTACACTTTATTTATGCTTTTAACAGTCTCGACAAACAGACACGTCTGCGTCCGACTCCGTGCCTTCTCTCTTCTCGTTCGACTCGAGAGGCGTTCAAAGACAGCCTCAGAAAAACGTGAAATTAATGATCACTTCACTGACACTAAGAAAAGCGAAAATAATGCACCAAAACAAAAAAATCAAGCGAGGAAATCACAAAATGAATTCTATGGGGGCGTTTGTGAACACACAACAAAGGAACGAATAACAAACAATTCCGAGACAGTCCAGTCTCCTACATACATACAGCATGTGTTTCCTTCATTTTTAGTTTTATAGAAGGCTTTTATTTTTTTGCGGCTCCAGGCATATTTGTTTTTGTTTTTTTTGTCCTATATGGCTCTTTCAACATTTTGGGTTGCCGACCCCTTTGATAGACGATGCAATAATGGTTCAGTTGGTCAAGCTTATGCCTCTTTCATCGATTGAAAGTTTCATTTTCATGATATGAAGATTGTGAAGTGTTCGACAGTCACATTTTGTAAGGCTTACAATGTTTTTTTTTTGCGAACTTAAACTGTGTAAATTGGAGATGAATGACCAACGTGCATGCTGCAGACTTGGATCGCAGAATACAAATGATTGTGTCAGAGGTTAAGAAGAAAAAAAAAAACTCATCTTGCCTCTGGGCCACCGTTAAAAATGTGTCCTTGATAACCGCAAGAGAATATTATTTTTCTATTAAGCAACTTAATCATGGGGAGAACAGGCTATTCTAAAACTAATAAAACTTTATGATGACTGACTTATTCCCAGGATGCACATCCTCAAACAACACAATCTGAAATAAGCACTCAGCGCGTATCTTCCTGTAAATTTGATCATTTGTATCTTCTAGAAAAGAAAAAAAAAACTAATTCACAAAAGCAGAATTTCACTGAACTCAATTCGCTCCGGTAGACTTGCTCAGGAAATTAGAATGAATCAACGGACACACCATTTCACACGTCAGGCTTAAAAAGCTGAAGTTGAAATCTGTTATCTGGGTCTGGTTAGTCATTCAATTAGCTTCTGTGAGTGGGTGGAAATGAAGTGTCATTGAGCCGATGATACTAACACAGGGCAGAGGGGAGATAACGCAGTGGCATAGACATCGAGCTCAGGGAAAGTTTTGACCTTCATGAGCTCTCTCAATTAGAACAGTTAATTGAGCGAGACACCCTTATATACAGTCATGCAGTCTGGGATTATATCATAAGAAAATATGCACCACCCACCCCCTTTTTTTTTAAGACTAATTGGATGGCAAACGAAAACGGTTATCTTTTTCACATTTGAAACCATGCGCAGGGAAGTCTGCACAAGTAAATTGGCCTTGGGTGTTGATTACAAGTACAGTCAAACCTCGGTTTTCGTCCATAATCCGTTCCAGGAGGCTGTTCGAAAACCGAAATTGTTCGAAACCCGAAACCACGTTCTTTTTAAAATAACAATTTATACTGAACACGTCTGCTCGCAATGGAAAGCAACACGAGGAAGCGTCACTTCCTCGTGTAAGGAAGGCGAGAGGAGTCAAATGGTGCATTCAAGTGCGCTCAGTTTGTTCGAGAACCGAAATTTGTTTGTCATCCGAGGCATAAAAAAACTCAAAATCTTTGTTCGCAAACCGAATTGGACGAGAACCGAGACGTCCGAAAACCGAGGTTTGACTTTATATCAGGCTAGAATTTCAAGAAGATATTTCATTGAGTTCGGGCTGTGATGAGTTTTTCTCTTCATTAAAAAAAAAGGCCATTGTCCAAAAAAAAAAAAGAAAGAAAGACACCTAAATCCCATTTTATAGAGTAACTGTGCCCTGTTTTGCACCAAACAACTACTGGAGTTTATTGATTGACCGAAGCCTCTTCTAACCCAAACTTGGCTGAATATTTTCATTCTAACTAACATCCAGTGAGCCGTCTGCGCACTCGAGACGAGTACAATAATTATTTTATTATTTTCTGCACCTCAAACAAGTGACGTGTCCCTTTGCGTACCTTGATTTGCTTCGCTGCTACATTCACTCTTTGGCACTTCTAGGGCAAACCATATGGAGGAGTGGCGCTTAAATGTGTCTGAAGGGAGACATTTAGGTTTCTCGGGGTATAAAATGAGCCTGTGATACATTTCACTGCTTGCTGCATTGCAGAGACAGGAAACATTGATCTGATCAGAGGCAGCTTCAGAGTGAGAGTGGCTGCAGAACACAGCATGTGACAGATAAGAAGAGAAACCCCATTACAGGGCCTCAGTTGACAGAAACGAAAGCCAGCATTGAGAACACATATATTGTGGTATTTTAGTTAGTTTTGGTTTCCATAGATTGGCATTGTTTTGGTGTTTAGGGTACGTAAGCATTGTGTTTTGTTTTCTCTTGTTATTCTAAGGTAGGTCTTGTGATAATTACAGTAATCCCTCGTTTATCGCGGTTAATGGGGACCAAAACCACCCGCGATAAACAAAAATCCGTGAAGTAGCGACCCCCCACCGTTATAGGTACATGTACATAATTTCTATAAGGCCAAATTTAATGGTATACATGCATGTAGAAGTACATTTTGAAGTAATTAACATGACTTAATGCTGTATACTAATAGATTTAAACATGTATAAGATAGGGTAGTTTATGAATAACAAAATACAGTAAACATATAAAAAAATCCGCAAAAAGGCCTCAAACGGTCCGCGAGAAGCTGTGAAAGTCAGCAAAACAACAGCGAATCACATAGAGCGACATATACAGTACTGTACTACATGTATATGATTTATTTATTTATTTTATGAATATGTTTGAAAAAATCTGCGATGCACTGAAGGCGCGATAAACGAACCGCGAAATAGCGAGGGATCACTGTATTATCAAGAGCTTGAATGACTGAGTAGGACTTTGACTGACTTAATACAAAGGGGAAATTATCTTTGGAATCTTCACTTCATGCTGTGAAGTCAATTGATTGTTTTGGTAAAATGATTGGTGATTTGGTCCATGAATCGTGCCCCCCAAAAAATTTTTTTGTGACCAAAATCTGATTAATCATCAAATAATTTCATATCTATCCAGCCTGTGTGGAGTTTGCATGTTCTCTCCGGGCCTGTGCGTGCGTGTGTGTGTGTGTGTGCGTGTGTGTGTGTGTGTGTGTGTGTGTGTGTGTGTGTGTGTGCATGTACACACAGTATTACAAATCACCATTAAAATCTGCCTGTATATTATAATACTGTACGTGGATCAGAGATTACAGTAAAGCTTATTGTCACACAATTAATTGAGTTAATCGTTTGGCATTTAAGACCAGTCAACCCAATGGGACATCTATTCAGAGTATGATTTAAATGTGTTGAATTGTCGGACAGCAATCCTTTCACCAAATCTCCAATGGGGGCCAATGAACAGCTTGCTCTGTGTATCCCTCATGTTAAAGGGGTTAAAAGTCCCCCTGGGAGGTCAATGTAATGTTCTTATAAGTGAAGTGGAAATCTGTGTGTGCACAAAAAAAAAAAAAAAAAAACTCAGGGCCAGTTCCCAAAAGCCTGCAGGACTGTGAATGCATTTGAGAGATATAATGTGCGAGGTTGAACCGCCTTAAGCAAGGGCAACAGTGCAGCCTCCCACAAGGTTAGCCAAAATTGGAAAACAGTTCATTTCCACACAAGGATGTGTTTAAGTATTTGTGAAAAGCCATGTGTGCTATCCCCGTGGCCCCACCATCACCTTGTGACCTGTCCTTCCTCCGTGCCTTAAAATACCATCACTATTTTTCTATCAATCCTCATGCCCGGCTTCATTCTTTCCTGCCATCTGTGTCGGTGAAAAGCATCTCCCTCTTTGCCTCTCCTGCTGTGTTTCTCATTCTCCCCCTGCTATTCACTCTTGATTTCCCTCTGTCTGGATGTTTCACTTGTTTTCTAGTTTGTTGTCTCTGCTGCTGATTCTTTCTCTCCTTCTCCGTGTCTCCAATGCCTCTACCAGCAGATGAAGGACAGCCTCGTAGGGGCGAGTGGAGAAATTTTAAGATCTGACGAGTCTCCTGGAGTTCACAGTGAGATGACTCAAAAGAGTAATGATTGACATCCACTGGTTGTAGTATACTGTCTGCCTCTGACCCAAAAGTTTGTATCTTGCTCTTTTGCAAATGGGTATTTTTCCACATCTAATTTAGATACGATGTGATCAGGTTTTGAGCTTATCACTCCGTATGTAAATCCCTCTGCAGTTCAGAGTAAACGGCGGTGTAGTTGGTTGCCACCATGAGGTTTCTAAAAGTATGGTTGTGATTGATAGCTGTGTCAGGACGGTAAATAATGTGAAAAACTGTGACTAATAAATTCAACCCCTAAATCATAGAATGTCATAAACAAAACAGTGGAATATCGATCGTGTAGAATTGCACGCACTTATTGGAATGTGACTGATATTCACATGTAAACATTGCTAACTTGGAGGAGATTTTGTTCGCGCTTATCACAGTTGGTTCTAATTTTTGAAAATGTTGATTTTCTGTCGCCCATTCGGCAGAGTTCCATGCACCGACCACTTTGCGTTTAAGGTAACATGATTGTCTGCGGAGGGTTGCCAAAAAGCCCCAAAATTCTCCGAAGCAGTTAATCATCTCAACTTTTGAAAATGAATAGCCAAGACAAAATGTACAGTACTGGGCTGAACTCGATTGCATGTCAGAATAAGGCTAACGTGTTTATGTTTCTCCTCTTCTAAATGACAAGGTCTTTTGAGTATGGAGATTTTTTTTCATGTGTCGAAATTAAATGTGATTTCATCATCCAAGTACGATTTTTTAAAAATTATTTTATTTCAAGTGAGGGATTTTTTTTTCTTCTTGAAATCGTAATTTTGGTCGGAAATGACACGGCGATTAATAAGAATATTATTTTAGTTTGAGTAATCTTAGGCAACGTGTCAGATGCTTTAAAGCCTGCCCAAATCAAAATGAACAAAAAAGATAAAACTCGAGGGTCATGTCTGAATGAATTGCCTCTGTCATGTTCCCGCCGCCTGCAGCCTTTTCTTTCGACTGTTCATTCCCGCTTTGTCTCCTGCTTTTACCCAGGTGTCTTTCTTTCCAACATTTTTTAAGTCTTTAATTGCTCTTGTTTTCGGTTCACAACCTTCTACCTGTTGAACATTTTCCCTTGCGCCACGTTATTACTTAATGCCTAAATCCTGGATTACTTCTTGCCCTCTGCATTCAATTTGTCCTTTCCATCCATCTCCTTGTCACACACATTGCCCAATTTGTTATTAGTGTTAAAAAAAAGTCTCAGAAAAGGCCCCTGTTGCCATGTTTGAAGCTAGCCTCATTTGTCAATGAATCCCTGGTGTTTCCGCATTCATTCATCAAGTCTGGACAGTGAAACGTTTGTTGATGTGTGCAAATTCAGGCACGTAAAAATGATACGATGAGGAGAAAATGCCTTAAGTCAAACTCGGGCCAGATCCGGCCCGCCACGTCATTTTATGTGGCCCGCGAAAGCAAATCATATGTGTCAACTTACATGAGCTTTGCTAGAATCTGTACCAACATGTTTAAGTAAATTGTCACCTGTAATAAATAACCTTGAGATGCAATAATTTAGTTACCCTGTTGCTGTTCCCTTGAGCAATAACTGAACAAATTACAGTCAAACCTCGGTTTTCGTCCATAATCCGTTCCAGAAGGCTGTTCGAAAACCGAAATTGTTAGAAAACCGAAACCACGCTTTTTAAAATAAAAATGTTTACTGAACATGTCTGCTCACAATGGAAAGCAACACGAGGAAGCATCGCTTCCTTGTCTACCCGAGGAAGCGTCACTTCCTCGTGTAAGGAGGGCGAGAGGAGTCAAATGGTTTCATTCAAGTGCGCTCAGTTTGTTCGAGAACAGAAATTTGTTGGTCATCCGAGGCATAAATGCAAAAATGAGTTTGGCCTCAGTGAACAAGAACCAAAAGTTTAAAGTGTACATATCTCATTTAGTTCTCTGTATGGACCACATTCTAGAATGAATCAAAATTCAAAGTACAGTCAAACCTCAGTTTTCGACGTCTCGGTTCTCGTCCAATTCGGTTTTCGACCAAAAATTTCGAGTTTTTTATGCCTCAGATGACGAACAAATTTCGGTTCTCGAACAAACTGAGCGCACTTGAATGCACCATTTGACTCCTCTCGCCTTCCTTACACAAGGAAGTGACGCTTCCTCGGGTAGACGAGGAAGTGACCCTTCCTCGTGTTGCTTTCCATTGTGAGCAGACGTGTTCAGGCAACATTTTTATTTTATAAAGAGCGTGGTTTCGGTTTTCGAACAATTTCGGTTTTCGAACAGCCTTCTGGAACGGATTATGGACGAAAACCGAGGTTTGACTGTATTCAAAGTATCATTGGCACATTTAGCTAACTGTACCTTTGCTCTGTTACTGTATTCCAAATCCCTGACTTCCCATTCCCTTTAATCCAAACATTTTCATTTCAAGTTACTAAGGGCATCCTTTGAGATTCCTTGTCCTCTTGTGATCCCAATCTTAAAACAATCAGATTATTTCACTTCTGATTTCAAATCACATAGTTGTCTTTTTCTTCTCTGTTTTCTAGGACCCTGAAGTTTCAGCTCTGAGTCGTTGAAATCAAGAGCAGACATGAAAGAAAGCCAAGAAGAAGAAACCACCCCGTGTCCTCTTTATCTTGTTTCCTGTACTCGTTGTTGTGTCATTTCTGGATTCGATTACCATAGTTGTGCTTGTGCCAATGGTGATTGACCACTTCCTGCAAGGTCCACTTCTTGGCAGGATCGTCTTTATCAGTTCAAATGGAACACATTGTGCACTCATAAATGCTGAATTCACCTTATTTAAGCCAAGATACAAGATAGAGTCAAAGCGGATGCTGCAGACTACACTGGATAACTAAAAAAAAAAAAAATGGTGGCAACAAATGATGTCTTGACATAAAATGCATATTGAATATCTTGTAAATGATCTTCTCCCCCGATTGGACAAGTACCAAGCGGATGATGAAAGTAGACTGGCTGCCTTGAGAATCCCCTTCAACTTGGATCGACTTACATATGCTGACCACTGGTATTTTGGATGTAAGAACTGCTCATACATTAATAACCCAGATTAAAACTGACATGAGGAGCACTGACAGATGCAAAATCAACATTTATTCCTTCTCCCTAAACGCAACTTTGCGAAAGGCCGATGCGCTGCTGTCATATGGATTTCAACACAGCCCTTGTATCCAGTGGTTCATTCCGGACAATTCATACCTCCAGAATGAAGAATTGACTCTCAGAGAAAGAGGAGCTTTGCCTGCCTCGTGGATGTGTATGGGAACTGTTCTGTCACTACTCTGGCACAAACTAAACTGGACTACGCCAAGCAGAACATCTTTTATGCCAGTCAAAAATATTTTGATCTGGCCTTGCCAATTTCCACTGGATTGGACCTTCAAAGAACTGTAAGACCTCAAAAGCTCCCCTGCCCGTTTCAGGGTCCTCTTTAATCCAGGTGAGTAATATTCAAATCAGCCCATTAACCCAAGCAGACAACTGAGAGGTTGTGTCACCCAAAGACTCAGGCAGCTTAATTAGTCTTTCATGCAGTGACCCTGTCCGTCCACCAACTGTGGCTCGCATTCCAAAACGCGGCAACACTTGCCGTTGCGTCCTGCGACAGTGACTGGACGGGTGCTATTTAAATGCCCTCTAATTACTGTCAGCTAGACAATAAAGGGAATCATTCTTGCTAAACCAAGTGTTGTGTTACTACACGTCCCTGACAATTTCTCAACACACAGCAAAAAAAAAAAAAAATGCGTTACTCCCTATTGTTTGGCTGTTATGGTGTCTGACTCATGTGGATTTCACACTCTCTTCTCCTTCTCTGTCTCCATGATTCTTGTCCATCAGATGTCTCATTCCTGAATATATTTTTGTCTCGCACACAACAGTAGCGGAGGATTTGCGGCTGAAAGTCTAGCTCTCTTGTAAATGTGTCAGTGCAAAAAGTACCGGCTGCATATTTGTGGTCACAGAAACAAATTGTGACACATTGACGGTAAGACGGAGGCTACAGCAGATATGGCCGCACAGTACGAGAACAGAGTCTTGTGAAAAGACCTCTGAAACAGTGTGTGCTCAAGATTTTTTTTCCTTTGTATTACTTTCCAATTAAGGTGGATCTGAACAAATACAACAATTCAAGATTATATTTCAGACACCGGACCTGTTTTTACCCAAACCATTCATGTATTGAACTACAGTCAAACCTCGGTTTTCGTCCATAATCCGTTCCAGAAAGCTGTTCGAAAACCGAAATTGTTCAAAAACCGAAACCACGCGCTTTTTAAAATAAAAATGTTGCCTGAACACGTCTGCTCACAATGGAAAGCAACACGAGGAAGCGTCACTTCCTCATCTACCGGAGGAAGAGTCACTTCCTCGTGTAAGGAAGGCGAGAGGAGTCAAATGGTGCATTCAAGTGCGCTCAGTTTGTTCGAGAACCGAAATTTATTCATCATCCTAGGCATAAAAAAACTCGACATTTTTGGTCGAAAACCGAATTGGACGAGAACCGAGACGTTCGAAAACTGAGGTTTGACTGTACCATGTTCCATTGTCTCCGTTTAAATCAGAGGTGTCCAAACTTTTTGCAAAGTGGGTCAGATTTCGTGGGGTGAAAATGTCTGGGGGAGCCGACCATTCAGCTTCCAGTTACTTTTATCGTTCACAGAGTTTTTTTCCAGCCACCTTGTCATAGTTTCCATATTTCATCTGGTTGTGTCTCTTGATATTGAATTCCTTGAAAACAGCCGCAATCTGTTGGCGAATTAGACTGTCACAGTTGTTTCGTATTTCAGTGGGGGAGAAAAAACTTGCCAATTTCTACTTGCCCTGGAAGTGACGGCCCTCTCTATCAATTTTCCTTTTCTTTGCAGCAGTCTCTATTTTGGAAATGGGCTGGAAAGACTCACACGAGGGCCATACAGCAAGAGAAACAGGTATGTTCCTAAATTCACTCTGACGTCCAACATGACTCTGAGAGTGTTGTCTTCGGAGAGGCAGAACGCACTCTGAGGAAAAAAAAAGCACCTACGAGCGTGGCCACGGGTCTTCTAGTGAATTATGAAATACCTTGGTCAATGTTGTGGTCAACATTGCTGACGGGCCACACATTATTAACTTTATGTCAGAGTCCAGTGGCCGCAGTTGGCCACTGGACCGGACTTTGGACGTGCTTGAGTAAAACCAGTGACTATTTTGTCACAAATAAAAATCAATTATTTTTGGTTCTCATAAATGGCATGCGGTATTCAGAGGTAGTCCGAGTGACAATCAGGGCTTGATATGAACACCTATCAAATGCGGGTGAATTTCAACTGTGGTAGATGACATCGCAACTCCCATTCGCCACTTTGGCGGGTTGGATTTCAAATTGAAATCCCTAGATTTGGCCGACTTGTCCTGTTTACATTGATGATCGCAGTCATTGACAATTTATTTAGTACTCAGTCATTGTCGAATTTTTTGGAAAACTTTGCTTTTCTTTCAAAACTGCGTCAGTAGCTCCCACTGTTGTCTGCCCTCCGTACTTGACGTACATGCACAGTAGTGTGAACTACAACATGCAAAAGCACCCCCTTATTGTCTCTGTTGTCGATGACAGCGACGGAGACATGCATTGCTATCGCAAACTAAATGTCGGGGAGTGCTCTCCCTGCATATGGTCTGATTGGCAATACAATACGACATGATACATCCCGTGGCTGAGGATGCACGTGGTTGTGCAAACACGAGTTTGTTTTTCCACAAAGAGGTGCCTTAGTCTCTTGCATGGGCTCTTGCTTGGACAAATGTGCAAATGACATTGGGCTCTGTGGTTCACAGTGGATACACACCGTTTTCCATGCATGTGCCCATCAGCAACGATCCAACCTGAATTGATATCACACTTCAACATAATGACACGAACGATGCCGGAAGTTCGGTTGGAAGGTAAAAACAGGGGAAATGTAAATCATTTACAATTTGTTTACAATGCCCTTTCCATCGATGTAGTATTGCTAACAGATATACAACGCAAACAGAAAAAAAAAACTCGGCCAAGAGTGAATAATAATGTCCAAAGATTTCTTCTTAGTTTATACCGTATTGGCCCGAATATAAGACGGTGTTTTTCGCATTGAAATAAGACTGAAAAAGTGGGGGTCGTCTTATATTCGGGGTCTAGACATTATACCCATTCACGACGCTAGATGGCGCCAGATATCATTGACGCGAATGCTGAACTTGACTCCCCAGGCCAAAGTGAACCCCTGCCACGAAGAATAAAAATAAAAATAGCAGTAGCACGAAGAAGACAAATAAAAAATAGCGGTAAGAAGGAAAAGAGAAGAAAATAATAGAAGAGATAACAGAAAATGGAGAAACATAGCGACAATCTGGAGAAAAGTGGGTCGAAGATCGGCAGCTGAGGAGAAGTTATGATGTAATTAACATTTCAAAAACCAGAAGCCATTCATTTACCAATGTGATTGCACTTTAGATTTGAATGAGGCAAAATAACATGCTTTTTCTTTCAAATATATTGTTATAATCATTTGTTTCAGATGTACTGTAATTATTTTCTGTATAAAAATGTATTTGGTGTTCAAAAAGTATTTTTTCCAAACATGAGTCTTGAAAAAGAGGGGGTCTTCTTATAATCAGGGCCGTCTTATATTCGGGCCAATACGGTCATATGGCACGGGAGAGACACTGAGATAGCAGAAAATAAGTAAAAAAAAAAAAAAGATTGATTGAGGTTCATCTACAAACGACTGTATGTACACAAACTTGCTCATTATAGATCGATACGTCCCCCTGGTACTACATCAATGTATTGCACTGTACATATGTTCCACTGATAGCTTATCATGAAATGTGGCTTTATGGATTCAACCATGTTGCTGCGGAGTAGAATATGGGAGGAAAGCTGAACATGATAAGCAGCTTTATTTCATGGAAATTGAGGAAAGAGAGGAAGAAAGAGGGGGATTATAAGACCGGGGAAGAGGACAAGAAATAAGAAGCAAAGGATAATTAAGGGGGAGTAAGATAAAGCTGTGGAAAATGGAAGAAAGCGTAGTGGCTCAGTTGAGGTGAGGACTAATATGCCTTGTTATGTCTGGATGTGAGATACATCCTGATCTGGAAACATACTGACATAAAACGTACTGTACATGTTGTTACACCATGTATAGTCTAGCGTTCAATTAACAGACTCTATGTTATGTCAATATTTTAACTGAAAAAATGACCAGAAACAGAAGAAGAAAAAAAAGTGTCCAGAAACCGAAACAACAAGACAGAAATCAAAACCATGACAAAAAAAACATCCGCAAAGCTGTGAATTTATAATAACCCCCAAGTAGGGTTTTCAAACTCAATTTATGAGGTTGTCGCTTGAGATTCCCTGAATGTGTGGTCCGAGGGGAAAAAAAAAAAAAATACAACTAATCTAATCTTGTCAATCTTTATGAACAAGAGTTCAGAACATTCATGGTTCTTCAGAACCTGAACAAAATTGGTGGTCCAGCCCTCCCTCTCGTCCCCAGCATGTCTTGTTGAGTCATGTCATCTGATCAACTTTCTCTGTGTGTTCAGAAATGCCGGGCTACGAAAATAAATAAATAAAATCACATCCCATCGCCTGTTTTTCTTGAAATTCGCTGTAATCAGCCCCAACCTTTCTTTTCATAGCAGGTTTTAAAAAAAAAAAAAAAAAAAAAACATGACTGGCTGACAGGATATCTTTTCCTTCCTCTTGGTATCACTTCACAATTACATTTCACCAAAAGTTGTCATGAGCCTGATCTAGAAGTGATTAAACACGCACACACACACACACACACACGCGCACACACACGACCCAGGGGAAAAAAAACAACAAAAAAACTAAAATGCAAATGGCCCCCGGGGCGTGATTTTGAGACCGCTGACCGAAAGCGACCTTGAAAGAAATGCAAATTTTCTGCCAGTATTGAGAAATAAAATGATTTGAACTGCTGAATATTAAATGCCGGTATTTTCTAACCATGCAAACATTTCAGCACCTTTGGGATTTGTTATGAGGAATACCTGTTTGCACCACGTCTTACTCACTGTAACTATTTCAAAGGCCTTCTCTCTCAGTCCTTTTTTTATAGACACCCGATCGTAGTGAATGTCGTCAGCATTTTGTTTATTTTAAATGTTAGTGGTAATTCTATTATTGCTCAGGTGCAATGTTATGGCGTACTACCGATCACCATGATTCTGTAATTATAAGTTTGGTATTTATGCGGGCGCAGTGCATTTGCTGATGAGCGGGATGAAATGGTCATGCAGTGTGCAGCATTTGAAAATGGAGCGTTCTCGGGCCTCCTACTGTTGTGGCAATTTTAGAGCATATATAGTAAAGCTGAGTTTGAGTCTAATGTAAAATGCCAGGCTGAATTGGACAATCAGGTTACCTTTTCTTGTTAGTGTCAATTTTTGGGGGGGGCCCTATCATAGATACGGTGAGACCTTTCAAGAATTAGACTGGTGTCAAGTGTGATGATGTCAGGATAGCTCGGAAATTAAACCATCTTGACAACATCCCCCTGCTGCTGACACGGGAAAGGCCAGTAAGGCTGAAAACGAGAAAGGCATGAAGATGTCAGCGGTGAGAGGGAGAGATTGTAAAGACAACCTTAGGATGGACCTCGGGTGAGAAAGAAACTGGACACGTAAAAGAAGACAATATAGACTCCAAATGTTGAGAAGTAATGAAAGAGCCAGACAGATTCTGTCAGGATTACTGGGGAAAAAAACATAGATATTGTCTGGCAAGACGAGATGAGTCAAGATGAACCGAACTCTTAGAAAAGGATTCAAAGCAATGGGAAATGTGAATCCCAACTTTGTGATGTGATTGAAGAGATTGTGAGCAGTGAAGCAACTCTGCAATGTTATGGCGGCAATGCAAAGCAGACTTTTTGCAGCTACGGCGAGAATGCTAATCAGCCAAGGTTCACCGGGCTGCACAGAGGGAAACATTTAACCACTGTCCGGAACATAAATGTCTGAGCATCAATCAGGGAAGTTCATTTAATGGCAGACATCAATTTCTAAATGCAAAAAACACAGTTTCGAATTATGTTTGTCGCAGACATTTGCAAACATTTGATGTAAATCAAATGTTGATGTTGTACATATTTTGTCCACTTAGGTTGTATGAATCAATCTATGAATATGATTTTGTTCATTTTTCCATGCTGTCTCTTGTGTACACACACACACACACATACGCGTTTATATGTTTTCTGGGGACCACATTTTTGTTCATCACTTACGGGGACCACCCTTTCCAAATGACATACAGCTATGAAAAAAATCAGGGATACACAAGGTGGCGTTGTTAGCTCATACACACCTTTAAATATCAGACTTTGTGAAGTCATGGTTGGACCATGTCATTTGGGGACTTCAGAAAAGTCGATTTTACATGCGTGATTTTACATGCGTGATGGGGACTTGTGTCAAGTTATCTTTAACATTACTATTCAAAAAAAAATTTGCAAGAGCAAAAAATGCACTCTGGATTAAACGAAAGCGCAATATTAATTCATCTTCTTTTTCTCTTTTCAGGCCCAAATCATCAGTCATGTCTGAAGACAAAAACACAGTTTAAAAAAAATGAAAGAAAGCTGTATCATCTTTCTTTTTAAGCCCGAGCCCTACTGTCATTCACTGCTGTTGAATTTTTGCGGGACAAATGTTGATGATTGCCAATTGTACACGGCATTGTTTTCGGTGGCCTGGGCTCCATTAACATGGTAATCACATCATTATTGTCACCATAGATTGGAGTGTGCGCCCATAATGAATTATCTGAAGTCTAATCATGAGTTTCATTTGATTTCTCCGGGAGAGATTTCCATTTGAGCATTTTGACGCATGACCGTCACGAGCATCTCTTTCATCCTCTTCATGCTTTGGCCCATGCAGGTGGAATTTATGATCAATAAGTACTGTCTCTGATATGTACCCCTCAAGTCTGTCTCTATTGAAATCATGGTCATTCGCTTCATCATCATCATCATCATCATCACAGATCATTTGGAAGAATTCCTGCTCCAGAGAAAGAACCTTGATTCTTTTAAGCTCTTGGCGAAGAGACTCACACAAAAAGTCCTCACTCTTACCAACACACCTCCCTTACAGTATGTGTGCCCTTTTTTTTCTGCTTTGGTCTTTATATTTTGTATGTGTATATAAATCAATTTGAAATGTTATAGTTTTGTACATGTAATTTTTATGGTGTGTGAATATTTTAATAAAAAAATGGGTGGACTTTGCAATTCAGTAGCTGATTGCCTTTTTCTTTTTTCTTTTTTTTTTTCCGTATGCCCTGCTGCAAAGAAACATTTCGGTATTGCCCTGGCAAATGTTTGAATCAATGACAGTAGCACAAAGTATATGAAAGTGACTTACCCTTAAGAAGAAGAAAAAAAACACACATTTTCAATTTAAGATGTACTTTGATGGGACTGAAAAAGCAGTACAAGAAATTAGGGGTGAGAAGAGCAGCGGAACTCAGATTGCAAAGATTGGTCATAAAATATTAACCTCAATTTATCCTTTTTTTGTCAAAGTTGGCACTGTAGGTATTCCATCTTGAGTGAACATGATGCCGAGTCATGTGTGTTCCTCATTATCTTCTTCACAGGTGCTAATGACTACTGTGAACATCGCCTCGACAACAGCTACCTCCCCCTCCGCACCTATTATCTTCCCCTCCTCATCAATTCCACTCAGCCTCTCTTGCATTTCTGCCTCATGTCTCACCCCCCTTTGTTTTCTTCACAACTTGAATACACCGTCAATGTGACAATACGCAACTCCTTACTGCTCCTTTCCTCACTGCTCCTAAATGTATGGCCGCCTGCCAAAAATAGATCAGCTCTCTGCCACATTTGCCTCCTTTAATTTCCTTCACCCCCCCCCCCACCCGCCCCCACCACCTTTTTTTCATATTTAAACTAACAGTAAGCGTACTTTCGTTTTGCCCTCGGCACTCCCTCCAGTCATCAAGTATCATTTCTAAACCAATGTTGACAATCCAAATAGGCGGCGGTTAATGTGCATAATGTGACAAAACGAGGTGAAGGCAGTTATTAGATATTGAATATTCAGCAGATGGGAAGAAAAATAGGATGGTTAAATTAGATGGGGGAATCGAGGAATGCAAACACCAGGCTTGGAGTTTGACACCTGTGGTCCACGGTGGATGCTTTATTGTGTATAATGATACTCGTGGGAAAACAGAAGCTAGCCGCCACAAGGGTAGGCAGGAAGTCCGGAATGAGGTTAATTTCTATGGAGGGGGCAGAAAACCGTAAATACGACAGTGACGGCACAGTGCCGTGAGAATCAATGCTCTTGGGAGTGATACGACAAAAACTGAACTGGGTGCGAGCCGCAGAAGGCTTCGAGTTTTGTCAGGTTACTTTTCATGGAAGTATTTAATAAGAATGAAAGATAAAAAAATAAAGAGTGTAGTTAACACTATAAAGACGGTTCTACTATGTCCTTGGTTTGTAATGAAACATTTGATTTGTTCATACACAAACCTGCAAAAACAGATTCGAGGAGAAGTCAAATAAAAAAAAAAAAGTCTTTACAATGTTCTATGCGCCCCCAATGGTGTGGTTATTGCGTTTGTGGAATATGAATTAAGGAGAAAAGAGATGTTTTTATTTATCTCAGAGGGCGGCCATTTTGCCTGGTACTGCCACTTGCTGTCGACTGAAAATGATATTGCAGTGCCTAAGGGCTGAACAAATGTCACATGATCCAAACCAGAAAGCAGTGAGCTCAACATGACGGGGCCATTTCCTGCGCCCTTAGCCACTATGATGTCATTTTCAATCGATAGTGCAATTACAACCCCCTGAGATGGAGAAAAATACCTGTTGCGCAAATGCAAAAATAATCACAATGCAGTGTTAAGAAGAGTGGAGGTGCAGAGAATGTTATTGTAAAGTAAAATTTTGACTTCACTTCCCGGACACAATCTGGGTATCAGTCAAATATTTAATGAAGTGACCTACTTTCTACTTGTCATCACAGACTGAGTTTATTTCAGGAGATAGAAATCAACCAGACAAAGTTACATTCGGTATAATCAGACCATTAACAAGGCTCAATAAAATAGTTTCTCCGCATGATTCCATAGATGGAACTTTTTCAGAATCAGATAAGCAGATATGAACGAACCCATCCGAGTAACTTGGCCGTTTGCACGATGACTACTGGTAATGTTTGCTATCACATACCGGTATGTGATAAGCTAAATAATTTGATGCGTGCAGAATGACTTTTTCAACCCTATAACAAGCCAAACATACACTGAACAAAGTTTTTGTTGAATTTAATCGAACTGATATCATCAAGTGGTTGCACAAAATAAAATCATCTGGGGCCCGATACATTTTTCAAGGCTGTGCATCTATTTTAAAAAATGGCCATTTCAAAACAACAAGCTGCTGTAATAATACAGTGAAACTTCTCTACAACGAAATCATGTTTGCAGCAAGACATTTTTCACAGCAGGGGGTTTTTCACTGTAGCAAATTTGAAACAGGAAAGTGGGCATGGTGTTAATGCATGAAGATTTTTTCACACTAGGGGGTATTTTCACCCATTTAGATTTCGTTGTAGAGAAGTTTCACTGTAATCACTTTTTTTTTTTATAGCCCAAAACCACCAACCTTCATCCCCATCTGCGAATGCTTTTCAGGCCTATACTTATTTGAACCAGTCCATGGTGCAAAAAAGAAAACCATTTACAGAAAACACAATTAAGCTACAGCTATACATCAACAACATTCAGAAACATCACCTGTTTCTAAGGGCCCAAGCTCATGAACCAAGATGAACTCAGGCAAAGTGGAAATGTGTGCTTATTGTGCTGTGGTCTGACAAATCCATATTTGAAATTGCTCCGGGAAATCATGGATTTGGAAAAGGACCATCCGGATTGCTATCAGCAAGTTCAAAAGCCAGTATCTGTGATGGTTTGGGATTAGTGCCCCTGTCGTGGTAACTTCAACATCTGTGAAAGCACCTCAAATGCTGAAATCCCTTAAATGGACGTGATTATTCTCCTAAAACAAATAAATAATAGTTTGGCGTCATGGAAATGTATTATCTTGACATCATTCATCTTCACGGTCCAAATTAACTGGCAGAGGGTGATGACAGACAAGCAGAGATTTTCTGTCGACCTGGTTCCTTTTCCTATTTCTTCTTAAGAGAACTGAGAAGCTGTAATATTGCACGGTAGCTGAATTCAACTACAAGACCAACTTAAATTTCTGCTTTATCTCGGTGTGCAGATGTTCAGTGGGTGAGTGAGCTAAAAGCATCCTGCAACTTGATGACAGGTGCTATGTGAAGGGGGACACTTGGGGCAATGAATTCATTTCCTCCCACGTTTAAGTGATGCACATGCAACGATCCCAACCGTGGTGTTTGCTCTCCATACCCATGTGCTCAACGGTTCACTTAAGTTTTAATCAGTTGAGCACACGTATTGCACTTTGAAAACGCTACAATTGATGATGAGAGAAAGTGGATATGATGTTTAACAGACAAAAAAAAAATAGAACTCTTTGCCCGTAAAATATTTTGCTTCAATTGTTCATAAAAAAGCCAGAAGTAGACTCCACCATTGCCTAAATGTAAATATATAATGTTGGTGCTGAAGCTATCACTTACCACAAGTGTTTAATATATATATATATATATATATATATATATATATATATATATATATATATAAAAATATGTACATAAATAAAATAAATGATTTTAAAGCAACACATACAATGACTTTGCCAAAGTAGAGAGAAGGACGTTTTTTTTCTTCTATTAGTTCATTTCATCAAAGTTCAACATTCTGATCATAATCATTGAGGAAGATTACATCATTCTCATCAGGGATGAGATTAGACATGGCAGTGGGGAGTTGATTGAAATGTACTGCCTGTGGATTCATGTCCTTTCAGCCTTATTCACGTGACTGAATTATCAATCAAAACGTCACAAACTGGTTAGATTCTACAACAACAAGCCAGCGGTCAAACAAACGGCATGGAATAGAATATGCTTGTTGAATTTCAATTGAGTTTATTTGTTCAGGGTAGGTCGACTTAAACTTGTGAAAATATATTAGAAAGCCGATTAAGCGTGTGGATAACTGGAGGATGAGGATGAAGTTTGATATGAAAGTTTTTGGTCAGATTCCGAAGAGATGTCAGATTAAGAACTAATGATGAACAACAGCATTAAAATGGGAAAAAATAGGACAAAAAGAAATCAAAGGAAGCTTAGAATCGATAAAAATGTGTGATTAATCGTGATTAATTATGAGTTAACTAAGACATTTATACATTTAAGTGCAATTAAATATTTTAATCGTTTGACAGCACTAATTTCAAACCTTCACTACAAGTTTTCCCCTCCGACATGGACTAGAAGAGCAACCAGGATGTCTACAAAGCGCTTCTGTACCGCATGCTTCGTTTCGATAAAACATGAAAGTTGTGGCAAGACAAATCATGACTCCTGACTTTTGTCAATGTAAAGTATGGCTTCATATCAAGTTTTGCGTTGATATTATCATTGTATTTAGAATACTTTACATGACCTTTGGATTTTGGCTCCACAATATGTTTTTTCATCTTAAATACTAATTTTACTGTTTCGTGGGCGGTGTGCGTAGCAGCTAGCTTTAGAAACCACGTCATGAAAACCACACAAGGAGATGAAGGGTTTTAGTGAGCCAGGCGCTTTACTTTGAGCGTTAGAAGAATACCCGCCAAAATAAATTGTATTTCACAAGAAATTAAATCGCCGTTGTGCCAAAGGTAACATATGATTATACAAAAGTAGGATGACAGGTCGTGTTGTGTGTCATAATGAGCTGGAGAGGTTTGAGAAATGTTGCATTATTCATGAAGGACGTTTTAAGTACCGGTACTTGAGAGACTAAATTGTGCTAAAAATGTTAATATTGACAAATTCATGCAGGTATTAATGTAATCAAATGTTTTAGCCCTGTAGAATGTAACCTGCCAGTGGAACCCTCCCTTCCATATATGCCGAGAGTCAGCCCTTAAAATGAAAACTGACAGAAGTGCTTTGAATGGAGGTACGTCAGTAGAAATGGAAGTTTTGCAGGGTAACTGTTTCCCGGTATTTCATGTTTTCTTCTCTGACGGTTCTGCTTATCGATTTGTCTTCAATCGCAAATGTGAGGATTTTTTTGGGGGGGGGAATTTAATTTTTTTTGTACCTTTATCCATCAAGCTGCCTTGTTTTAATCCTGTGTCTGTTCCGTTGATCACATGGCTCGTTTTTTATTCTGATGTGCTTTCGCAGCCTTCCTAACGCATGTCTAATCAATTAAGTATTTCAGGTAGACTCTTATACGGATACATTCTGAATTCGCTGCTTCAGGAAGAAACGTGTACGTATGAATGAAGTGAGGAGTGTGGGTTGCATACATTATATGCCATCCTTCTAATCCCCCATCGCTTATTTTTTTTTTTTTTAACGTGCTGCGCAGTCACGCACTCAAGGCAATTTGAAACGAATCAATCTATTTATCCATCCAATTAATATATCTTTTATTAGACATGACATTCATCAATCGCTGACTCTCTTGCTCTCGCGTTCATTCTATTTCATCTCCACACACCATCAAATACATTTTAACCCCCATGCAGTAATTATCCCAAAATTGGACATTTCGGAACTTTGGACGATTTTGGACTGTTGGACAAATGGACTCCACAGACAAAACAGTGAAAAATAACTCCACGAAGCTGAAATTTTGCATAGGATGTATATCTATGTCTTGGCCGCTTCCCACTGAACATTTTGAGGGGTTGAAAGTGAAAAAAAATTAAAAGTGAAAAACGTTGTTGCACATTGGAAGAGGGACATTTTTGGGATGTAATACCTTCATGCAGCCGCTTAAAAATACTGCATGAGGGTTAATATCAGTTTTCCCTGAACATTTCCTCTGCAGCGGCACGCACACACACACACACACACACACACACACACACACACACACAAAAGACATTCTTATATAATCAAAGCTCCTGCTCCTGACTCTCTACTGATGGAGACTGTTTTTAAAGTATGAGAAGAGTTTCATTTTTGGCAAGCATTTTTAAATATTAATGACATATTTGGTGTCTGAATTTCCTGACTCAAAGTCTCTCAATAGCAATTAATTTTGTACCGACGGCAGAGCAGGAGGATTTGGACTCTCCTGAGCACATTCCTGCTTTATCTTCCTCATTTTGTATACAGATCAATTTAGGTTTACCTGTATCTCCGACTAAGAGGAAAGATTTACCCTGGTCTGGCCCCGAGCAAATCACAGCGCCCACACACTTTTTAGGTGAGTAACAAGTTCACCAGATCATTAGAATGGGAGCTGTCAGAAAAAGAGCACGGTCAGATCTTAATCTTATCACTAGAAGGTTACTCAATAGAGGTGCCGACTGACAGAAACTGGGCTGACCCTCCGAAAGCAGGCGGTTGGAATCAAAACAAATCTCTCTCAACACCGGCTTGAATAAACTTCATCTCCCTGCACACATTACTGTGAGTAGGGATCTGAGATGACCATCGTCAGTTCGGTGAGTCTGTCAGTGAGTTTCTGTCAGTATTTCAGGCCATCCCACTCCGTCACAGTCGCTATGACAGCCAAGCGGCGTCAAGAACTGACTTACCGGTACTACGTCACACACAGGTTGTGCGGCATCTGTATGTGACGCCATCGTCTGTATCGGTCAGGACTGTTCAGGGCCGGGAAAACCATTCTAACTCCCAATAGTCCTGCAATAAGCAAGATCTGACAAACAACAGAGAGTGTGGGAGGAATTTACTGGGGAATGTGAAGAATACTACGTGAAGAAAAATGTCAGATGATGAACGAGGGACAAATGAAATGAATTTCTTCCACCTGTTTCTGAAATATATCGGTATCGACTGTACCATGACACATTCATGCTCTTAATCCATTGGCAAGTTCAGTGTTGTTTTGCTGCTATGATTACACAGTATTTTTGGGAGCACATACTGAAGCGGCATCCCGCCTACACATGGTGGAGACGCAGGCCTGATAAGTATTTACCGTTCCAAACCAAGGCAAACATAATTCAACTGTATCGCCGAGTGGAAAAGGGGCTTAACATCACCTCACACAATAGCAGGGAGGGAATGAAGAGGCCTTTTTTTTTTTTTGTCCATCCGCATTTTTAGGATAAAATTCACAGATTACCATTTTTTTCCACCATTAAATAATGATGTTTGCATAATAGAAATGAGTGAGCGGCAAGAACCAACACACAGTGGGAGCAACTCCACTAAAAACAACATAGCTCCCCAGAACATAAATACGATGCACAACATTAGTGTCTTTTGGAATGCTAATCGCAGGTATTGAAACCCTCTCTTTACACTCGAAGATCATTTTTAACGAAGAACTCATTTACAGGATGCGAGTGGCAGCCGGTAAATTTGCAGCCGTTAATCTTTTTAAGTGAGTGCTGCTATAGTGCCATACTTCAAATATACGTCTGTGTGTGAATGACAGCATCTGTAAACTGAGGGTAATTATATTTACAATATTACTTGTTTTTTAAACTGAGAGAGGTATTAATTTGCATTTTATGGGAGACTTTTTTTTTCCGACAATTCAAAGCGGTTTGTAGAAGTTTTAATGGCATGTATGTGACACTTTCATCAAAAATTACAGTGCATTTGACATCCCAGTTTGTGGTGCACTGTTTTGCAAATTTGTGACAGCTCACGGTGCCCTCTTTATATATCACAGTCATGAAAAACAATCTACCGTAATTTCCGGACTATAAGCCGCGGCTTTTGTCACACGCTTTCAACTCTGCGGCTTATTTAATGAAGCGGCCTATATAAAGACTTTTCTAACGGCCGCCTGTGTACCGTCTTTCTTTGTAAATATCTCATGTTACAATATGGGCACCTGCGGCTTATAGACAGGTGCGGCTTATGTGTGTACAAAATGTTTTTTTTCCTTTAAAAATGTAGTGGTGCGGCTTATAATCGGGTGCGCTCTATAGTCCGGAAATTACGGTAATTGCAATTTTCTTTCCACATCATTGCCATTTGATTTACGATTTTTTTTTCAAGGTCCTTTTGTAATGTATTTTTCAACAATGAATCTTTATTACGTCAAACAATATCTGATATATTATGCGTTATGGGATACCAAGATAAAGATGAAGCACTGATTACTGTATTTTCCGCATTATAAGGCGCTTCTGAGTATAAGGCACACCTTCAATGAATGACCGATTTAAAAATTGTTTTCATACTGGATATAGGGCGCATCACATTATAAGGAGCTTAGAATAGAACCTACAATCGGAGCTGAGGGTGCGTTATACATCCACAAAATGGAGCTATGCCTAAAGGGAATACAATACAATACAGCTTTATTTAGCTAGCGTTTTCACCACCGCCGCAGCTGTAACAAAGCACTTTACAGAACATTTAAAATGCAGATGACATGCATACAGGTACAGAGTGTTGAGCAATGTAAGAATACCAAGTTGTGCAGTCGGACTGAACAATGACGGCTATGCAAATGATGTGGAGGGTCAAGGACATAATGAAGTGATGAGCAGAGCACTAATTATGATCCAATGAAAACTGTGCCGATGATGCGGTTGAAAGTGAGCAGTAGGGGATTAATTATGATACAATGACGATTGTGCACATGATGTACAGAGTCCTTGAGCACG
Source organism: Hippocampus abdominalis (assembly GCA_018466805.1). Classification (NCBI taxonomy): domain Eukaryota; kingdom Metazoa; phylum Chordata; class Actinopteri; order Syngnathiformes; family Syngnathidae; genus Hippocampus; species Hippocampus abdominalis. The sequence goes on from CM031703.1 coordinate 5,868,071, forward strand.
TTAATGTGTCCGGTGGTGCGGAATAGTGATCAACAACTGTTATGCAAAAAGGCAGCGTGCCAAAGCCACTATTTATGATATTATATTAAGTATGATATTATATTATGTTTTTTTTTGTTTTTTTTTTTGTTTGTCCTTGCAGTATTTGTTTGAATTGAATTGAATACAACTTTATTGTCAAATGTGCTGTGAGTATGTGTAACATACAGCACAGATGAAATTTCTTCCCCCTCAACATAAAACAAGAGGAGCCGCTTGTCAACCCTTTGTCAAGCCCGTTGAGACCCTTTTGTAATTAAGGGCGAGATAAATACATTTAACTTGACTTAATGGCAAGACGGAAGGTTTTGGAATGCTTGCTGGTTTTATGCGCAGTTCAAAAGGGCTCGCCTGAGGAAGGGAGGTAGAAGAGATGTTTAACTCAAAATATGTCACGTGTCCAAAGAGAGACCAAGACCGATCTCGAGAACTACAACGCATGTACAAAGAAAAGATACACCTGTCCTGTGGAATTTATTCACACAGGCCTCATCTCAAATGCAATCAGACAAACACCAAATCTTGGAGCGCAAATCTTTTAATATTTCAGCGCTCCAAAAATGTCCGACTCATTTCAATGGCTGGGATGGTTGACACATCCATACATCCATTCTTCGAACCACTTATCCTCTCACAAGGGTAGCGGATGAACTAGAGCCCATCCGACCTGACTTTGAACTTCATTCGGCTACGGTTTGCACATTTTAATTGAAATAATAAAGGCTTTACTCTCGTTTCTTTTTAATTCCATTCGTATTTATGGATGTAATTCTATTGGTGGACATCCCTCAGGCAACTCTTTTTATTGTGTACCTGCTTCTGAGGTCATTCGGTTAATCCGGCCCTCTGTATGGGAAATCTGATGTCTGTCGGTCCCAAAGATAATGCAGCTTTGTCTCCTGCCTTCCACTAAAATAGAGCATGCGAGATGGGAAGGGGGGGGGGAAAAAACCCCACCAGATGTATCTATATTTTTCTGTCTGACTACGCACTATACGACAACAGGGAGCAGCTGGACAAAAGAGTGGAAATAAATAATAAAAGACTCCCCACGGAGAAAATGGGAATGGGAGCAAGAGATGTAGATAGAGAGAGGAATGCTGTGTTCATTCGGCGTGCATTTTAAGATGCAAAGAACCTGCTCTAAGAAAGCACGTCGCCAAACAATACGGTGCCAAATGAAAATTCAGGTACTCACGAGAGAAAAGATGAGACGGTGGATAAAAGAGAACATTTGCCAATTTGCTATCGCAATGGCTACCTCAGAGCAGTTTATTTATAGGTAATATGTTATGCACATTATACTTCTAACACTGCAATCGGCTGACACCAAAGCCGTAGAATACAGAGACGGAACACCCATTGAACTTCACGACTTTATCATTGGTAAAATACATGTCACATGGTCTGTCAACAGCTGCGTTGACAGTCATGGCATTGCCTTGCATTAGACTTGGCCAGTCTTTTGGACTTTTTAAGTGGATCATTCAGTCATCTCTATTCGTGCATGCAAAACTCCAGGACAGAACTCCTTCATCCCCTCTCATTCTCACAGATCATTCTTTTCGACCGACAGCGTTGGATCATTAAGTCAGTTCCGAGACTGTCATATGAGGCATGACAGCACGGAAGACCACAGTAGGTGGAAGGAGGCATTACAGGGGCGGGAGGACAGATTGTGTGTTTGTGTGTGTGTGTGTGTGTGTGTGTGTGCGTGTGTGTTTGTATTCATGACATATCAGGACAATTTTATGATAACACACCTTCAAAATGAGGACCTGTGGAAAAATGAGGACATTTTTCGCGTCCTCATTTTTCCACGCAGTCTACACTACTCTAGAGCTCACGAGGATACTCCCACACCAAAAATAAGTGATGTCCTGAAAGAGCACATTTGTCAGAAATTGTGTGTTTAATTGTGTTTAACTTTCGACTCACTTTTCATTTGGAAAACTAGTGGCCAACTTCTGTACTTTCACACACTTTTAACACACTTTCAGTGACGTCATTGTGCAGGACCTCAAATGTCAGCTTTTTCGGACTTACTCACACACTTTCCCCGCCCTCTTCCTGGTAAGTCACATCAATTAGCAGTCACACAGAATCCAACATGTGAAGCAGCCAGACAATCCTACAGCCAGATATCTATTAAACTCTCTTAAACAAACACGACCACGCGTGATTGACCACCTGGTAAGCAATTCCTTTTCGTTTTTCTTACCGTAACATAACATGTTTAACAGTGCCCACCAAAGGTAATGTCATTCAATTAGACAGCTAGCTAGCTAGCTAGATCGATCGTTAGCATGCTAATAAGCTTCCAATAAAAGTAATGTGGACGTGTCCTGCAGGCAAGGTTCTGGAAAACTTTTCTAAATCTTTAACAACACAGTCTATGGAAGTTGATTTTGGTGCCAAATGTTTATTTCAGTGCAGTATTTGTTTTATTCCATTGCAGTTAATTGAGATTAGTTAGTACAGGTAGCCTAATGAAAGTGGGCCATGCACTATTAGCATTTATGCTAAGTCCGGTGTATTTACACTGTTTATTCTTGTGTTGATTAATGTACACCGTTTCAAAGAAAAAACAAACGTTTGCAATGAAATTATAGCAGTATTCATCTTTGTCGGTCAAACCTCTGGTATTTTTCTTTGCTATTCCATACATTCTGTTCAATTAATGGCAAGGAATGTAAACAACTCTGATGTAAGGAGCCACATTATTATTTTGTGCTGATACAAATTGCTAAAGAAAATTATCAGCGATTCTGATAATTGTTTTTAGTTTTACATCGAATGATTTTGTTGTTGCACCACTAAACATGTTTTTTCCCCCTCTCTTTAAATTTTATTTTTGGTCTGCATGTATTTTTTAATATCTGATTAACTGCATTGTGTAAGCCTGATTTGGATTGTATTCATCGACATTTAAGTGTCAACTTTTCGTGTCTTAGGACGTGGTGTATTTACAAGTGAACCAATCGAAAGGGGTCCTTAGTGGTTGAGTACCGTGGAGAGTTAATCTCAAGCTATGAACGAGACAAGAGACAGAAAAAGTACACAGAGAAGCAAAATTGTTTCCTGTTTGATTTTGAATGGAAAGGAAGCACATGGTGGTAAGTCAAGATCTAGAAAAACATCATGTGGTTCTGTACAACATTGTAGTTTTGCTGGAAAAACAATTCATGTTTCATTGTTCAATTTCAGCATTGATTCCTCCCATGAAGATGGTTCATTGGGTCGACTGGTCAATGATGCTCACAAAGGCCCAAACTGTAGAATGAAAAAGCTGACAATCCAGGATAAACCTCATCTTTGCTTGTTTGCAATTGAAAATATCCAAGCAGGGAATGAAATAACCTATGACTATGGAGATTCTCAGTGGGCATGGAGAGCACTGGTAAGTAATGCCTGAATATAGACAAGCAGATCTAATAAGTAAATCATTATATTTCATAGGTGAGTGAAAGATCATTTTCATCAACAGTTTATTACCTTTTAAAAGTTAACACGAGTGTCTGTTTTAGAGTATTATTTGACAACAACAGAAATTCAAAGTCAGGAACATGGACTCCACATTTTTCAGTCATTACATTCTATTAGTCTGAAAGAGTATGTTTCGGGTGTTGTCTTTATTATTTGAACTCAGTCGTGTGTGTTGCCCTGAAATTGTTAGCTATCAGAGCTGTACAGTGGTAAGTACCATGAAGAGCCAGCTTGTGCTGTGAATGTGGTCACTGAAAAAAGTACTTTAATTTATTCAAAAGTCATATAACTACGAAATATTTCTGACACTCTATGGTTGGTATAATGTTGCTTTTAATGTTTTCAGTCATGCCCTCATACTTCTTCAGTTACTGTAGAATACTTTAGAATATTTCTGATAGTGTAATGTTGCTATGTTGCAGACACCAGGTGTTGGGATCCTGACGAAACCTTCTGGAGACCAAGAAGGATTGGGAGATCCACTTCATCCTTACAACAGGTTACTACGTCTTATCATTATATACTAGGTTTGAGTTTACAGCTTTCTTTGACAAACACAGGAGAAGTTATAAATCAGAAACATGGACTCTCCATGATTTCAGTCGTCATGTCCTCATATTTCTTTAGACCTGAAAAACCTGAGTGTGTTTCAGGTGACATGATTTTTGTCTGAACCTAACTCTGGAGAGCTTGTGTTCGAATGTCCCCGTATTGCTCTTCCACAGAGCTGAACAGTGTTAACTTTCTATAGTGTGGTACATTAATCCCAAACCCTCCTGTGAGCGATGTTCAATGAGAAATAATGTTTATTCATTTATTAACTGGTCAGAATGAAGAATGCAGAATATTTTGACACCGTAATGTTGTTATGTTGTAGACACCAAGTGACGGGATCCTGACTGAACCTTCTGAAGATCAAGAAGGGAGTGAGAGATCCGCTTCATCCTTACAACAGGTTACTACGTCTTATCAGTATATACTAGGTTTGAGTTTACAGCTTTCTTTGACAAACACAGGAGAAGTTATAAATCATAAACATGGACTCTCCATGATTTCAGTCGTCATGTCCTCATATTTCTTTAGACCTGAAAAACCTGAGTGTGTTTCAGGTGACATGATTTTTGTCTGAACCTAACTCTGGAGAGCTTGTGTTCGAATGTCCCCGTATTGCTCTTCCACAGAGCTGAACAGTGTTAACTTTCTATAGTGTGGTACATTAATCCCAAACCCTCCTGTGAGCGATGTTCAATGAGAAATAATGTTTATTCATTTATTAACTGGTCAGAATGAAGAATGCAGAATATTTTGACACCGTAATGTTGTTATGTTGTAGACACCAAGTGACGGGATCCTGACTGAACCTTCTGAAGATCAAGAAGGGAGTGAGAGATCCGCTTCATCCTTACAACAGGTTACTATGTCTTATCAGTATATACTAGGTTTGAGTTTACAGCTTTCTTTGACAAACACAGGAGAAGTTATAAATCAGAAACATGGACTCTCCATGATTTCAGTCGTCATGTCCTCATATTTCTTTAGACCTGAAAAACCTGAGTGTGTTTCAGGTGACATGATTTTTGTCTGAACCTAACTCTGGAGAGCTTGTGTTCGAATGTCCCCGTATTGCTCTTCCACAGAGCTGAACAGTGTTAACTTTCTATAGTGTGGTACATTAATCCCAAACCCTCCTGTGAGCGATGTTCAATGAGAAATAATGTTTATTCATTTATTAACTGGTCAGAATGAAGAATGCAGAATATTTTGACACCGTAATGTTGTTATGTTGTAGACACCAAGTGACGGGATCCTGACTGAACCTTCTGAAGATCAAGAAGGGAGTGAGAGATCCGCTTCATCCTTACAACAGGTTACTATGTCTTATCAGTATATACTAGGTTTGAGTTTACAGCTTTCTTTGACAAACACAGGAGAAGTTATAAATCAGAAACATGGACTCTCCATGATTTCAGTCGTCGTGTCCTCATATTTCTTTAGACCTGAAAAACCTGAGTGTGTTTCAGGTGACATGATTTTTGTCTGAACCTAACTCTGAAGAGCTTGTGTTCGAATGTCCCCGTATTGCTCTTCCACAGAGCTGAACAGTGTTAACTTTCTATAGTGTGGTATATTAATCCCAAACCCTCCTGTGAGCGATGTTCAATGAGAAAAAATGTTTATTCATTTATTAACTGGTCAGAATGAAGAATGCAGAATATTTTGACACCGTAATGTTGTTATGTTGTAGACACCAAGTGACGGGATCCTGACTGAACCTTCTGAAGATCAAGAAGGGAGTGAGAGATCCGCTTCATCCTTACAACAGGTTACTATGTCTTATCAGTATATACTAGGTTTGAGTTTACAGCTTTCTTTGACAAACACAGGAGAAGTTATAAATCAGAAACATGGACTCTCCATGATTTCAGTCGTCGTGTCCTCATATTTCTTTAGACCTGAAAAACCTGAGTGTGTTTCAGGTGACATGATTTTTGTCTGAACCTAACTCTGAAGAGCTTGTGTTCGAATGTCCCCGTATTGCTCTTCCACAGAGCTGAACAGTGTTAACTTTCTATAGTGTGGTATATTAATCCCAAACCCTCCTGTGAGCGATGTTCAATGAGAAAAAATGTTTATTCATTTATTAACTGGTCAGAATGAAGAATGCAGAATATTTTGACACCGTAATGTTGTTATGTTGTAGACACCAAGTGACGGGATCCTGACTGAACCTTCTGAAGATCAAGAAGGGAGTGAGAGATCCGCTTCATCCTTAAAACAGGTTACTATGTCTTATCAGTATATACTAGGTTTGAGTTTACAGCTTTCTTTGACAAACACAGGAGAAGTTATAAATCAGAAACATGGACTCTCCATGATTTCAGTCGTCATGTCCTCATATTTCTTTAGACCTGAAAAACCTGAGTGTGTTTCAGGTGACATGATTTTTGTCTGAACCTAACTCTGGAGAGCTTGTGTTCGAATGTCCCCGTATTGCTCTTCCACAGAGCTGAACAGTGTTAACTTTCTATAGTGTGGTACATTAATCCCAAACCCTCCTGTGAGCGATGTTCAATGAGAAATAATGTTTATTCATTTATTAACTGGTCAGAATGAAGAATGCAGAATATTTTGACACCGTAATGTTGTTATGTTGTAGACACCAAGTGACGGGATCCTGACTGAACCTTCTGAAGATCAAGATGGGAGTGAGAGATCCGCTTCATCCTTACAACAGGTTACTATGTCTTATCAGTATATACTAGGTTTGAGTTTACAGCTTTCTTTGACAAACACAGGAGAAGTTATAAATCAGAAACATGGACTCTCCATGATTTCAGTCGTCATGTCCTCATATTTCTTTAGACCTGAAAAACCTGAGTGTGTTTCAGGTGACATGATTTTTGTCTGAACCTAACTCTGGAGAGCTTGTGTTCGAATGTCCCCGTATTGCTCTTCCACAGAGCTGAACAGTGTTAACTTTCTATAGTGTGGTACATTAATCCCAAACCCTCCTGTGAGCGATGTTCAATGAGAAATAATGTTTATTCATTTATTAACTGGTCAGAATGAAGAATGCAGAATATTTTGACACCGTAATGTTGTTATGTTGTAGACACCAAGTGACGGGATCCTGACTGAACCTTCTGAAGATCAAGAAGGGAGTGAGAGATCCGCTTCATCCTTACAACAGGTTACTATGTCTTATCAGTATATACTAGGTTTGAGTTTACAGCTTTCTTTGACAACCACAGGAGAAGTTATAAATCATAAACATGGACTCTCCATGATTTCAGTCGTCATGTCCTCATATTTCTTTAGACCTGAAAAACCTGAGTGTGTTTCAGGTGACATGATTTTTGTCTGAACCTAACTCTGGAGAGCTTGTGTTCGAATGTCCCCGTATTGCTCTTCCACAGAGCTGAACAGTGTTAACTTTCTATAGTGTGGTACATTAATCCCAAACCCTCCTGTGAGCGATGTTCAATGAGAAATAATGTTTATTCATTTATTAACTGGTCAGAATAAAGAATGCAGAATATTTTGACACCGTAATGTTGTTATGTTGTAGACACCAAGTGACGGGATCCCGACTGAACCTTCTGGAGACCAAGAAGGGAGTGAGAGATCCGCTTCATCCTTACAACAGGTTACTACGTCTTATCAGTATATACTAGGTTTGAGTTTACAGCTTTCGTTGACAAACACAGGAGAAGTTATAAATCAGAAACATGGACTCTCCATGATTTCAGTCGTCATGTCCTCATATTTCTTTAGACCTGAAAAACCTGAGTGTGTTTCAGGTGACATGATTTTTGTCTGAACCTAACTCTGGAGAGCTTGTGTTCGAATGTCCCCGTATTGCTCTTCCACAGAGCTGAACAGTGTTAACTTTCTATAGTGTGGTATATTAATCCCAAACCCTCCTGTGAGCGATGTTCAATGAGAAAAAATGTTTATTCATTTATTAACTGGTCAGAATGAAGAATGCAGAATATTTTGACACCGTAATGTTGTTATGTTGTAGACACCAAGTGACGGGATCCTGACTGAACCTTCTGAAGATCAAGAAGGGAGTGAGGGATCCGCTTCATCCTTACAACAGGTTACTATGTCTTATCAGTATATACTAGGTTTGAGTTTACAGCTTTCTTTGACAAACACAGGAGAAGTTATAAATCAGAAACATGGACTCTCCATGATTTCAGTCGTCATGTCCTCATATTTCTTTAGACCTGAAAAACCTGAGTGTGTTTCAGGTGACATGATTTTTGTCTGAACCTAACTCTGGAGAGCTTGTGTTCGAATGTCCCCGTATTGCTCTTCCACAGAGCTGAACAGTGTTAACTTTCTATAGTGTGGTACATTAATCCCAAACCCTCCTGTGAGCGATGTTCAATGAGAAATAATGTTTATTCATTTATTAACTGGTCAGAATGAAGAATGCAGAATATTTTGACACCGTAATGTTGTTATGTTGTAGACACCAAGTGACGGGATCCTGACTGAACCTTCTGAAGATCAAGAAGGGAGTGAGAGATCCGCTTCATCCTTACAACAGGTTACTATGTCTTATCAGTATATACTAGGTTTGAGTTTACAGCTTTCTTTGACAAACACAGGAGAAGTTATAAATCAGAAACATGGACTCTCCATGATTTCAGTCGTCATGTCCTCATATTTCTTTAGACCTGAAAAACCTGAGTGTGTTTCAGGTGACATGATTTTTGTCTGAACCTAACTCTGGAGAGCTTGTGTTCGAATGTCCCCGTATTGCTCTTCCACAGAGCTGAACAGTGTTAACTTTCTATAGTGTGGTACATTAATCCCAAACCCTCCTGTGAGCGATGTTCAATGAGTAATAATGTTTATTCATTTATTAACTGGTCAGAATAAAGAATGCAGAATATTTTGACACCGTAATGTTGTTATGTTGTAGACACCAAGTGACGGGATCCCGACTGAACCTTCTGGAGACCAAGAAGGGAGTGAGAGATCCGCTTCATCCTTACAACAGGTTACTACGTCTTATCAGTATATACTAGGTTTGAGTTTACAGCTTTCGTTGACAAACACAGGAGAAGTTATAAATCAGAAACATGGACTCTCCATGATTTCAGTCGTCATGTCCTCATATTTCTTAGACCTGAAAAACCTGAGTGTGTTTCAGGTGACATGATTTTTGTCTGGACCTAACTCTGGAGAGCTTGTGTTCGAATGTCCCCGTATTGCTGTTCCACAGAGCTGAACAGTGTTAACTTTCTATAGTGTGGTATATTAATCCCAAACCCTCCTGTGAGCGATGTTCAATGAGAAATAATGTTTATTCATTTATTAACTGGTCAGAATGAAGAATGCAGAATATTTTGACACCGTAATGTTGTTATGTTGTAGACACCAAGTGACGGGATCCTGACTGAACCTTCTGAAGATCAAGAAGGGAGTGAGAGATCCGCTTCATCCTTACAACAGGTTACTATGTCTTATCAGTATATACTAGGTTTGAGTTTACAGCTTTCTTTGACAAACACAGGAGAAGTTATAAATCATAAACATGGACTCTCCATGATTTCAGTCGTCATGTCCTCATATTTCTTTAGACCTGAACAACCTGAGTGTGTTTCAGGTGACATGATTTTTGTCTGAACCTAACTCTGGAGAGCTTGTGTTCGAATGTCCCCGTATTGCTCTTCCACAGAGCTGAACAGTGTTAACTTTCTATAGTGTGGTATATTAATCCCAAACCCTCCTGTGAGCGATGTTCAATGAAAAAATGTTTATTCATTTATTAACTGGTCAGAATGAAGAATGCAGAATATTTTGACACCGTAATGTTGTTATGTTGTAGACACCAAGTGACGGGATCCTGACTGAACCTTCTGAAGATCAAGAAGGGAGTGAGAGATCCGCTTCATCCTTACAACAGGTTACTATGTCTTATCAGTATATACTAGGTTTGAGTTTACAGCTTTCTTTGACAAACACAGGAGAAGTTATAAATCAGAAACATGGACTCTCCATGATTTCAGTCGTCATGTCCTCATATTTCTTTAGACCTGAAAAACCTGAGTGTGTTTCAGGTGACATGATTTTTGTCTGAACCTAACTCTGGAGAGCTTGTGTTCGAATGTCCCCGTATTGCTCTTCCACAGAGCTGAACAGTGTTAACTTTCTATAGTGTGGTACATTAATCCCAAACCCTCCTGTGAGCGATGTTCAATGAGAAATAATGTTTATTCATTTATTAACTGGTCAGAATAAAGAATGCAGAATATTTTGACACCGTAATGTTGTTATGTTGTAGACACCAAGTGACGGGATCCCGACTGAACCTTCTGGAGACCAAGAAGGGAGTGAGAGATCCGCTTCATCCTTACAACAGGTTACTACGTCTTATCAGTATATACTAGGTTTGAGTTTACAGCTTTCGTTGACAAACACAGGAGAAGTTATAAATCAGAAACATGGACTCTCCATGATTTCAGTCGTCATGTCCTCATATTTCTTTAGACCTGAAAAACCTGAGTGTGTTTCAGGTGACATGATTTTTGTCTGAACCTAACTCTGGAGAGCTTGTGTTCGAATGTCCCCGTATTGCTCTTCCACAGAGCTGAACAGTGTTAACTTTCTATAGTGTGGTACATTAATCCCAAACCCTCCTGTGAGCGATGTTCAATGAGAAATAATGTTTATTCATTTATTAACTGGTCAGAATAAAGAATGCAGAATATTTTGACACCGTAATGTTGTTATGTTGTAGACACCAAGTGACGGGATCCCGACTGAACCTTCTGGAGACCAAGAAGGGAGTGAGAGATCCGCTTCATCCTTACAACAGGTTACTACGTCTTATCAGTATATACTAGGTTTGAGTTTACAGCTTTCGTTGACAAACACAGGAGAAGTTATAAATCAGAAACATGGACTCTCCATGATTTCAGTCGTCATGTCCTCATATTTCTTAGACCTGAAAAACCTGAGTGTGTTTCAGGTGACATGATTTTTGTCTGGACCTAACTCTGGAGAGCTTGTGTTCGAATGTCCCCGTATTGCTCTTCCACAGAGCTGAACAGTGTTAACTTTCTATAGTGTGGTATATTAATCCCAAACCCTCCTGTGAGCGATGTTCAATGAGAAATAATGTTTATTCATTTATTAACTGGTCAGAATGAAGAATGCAGAATATTTTGACACCGTAATGTTGTTATGTTGTAGACACCAAGTGACGGGATCCTGACTGAACCTTCTGAAGATCAAGAAGGGAGTGAGAGATCCGCTTCATCCTTACAACAGGTTACTATGTCTTATCAGTATATACTAGGTTTGAGTTTACAGCTTTCTTTGACAAACACAGGAGAAGTTATAAATCATAAACATGGACTCTCCATGATTTCAGTCGTCATGTCCTCATATTTCTTTAGACCTGAAAAACCTGAGTGTGTTTCAGGTGACATGATTTTTGTCTGAACCTAACTCTGGAGAGCTTGTGTTCGAATGTCCCCGTATTGCTCTTCCACAGAGCTGAACAGTGTTAACTTTCTATAGTGTGGTATATTAATCCCAAACCCTCCTGTGAGCGATGTTCAATGAGAAAAAATGTTTATTCATTTATTAACTGGTCAGAATGAAGAATGCAGAATATTTTGACACCGTAATGTTGTTATGTTGTAGACACCAAGTGACGGGATCCTGACTGAACCTTCTGAAGATCAAGAAGGGAGTGAGAGATCCGCTTCATCCTTACAACAGGTTACTATGTCTTATCAGTATATACTAGGTTTGAGTTTACAGCTTTCTTTGACAAACACAGGAGAAGTTATAAATCAGAAACATGGACTCTCCATGATTTCAGTCGTCATGTCCTCATATTTCTTTAGACCTGAAAAACCTGAGTGTGTTTCAGGTGACATGATTTTTGTCTGAACCTAACTCTGGAGAGCTTGTGTTCGAATGTCCCCGTATTGCTCTTCCACAGAGCTGAACAGTGTTAACTTTCTATAGTGTGGTACATTAATCCCAAACCCTCCTGTGAGCGATGTTCAATGAGAAATAATGTTTATTCATTTATTAACTGTTCAGAATGAAGAATGCAGAATATTTTGACACCGTAATGTTGTTATGTTGTAGACACCAAGTGACGGGATCCTGACTGAACCTTCTGAAGATCAAGAAGGGAGTGAGAGATCCGCTTCATCCTTACAACAGGTTACTATGTCTTATCAGTATATACTAGGTTTGAGTTTACAGCTTTCTTTGACAAACACAGGAGAAGTTATAAATCAGAAACATGGACTCTCCATGATTTCAGTCGTCATGTCCTCATATTTCTTTAGACCTGAAAAACCTGAGTGTGTTTCAGGTGACATGATTTTTGTCTGAACCTAACTCTGGAGAGCTTGTGTTCGAATGTCCCCGTATTGCTCTTCCACAGAGCTGAACAGTGTTAACTTTCTATAGTGTGGTACATTAATCCCAAACCCTCCTGTGAGCGATGTTCAATGAGAAATAATGTTTCTTCATTTATTAACTGGTCAGAATGAAGAATGCAGAATATTTTGACACCGTAATGTTGTTATGTTGTAGACACCAAGTGACGGGATCCTGACTGAACCTTCTGAAGATCAAGAAGGGAGTGAGAGATCCGCTTCATCCTTACAACAGGTTACTACGTCTTATCAGTATATACTAGGTTTGAGTTTACAGCTTTCTTTGACAAACACAGGAGAAGTTATAAATCAGAAACATGGACTCTCCATGATTTCAGTCGTCATGTCCTCATATTTCTTTAGACCTGAAAAACCTGAGTGTGTTTCAGGTGACATGATTTTTGTCTGAACCTAACTCTGGAGAGCTTGTGTTCGAATGTCCCCGTATTGCTCTTCCACAGAGCTGAACAGTGTTAACTTTCTATAGTGTGGTACATTAATCCCAAACCCTCCTGTGAGCGATGTTCAATGAGAAATAATGTTTATTCATTTATTAACTAATCAGGATTAATAAATGAGAATATTTCTGACGCTACATTGTTGCTATGTTGCAGACACCAGGTGTTCGGATCCTGACGAAACCTTCTGAAGATCAAGAAGGGAGTGAGAGATCCGCTTCATCCTTACAACAGGTTACTACGTCTTATCAGTATATACTAAGTTTGCGTTTACAGCTTTCGTTGACAAACACAGGAGAAGTTATAAATCAGAAACATGGACTCTCCATGATTTCAGTCGTCATGTCCTCATATTTCTTTAGACCTGAAAAACCTGAGTGTGTTTCAGGTGACATGATTTTTGTCTGGACCTAACTCTGGAGAGCTTGTGTTCGAATGTCCCCGTATTGCTGTTCCACAGAGCTGAACAGTGTTAACTTTCTATAGTGTGGTATATTAATCCCAAACCCTCTTAAGATAGTTTAGAAGTCAGGAAAATTGACTTTTCAGAATTTCAGTCGTCATGTCCTCATATTTCTTTAGTCTGAAACACTTGAGTGTGTTTCAGTTAAATTCTTTTATATATTGTCTCCATATTGCTGCTTCACATAGCTGAACAGCGTTCAGATTTTTTTGTGTGGTACATTTGGCCCAGATCATCCTGTGTCAGGATTAATAATGCTGAACAAATATAAAATATGTATTTTTATTTTTTTTAAATTATTGTTATTTTTTAAGGCCAGCAAAATCATTGGATTAGTCCCCTTTCACCAGACAGCTACTGCTGAGCAGGTAGGATAGCTGCTTTCTCCTGCTTCATTTGAATTGCATGTTCTTTGACTTGACATATTTACTGTCTGAGGAAATATTGTTGAATCTCAAGTAACACGAAGACTGTTTACATTTCATACATGATATGGACAGTTAAGAGCCAGCCGTCGACTGCAAAACCAGGCCAGGAAAGAGATTATCAAAAGAGAAAGGCAAATCACGCTGAGACCAATGGAAAGAATGACTGATTCGGTGAGCATTGTGGTCTTGTGGTGAAGTGATATTCTATCCATATATCAATATAAAATACATTTTTTCTCTTCTTTTAATTCAGATGTCTCCTGATGAATATTCGGATTATGACGACATGGACTATGTTCCAGACACAAGTGGCAATTCATCAGAAGAAAGTATTTGCAGTACAGAGCACAGAATCACAGATTCTCTTGTTTCGCCAAAAGAGGACATGCCAGTAAAAGATGCAGTACAGATTGAGGAAATCACCTCAGCGATAGCTTCAAGTCATTCGATTTCAGTGACAAGTTGCAGTGCCACTTCATCGGGGAATGCATTAGAGAGTAACAGCGCTATCAAGGTCACACCATTGCCAAAGGGGGCAAAACAAAGCAAATACAACAAGAAGCAGTATTGTTCAAAATTCTCATTATTTCCTGGAATATCTTATTTTGCATTTTTAACATTAGCAATGCCATTTTTAATAAATAATGCCTTCTTTTACAGGTGGGAATAAGAGACGCAAGTGGACAGGTGATGAAGTGAAGGCTGTTGAGCGACATATGTTTGACTTCATAACAAGCCATAAAGTTCCAGGTAAAACGAGCTGTGACGCCTGTCTCCACGCAGAGCCAGTAGCTCTGAAAGACAGAGACTGGCTGTCCATCAAAAACTACATCCACAACAGGATAACTACATTAAAAAGGAAAATGAATATATAGTACATTGAAATCATCACAGTATTCACATTTTGACATAATCTTCTTCAGTTCAAACAACCTTCATCTATTGCACTGCCTTGTGTCATGGAGAGGAGGTGGCATGTTTTCTATGTTCATAAGTTCATATTCGTCAGCAATTAAAAAAGAAAAAAGTAACCTGACCACATATTTAACTGTCTCTTTTTCTTCACAGCTTAGTTTTACTGTCTTGTATTATTAACGTGAATATCTGAGGGATGACGGGTGTAACGACTGTTTGGCACATTCGCCTCACAGTTCAGCAATTGGTAGTTCGAATGTGGGCTTCCTTCTGTAGAGTTCTCCCCGTGCCCGAGCATGACAATTGGACACATGTTTCTAACATATACTGTTGGTATGTTACAGGAGTCAATCTAAAAAGACACACTTTATACTTAGCTGGTCTTCATAAGTCATATATACTTGAAAATGATGTGTATCTAGGGGGCTCAAAATTCACAAAAACATGAAAAGGCAGTGTGTTTGAGGTGATTGTCTCCATAATACACAAAAACCTGTCAATGTCCTCATATGTAGTAGTTTTGTCATAAATCCAAAAAAAATTACATCTTAGCCAAAATCTGAATAGATGGGTGTCTTCCTGATTTTTTTTCATGGTTACCATATTTTTTTGGAGCCAGTAGGACCACGGGAAAGGCATGTACCCATATGTTGGATGAACAAACGGACGTCCTGAAAATGCACCAAAACACGTATGTGTGTGTGTGTGTGTGTGTGTGTGTGTGTGTGTTTTTGGGGGCGGAATTTGACAACGGAGAGCATGAGGGGCCTGGGAAGAAAATAATGAAACGTGATAAGACCGATAGGGAGAGACAGTGTTTGCAATGTGGGAGGTGCAAAAAAAAAAAAGATAAAACATTTCACCCATCATTAGTGAAGTTGTGCCAGTCTCTGAAGCTCCCCCCGGGGCCTTGATATGGAGGTTTCTGCCGGGTCACATCTTTCAACTCTACCTGGCTGCCATCCGTCAAATGCATGTTTTTCGAGCTCAAGTTCCATTTTCGCCCTCTTTCCATTCCATTCCTCTATTGTTTCCTGTGAGTGAAAGGTTGACTTTTGCTTCCAGCCGTATCCCTTTCTGGGTCTTAGTATTGAGCTTACATGTTCAAATATTCCTTTCATGAAGTCAGTTAACCTTGCTCCATTGAAGCAGCTCGAAAGTGCTGCTTCTGGAGCCGCTAGGCCAATTCAAAGTGTGAATATTTATCCAGAGTTAGAGCGCCATATTCATCTATTAGAGGTGGTCCTTCTCTGTGCGTGGTTCTTAACGCACGTGCACATAGCAAACGAGACATGACTCACGGAGACATGACATTCAGCCTGAGTCTTATGGAAAAATCACTCCCTCTCAACTATAACTGCGATATGTTAACCAACTATGATGAAATGTGACAGCAGAGTCAATTCACATCAAAAGTAACCTTTATAACACTAGTTTTCCATCACATTGTAGAACTAATAAAGTGATTCATATTCAAATGGCGTTATCTTATCATCCATTCAACTGTCCGATGGAGAAAGGTCATGCAGTCGTGCCATGTCTTGACACCCACTTCTGATTTTGTTTTGTTTTTCTGAATGCTGCTCCATTTCCTTTTGTCTGTACATCCTTGAGTAGCATTACTATAATTATGGCTGGTCTGTAGTGACCATGATTTCTTTGGTGTCAATTGCATTTTGCTCAAAGGATCTGGTATTCCCTCTGACACCTCTGTTTCTTCATCCTCTAATCACAATTTCCAAACAGGGGTATAAGTATGATAATTATAGGTCAAAGCATGTCTGTTGTGGGTCCACAGTAGAAGCTGACAGATGGGGAAGCTGATCTACAAATCAGTCACAACCTGGGTTCTGTCTGCCAAATGCCATAAATTGCCACGCAGTTCAATTTGGGCGTTGCGAGAGTAGCACAGTATGTGCAAATTGGTAAATTCAGCTCGTGCAATATGAAACCTGTGACATATTTTACTGGCTGCTATTTTATATTTAAATCTCACATCTATCCGAAGGCAGGTGTAAAATGGCGTGCAAAACAGTACCAGCGAAGGTGCAGGCAATATGAGAGGCAGCAGGTTGAACTTGTCTGCTCGTGGAAACATTGATGAAACGTCGACACACAAAAAAAATTATCGCAGCCCATTGTTCGTTGCGCTGTGCAATTTTTAGAGCTTCTGGCTCATCGAAAGTGCTGACTCTGAGCCAGTCGCAGGAAGGAGCCATACAACTTATGACAAAGCTCGACACTTCATTGTGTCTGGGTCATTTTAGCACCACGTGATACCGGTAATTAGTGCTGGCTTTCCCTACGGGTGTGTTATGATGACAAAAGACATATATTAGATATTCTGTTTTTTGGGGGGATTTTTGGATGGAAGAAAGGTGCACATTTCTTTCCATCCAAAACTGTTGTACCTGATGCACTTTGTAGAACACTAATTATTTCAGATGGGGTAATTGCAACCACCTGGGAATGGCCAATTGTTGCTTGGACCTGATTGGCCTGAAGCTCAAGTGAACTCCCTTCAAAAGAGGAATGAGGAAGACATTGCGGGCCGGACAACTGGGAGAGAAGTGCTACGAAGAACCGGTCAACTGTTGCGCCTGAAAATAAAGAAAACTGGAAAATCTTCTTCCTGGTTCCTGGCTGAATTGCCTTTGTATTCTTTTTTCAACTGGTCTGCTGTTTCGCCGCTTAACAGGGTGTTTTCAAGGTGTATTGTCCCAAGTTTAAAAATGCAATGTTTATTAGCATTTTTTGAAACAGGGGCCAAGAACAGTACAGATTTATTGAGAAGTGGTGTTTTGTCAATTATTTTTGTGACAGTGAGATTTTGGAGTACTAAAGCAAACTTCTGCAAACATTTTTTTTCTTTTTAGTCTGACTGCTGAAAAAAGAAATGGTCGTCGGCAGAAAAAAAATGCAACAGAAATTGTGATTTTCATGAAACAGACAATGGCTCCCATAAGGTTTCCCTGCTGAAAGGTTCTTCTTTTATAACACGGCATAACCAATCTGATCTACCGTATTTAAAAGAAGCATCTTATTGAGAAAACCTAATCAAGTATGCCCACATTCACATTCACATTCACATTCACATTCACAGCCTTTCATGCAATCATAGACATCCATATGCATAGGGTAGCACATACAATAAATGGATCAACATGACATGGCAATCGCAACCCAAACCCAACCAAAGAAGGCGGAAGCTCATCAACTGATTGGCTTGACAAATTGAATATACAGCACGGAGTCAGTGAGTACATGGAAGCCAAAGAAAGGGTCTCATTTTACTTGTAAAGGAGCGTTTTCAGTTCTGCCTTGGCAAATGTGTCATGTAATGCAAAGCATTTGTTGTATCAGCGGGGTTGGAAAAGTTTGCGCACCGGTGTCACGACTAATATTTTTAAGTTTTTTACCCACATCAAAGAAAGCCCCGTGGAGTCTCCCACACTTTTCGTGACCTTCTCTGTCATTCTCTTTTGTGCTCCTGGAGGGATTCTTCCGGGATCCTCCGCATCTACGTCATCGTGCATATCCTCAAAATAGGTCCCCTTGATTGATGAGCCTCTTGAGCTCGGGAAAGAAAATCACTACAATCTAGGTCAGGTGAGTAGGCATGTGGCTCCGATCTAGCAATGGTCTTTTTTTGTTTTTTTTGCCAGAAACTGTTGGATGCTCGGGGAATAGTGTTTTCCATGTACAGTCAAACCTCGGTTTTCCAACGTTTCGGTTCTCGACCAATTCGGTTTTCGACCAAAAATGTTTAGTTTTTTATGCCTCGGATGACGAACAAATTTCGGTTCTCGAACAAACTGAGTGCACTTGAATGCACCATTTGACTCCTCCCGCCTTCCTTACACGAGGAAGTGACGCTTCCTCATGTTGCTTTCCATTGTGGGCAGACGTGATCAGTAAATATTTTTATTTTAAAAAGAGTGTGGTTTCGGTTTTCGAACAGCCTTCTGGAACGGATTATGGATGAAAAACCGAAGTTTGACTATATTACATGTATAACAACCAATTGGGAGTGCTTTGTTCACGTTTTCGATATTGTGCATGCGGTATTTGTTTTGACCATTTTAGACAGTTCCTCCGGCATACAGAAAAGTGCTGCATGAATGATGAAAGCAGGAATGCAGTTTTGTGAACATGATTAGAGACAAAAATGAATTTCACAGAAATGGGAGTTGCTGTTTTCTTATTTCCCGAAATGACCCAGTCCTTAAAGCTGAATCCAATCACAATCTGACATCACGTTAAATGGAAAAGTCCATTTCTCAATGAGGCACTACGCTGTCTTCTAAGCACCTCTTAGTGTCTGGCATAAATTGAGTGCTAAAAAATCTAAATCATGAAGAATGTTTGTCACCCTTGGTTAAATTTTATTATGACATTATTGTGCCTTTCTGAAGGAATCAAATAAAGCATTGTTGCCAATAAAGGAAGCAAACATTTATGTCAGTGAGAATCATCATGAGGAAGATGTGTAATTATCAACAGCTGCCACCCTGCGTTTACTTAGGTATGCTTGAGTGTGTGTACGTGTGTGTGCGCGTGTGTGTGAGTGTGAGGGTGGGTGGGTGAATGGCTCACTGATATTTGAATTTGGTCGATAAAAAAGTTTGTCAAGTAAAAGTTGAAGTCAGGTGTGGCGTTTCAAAATGTATTTAGCCTCGTGACAGGACGAGTGTTTTAGTGGAGGCATACTGAGTGAGTTAAAGAGGAGCGCGGTTGGATGGAGTAAGATGGAAAATGTAATAGATTAACGATGGAGGTACAGAAAAAAAGGTAAAGGAAAAATCAATTGAAAGCCTGGAGATGGAACAGCATGGCATTGTGTTATACAGAATTCTATTCCAGAGAGAGGAGGAATATACCTGCTGATTATTTTATGATCAAACATTTGGAAATGTGTTATGGTTGTTTATTTGCAAAGTATTTGATCAAAGCTAATGAGGATTTTAAACATTTGAACTCTCATCATTCTCTCACTGTTTAACATGCACAGTGAGAGAATGATGAGAGTTCAATATTCCCAAAATTGCGCTTCCAGTGTGGCTTCACCCCTTCCTTAACTTCCTGTTATGCAAGTGCTCTCCTATCTTTCACTTTCCGGCTGCCTCTCGCACTCCTTCCTTTCGCCCCGCATGCATACTTTCATCTCCGCTCTTGGAATCTCTCGATCCAGACTACAAACTTTACATACACGGCAAGCAGGATGACCGCACAACCACAACATTTGAGATACATATGGTCTAAACATTTTTTTTTTTCAAATCCCAATATGTTGTCCTGGAATATTGAGTCAATCACCGTTGATATTTAAACAACTTTTAAGAATAATAAGAATAAGAAAACCTTTATTCTTCTCACAAAATTTAGAAATTCCCAATTTTACAATTTTACATTCTACATGCAAAAGAAAAAAAATAGAAACACTTTATCTCCATGTTGCCAGGTAGCTGCTCAGCTGTGAGAATGGATGGTTCACATACTGTAAATACAAAGAAAAGAAATCTGTTCAGTATGGGCCTCTTATGCACCTCTGAACCACAGGCTAACTTCATAAGTCAATACAGTATAAACTTAATAAAGGATATGTGCATTTTTTGCTGTAGACTGCAAATTTCTCCGGTGTGGGACAAATAAAGGTTATCTTATCTTATCTTATCTTATCTTAAGTTAGCTAGGATAGGCTACACCAACCTCCATGACCCTGTTCTGGATAAATGGTGTTGAAAATTAAAAAAAATTATGGTTGTCATTTTTTTGTTAAATCTTGGTGAAATTATTTATATTGTGTTTGTTTGTGGGCGGGACTGATTTGAATATGGGCAGGGTTGCTTCCTTTGACTATATATGGAAATGGTTTGCACTTCCTGTACAGTAGGTGGCGGTGTACACCAGAGAGCTATTATTCGGCAATGAACCAATAAGGAGAAGGAGGAGAAGAAAATAAAGCAGAAGCAGATGACGAACATTTGTGTGTGCGCATGTTAAAGGTCACCATATGCATGAAACATTATGTAATATGTGCTCCTTTCATTGGATAAAAATTTTGAATGAACTTCCGGAAGTTATTATGCAATCGGTTATTCCCACAAATTACTGTTTCCAATCAATGCAAACGTGTCAATTCATTGCATGGGAGTTTTTTGCCAAGAGTTCTTTTCAAAGAACAGCTTACACTGGCTTATGTTAAAACAGATTCTGTGGCAAAGAAAACAGATGCACAAGAACATGCCCATTAGCCTGTCCCAGATGTGGTTTCATGAGTTCAAAATTATTTTTCTGGTTGTTTTAAAACTCTCATCACCTTCATAAATACCCAAACTCCAAACACTCATCTGGTCTAAAGAAGGCTGTGTTTATTGGCTCTTTAATTAGCGCAACCGTCTCCAGCTCTATTGACATTGCACAAGTGTTCTCTAATGACTAATTAGCCTTTTAACACTACTGGATGTGTTAGCCAACCGACCATCATGTTGGACACAATTCGATGCAATGTAATGACTGCGATGTTTTCTCATAAATTCAAATTCAAAAAAAAAAACCTCCCTTGCTCTCTACGGCAATTAAATAAAATATATGATGTCTTTTTTTTCCCCACTCATGCACTGACATTTACCTGAACTTATCACCGAGTCAGGAATTACAGTAATTTAACCCAATTTGAAAATCTTGTCACTGTTTCACTTCCATCATGAACAAATTGTCCTTGAATATTTGCAAAATCAATTAGACTGTTTTCTGCATGTAAAAACATAAATATGGCGATTGTGACATGTTCATATCTATTGATGGTATGCACACTAATAAGGTAGAGTTCAGTACATTTTTAGGAATCCACAATTTATCCAGCCATGGTTCCAACTCCATCCATCCATCCATTTTCCGAACCGCTTTTATCCTCACTAGGGTCACGGGGAGTGCTGGAGCCTATCCCAGTCTTCGGGCAGTAGGCGGGGGACACCCTGAACCGATTGCCAGCCAATCGCAGTGGTTCCAACTCATTCCACTGTACTCTTTCTCTCACGTCCAAAATACTAGCAAGAGGTTACATCTAAAAGGGAAATATAGGAAATTAAAATGTACTCGTATCAGTATATGTTATAGAGCCCCACTAATACGGAATTAGCTTAATCATGATATAAAACAATCATCCTCATTTTCCATATTTAAGCAAAATCAGAAGCGCAAGCTACTGGAGAGTAAGGTATCTGATGGTTTTGCCGCCTAATGACTCATCAGTCGCCCAAAAATCTGAGTGTCATGGCGAGGTTTTCCTTTTCATCCTATTTAGGTCGAAAGCAGAGTGAGCGATCTGATCTCCGTTTTGGACAATCAATAGACCAAAAACTTGTTTTGATAACACCAAAGGTATACACTAAATCCAAGACACTGGCCTGTAAGGGGAATGAACCCATGATTATTTGAAACATGTTCTAACCAACACACAAGAGGATACAGAAATTTTGGACAGTCAATGCCCCCAAAAAAGCTCTGCTTGCTTTTAAAAGTCATCCGCAGAAGACTTAATGGGTGTCATGGTGAGGTTTTCCTTTTCAGTCTGAAATCAAATGGAGAGATCTAATCGCCAAATCACACATTGATCAGTTTGCAACTTTCTGATCACATGAAGGATACACACCAAATTGAAAACATTGGCCTGTATGGGGGTTGAACCCATGACCTTGGCATTATTAGCACCACGCTCTAACCAACTGAGCTAACAGGCCACATAATGCTCAAATTTTGGTCAATCAATGTTCCAAAACCCCTTGCTTTTAAGGCAGGAGTGGAACGTGGTGGTAAAGTTTTCACTTTCAGCGTATGTGGGACCAAACGGCAACGATGAGATCCGATCTCATTGAAGAATGACCTCAGTCCACTAAACACACTCTTTTCCAATAACCAACTTCAGTTGACTTCGATTGTTGTAACACTCAGGATGCCCCCTTCAAGACACTAGCCTGTAAGGGGGATGGAAGACGTGATTTGGGCATTATTAGCAACTAACCTCCTTACCAAACTGCCCACAGAATACTGACTGCTTGTCGAGGATTGGAGTTATTGATGTGATATATGGGAAGAAGAAACAGGTTTGTTTTTTTTGTTTCAGTAATATCTTCAAATCCGTGAAGTGCTCTTCTTTAATGCCACACAGGGGCCTCTTTCATCCGTGGATATAAATCGGATATCATGTCATGCGTCCAGGTGAGAATGCTTGTTGGGCAGACTACACAGACAATCGCCCGTGAATCCCTGAAATCTGTTTTTAGGAACCATTTCGTAACATACCCTGCAGCGGGAACCCTGCCAGTTATATCGCGTTTTAGCATTCAATACTCTTGTGAAATGAGTGTTATCAAGTGGTACATTGGGTCAGTAAATACCGACTGAAGACCCAGGTCCAAAACTCACTGCCCACCACTGATCAACAGAGTTTGTCCCGATAACTAACTTCACATCAATTTAACTCTTTCATTCCACAAGACGTACTTGTACGTCTTTTTAAAATTAGGCCCCACCTACCAAGGACGTAATTGTACGTCTAAGTAGAGGAGGAGGGTCTGATGCAATCTGTGAATGAGAATAAGCCGTTTGCATTGTAAATCATGTAAAGAGTCGACCAGTAGGTGGCAGTGGTGCCTAGCTTGCTTGAAATGCATGCTTTTACAAAAAGCTTTTTTTCTCAGTTTTTTGCGCAGGAATCGCCATTTTCATGAAATTTAGCCATTTTGTAATGCCGATTGCTGAAGAATGGAAAAAGATAGAAACTATTTTTTTTCTGCTCGTCATATTTCTGGTAACACTGAGCACTGTTATTTCTTGAATGTGCCATTCTGGTCACAGGTGTGTGAATGGGAGTGAAAGGGATACTGGAGCTTGAGGTGCACCTGAGTCGAGGCAAACTGATTGGGTTGAGGGCTCTCAATCATTTCTGCTCCATTTGGAACCTGCGATGAGTGTGCATTTTGAACATTTTGACAAGAACAGCCACAAGGGTTTTTAATCCAATCTCATCGCGTCAAACAAAGCTCACACTTTGGCTCATCATGAATTTGTCTTCCAAGAACCGTATTTAGTTTGTCACTATTTCGTTGTCATCATGACAATAATTGTCGTGATTGATGAAAATAACATTGGTAAATGATGTTGGAAAAATATCAAGGTCACAGGAATGCAGCGTAATATTATGTCTGTCACCAATACTTTGTAGGAAATGCCATTTGTTGAGCAAAACTATTGGGTCGAGTATAATATGCAGTTTTGTTTTGTTTTAAGGGGGGGCCAAGTGTAATATATGACTTAAGTTTCAAATGTTATTGTATCTGCCTGTTGCACAACTGTAGTGCACTAACCTAAAACATGTTTTTGTAACCATTTCATTTTTTGGCGGCAGAAATCTAATTAAAGTATGATGGACTGATTTTAAGCGCTTCTGTGTTCCCCTTTTCGACAATTAAAAGTTTTAATGCAAGAGTGTAGTCGGCCAACACTATGAATATTGAATGGAAACGAGTCCATAGTCTACATTTGCGCAAAGGTTTATTTCATTATGTTGGTGTGTTTCTATGTTTCTGTCTGTGCACCTGAATGCTGACGATAGGCTGCACAACTGTAGAATTGCTTTTCTCCCAAACCTGCAAAATCCAGTAGACCGCACCTTCGGGTGCGCCGTTGGCAGAGTCATACAACAACACCTGCCCCAGCTATGCAAATGCTAGCATTGAATCACATGAACACACCAGGACACATGCATTTCCTCTTTAACATTTATCCGTACACCCTCAGATTTACGCATGCACACACACGCCCACACACACACACTCATATAGTCACACGGGAAAATAAAGAGAAGCTTTGATATGGATGGTTGCACAAGGTCAAACCCTGAATGTGTGTATGGAAACCAAACACGAGCATGTTCAAGTACACAGATGCATGCAAAATTAGGGCATACAAATGAATACTGGCACTTGGATTTAGCTACAAGCCTGAAAATAGATAGAAAGCACAAGTGGAGAATAATGAGATAAAAGCGGACGATAAAAGATCAAAAGACTGGAAGAGAGGAAGATTGAGATAATTGGATGAGGAAAAACAACACAAGATTAATGAAGAGAATGATATACCACAAATATAAGACTGTGATGTTTCAGAGAAGCTTGAAAAATATGTTAAGTCATTTCCATCGACATTAAATTAGATGATTAGTCGCTCACATTTTTGCCGAGTCCAGCGTTTTCTCAGTTATTGCATCGAGTAATTACAACATGTAAAATTTGTATCATGCACATTTACCTCAAAAGGGATGAGCTATTTTTATTATCTTGAAAATTGCTTACATTCACATGTGTAAATATATACCATAGCTGTATCTTCTAGTTTTTCATGCACACAATGCAATACGGAATTAATCATTAATCATTTAAGTACATAGAAAGCTTTTGATGGACAAGCCTCAGCCAAAACACAGCTGTGCCTGTGCCCTCCTTCTGCCAGAGTGCTTGCAGATACTTGCATCTCATGCGGTTCATTCATTCACGAAATCTGGATATGCCTTTCCCCATACAGTATGTGCAGTGTGTGCGGGGAAGTATTTCCCTGGTAAGAAGAGTTGGAAGGAACAAAAGGCAGTAACGGCGGGAGGCAAATGTAATAATAATGTCAATAATTGAACTTTAATTTGGCATGAATTTTCTGGGAGAAAAAAAGCCATTACAAATGACTTCAGAAATAAACTTCCACTGAACTTCCTCTTGTCACAATTTTTCTGTAAAAAGGAAGAAGACAAAAAAAACATCAACAACAACAATAATAAAAACATCCATCCTTTTTCCGATCCGCTTATCCTCACAAGGGTGCTGGAGCCTATCCCAGCTGTCTTCGAGCAGTAGGCTGGGGACACCCTGAACTGTTTGCCAGCCAATCGCAGGGCACACAGAGACAAACAACGATCCACACTCACATCTAGAGACAATTTTGAGTATTCAGTCAACCTGCCTTGCATGTTTTTGGGATGTGGGAGGAAACCGGAATACCCGGAGAAAACCCATGCAGGCCCGGGGAGAACATGCAAACTCCACACAGGGAGGCCGGAGCTGGAACTGTACCCAGTACCTCTGCACTGTGAGGTTGACGTGCTAACCACTGGACTGCCAGGCCGCACAACAAAAACATAATGCGTCAATTTGGAATTTGCTCCGTGGTTGATGGTTTGTGTCCCAATGATTCTACACAAACCCATGTTGGAGCTAAATGCCTCTGTTAGGGTCACCACGGGTACTAGGTGAGGAACCAGACAAAGCATTGCTCGAACGTTTCTCTGATGCTTATGATCTCTGGAGCAAGACCTGGAGGGGAAGCTTGATGGCAAGTGTCTGTTCGCCCGGCCAGAAACATCTTGTTGCTGGCCACTGTTACAGAACTTTAAGACAAGATCAACTTCACTGTCTGGAGCCCCCAAAGCTGTCTCCATATCTTGAAGATAATCATGCAAAGTGCCATGCTGTTTCGCAAGTCTCAGCCTCCGAATAATGTCTCCCACTGGCCCTTTTGTTGGGTGGGACTGCGCTATAAAAAAATTTTAAAAAATCATTGCTTTTTTTTCTGCAGTCAATTCAAACATTTTCATTCACACCGTGAAGCACTAAAATTAGACCCCTCGGGTAAAACGAGTGTGCCTTAAAATGTAAACAGAATCATTTTGAAGTTATGATCCTGAACATCAAAATATGATCAAAAATTATGTGTGATAAAAAAAATTACACGATTGTTTGCTGCTTCTGTCCAGTGGCTGCCGGCTAGTGATGAGTGGCTAAACTATGAACGTTTACGTGGGCAAGTTGTGCAAACTCTGCTCGAACTCTGATGCTTTCCACTTGGGTCCTACTTGTTCAAATGACTCAATAGGTTTTGTTGCATTGCCTTATTTTTGATGACACACCACGCAGTGTCTCCCTCCTGCACCATGTCGCTCTGGAGATATGGTTAAGAATGTCTATTGTCAAAATACCTTCATCTTTAAAAGTCATGCTGTGTGTGTGTGTGTGTGTGTGTGTGTGTGCGTGTGTGTGTGTGTGTGTGTGTGTGTGTGTGTGTGTGTGTTAACGAGGGAAAACGTCACACTCTCAACTCAGACATGAACAATTAATCACCCTTCACTGGAAATGTTATGTGTAATAGAACACAGTCTCTCCAAACTACCTATGTGACAATGCTAACAGGAATTCTGCAATTTTCGACATAGGTTGACCTTTCTTTTATCACTGCTGGAACAACCTTCACAGCGTGACTCACTTTTAAAGCGTTTGCCATGTGGCGAGCATCCCTCGCACGGAAACAGTACTGTATATGTCACTTACATCTTGTACTGTGCGAAGGTCTGGCTGCAACCTAGTAACAGAAGAAATGAGAAACCCTCTAGAAAAGAAAAAAAGTACCTCTTCTTCATAGCGAAACTGCATTTCGGTGTCACTCAGGTTGGTGGGGGGAGGTAGCAATATAAAACAGCTTCACTAATTTTCATTCTGTTCCTCTTTAAGTGTCTGTTTTTACAATGTCAAATCGGAAGTCAAACTTGGCTGTGATGTTTAACTCCGTTTTAACACACATGCCGTATTGGCCCGAATATTATACGGCCCTGATTATAAGACAACCCCCTCTTTTTCAAGACTCAAGTTTGAAAAAAGACTTTTTGAACACCAAATTAATTTTTTATACCGAAAATAATTACAGTACATCTGAAACAAATGATTATAACAATATATTTGAGAGAAAAAGCATCTTGAAGTTTACACCATAACTTCTCCTCAGCTGCCGGTTAACCTGGCCGATCTTCGACCAACTTTTGTCCAGATTGTCGCTACTTTTCTCCATTTTCTGTTATCTCATCTATTATTTTCTTCTCTTTTCTTTCTTACCGCTATTTTTTATTTTTCTTCTTCGTGCTACTGCTATTTTTATTTTTATTCTTCGTGACAGGGGTTCACTTCGCTTCAATTATATTTGGCGCCATCTAGCGCCGTGAATGGGTATAATGTCTAGACCCCGAATATAAGACGACCCCCACTTTTTTCAATTTTTTACTTACTAATAATGCCGGCATCCATTTGCTGTGCTGCTTTTTCTCTTCAGGGTTGCTGGCGAGCTGGAGCCGATCCCAGTTTACTTTGGGCAAGAGGCAGTGCACATTGAGCTGACATTGCTAACCACAAAGTACTTCGCCACCTTTATGGCCATTGTGCAAACCACCATTTAAAGCTAATTCATATTCCATTTGTGTTTTTGTCAATTGTAGTACCTGTGCTTCTATTTTACTATTACATATTTCCGTTTTTACAGTCGGCGAATTAGAGTGAAGATTTGCGGACTGAGAGAAAGTCAAGAGGGAAGGACACTGCGGTGGAGAATTGATCACCAACGGCCTGAGGTTGGAGAAAACATTTGGCAACACTTAAAGACAATAAAAGGGCCTGAAGCATGCTTGTGATGAAAAAAGAAGCCAGAGGGGAGGAAAGACAAAACATTGCATTGGAAGAATGAGAGCAAGAGAGGCACAGTGATGTGCGCTAACATGTTGGCAGGGGAACGCATTTTCCAGAGGACAGACATCCTGTCACTGCAGGCAAAAATAACGTCTCAGATCAGCAGGCGGCCAGAGAAAGAAGATCAGTGTAGGTGGACCGTGTCAGGCCATTCACACTCGGCGTTAGCTCTCTCTATGTCTTGAATCCGCTAACTGATAAACATTTGTATTGCCAAATTAAATGATGATCACGGTGATGTTTTACTTGTGGGGATCTAAAACGGGAAAGTGGCAAAGGATAATTTAGTGAAAGGGAACCTCGTAGGAATTTCTTCCAGGCGCAGCTATTACATACGCTCAAACTGTCAGTTGCCAGCATAAATTGAGATATCTCACCATTATACAGAACATCTCACTTGGTTTGCTGTCGAGCCTTTTTGCACGTGCGCAGACAGCCCCAAAAATTGCAATGCATAGGATGCAAGAATACATTCAGTATAGTAAATGAATACACGCCTCTTCTAACAGATGAGTTTGAATGAATGCAGTGCAGCACGTCCGCAAAAGTCTTCTAGGCATATCGGTCTAGGCTTTCTTCTTTTGTCTGTAGCCGAGGGAATCAGCTTAAATATTAATGAATCAGGAGATGGGAAATGTAATGTGGTGCCAGAACCATTTTTAATAGAACCACACGAGTGAAAAAAATTCCATCAATCAGCAAACACCCCCAATTTAAAGCGTTCTCTACTTTCCAAAGCGTATTTGGCCTTGGCGATAATAGAATGTTTAATTAAAGCGTTGACTTGCATCCCTCATATTTTATGTATGCTGGCGTGCTGCAAAAAACATCCCACTTTGACATTTAAGTACCTCCAATTGTGTGCGCGTGCGTGTGTGCGTGCATGTGTGTGCGTAATGTGTGTGTGTTTTAACAAAAAAAAAACCTTCAGATTGAAATGTATTTTGCAACAGAACTAAATGAATTGTATAGAAATAGCAACAGAGTGCGCTATGTGTCCAGCGTGGGTTCCAGTTTGAGTGGTAATGTGCAATCAATAAAATAGATCGGTACATTTACATGCACTATTTTC
The DNA here is from genome assembly GCA_018466805.1 of Hippocampus abdominalis. Classification (NCBI taxonomy): domain Eukaryota; kingdom Metazoa; phylum Chordata; class Actinopteri; order Syngnathiformes; family Syngnathidae; genus Hippocampus; species Hippocampus abdominalis. The sequence continues at coordinate 5,897,412 of CM031703.1, forward strand.
AGGGCCAGACCTGGCTTGTTTTGCACCCTGGGCGAGACATACTTTGACGCATAATTGCCCCCCTCCCTCGCCCCCAACATCTCCAGCCAACGATACCCCGCAAGGGCAAATAAAATACAACAAACACCAGAATCTACAGTATATCACCTGTTTGTTTATTATGTCCCTCTCTCATGCTTTACCAGTCATCTCACAACCCGCTCATAGCTCCTGCAGTCACAAATTGACAAATTAACAAATTTTCTCAAATAGTCATACCTCGGTTTTGACTATAATCCGTTCTAGAAGGCGTTCGGAAACCGATTTGTTAGAAAACCGAAACCACGCTCTTTTAAAAAAAAATCTTTATTGAACGCGTCTGTTTACAATGGAAAGCAACACAACTAAGCGTCACTTCCTCGTCTACCCGAGGAAGCCTCACTTCCTCATGTAAGGAAGGCTAGAGGAGTCAAGTGATGCATTCAAGTGCGCTCAGTTTGTTCGAGAACTGAAATTCGGTCATTATCCGAGGCATAAAATACTCTAAATTTTTGGTCGAAAACCGATTTGGTCGAGAACAGAGACGTTCGAAAACCGATGTTTGACTGTATTGCATTTATGTTGCGAATAAATGTGATGGAAACGCAGACACTGACACAGCCAACACTGGATGGCTTGCTCTCTCAACAGCAAGTTGATGTGTGGAGGGGCATTTAGCGCAAATACTGGACCAACTTGATGAGGAAATGAGCGGCAGCATACACAAATCTTGATTTTTTAAAATTGTTTGTGTGTGCGTGTGTATGTGTGTGTGTGTGTGTGTGTGTGTGTTTTGTTTTTTTTCCCCGGGTCGTTCGTGTGCCCCCTGAAAGATTGTGCCCTGGGCGACCGCCCACTTTACCCATGGCTATTTGTGGCCCTGACTATTTTGTTTGTGTATTCTTATGCATAAGTCAGTAGGATTTGAAAAGCGCACAGTTCTGTTGCAGGCATTTGTATTTTGTCCAAGTGAACTGGTAATAAGTTAGGTGGCGTCCAAGTGATCCTCAAATGCAACAACCAAGCATAACTTGCCATTGTTTACCACTCAGAGGTACTTGTCTATGTGTAAATAGTCATTTGTACCAGTTTTTGAACTGAAGGAAGTGAAGCTGTTCATGCAAAACAGTAATTCATTATGATATATTTATCTTTTGCTTGAGCGCTAGGTGCTCAGGTACCAAGCGCTCCAATATGCATCAATAGAGTAGAACACGAAGAAGGGCTGTGTGAGGTATCTTTATTTATTCATAGCACACTACAGGAAGGTCTGATTGAAAACATATATCATATTTTTTGAACAGGTTCATTTTGGGCTCTCGTGTCACACTCATGGGCCATGCTTTCTGAGAAGCAGCCATCTCAAAATGAAGGGACATTCCTCTGACGACCACTATGTCAAAATCCTGGACAGCGAGAGAGGGCCTATAATTTGGGAGGCGAGTGAAGGAACCCATCTACGTCAAACCAGAAACGCTCTTTCTACAAAGTAGGAGAGAGGAAGAGCTTTGCACCATTAGCTATCATCAATTTAAAACACCACCTTGCACCTCTCAGTCCAAGACTCGCTCACACTCTCTTTGGTAAAGTGTCCACCAGGAAGCCATTTGCCACCAGGTAAGGTGAACCGCTGTGAAAAGTCGTTGCAAGAACAGTTCACACAAAGTCGCGTGTGTTTGGGTCGGTGTGTGTGCATGCATGTTTCTCTTGATTCGGCCCATGGAATTCAATTACTCACTGTCTGCTTTTGGTGTTAAAAAAAAAAAACTCCTCAATTGGAGGTAGTGAATTAATCTCAGAGCTGCAGCATGCACCGTGGCTATTGAAGTGTCATCTTCCAATGTTTTCCAATGATAAATTATTACTTTTAAATCTTACATCAGTTATTTGATTTTATCTTACTATCTTATATATATATATATATATATATATATATATATATATATATATATATATATATATATATATATATATATATGAGTATATAAATATATATATGTATATTGATGTGTATATATATATGAGTATATATATGTATATTGATGTATGTATGTATATATATATATATATATGTATATTGATGTATGTATATTGATGTATGTATATATATATAGATAGATAGATAGATACATATATATATATATATATAATATATAGATAGATAGATAGATATCTTATATATTTAAAAATTCAAAGAGTGCATAACTCCGTGTCCCCGCCCACCTTTTTTTTTTTTTTTTAATCTGAACTGCTCTCAAGACCAGCTGATATTTCGTTGATTTTTCCAGTTACACGCCTGCTAAACTTTTACTCAACTAAATTAATGAAGACACAATCAGAATTTTATGTGGACAGACAACCACATTTCTAATTTTAGATTGTGTGTATATTTTATTACAATAATCTAATTTAATAATAGGCTCAAAGTCATACAGTTGCCGGAATCGTAACTGTGTTACAGAGGCTCTTGGTATTTGGCGACTTTTGAGGCAGTGCCTTCCAATGTTTGTCTATATATTTACTACTCAAGGCATCTCCATTAAAAACTAATGTGTTTTTCACACTACATAATCAGTTCATAATAATAATGTTGCTGCTGTTATGCAAGGTGTCAGCGAGAAGCTGATACAAAGCCGGGGGCCTAACATATTGCTACGCCGGTTGAATCATTTTGAATTCATGTCAGATTCCATTTGTCCTCCTCCCTAGTTGTTTGTGAACGCATCGTTAAAGGTAATTTATTGTATAGATGCTTTGTCAATTCTTTTTTTTTTCCTAAGATATATTATGACTCACGTATCCATAAAACCTTTTCGCAGGTTCAATTTAACAGCATCACAGCTTGTAGAAATGTCCTTGCATCCGGGTGCCAAGCAAATATTTGTTTTGGGGTATTCCCATATTTTTGGGCACGACCAGTCACCATATTTGTGATGGCTTCACACTGTCAATGTTTGTCAGGCCAGGAACAGTGGAACACATCTGGTCATTAATTCTTCTGATTACTTAATCAGAGACGGCTTTGGTTTCCCCTGCGGTCTGGGCTTCCATATGTTGTGCACCATCAGTGAATCTTATCTGGATTATGTGTCGTTTTGCATTCAGTATCCAGGTTTGGTGTTCTCATTTATCAGCACGTACTCATGTGTGCCGAGCAGCACATGCAAAATGGTCATTCATCCCCTGCTCGGCTCGAAAAATAATAAAATGCACGGCGCACAGAAGACACCATAATTGTGTGTACCCCAAAGTATTTGACTGATGGTTTAGCTCAGTAAATGGTTGAAAACTCCACGATTTAAAAAGCACAGGCTGTAATCTCTTCCAATGCTCAGTGGGACCGCTCATTGTTTGGATTACTAAAATGTCTACAGAACACGGTGGAACCTCAAAACGGTATATGTCTCGATGTTAGCACAAAAAGTACAGACAGGATGAAGATGAAGAAATGGTCTGTCGCCATAACCCGCTGAAGCATTTATTTCGGGGGAGGTTCTGCAAATTGCTTCTTATTTCCACCTTATCTGTTCCTGTTGCACAAACGTAAGTCACATTGATTCGCAATCAATTCTACTTCCAAATTCAACAGCTTGATATCCAAGTGTGATCGAATTACATCGGAATATGCGTCACCTGATTTTTCTTTTTAACAGTTAATTTGGCGATGAAGGTCCATCGTGGCAGGCTTTGTTTTCCCCCAATATAAATGTATCTTAAACAGACAAAGAACAAAGAAATGAAGCACCAAGGTGTGCATCTGGCCTTCAAATTAGCCCGTGATTCAAAAGGGCAGATGGAAAGGTTGATAGACAAACAAGTGCGAGCTTATTACTCATGCTTGGCGTATGTGTTGGAGAACAAAACAAAAGAAAGTTGAATAAATCAAGCACCTCCGCGCCATGCATTGAGTTTAATAAACCGTTTTATAATTTCATCATGGACTGAAGAGACGTTCATGCTTCTGCACTCACCAAGGCAAACCCGTGCAATGTCTCGAAATGAAATCCGAGTGTTGCATAAACAGGTCTGCATTACGACATTTTGACGGAAGTACATTACTATCATAAATCTGAATCTGTCTAATAGTGTGTCCTCTCCATCCATTCATGCATTATCCGAGCCGCTTATCCTCGTGAGGGTCTCGGGCATGCTGGAGCCTATCCCAGCTTTCTTCAGGGAGTGGGCGTGGTTCACCCTGAACTGGAAATTGGAGGTCACGTACAGAACTTTCACACCGACGGACAATTTAGAGCGTTCAATCAATCTACCCTGAATGTTTTTGGAATGTGGGAGAACCGGAGAAAACCAATGCGGGCATGGGAAGAACAATGCAAACCCCACACAGGAAGGCCGGGACCCAGATTCCAACACTGGATCTCTGAGCTGTGACGGGGATGTGCTAACCCATAGGTGTCAAACTCAGGTCCTGGAGGGCCGCTGTCCTGCATGTTTTCCAAGTCTCCCTGTTGCGACACACCTGATTCAAATGATCAGATCATCAGCAAGCTCTGCGAATGCCTGACATTAAACCTGTTCATTTGAATCAGGTGTGTTGCAACAGGGAGACTTGGAAAACATGCAGGACAGCGGCCCTCCAGGACCTGAGTTTGACACCTATGGTCTAGAAGATTATGTGCTGTTCTCTGAAGGGAAAACAAAATGCAGCCGTACCAGCCAGAAAATGCCCAATATGCCTGATTGCCAGGCCAGCGCTGTCCACAAAGTATAGAATGGATGCGCTTGTCAGCATTGTGTGTTGAGAATAAAAGTGCATGAATACAAATGTAGTGATTATTTATTTTATTTTTTGGGGGGGATGTATTTGGTTAGACTTCCCTGATAACGAGAAGTGGAGACACTTGATGTGATATAAACGTTCTAGTGGAATCACCACCCACCAAGTATTTGTGGCATTATGTGATTATGAACGATTCTTTTCAAGGTCTCGTCAGTCAACTTGAAGTATGATGAATATTTATGACGGGGAGATGGACTTGGGCCTTGACTATGATTGATTCATCCAAACAAACAAAAACAAGATTTAGAATTCCTTTCCACTTCTCAGCAATGAGAAAACTTCTAGAAAATGAATATATTTCAGTATTTCAACTTTCAGGGAAAAAAAAGTAGTACATGTGAAAAATACCATACCGCTTGCCATCCACATTTACCCTCCATTCTCCGGTTATTGTTTTGCTTTATGTTAGCATCCCTACGGTTAGAATGTCAGTATTTGAGCATTTCCCATTGGAAAATAAGTATATACAGTCAAACCTTGGTTTTCGAACGTCTTGGTTCTCGACCAATTCGGTTTTCGACCAAAAATTGCGAGTTTTTTATGCCTCGGGTGACGAACACATTTTGGTTCTCGAACAAACTGAGCACACTTGAATGCACCATTTGACTCCTCTCGCCTTCCTTACACGAGCAAGTGACGCTCCCTCGGGTAGATGAGGAAGTGACGCTTCCTCGTGTTGCTTTCCATTGTGAGCAGACTCGTCAATAAACATTTTTCGAACAATTTCGGTTTTCGAACAGCCTTCTGGAACGGATGATGGACAAAAACCGAGGTTTGACTGTATATACAGTACAGGACACGTTGTAAAATCCTTCTTGATCATGTTGATTTCAGCATTTTCTTTGTAGTAATACCGTACTATAATTTTCAGTTCAATTTTAGCGCATCAACATTCACATGGAATTACTACAGAAATTCGATGTTGTAATTGGGGTTCTTTTAAAAAGTCAATTTCCTCAGATACATGTTATTTCCTCTTTCTTCCTTTTTCTCCTACTGTGTGTTTCTGCCAAGGGATTTGAAATGGATCAGAGACCTAAAAACCCGACAATGCCTCTACCTTTCGATTCAGTGAATAAGAGACACATGGGAATTTATTTTTGTTGTTTGCTGTGTGATTGTTTTTTGTATTGTTTTACCCATTGTTTCAGTCACTTCAAGCAACAAGCCTATAGCAGGCCAGTACACTCAGCGGGGGATCTTCCGGTAGCCCAACTGCTAGTCTTGCACACGGCAGGAGATTTTTGCTGTTTCAGTGCTGTGCCTCTCGCTTCATAAACGCCATCTTGACACATTGTGCAGTAATGGAGGTTTTGCTTTGGCAAATCAGGATGACAGGTGAAAACCTTCCAACAGTGACTCATAAATTATGTAGCGCAGGCATTGTGTCTACTGATTTTGTCATGTGTACCTGTATAATTGAGAAGCTAGTTTGTCACGTGGATTTGTCGAGTGGTGTCGAAATGGTGTCCATGGTACGGGGAGGACAGGTCGGGATTGATTATTTTCAATAAATGTGTTTCTGGAAAACAAGAATCATGTGAAATATGTATAAACAAAAGGGGTAGGCCAAGAATAGCAATGCAATAAAGCAGAGTGGAGCCTCGTGCAGCACAGTGCAAGAAGCATGTCCAAGGTCAGTGGGAGAATGGAGCACGTGATGGGAGCGAGTAGTGGGAGCAGCAACCAGCAGTGGAAAAATGAGAGATTTTTGCTCCAATGATAATTTGCAAATGTTGGACTCAGGAGGGCTGAGCTGTGGACGTTCATCCTGATTTGAGTCTTGCAGTCGAGCTGGCCCAGTTTTCAAGGAAGGACTTGGCAGGAGGAAGTAGGAGGGGAAAAAAGAAAAAGGCAAAAAAAGGGAAAAAGTGGTTTTGTGTCTTCAGTGCGATGGGCGGGTGTGCTGCACCTGGCTGATGAAGTCTTCAGCCTTCTTTGTCGGCACACTGCAGGTCGCTCTGGGCGCGCTCGTGTCGCCGACGTGTTTGTTGGACTTGGTAGCAGAATACGGGCATAGTTTACCCCAGTGGCCTTGTTCTTGCAAGGCAAAAGCACGAGACTGGCAAGCACTGTGCACGCTGCCAAAAAGGAAAAAAAAAAGATTCTTGAAAAGAAAGAAACGTGGCAACTCGGAAAAAAAGGAAGACCCCAGGGAGAGGGCCCAGTGGCTCAGACTTGAACATGAAACAGATCTTCTCAAAATTGCACACACATAAGAGTCCAACTTTTGTAACTACACTGTAGTTACATGTCATAGGATGCCAAGTTGATTAAAAAGAAGAAAAAAGATGATCTGGTATAATTGCATTGTCACATCAGCGAGTTTGTGCCAGAAACTGAACATGGAAGCACAAGTGAGGCTTTTACATGAGACGCGAGTGAAATGAGTTGAAGAATTTGACTTTACTACTTTCCATCTCTTATCGTCATGTTCCCAATTCCCATCTGTCACTGTCCTTGAAGCGGAGAGAAAACATTTCAAAAAACATCATACACACACATGCACACACTCATCATATTCCAAAAAAATGCACATGCATCCTGCCATAAGGAAAATATCAACGTTACATAAACTGACACGTTGCAAAGCTGCTCCCACACAAACACATGCGCGCTGTCTTTTCCTTTCTTTTTTTTGTTTTGTATTTGTGTCTTTTTTTGTGTGTTCTTCCACTGATTCAGCCCTCTAATGCTGCATCAGATTGCCTCTTATCCCCAAGCCCTTCATCTCCTCTTTCATTCTGATTTGGACTTTCTCCCAAAACAAGAATTTTTCCTCTAAATGGGTCCTCCTTGACTCGCTCTCGTGCTCAGCATGGCTTTTGTCCCGCCGCACATCAGTTCCTCTCATTGCTGTCGGAAAAAAAACACATCTCCACACCACAAGGACTTCCATTAAAGCACCTTACTTGTGTATTCTGGATAGCGCCGTATTTTCCTTATTTTCTTGAGTGTCAACCGCCCACAGAAAAACAGACAATATGGCTGTATTATTGTTTTTTTTTAATTAATTTTGGGAAAAAAAGAAAAACGCAAAACACTGAAGCCGACAAACTTGACGTGCAAAGTGGCGAGGGATCACTGGATTGAAAACATTGCCTGTGCGGTTCATAATAAAGGAGACAATTAACATAACAGATTAACTGATATTTCATTTATTTCTTGTGTTCGGCCTTAGAGGTTTTGCCGTGGATCTGTCAGATTAGTCGTGACTTCAATAATTTGTTCTCAGAACCTTGTGCTCATTCAAAACTTTGGGGATTAGTTTGTCAAGGGAGATGATGTTAAAAGCAGCAACAGCTACATTTCACTGCCTAGATAAAAAAAAACAGCGACATGTTTGTGATTTAAAACATTGACATTCACAGCATGGGGCCAAATTCAGTAAGCAACAATTGTACTTTTTGCTTTACTGATGCTTATTCTGAATTCCATGATGCTGCAGCGAAAAACATGGTTATTAAAGTCTACAATAAAACGCATTTACACCAGCAGCCATAACACGCGTCTTCTAAATAAAACTGCGTCGGAGATTATATTTATGAGTAGCAACAGAAATAGTCACTTCCTAAATCAAGATTTTGCCCAAGCAAGTCGCAAGTCGTAAAATCATGCGAGTCCATCTTAAGTCCCCCACCTCTGGTAACTGGCTCTCTCTTTTATGATTTTCGATTGAAGTCTCCTAGTAGCTTTTAAACTCCATTATTTATATTATCTCTATTATTTCACAATTTCCATTCATGAATATTTCAAATCAATTACTGTATATTTTCAGACTTAATTTAGAAAAGCCAAATTCTCAAGCCAGAAATTAAAGCGTACTTGAAACTTCAAAGTCAAGAAGTTGGCCCATCCTTAGCTTCCATAATGTGACATATGTATGCGAGGTATCATTGGGTGAGGGATTTAAAATAAATCCTTCAAATGTAATTTGTTTCACTCCAAAGTTGGTCGGGCAAGAGTGCACTCGCCGATGACTGTGCCTCCATCTCCCACGACCTCTTTGTTCAGTCGGGATGCAGAGAAAACTCTTTGATGTCACCAAGGTGTTTTGCCAGCCGTCAGGAGCCACTGTATGGCTCCGGTAGCTACTGTGATACAGTGAGGGGTGATACTTAAGGTTCTGTGATGATAGCTTGAGCAAGATCTGTTTCCTTATTTTCACAGAAAAAGGCAATTATCATTACTCAAATAACACTGACAAATACGGTATTCATATAGCATCCATCCATACTGCTTGTCCTCATTAATGGGGATTATCCTGGATTGGTCAGTAGCCAACATTTCGCATTACATTCCACTGGTCAACGGTAAATTTTCATCTGTGATGGCGTTATGTGTCTTGAAACGTATTTTTTGCGGCTGATTTCATGCGGCTAATTTCCAAAGTGCCTTTGCTTTTTTTTCGAGCACATGAAGTATTTTCATTTTCTGTTTTTAAATTTGACTAATATACGCTTGTGCAAGATCGATTTTACCATGCATTGTAATTTATAGAATGTTCCAGAAAAAAATAACCCACGTTACTTACATAAACCTTAATTCATAAATATTACATAGTAATACAATGTGTATTACTATGTTACATATGATGATGATGATGCTAATGATTATGATGGTTATTATGATTAAAACATGAAGTGCTAGAGAAAAACAAGGGTGAAATCAGCACAATAAAATATCTCGAAACGTTTACTTAAAATAAAACAAAACAATTGTTGACCAGTGGTATTGAAAAAAAAAAGTAATTTGAGTGTTCTCTCCTCAGAGAAGGAATATACTCATTAGTTTGGAATGGGTATGTCAAATTCCTTCAATATCTTGACAGTTGAAATAATTTTATCTGGGTAATTTCCCCATTTGCAGCAGCTGTTCACTGCTGAAGCTGGTCAGAACATCTTGCTTTGTCAAATTGTGACCACAAATTCGTCTCACTTTCGAGCTTTGGGTGATTTGTTGACATGTATTGTCCTGGAGATATTCCAAACTTGACAATATGCTGCAGTCATGTCTTCCCCCCGATTGGAACCTACCAATGACTGCGATGATCGACGAGCATCCGGCGAAATTCTTCGAAGCCTTGTTGCAGAGGGGGCAGTACAGTATTTCAAAGATAAGAAAATGAGTGCATGAAATGATGTGAGAGGAGAACATACGCAGGCAAGAAAAAAGAATCAAGCGTGGAAAATTGAAATTGATTTGTGCCTTTGAAGAGTGCAGCAGAACATGATCTACAGGATATATGTACAGTACTAGGTTTCATTGATCCAATTTCCCTGTGACGTTGTTCCTTCCACCTTTCACCATTTATCTGTCACACTGTTGTATCACTGCTCTGAAATGTCTTACTGTCACCTAGTGTTTCAAATATGAACCACAGCCGCCCAGACTGGTGGCACAAATTTGATCTCCCACTTGTGTCTCCTCTCGTTTATTTTTAGACGAAAGTAAGCCAGTGTCGATGGCTTTATTTTGATTTCCAGTGGATCTGATATCAATCTCCGCCTCACCAAATGAGCTATTCTCAAGCTGTATAGAATCGCTGTTTGAGGGTGGAGATAGAGTTACTGTCATAGCATATGAACGTCTTTCCTTTGTGTTGAAAAGTTTCATCTAAGAACTGAACTGTAATATGCTTGCAAGGACACAGTATCGAAACACTGCACTAAAGAACCAACTGGGCCTTAATATGGGGGTTTGACTTCAGACTGAGGCCTTCCTACGTGGAATTCGCACTTTGAAATAATTCGTTCATTCATTCATTTTCCGAACCGCTTAATCATAACTAGGGTCGCGGAGGGTGCAGGAGCCTATCCCAGCTGTCTTCGGGCAGTAGGCGGGGGACACCCTGAACCGGTTGCCAGCCAATCGCAGGGCACACAGAGACATACATCCATCCGCGCTTACACTCACACCGAGGGACAATATAGAGTGTTCAATCAGCCTGCCATGCATGTTTTTGGAATGTGGGAGGAAACCGGAGTACCCGGAGAAAACCCACGCAGGCCCGGGGAGAACATGCAAACCCCACACAGGGAGGACAGAGCTGGAATTGAACTTTGAAATCAGTGAATGATTATTTTTATTCATCAGGATTTCAACATCCATTAAAAAAAAAAAATTGTGATTAATATTTTTTTCCGTAGTCGCACAGCTCTACAAAATATGTCATTTTTCTCGTATCAGCCTGCTGTGCCAGGTACCTAAATTTAATTAGACAATTTTGACACTTTCTCACTTTATTTCTGTAACTAATTGTTTGGAATATCAGATGCTGGCTGGGCAGCGAGGTCATTATGTCCTGCTTTACTTCAGTGATCTACTGTTGTGGGTGTCATCCCTCCTTCTGATTTGCATTTTCCTGTGCTCGTCTGTTGGCTGCTCTCTGCTTCATTGCGGTTCCTAGTTGAACCGCTTGGCCTTTGTAGTGTTCCATGTTCTTGTCCATCAGTTCTGCTTTCTCACAGATCCAATTTGAAGTGTCACTAACCTCTCTCTTCTCCCTCCAGTGCCGACACCCGAGTTTTCAGAGGTGCAGCAAAAAACGTCAACGCATCTGCTACTTGCCATTGGCAGAGTTGGGAGTCTCAAATCGTAACCGTCAAGTCTCTGGAGCAATTCAAGCAGAAAACATGTTCTGTGCCAAGGTGTCACACAGCCATAATGCAAACTTGTAAAGTTTCAACAGCTAGAACACACAAAACCCACAAAAAAGGAGGTATTGATGGCTCACTGTGTCTCACCATAATAATTTGACTTATTCATGAAAAGCTGTCTTCTGCGTGAGGTAAAAAATATGGACTGGTTGAAGCAAATTATTCCATCGCAAGATGGCGGCTGCATGAGGCTATGACCAGCCCTATGGAGCAAAATCTGAGCCGAGCACTCAGTTGTAACAAAATATGATGATTGGGTGCTTTGCTCGGCTTAGTTCTTGGCCTGGAGGTACAGCGTACAGATGCAGCCCTTAGAGCTATATGTGCCAACAACTGGGAATCTAAAGACACAGGGACGCAAAAAATGGGTCATGCAAAACACCACAACCATGGAGGAATCGAGGTAAATTCATGAAGGAAAGCCTGCAATGTTTGCATGACTTTTGGGTGAATGAAGACGACTTGCGTGCCAACAAGACGAAAATAGTATCTGACGAAAATAGTATCTGAAAAAAGCACACCACAGCTTTCGTCATGCAGATTCTTGTAAAAGATGAATCCCCAAATAACTCAAAAACAAGAACTCGAAAGGCTGACCGGATTTCATCATTCGCGTAGTCACACATCAATCTGTGGATATGTCAAGTATTGCTGCTGCACTGTAATGTTTTAATGCGGCTGTACAAGATCCAAAATGAAATTTTCACTGATAAAGAGGATTTAGAGAGCTGCTTATTTCTTGGAAAAATGTGAGTAATCTTCATGGGAAAAAAGGTATACAAGTTAGGGGTGATACACCAAAAAAGTATACAGTATTTGCCAACAAGTTTGTCAAAAACAGAATGTGGCCCCTCAAACACACACACACGCGCACGCAAACACCATACAATATGGGCAAAGATTTTACATCGTTTTCCGGAACAATACGATTCAGTTACACATAACATTGCCAGTGAAAGTTCCCCTTATTTCACCTGCGAGATTATCACCACAGGGGGCCTTTGAAACTACCTATTTAACCCCCCCTAAAAAAAATGTACATTTCACATTGAATGCCATATTCATTGTATTAACTAGATGTTTTGCAGGTAATAAATTAACTGCTAGCAGACATTGTATACATGCAATCAGCAAAATATGCGAGCTTTCTGACAGGGTGGACATTTTTAGCTAATGTTAGCACTTTATGAGCACATGTTGGGCCTTCGTGTGTGTGTGTGTGTGTGTGTGTGTGTGTGTGAGCTTGTGTATATGTACTGCTTTCTAGTTTGTTTGGTCATGAGTGCAGTTTTTCTGTCTTCGATTTTGTTCCCAATATTTGTCAGTGCTGTTCAATCATTCTTGTCGAAAAAAACCAAGACTTTTTAAAGAGCCACTGTGGCTGCCAATCGCTAACATTATTAGAAGCACACAGAAATAGGTTTTTCAAAGGTGCGATGCAGGTGTTGGTATCACTTTTGAGGGAAAGTTGTAAACAAAGCTTCAACAATGTGATTTAACACCAATCAAGGGTGCCAGAACTTGGCAGACTAACACCTGTGCCAATTGAAAGTGATGAGGTAGGACATGCAAAAATACATAATGTTCCACATTGTTCGCTATGGAGCTCCAAAAATGTCATTAGGGGAAAAAAAAAAGAAATTAATCTTCTATGCCGATGCAGCAGCGGACAAGAAGAAGAAGAAGAAGAAGATGTCACTGGCATCAATGTCTTTGTCTTCGGAATGATGTCAATAAAAAAAATTGTATTCCCTTCCGGGCGGTTAGCCCGTCGACTTCACAGTGCAGAGGTACCGGGTTCAATTCCAGCTCTGGCCTCCCTGTGTGGAGTTTGCATGTTCTCCCCGGGCCTGCGTGGGTTTTCTCCGGGTACTCCGGTTTCCTCCCACATTCCAAAAACATGCACGGCAGGCTGATTGATCACTCTAAATTGTCCCTAGGTGTGAGTGAGGGCGTGCATGGTTGTTTGTCTCTGTGTGCCCTGCGATTGGCTGGCAACCAATTCGGGGGTGTCCCCCGCCTACTGCCCGAGGACAGCTGGGATGGGCTCCAGCGACCCTAGTGAGGATAAAGCGGTTCGGAAGATGAATGAATGAATATTCCCTTCCACTTTTTGTCAGTTTCTTGCAATACTGCACAAGCAAATAATGTCTTCCACCCACATGACTCCTGAAGGTCCCCCCCCAGTCGAACACTCTGCATCCTTAGTTACTGGAACACAGCAGTGCAACTGGATAATTGGACCTTGAACATCAGTCGGAACTTCCCTCTCCATGCTGTCTTGCTTTCATGTGAATAGAACACGCATTGTGGAGTGGCATTTTCATATAGACAAACATGCTGCGGCTCCAAATCAGGTCACGTAGGCTAGTACCGGGAAAACTTCAAGTGTGATATGCTTTAGATATTTATTTGGGGGTGGGGGGGGGGGGGGGGCAAGTGAAACTGTGCCATCTGGTGGGAAGCAACCCCCTCTTGCTTCCAGAGCAGAGGTGATTGAGCATATGAAATGCTTTTAGGGCTTGTGCCAGAGCATCAACCTGTGGCCTGGTTGAGCATAATTAGGTCTGCCTTGCTTATTTATAAAGCCGGACTTTAAGAAATCGTCAAATTGCAGCTGCTGCATACAATTTCCCTTTTTTTTGTGTGAATAATGGTGTCTTTAAATTCATTATATGGAAGGAGATGGAAATAATTGGCCCCCCGAGGAGTTAAATCCATGGCTGCTGTTTGGAAGTGGTGTTTTCAAAACCGTGACAGAAAGGTCACATTAGGACCTTGGGTGGGTGCGTATGTTGCGTTAAAACTCTCACTTCCTAAGTGAGTAGTCATGTGAGGAGATAGCCACTTGCCTTGAGTTTACGTATCCTTGGTCAGCCATATTAAGCGCTACAGAGCAAGCAAACCCACAAACGGCCAGCCTGTATCTAAAGTAACTTTGGGGTTATTTACAGTCACTTCTCCAGCGTTCTTAACTCAGAACAGATAAAAACTACGAATGTGAGTTGATTAAAAACATCTGACCCGATGCAATTAATCACACAATTTGTTATTGACCTGCGATTGGCAGGCAACCGGTTCAGGGTGTCCTCTGCCTACTGCCCGAAGACAGATGGGATAGGCAACTGCACCCCCCGGGACCCTAGTGAGGATAAAAGCGGTTGGGAAAATGAATGAATGAATGAATTTGTTATTAACTTGTGAGTAAAACATTGAATTATCAGGTTAATGCATGGAAAGATTGTTTCATTTCACTGTGACTTCAATGGAATATGTAAACATACCATTGTAAATTTTGCACTTAATCGGGAACATTTTGGTTCATTAAAAGTATTTGGCGTAATATGACAATGCTTTTTAATTCATATACACACCACATTATACGCTGAAAATCCAAATGGGTTTCAGCTTGAATGGCATATTTATGATTCCTACGCGAACACAACAAATGGAACGGAACACTGCAGGATTTGTGTTGTAATCATTTTTTTTTTAAATACTTTTTTTTTTTTTTACATGTTGCAGACTTTTTTAATCTTGCATTTATTTTTTATCTCCACTCCCTGATTCTTCTTCAGACCACTGTCCCCTTATAGCTTTTTACTGGTTTGACATCTGGTGGTCATGCTCAACTGAACCACTTCATTTTTCTTACAGTTTTAACCTTTCTTATTTCAAACGTGCTCCTTTAACCACTAGAACTAAACTGTCGTTAATTGATTCACACAACACCAATATATTTTGCTTCCCCCTGGAAGGTTCCTAAAACCATAAAAATATTTGCTCTTTTTTTAATTGCCAGAGAGCAGATGTTGCAGAGAGTCTTGTGCAACGCTGACGAGTAGCATTATCGCTGATGCAATAACAAATCGACAATCACTTTGTGCTCGGTGGTTAATGCAACAAAAATCTTTGACGCCACTCCTTCCTTTTCATAACCCCTCGTGATATTCTCGAAAGGAGTCGCCCGCGGACTGGAAACAACGATGGGAAATTTTGCAAGAGACCTCCTGGATGTTTACAGAGAACGCTTTTATATCATGGGTTGAATGTGGATGTGTGGTGTGGATGTTGTGTAACTCCAATATGTCATGTCTGATTCATGCATCCTCAGATCTGCGTGAGTGTGTTTCAGTTCGTTTAGGAAGGGGCGGTACGCTGAAAAAAACTGCAGATTTGAGACACCGTTCCATGCCCCCCAGCGTATGAACAAACACCACCAAACAATCAAAGTCTTGGAGAAACACCATGCGGGCCAAGAGAGTGGGTAGAAGAGCAAGCGCGCACCCACAGACACATACAGTACAAACACTGAGTAATTTCTGTTCTTCCAAGCAAGTCGTAACACAAACGTACACCATGTGTTGGAATGAAATAACAACTAACTCTATGGGAACTGGAATTGGAATGCTGCGAATGGTTTAGTGATCTTTTTTTTTTTTAATAGCGATACTGTCTGACTGTGAAAGACAAAATGGATGGAAGACTGTAAGAAGTTGCATTATGGTCATTTACCCAAAAAATGAACTTAAATTAAATAAAAATAAATCAATAAAAAGCGTTTTTTGTTTTGTGATTATTATGTTATATAAATCCCAGATGATTTTGGAGGAAAAGCGGCAATGATCCCGATGACTTCAGAAATGAGATTGAGAAACTACAACTTCAAAAAATAAAAATAAAAACCTTCTTCAAAGAATAAAACCACCCTACCCAATGGCTGCGATGAAAGACTTGTGAAATAAGCGATTTGTTTTTTAGGGCTTTATGAGGCAGAAACCCCATTAAAAATGATCTCAATTGATTTTTATTTTTATTTTTTTGTTTACGTGTGCGGCAGGATTCAATTATCCAAGTTATAAGAAGAACTCATAAACATTTTACAATCACAAATCTACATGTAATTATGTGTTTTTGAACAACGCACTTGGGCACAGCTCTCATACCCATACACTGTACGTTTGCCTCACAGGTCTGAGATTCTGGGTTCAAATGTGCAATCCTGCCAAGATTTTGTCAGTTCGTCCCGTACTTAGGTCGGTTTCTGAAGGTGCTCTTGCTTCCTCGCACATCCACAAAACAAGTATATTTAGTTAATTAAAGACTTCCTTTCAATATGTACAGCATGTGATCTCCCTTTTGTCCAAATAAATATAGCAAGGATAAGTGGTATAGAAAATGGATGAATGGATCACAACACATTTCACATATCCTGCCGCTTAACCGTCAGTTCCAGTTAAAAGAAATGTCAGTGCGTGAATGAATTGGTTTCTTTGGTGTGTGTGTGTGTGTGATGAAGATGTGTTTGACCTTCCTTGAAATCATCCTTGTCTGTTTTGTCTGAGAATTACTGAGTGTGAGCCACAGGGGGCAGCAACACATTAGTTAGTTGACAAAGAGAAGAGGTGAGTGTCTTGTACTACAACGTGTGAGTAGGCTTTTGAACAGGCAAATACTGTATTCTCCTTTTCCCGCTATGGCTTTACAGAAGTGTTTAAAGCTTGTGTTTTCACAGATGAGTCGATATGGCCACTGCTCTTTATGACTACGTTGCTTCACCTGACTGTAAAATCCAGTGACAACCCCCGTTTAGTGAAGTCAATTCTTGTTAGCAATCACTAGACTCGATTTAGACTGAAATTCCATGCGGTGACCATCTTTAAATCTCACTCGTATTGTAATTAAATGCACACCGTTTTGAATTTCAACTGCTGTTTTATTCCTGGCCCGGAGTGTGTCTTGCCTTTTAGAATTTTAAATCTGCGGCCATCAGATGTTGATAAATATCAGATATGCTTTTCTTACAGACATCGGATAAAAGATCGATGGTGTTTGTATAGCAGTGGTCACCAACATTTTTTTGAGACTGAGATCCACTTCGTAGGTACTGATTAATGAGACGGGCTACCGGTTTGATACACACTTCTTCAATAACACATTTTCTCAAAATACCATTAATGGCTGTATCCTTGATGTTATTATTAATAAAGTTTGACTTTCATCTAAATGCACTTGAAGATATAAATCATGTGGGGGTTTTTTTGTGTTTTTTTTTGTTTTTTTACAATCAACAATAACTGAACTGTACATTTTCGTACATACTTATGTGGTCCTTGGGTCCTACCCGGCCCACGGACACCACACTTGTGACACCTGATGTATAGTTTGGAGATGGACCTGATAAGAAAGTATCCACACTTTGGCTGCACTTTACTTTGGTTGCGCTCCAAACTCTCTCCTAACCGTGTGTTTTCAGCGCTTTAAGAATGTGTTGAGTCTGGCTCTTGCTCAAGCAGAACTATGCCTCAGACAGACAGGAAATGGAAAGGCTTCACAAAAAAGGAAGTGAGGCCCCCTTTGTATGCAGTAGAGGAAGGTTTCAGTGGGTGGACAAAATGCTATTCAAATCACTTTGAAAGAACGTTATGGAACATGATGTACAGTCTCAGGGTCACAGTTCAGCTCACGAAAACAATTTTAAAAGAAATTCATGCTGTCGTTCTTCACTTTATACAGTGATGATAAGAGGAGCAGCTTTTTGTTGACTTCTTGGTGGAATGTCTCAAATCGAATAGACCACGCGGCGTACATTTCCGAATGTCACCCAATGTTTAGTTTTAAACTGCTCATTTATGACGTCGCATAAGACATCAGCAAATCCTGTGAGACTTTACGTTCGGCAAACATCCCAAAAATAGAAAGAAACATAATTCTGCTGATGTGTTTTAGTTTGGGCTTTTTGTAGCTTTTTGCAGTCCTCCAAAAGAAAAAAAAAAAAGTGGCTTTTTGCAAAGAAAAAAAACACCCTACGCAATGGCTGCGATTGTGAAATAAGATATTTGTTTTTTAAGGCTTTATGAGGCAGAACCCCCATTAAAAATGATCTCAATTTATTTATTTTTTGTTTGTTTGTTTACGTGCGCGGCAGGCTTCAATTATCCACGTTTTAAGAAGAACTCATAACCAATTTACAATCACAAATCTACACGTATTATGTGTTTTGGAACAACGCAGTTTGGCACAGCTCTCACACCCACACACTGTACAAATTCAACAAGGGAATCATCTGATATAATAAAACACACCAGTGTGTGACCACACAACCACACAAGTACCCAGAAGTAAAGGAAAAGTGTGGCTGTAGCAGCGGGGGTCATCGAACCGAACTCCCAAAAAGTTTTTAAATGTGACATTCTTCAAAATCTAGAACACATTTTTGGTAACGATCTTTGTAGTTGTCGATAATGGCCTGGTGATGGATGTTATATGATGACAGAAATACTGTATAGCCATAAACATTCTTGATGGATATTTTACAAACATGATTTAAAAGTGTCACCAAACCAACATTTGATCATCAGATTTTCCACTGCAGCGCTTATAATTTCGCAATCAATTTCTGTGTGGGATAGGACATAAATGTACTGTACGTTCGGATTAAAACGCACCAGCGTGAGTTATTTATACCGCAAATAAATGTCAAGAGGAAGGTGCTACATCACAGAAGTTCCATGAGGAGGTTCCCTCAACACAGTTGTGACTGCAGTCTCACTGTTGTTTTTGACTGCGAATCATGTGGCTGACATTTTGGCTCACTGAAGGAAATTAAACACACAGTTGTCTGGTATTTTTAGCTTACGCTTTGCGGTGCTGATTGCATACTGTCCTTCCTCATGAATTAATGAAAGATTCCGAGTACTACAGCTTGAAAGTTGAACATGAAAAGATTTTCTGGGCAAAATAGTGTCGTGATCAGAGAGCAGAGTAAGAACGTTCGGTACTGTAAACGCCATTTTCCAAGATCATGTGTGTTGTAGTTACAGAATGAGCAGTAAGGCACTCGGTAATAAAAGCTATCTTGGCAGGTTTTCCATCCTCCCGGTCACGCAGACCGGGGCGACCACCTGACCCGGGTCACCCAAAAACCGGCACCACGAGCAGCCTACTCGCCCACCTACAGGCTCGCTCGATTCGCCACAGCACCCACGACAGGCAGCCATGACCTGCCGTTGGAGGTTCCCACGTTCAGGCGGACGGTTCCCCAGGCCCGCTGGTCACTCTCCAGCGCTGGGGACCCCCCGCGAACGAAAGCGCCAGCATTGCTCGCTTTACCACCCGACTACCATGCCCTGCGACATGCCTTTCGGAAGCCGTCATGCCGTTCAGCAACCACAATGCGAACGTGTGTGCATACTGGGGCACCCGGCCTGGTGCGGGAACGCGGTGCTCCTTGTCTGCCAACCAGCGTAGCCCCGCCTTGGTTCTGAGGTAACTTGGTTGATGATGCCAATCGAATATCGTCACTGTCCTTTGTTTTTTTTCACAGGACAGTGATCATAGGTTTGTCTCAATGATTAAGCAGCGCAAGTTTAACCCTGGAGAACCCACGGGGTCAAATTTGACCCCTATAAATTCTGCTACTCAAATGCTACCCTTAAATCCCAAAGGGTCAAATTTGGCCCTAATCCGAAATTAGGGTTAAATCATTAAATATTTGAAAAAACATATTTTGGTGTTCAGTGAACATATAGCAGCCATTTAATGTAAAATGCATCATTTTCCAAAGAAGAAAAGTAGTCTTGGGTTCTCCAGGGCTACGTATGGGCGGCCTTTAACCTAAACTTGAAACCTTCCAAGTCTTTGTATGATTGCAGGGATTTACCATTGTAATTCTCCCCATCTGACACCATGTTAGTTGTACAAAAGCGCTCCTGGCACATCGATCTCATTATGTCCTTGTCATCAAAGTGAGATGTGAATTCACTTGAAGATGAACAGTTATTCGATCGATATTTCACGAATATGTGTTTTGCAGGATCACTGATGGTGTCAAAGTGCCTTCCTCGACGGCCGCGTCGCGATCGGTATCAGGCTCCCGCAGAGCTTGCCGATGATTGGAATCAGCTGCGCTGCAGCAGGGCGAGATGGAAAACATGCAGGAGAGCAGTCCTCGAGGAGCGGAGTTTGACACCTGTTGTGTAGCGATACTGACTTGAGCGCAGGCAGCATCAGTTCAGTCCACACTCATTGATGGTGGGAATCCGAGTGTGAAAGCTTGTCTGTCTAATGTGCTCTGTGATTGATTGGCAACCAGCCCAGGGTCTCGTCCGCCTTTCACTTGAAATTGGCTAGGATAGGCTCCAGCTCCCCGTGACCTTCGACAGGATATCACTGGCGTCAGGCAGGGTAAACCTCACACGTCCAAAATCAGTACTTTTCAAGACACCTCCATAAGCGACAGAAACATTGCATCATCAAAGAGAGCAAGCCATTTCCAAAACTTTAGATCGGTCAATAATTTGTAAAAAAATAACAAGCACACATGTGGATTGACGAATAGTGTATATATTTTTTCTCCAGTCTGAGAATCAAAGATGTGAACCCAGAATCAATTGTGTGTCACGCTTACATTTCACAGAAGTAGATGGAGAATATAAAATGATATAAGTAATGCTACCTCCGCATTGAACACGTTTCCCACGACTGAGCAGTAGCTAAAGTCATTGATTGTCCCGCCATGAAGTGAGTATTCTTCCTATAGTGTGTGTTGGGTGTTTTCAAATCGAGAGGTTGTGGTTGTGAGTCACGTTAGCAAGTTCTTTGAAGGTACCTTTCCTCCTCATGTGAGTGTGAGTCACTGCGGTTTGACACTGCAATCACAGGACACACACTCTCATCACAACAGGAGGGGAAAAATGGACTGCAGTGGTGCGAACAATCAAATAGTAGGGGCGGTTGTGTGTTGTTGTTGAGGTTTTTTTTTTTTCTCACTGTCTTCAAACTGAAGCGTCATCTGACAAGATTGCTTTGTTTTATAGATAAGCAAAAGTCAAATTTCGCACGTCATGAACTGTAAAGTTCCAGACGCTTACAAGGCACCACGCCCATGTCACCTGTCACGTATATGTACTCACAACTGCCTAACTGCCATGCCTGGCTTTGTAAGGGAAAAACAACCCAACATAGAAATAGGCCAGGTGGCAAACTCTTTCCTGCATCCCTCACATATCCTGGAGATAACAGCAGTAATTCTTAATATGTGCTTATTTCTTATTATTTCTAATTTCTTATTAAGTCTTTCATCGCATACAAATAAAACACACAGTGTTCAATAGGGGTGGTAACTGTCATACATCCTAAATAATTTTAAACTGTTTCTCTATGCTATCAGTATATTTGTATATTATATCTTATATATAGTATATTCTATATTATATATATATATATATATATATATAAAAATATGTACCTGTATATATATATATATATGTACCTGTGTATATATATATATGTACCTGTGTTTATATATATATGGTATATATATATGTACCTCTATATATATGTACCTGTGTGTGTGTATATATATATATATGTGCCTATATATATATATATACACAAGTACATATTTATATATATATAGAGGCACATATATATATACAAGTACATGTTGATATATATATATATATATATATATATATATATATATATATATACACTGTAGATATTATATATATATATACATATATATCCTGAAAACCTTGACTCACCTCCACTCACTCACATTTTTAATATGCTTATATTTATATTTTATATTTATGTATATACTTTTTGCCTTCTACTTTTTCCCTTTCATAATTTTGCTGCTGTAAATTCGGAATTAACTCCATTGTGAGACAAATAAAGGTTTTCTTATCTTATTTTATATTAAAATGAAATTAGGTAGGAACAAGTGATCAAAGTTATGAAAATGGGAGTTAATTTTAAAAAGTGAGAGTACACGTTGACTTCTTTTGGACTGATGAAAAGGTAACTTGACCTAAAAAGTCTGTATTCCCCCCCCCCTCAAAGTATTCATCATCAGGTTTACATTTGTGACCTCATATGCAGTTGTTGTAATACTGTACATGAGTAACTGGGTCATATTGGTTGACACAGAGCCTTTCGCCCACATTATGTCTTTGTGAAACATGACCAACATTTGGACTCAAAAAGTCAAAATAAGGCAACATTCTCTCTTGGTTTTTGTTTTTTGCTATTACCATAATGAAGTGTGATGAGGTTTAGTGGTACATTTGCCTCACTTGCGTGAAGGCAGCGTGGATTCGACTCTCACTCAGTGGCGGGCTGAATGTGAGTGTGAAGAGTTGTCTGTCTCTTTGTGTCCTGCGACTGTCTGGAGAGCAGCCCAAGGTGTGCGATAGGCTCTCGTTCCACATAAGCAAAACCAGAATAAGCGGTGTCGTAAATGGACGGGTGGAAACTGTTACGATACACCGAGTGAGTCACTGTTTTCAAAACTTCATTTTACGACATTTGAGTCCTTTCTTTCTGTTAATTTATTCCAGAGTCGGTATCTCTCGTGATGATGACGACAATGAGCCTTCTATCTTTAACTGAGATGGCAAAGCTGACAGATGGGCATGCTTGAAATCTGGCTCGGCAAGTAATATTGTTGGACAGAAAAGTTGTTTTCCAAACTACGGTGGCCCTTAGTGGTCAAATTAAAGTCACAGCAGTGAGTAATATTGTAACAATTGATTTATCATCACAGGGGATTCCTAAATCACTGTGTGACCGTTTTAGAAACGGTAGCTATAATTGGAGGGAAAAAAAGCAACATTTGGCAACAAAAGTCTTTTTAACCTGTTATGTGTCACTGAGATTGTAAAAAGGTATCATATGAAATGATAGAATATTAGTCATGCCTTGAATTACAGCAATACTGACCAATACTGTTCCGAACCAACATTTCACCGAGTAATCCAAACAGGGCTGCATGCGGCTATTAACAAATCTAAACACATCTGAACAACGTCTGGGACGAGCAACCGAAGCTCCACGTCACTGCAAATTCCGTGCGCAGAGCTAATAAAAAAAAGAAGAAAACAGTCCATTTGGTCTGTATTTTGCGTTTGACTGGCTTTTGACTTGGAAAAAAAAAAAGATCAAGAGTTTAAGATTGATCTGGCTATTGAGGGGACTGAAGCAAAAGCACATTCCTCTGCTCTCGTCAAGCCTCAGCATGAAGAGTCCCAGCTGCTTTTTTTTTTTTTTTTTTCATGGCGTACCCTCAGCTCTGCTTGGACCCACATAGCATGCATTCCTCACTGACTCACCAACCCTGCCAGCGTGTTTGTGTACAGACCCATAGCACAGGTCCGTGTGTGTCATATAAACACTTGGATGACTCAAAGCTCAATATAAGATGTGGTCTGCCTAACCACTATTTTAACAGCCAGCCAACGGTCCTTCGACTCAATTTGCCAGAGTCCACATTATTGCCAGTGCGCATGTAATCTAGCATGTTATCATGTGTCTCGGCATGAAAAAGCTTTTGACTTTTATTGTGGAGATAATGGAGCAATATTCTTTTTACCTACTGTCTAAAAAAACTCAAACAGTTCCTGGATGATTTGTGAAACGGGTTTCACCTGCTGATGTCATATGGCCTGATTTTTTTTTTTTTTTTTTTTTACTTGAGCTTACACAAGGCCACACCTTCGAATGTCACCTCAGACTTCAGTCAGGCATCCAAGCACGTATCTGGGCCGAGGTAGAGCTCTGAGAGATGTGACCATTGTTAAGCGTTTTCTATGTCATGTGTTTGTATTTGGTCTGAAGAGAAAGAATGTTGTATGCACGAACCATTCGCATCATCAGATACAGCCTGATATCCACTACAGGAGCTATGAAAAAAAAAAATGCCTTTACGAAGAAAATCACCTTTAGCTGTGATTGACACTGTCCGAGATGAATTAATTGAACAAAGTTGTCACTTTTAGAATGTGTATTTTGCAGCAGTGTATGACGTGTGTATGCGCGTGCATAGTTTCATTTCCGGGATAGAATTGAATGATGTGTTGAATGAAGGACGAAGCCATTTTAATCAGAGGTGAGAAAAAAAAAAAAATGTTTTCACCCACATTTGACTTTGGTCATTATTTTAAGAAGTTGATGATATGGTTCTTCAGTTGTTTGTTATTGTTGCTGGGTTTTTGTGCTGTATTTGATCAATATAATAAGCAATCTTCAGCTACAGCGCCACCCATAATTACTGGCACCCCTAATTAAGACGTGTTAAAAGCCTTGAAATAAATGTGTTTTTATTGCAAAAGCATACTCGGACACTGAAAATGTTAGCAATGGTTAACCAGACATATAATCAAGCTTCTCCCATGGCCATCTCAGTCCCCAGACCTCAACGCGGCTAAAAACCTGTGACGTGAGCGAAAAAGGAGAGTGCGGATGAGAGGAGCCCGGTCATCAGGCGATTTCGAGAGATTGCGCAATAAGGTCAAAGAGCCCGCTTTCTCTATTCTCCAATCTTGTGAAACATTGTTGGAGAAGATTAGGTGCTGTTTTGATGACAAAAGGGTGTTGTACAAAGTATTAACATCCGGGGTACTAATTGTGGCACATGTGATTTGATGTTAAAAAAAACACATGCACACACACACACACACACTACTTTTCCCATTACATCTGAACACATTCACATTCAGAGAGCCTTTCAAATGTGAGGAGTGAGTGGCAGTAGACTATGCGCGTGTGTGTGTGTTTGTGTATGTGTGTGTGTGTGCGCGTGCAGGCGTATGAACTTGTGTATGTCAATAGTGGCGTAGTGGGAAATACAAAGTGTACGTGAGAGCGGAGGACAGTTGAAGCATTGAATGCGGACAGAAGAGCTGCATTGTCCCTCATTTCCCCCCCCCCCCCCCAGGTAACCCTTGTGCTGGCAGTCTATTTATTTGTACCAACCATGACACTGAGTATACAGTGAGTTGTAATAATTTCCTTCTACTTGTGTGTTATGATAAAGTCCAAAGCTGAATTTAAAATATTGAAGTCATAACTGCCGTGTAAATCTTCCAGAGGTGATACATGGTGCATGTTGTGGACATTTTATGATGTGACGGATCAGATTGTTTTTGTTTGTTCACACACGCACACACACACAAACACGTAGGAGCAAATTATAATGCTTGACATGACATTCAATACGTTATTATTCATGTTATGTATCCAAAGAATTTGGATGCAACAGTAAAATACTTTGAGCAAGGCCAATCATAGATGTCGCCTAAATACTGGAAATCAGGGGTCCCCAACCACCGGTCCGCAGGGCATTTGGTGCCGGGCCGCACAGACAGAACTTGCCTTAATTCCGTTTTATTTATTTCGGAATACGAAAGATGTTTTATTTTGAAAAATTACCGGATTCTCTGTTACATCCATCTGTGTCACACTTGACTCACGTCAAGCCACGCTTCTCCGTCACGTGACCGATTGCGCTAAAAACGAAATGCTGGAGCTCGCCAAATGAGTAAAAAAAACTGCTGGAGATCGCAAATGACGGCGACCTTAAAAGTACGTTCGAGACAACAACTCTGCCGGGGTATCTGGATTCAAGTTATGGTTGAATACGCTGAGATCGCCACAATAGCACTGTTGCTATTTCCGACATCCGACCTGTGTGAGGCGGGGGTTTTGTGCAGTAACGGTGACTAAAACAAAATTACGAAGTAGACTGGACATAAACCACACATTTGAGGTGTCATTGTCTCCTATTACCGTCTGGTTGCAGAAAATCAAGTCGGAGCTGTGGTGAGTCGTCATTTTCATGCACTTTGAATTTGCGTTGTATCGTATTTTGAAGGCATTAAACATGACCAAAGCGATCAGAGTGTTGCGGCCAGATTAGACGCTCCTTGTGTTTATTAATATTCAATTTTCGAAATTGAATATTTCGAAAACACCACAGTTTACATGCATCTCATACCATATTATTTTGTTGTATTAATCCGCCACACCTTAAATGCCGGTCCCTGAAAATATTGTCTGACATAAACCGCTCCGTGGGGCAAAAAAAGGTTGGGGAACCCTGCTGTAACTAACCAAATTCTTGTCACTGCCATTAGATGACCACTGAGTCATCTCTTTAAGAGGGCGACAATGAGGAAAGTTGAATATTTTCAACATTGTGCAAAATGAATCATCAGTAAGTAATCAGTTGCGGGGTTTTTGTTGTTGTTGTTTTTTTTACATGTGTATCACATAGACTATATTATTCGTGAGAACATTTTTGTCTGGATTTTTTTTTTTTCTTTTGCCAAAAAATAAAGTGTGTGTGTGCTATCATGAATAGAAATAACATTAATGACATCTGTGTCTTCCCCTTTGACTGGAACGCAGCATGAGGTTTGCCTTGCTCTGGAACACCACAGCTGTGAATGCTGGCTGTGGGGAGGGCCCAAATTCTTATGCCAGTCAAGGGAATCCAACCTAGGTTTTATATAGGTGAAAGGTCGTCATTCTGGGGTAGCCACGGTTGCCTCATAATCCTCAAATCACATGATAAGCTTTCAAAAATCGCACGATCTATTGCTACTTTGTGAAAATGACAGCCCCAACAGTAGTCAGACAACAGTTCCGGGGGGTTCAGTCCTTTCTGAACGTTTTAGAATGCGGCAAGCACTCATTTCCTAGAAGTTGCTCCTGCTTGAAAAGTTCAGGACATTTTGTTTCATTTTCCAACTGCGGTTTCCCAACTGTCCCTCCTCCCTTTTTCTCCCGGCTCAGAGGCACTTGGCCCCATTTCCTTGTTTGAAGGAAGTGAGCATTGGCTCGGGACCGGGAAGGGGAAAACAGAACTGAAGCACATTCATGAAGTCAGAAGGTGACACACGAGTAAACCAAGGAAGGGATACGGCGACGTAATAACAATAATAGCAACCACCAAACAAAAACTGGCTGTGTCAGAAAAAGTCATTTGCACGTAAGTGCAAATGATGTTGCTCAATGCGGAAGTTTTGCGATCAAAAGAGTACAAGGTTCCAAGATTTTTTTTTTCAAACCCTCCCAGAAGAGTTCTGGCCAAAGATTTCCTAATCCAGAGTCATTCCTGGCAGTCCAACCGTATGCAACATGCCAGGGCAGGCCTTTTTTTCCCATTTAGTCATCATGATCTGGTATTTTCTTTTTCCCCCCCCTCCTTGGAGCACTTCATGTCAGTTTTGCTCACCACATTGTCGCTAGGGCCCTAAAACAAACATTTTCATATAACATAATGCAGCCAAATGTTTGCCGTTTCCAGTGATGTTCCCTTCCAGCTAGGCCATGCGAGCACCGTGAATTGATGTCCCAAAAAAATAGCGAGCACAACAAAAGCAAAGATCTTCATGTTCTCTGAAATTTGGAAAGAAGCCATAGAACGGAGCGGGAAATCACCGCCACGCTGGATGAGTCATGAGCGATGACAGTTGCAGAAATCTGCTGAGAACACTTGTCCTTAAACGAAGCAAGGACCGGGAGCTCATTGTGTACACAGACGCTGACACAGCATTAGTACACAATTTGAGACTTTTTGGGTTTGTTTGTTTGTTTTTTGCGGGGGCAACAATGAGGTATTTCAAGCAAATTGACAGTGCCAGAAGATGTAAATGAGCCCCCTTCATTATTGCCGGAATGATTTCGCTATTTTACAGTTTGGTTTGCTTCGCTTGCATGAAATCATTTCAAATATGCTTTACTACAGTGTGCTCGAATTGCATCCATAGTTTCTAACAGATGGGGTTTCCCCTTTACCGCAAGCAAAACTGGACTGGATTTAAGTAGAGAATCGAGGCCAAGTATCACACACACACACACACACACGCACACAAAAGATACGTGGGACATTGCCTGAGAAACAACTAATCTTAAAAGTGAGGGGAATGAGTAGCATGACAAGGGTACACTATGTACTTTAACTTTTAGCGTGCAAACTGATGTGACAGCTGTTGCAAAATCACAGAGAAGATCTTGCAACATAATTCAGATCATTATCTCTTACACAAGTAAAAACATCTCCAGTCACCAAGAAAGAACATTATTCAATCCGGAGCAAGGGTGTGAGTTCCATTCACATGAAATGTTTTGTTAGAACTGATTTTTAAAAAAAGGCAGTGTGTTCCGATTGTGAATTCACCTGAAATGCAAAGATTTCTTCAGAACAGAAACATCTCACAGTTCTCGTACATGAACTGCAACACATATTTCAGATTTCCCTCGAAGTCCACTTTTGGCAAACCTGGGACCAAAATTTTGGGTGAACACTCATTCAAGTGCAGTCCTTCAAAAAATGTGCTTTTTGCTGTAATATTTGCTGTAAAAAATTTGACTATTTCTCCAATACCCCCCCCCCCAAAAAAAGGTGTTTCTCCAAGTTATTTTTTTTTCGGACGGTGGTTGACTTCCAGTTTTAATGTTTGCAATGTTTTAGAGACCTTTTTCCATGTCGTTCTTATTTTATTGACAAATTCTCCACATATTGAGGAAAAAACACTAAAACTAATACTAAAACTAAACTAAAATGAAGCATTTCAACAACCAAAAAACTAAATAAAAACAAACAAACCTGCCCTATCTAACTGAATTTAAAAATCAAACATTGAAATAAAAAATAAAAAATTATTATATTGAAACATCTCAACCTATTAGAACACTGATTCAGATCCTAACACAATCTGAAAAGTAGCGATAAATCCTCTGCTGCAATAAATCCTTGTAGCTTTGGACTTTGTACCTGGAGAACAAAGATGGGTGTGTGTTAGATGTTGGCTACAAATAAACTCACACATGCAAAGAGTTGCTTGTGGGTGTTTTGGACATCTAGAAGAAAAGCTGAAAAAACCAGTTGAACTAGTCCAGCCAAATGCTGATCTTTGCCACAGGCTGCACCTTTAATTCGTGTACAATTTTCAACCCTCAGCTTTGTCGGACATCTTCAAAACAAGGCAACAGCAACGTGAAGTGTTATTGTCAAGGAATTTGTAGTTCACGCTAGATATTGCTTCTATAATATTTCAATTTAAGGGGGGCGACATGGTGGGTGCCCTCATGTCTTCCTCGAAGTCAAAAGGTTCCGGTTTTCTATTTTGGCCTTTTGGGGTTTTCCACAGGTGTGCCCTGAGATTCATTACACTAAAAATTTTTTTTTTTTTAAAGGGCGTGTTGCATTGACTCGATCTTATTTCATCAGGTGGTTGCAAACAATAAAATCATCTGGATCCAAGTACTTTTTTTTAAGTACCGGTAGTTGTATAGGCTACTTAAAAAATGTATAGTCTGTTTAAAAATATATAGGTGGCTCCACATTATTTTATTGTTTGCAACCACCTGACGAAATAAGTTTGAGTAAATTCAACACATCTTTTTTTTCCTGGATAGCTAACAGTCCAGGATCTATGGCGCCCCTTGTCCAAAGACAGAAGGGATACACTTCAGCTCAGTTTTGATATATGGTAGAAGACGAAGTGTATTAAAATGTAGGTGACATTGAAATTAGGGAATGAATGTACTGGTATGATTAATGACAAACATTATTCAAATGGACCACAATAATTCATTCAGATAAACAAGAAGAAAGCTTTGGTCAAATTTCTGATCCAGCAAAATTGGATCAACGTGACGTTTAGGAAATGAAAACATAGTGCAAAGAGTCATTTGTTTTTGTGTTTTCCTGAACATGAAAGTCATTCTTTGACATGCCAGATTGCTGGTGACGCCACTGAATATTTTGGATGATTTTCAAAACATGAGGCAATTTCTCAAACGCATTCCGATGGCTGCTAAAGAACACGACGAGTCCATTTACTCTTTGTCATTACGGGTAACCTTCTGTGGTGGCATCACAATAAAAGCCAAAGAAAAAGCTATGCTGGCAACTCCATATAGGGGGAGATAATCCTATTTAAAAACTCATTCACTCCCAAAGACGTTTTTAAACGTCTTTTCAGACTTGGTCCAGAATTGGCTGGTACTGAATGAGTTTTAAGGGAGTTTTGCTGCGGTCCCTCATGACGGCATATTTTTTGAAAAAAAATGTCGGTTGAACTCCAAATCATTTCCAATTGTGGGGGTTGTTTGACTTTTGAGGTTTCACTGTACTTCACACACAATGCTGTTTGGTAAACAGTTGGAATCTTTATATGCATTTAGTTGTGGAAGATCTAATGATATTGCGGGGGGGAAAAAAATCGAAAAACTTAATTGCGCATGAATCAATATACAGTATCCGAAATAAAATAAAAAAATTCGAAACCCTTGAAGAACAGCACATCAAATGATCTCATTTTTAGTGGTGCCGTTTTCAGTTTTAACTTGCCCTGTAGACGTGAGTACAAGTTATAGCGATGATAACTTATCAGTGTCTATAGGAGTGTACCTGCAGTCACAAACGCATGTCCAGTACTTCCCCAGGCCATACTGTCAAAAGTGACTAACTCAATGTACACGATCATATTTTTTTTCTTCCTTTCATTCTGTACAATATAGTATTTCATGTTGAGTTTTTTTGGGGTTTTTTAAACGGGGTGGAAAAAAGTTTACATTTCTACAGCGGCCATGCTCTTCTCACAGAACTGTTGCTAAGAAACTGCTGGAACGGTGCCTGCTTACGAGCATAATGTTGCAATGTTTGACAAGTCTCCATAGTAATGTTTCAATGGGCACGGTTAAATATTTGCAAACAATCACTTATTAGAGCAGCCTTGTCAAACAGTAAATCTCGGTAGGAAAAGGGGGAAAAGGGAGGTCATAGAATGCCTGTGTTATATTCAAAAACATTAAAAAAAAAAAAAGAAGACCTTCATGAAGACTGTCGTTGAGAAGAATATACTGTATACCTTTCGTCAATACCATAATCCTCCCTTGTCATCATACAACTTTATTTCGCTCTCTGGACTTTTACAGCATTGTTGTTGTTGACATCACTTTGCCGGCATCACGAGTGGCAATGATGATCAACACTAATTCCAGGATGAGTTGGACTTTGGGAGTTTTAACATCCCCACAATACTTGGGCCAGGACTTCTGTGTGATAATGAAAATATGAGACGTTTTTCTTTGAAAGGAAAGAAGTAGCAGGGTAGTAATTACAGCTAGAGTACTTCTAAATTGACCTATACTCGGTCTTGATTCGTGAATGCTCTTCAGGGATGGAGCGAACGAAGATAAACACATTTACGGAGAGGAAATAAAACAAATAATAATAATGGGAGGCTCGTGTTTGATTAAGCAACAGCAACGTGTTTTGATTTCAGTACATCAAACCAAACTTGGGCTAATTGAAGAGAACATGGTGTGTTTTTTTTTTGGGTGTGTTTGTTTTTTTACTCAAAGGACTTTGTCCAGAATGAATCATAGATGAGAGCATATTCTCAAAAAAGAATTTAATGATTGTGATGTATTGATTCAAATATTTTAGAATGCAATGACATGCACAGTTCGGTCCCCCCCTTTGCAGATTTAATAGCTTCCGTCTGAGATTTTTTGTCGATTCATCCAAAAGAACATTTGTGAGGTCAGAGATCACTGAGGTTGGCTCACGGTCTGTTTTAGTTCATGCCAGATGTCTAATTGGGTTGAGATCAGGGTTCTGTGCAAGTTCATCCACACCTTGTGTTTATGGGCCTTGCTTTGTGGAATGTGGTATCGGAAATTTCGGACAGATGAAGAGAAAAAGGCCTTCCACAAACCTGTTTTCACAAAGATGAAAGCATACAGTTGTCCTGTGACCACAATCCCAATCTGAAATAAATATACCTATTTCCAATTATTTTCCAAGCAGAATAAGTCACTTTCCCATGCCGATACTGTATATTTGGCACTGTTTTTACACAGGATGAACTTCCAGATGCAGCCCACTCATTTTGATCCAATCTTGGGACTGGCAGTGGCATATGGGGCAGGGCTTCCCATCTGGATGTTCCCTTTTGCCCTGAATGGGATTTGAACCCTGATGGGCATTTGGAGAGCCATCCAGCCACCACCACCTTCCTCATCTGGGAATGTTCATTTAATTACATAAACTTTAAGGTACACTTGCCCAAAATGGAGAACATCTGCGGCTCGTTAATGTCCCCAAATGCAATTTTCAACTCAATCGGCTGTGTCGACTCAATCCGTACCATGGGTGAAACTAACCCAATCTGCTCAAAATCCACAGCGACCCAGTGAGTGAACAGCCGCCTAGCATTTTTTGGTGTATATCACAAAGTATAAACGTATAATTAAATAACATCTCCTAACATGTATGGCTTGACAAGAAAAAAAAAAAAATTTACTCATCATCACGAAAACAGTCTGGCAATAAATAAGCATGTGTGTGCGTGTGTGTGTGTGCGTGTGCGTGTGTGTGTGTGTCAGCCCCTCCCTGTTAAGGTGACTTTCCACATATCAGAGGCGTGTTGCATAAGAGAAACAAGTAGAGCAGGGTAACCACTAACGCGCATGGGCACAGAAATACACATGGCATACTCCAAACATACATGACGCTACACCACAAAAGCTTCAGACTTGTGCCAATTTGGTTCCACGCCCAGCATCATGCTACAGTTTCCAGAGAGTGTAATAGTATATGGTTTAAATTTTGCCGTGCTATTTATACCTTGCGACAGTTCGAAATAGGCAGACACGAGGGGCCCGTCTGGCCTCTGTCAGTATGCCACTCTATCCATATGTCTGCATCAAGGACCTGTAAGTTACAAGCAAACACTTGTTTGAAATGTTGACGGGATGCACTTCAGACAATTTTGTACGGCCCACTCTCAAATCTGAAGAATGACTGAGTAAAATGTTCACTCATTGATCAAATCACGCGTTGTTCAAATTTGCGACAGTTACTGCCATTTCATTGTACAGTAATCCCTCGTTTATCGCGGGGGTTACGTTCCAAAAAGAACCAGTGATAAGTGAAATCCGTGAAGTAGTGAACTTTATTTTTTTTTACAGTTATTACACAATAATTAACTACATATACAATGAAATCAAAGACCAAACCCTGTTTTCAGGCCGAATTACAAAAAACCCCAAACGTTTTCAACAAATAACCATAATAGTTTTTTGGAAATACTGTACTGTTGACACACGGCCCCGCCGACGCGTTCTGATTTAAAGGGTTAAAAGCATTAAAAAACTGCACCCAAAAAATCCGGGAAACAGTGAAGCCGCGGAAAGTGAACCGCGTTAGAGCGACGGATCACTGTACATCATTTCTGGCAAGAACAGATAGTGGATTATGAATTCAATCTTTTAATTGCGCTTATTTACGTTCGATTCTTTGTTCACTAAGCTTTGATGACTAATCTGCCAACAGGTTTAGTGAGCTAAAGTTGGACTGTTCGAGAAGGGTTTCTGTTTTCCGTACCTCTAACTGGATGATGCGTTGTTTGTTGCTCTGAGGTTAATGAGTAAATTCTGGAAATGAACATACAGTGTGCGTATGCGGTCGCCACTTACAAAAATGATCAGATAACAGAAATGCACACACAGTTTTGAAGCAGAATTGGAGACTGAGGGAACAGCTGTCATTTCCCTGAAATGACCTGAGAAGCAAAACAAAAATCGTACCTGTGGTAGACTCTCTTTTGAAACTGTCAATTAAAAAGACCACATACAAAAAAGAAACCCACTCACCATGATAACAATAATCTTCTGGGAAAGATCTTCAGCTTTGTGGGTGGCTTTTTTTTGCTCTCTCTCGCTCTCTCACCAGTTAAAGAAAAGCGACCACAGTTTTATTTTCACTTAGGTCCGTAAGGTTAAAGTGGGATGCAAATCGTCAACCAAAATACCCTCAAAAATGTACTCAATGTGGTTTGATGTGAACAATAAGGCAGCCTTCTCTGGCTTCATTTTTTTAAAACATTTTTTTCTGACCAAATGTTTCAAACATCGGCTCATCAATGTGTGTGTGTGCATACTTGTTTAGCTTTTTCTGGTGGAATAATCATGATGTGATCTAAACGTAACAGAAACTGAAATTCTGGGGCAAATATTACCCAATGGATTCTGGTAAGGTTCTGCGTTTTCAGTTCTGAGTGGGTAATTACACTCAGAAGCGATACAGTAAATGGTCACATACACAATGATTTACGACACTTCCTGCTGCTCTGTCATTAGTCATGAAAAAAATGTACTCAAATGTATGATTAAGTGTCTCCGTCGGGGCTTTTACAATCGAAGTACTTTTGAATTGGTGAAGGATAAAAATGGCAAAATGTGAAGGCTGTCGAAGAATTGTATTTTTGCTTTTTCACATCTGGGTGTTACTTTTCAAGGGCAGGACGTCTCGCAATTCATAGGAATTGTCGTATAGAACAAGGAGAGATACTGTAAACTGGAAAAACAAATCCACTCACATTGGGTAGCGGGCTCGAAGGGCTTTTATTTCAGACAACCATAAAACCGGCAAATTTGACACAGCTTACTAGAAATACATTGTTCTCTTCTGTGTGTGTGTGTGTGTGTGTGTGTGTACGTGTGTATGTGTGTACGTGTGCACGCATATGTCTCTGCTGTGTCTGTTTTGTAAAAAAAACGCCCAACCTTGAGCTCACATGAAACTCGAGTTGGAGGGAGGGACATCCGGGAACATAGCGAGTGGAAACTCCTCCTAACTTGAGGAGGAGCTTCGAAGACAGTCATAAAAGTGCAGCACACCAGTGGACTTAAGCATACTTGGCTCTGGAAACAGGTAGCGAACAGTGAACAGAGGATCTGAGTTCACTCTCCCGGCCTAAAGGGTACAGCATGTCTGATATGCATGACAACATTTTCACAAAGGTGAGTCGATAATGATCTGAATGTTCTTTTGAATGATCGCGATCCGTGCTGTCCGTAGAGGAAGACGGCTGTTGGATTACCAAACTATGATTAGACAGTAAACATGCTGAGTTTTACTTGGGTTAACGAACCAACAAAGTGATTTAGGGTTAGGGTTAGGCATCTTCCAGTCAAAGAATATCAATGTTTGTCAGTATTTTTGAGACGCGATAATATCGGTCGACTAAGAAAGACAAATCGTATTCGCTCGAAGTGCTCACGCGTAATTGTCAGTCTTTTAACTATCCACTCCATCTGCAACAGAACCTTTTGAACTTGGCGCTTGATGATGCCTTGCTCCCAAGACCATCCCAACTCAAAGTCCCAGGACACGGTCGACTGAACCGGTCCACCTCGTTCTTCGCACCCTCCTCCTCGCCTCCCCCCTCCAATCTCAGTTTCAGCACTGAGCAAATCAGTGAAGATGACAGCAGCAGCTCGCTATGGTCATCAAACATCTGGAGCCAGAGCCCTAGTCTCCAAACGACGGCATCGCCTCTGCAGGTGCGCTCCATGAGCCTGACCGAATCCAGCATCTCGTTGCTCTCCTCCTTCGAACAACTCAAGAACCTGGAAGCTTTTCCTTCCGGACCTGTCACAACCGTGGCTCCTCCGCCAGGCTTCCCCCCCGGATCCAACCTGCCCGCCCAGGTGCCACTCATGTTGTCCTCCAACCGTTACAAGACTGAGCTCTGCCGTGGCTTCCAGGAGACGGGCAGTTGCAAATATGGCACCAAGTGCCAGTTTGCCCACGGTGAAGCGGAGTTGCGTGGAATGTATCGCCACCCCAAGTACAAGACGGAGCCTTGCAGAACCTTCTACAACTTTGGGTACTGCCCGTATGGATCTCGCTGCCACTTTATCCACGAGGAAAAAATCAGCGAGGGCCAACTATCATCCGGCAAATTCCACACTCAGTGCCAACCATCTCCCAACCAGATCAATGGTCAGAATCAACGCCACCAACTCCGCCAGAGTGTCAGCTTTGCGGGGTTCATGGGCTCGTCACGGACCTCCCCTCCGCCATCATTCCCGAAATCCTTTACTGATCCAAACCTGGGCTTCAGCAGGGCTGCCTCTGTGTCTCCGCCTCCGGCAGATCTGATATCCCCGGTGTTTGCTGACTCCCTCACGCGGGAAGTAGCAGCATTCCAGTTTGGCAACCATCAAACCCATGCCAGCTCTGGAGACATCCACAACATTCCTCTCATCGTCGAGCCAAAAGCATCGCGCTGCATGTGTGGCCACGGGAACGACTTCTCCGTTTTGCATGGCAACAGTGGCAGAGGCTTTGCCAAGATGACGGATGGAAACCAGCACGACAGCAGTGCCTTGTTTGCCGGTTCCAGCCACGGTGGATTGGCGAAGCATGCCAGTCTGCAGCGTTTCTCCTCCGAGGACTCCCTGGAAGACAGCTACAGCAGCAGCAGTGGAGGCTCCAGCGGGTCTGAGTCTCCAACTTTCGATGGATCGGCCACCAAGAGGCTCACTGTATTTGAACGCCTGTCCTTGTCCGACTAAGGGAAATGACGGAAGGGAACTGTGTCTGTCTCGTTTTTCTTCAGAACTAGAACTGATCAGGACAAGTCAACTTTTGATGACACGATAACACATAATGTTCTTAATCCATGTATGTTGACAAAGTGATTACTCGAGCGATATCATTACAAATTGTCACCAGGGTAGCAAATCGGACCCTTTTTATGTGGTCTTCCGTAGATTTTGACCAGACCGGCAATCTGGCTGGTTTGCATATTTACAACTGTTGCGATCAAGACTGCTCAACAGTTGAGACAATCAATAGTGTCTTGCCTTAAACATTCTCCCTGCCTCACAAGACATTGCTCCTCAGTGCCGAGAACAGTATGTTTGATTGCGTGACCTTCATGAGGAAGACCTCACGTGTGTAATTGATGCCATTTTATCTGTGACATGCACTTTACAGCAAATTTGAGAGGGAGAAAATTGTCTCCCGGTAGCATTCAACCAAAGCTTCATACTTCACTCTACTGTGTGCGTGTGTGCGTGCGTGTGTGTTTGCGTGGAACAGTCTCTTTTTTTTTCTGGAGACCAGGAGTGCAAGTGGATGCAAGATCAAAGTGTGCAACAACAGAAAACCATATGTCAAATGTAAATAGATGACCCACTTAAACGTTTTTTTTCATCTTTGGTGGTTTCTTAATGTCACCCTTCTGTACGCTCCTTCTAAGGTCCCCTGTTTGATTGACAACCTGGTTCAGGGACTTGAACGCAGTATTCTTTTGGTTATTGGTTGCCTCGCATTGTTTAACTTAAAAGTAATATATTTATTATGATATTTATTTCTTTTTAAATGAAAAAAAAATTTATTTTGTACTTTATTTATGAAGAATTATTCCAAGGTCTGTGAATTACCAATGTGAGAAAAGGGAGTTTAAAAAAAAAGAGAATGTTATATTTTTAATTGTCCAAACTTGTCGAAATAAATTTCTGAATACCGTAAGGAAATGGGTTCATGTTCTGTCTCCTTTGTTGTTCTGGAGGGAAATTCCACAAGAAATATGCAACACTTACACAACAAACAGCGCCCAGATTAATTTTCATTTGCATTTTATCTAACATATAGATGTTTTGTTTTTCTGTTCGTCTAAAGCAGGGGTCAGCAACCCAAAATATTGAAAGAGCCATATAGGACAAAAAAAAACAAAAGACAAATGTGTCTGGAGCCGCAAAAAAATAAAAGCCTTCTATAAAACTTACAATGAAGGAAGCACATGCTGTATGTATGTAGGAGACTGGACTGTCTCAGAATTGTTTGTGTTATTCATTTGTTGTGTGTTCACAAACGCCCCCATAGAATTTATTTTGTAATTTCCTTGCTTGATTTCTTTTGTTTTGGTGCATTATTTTCGCTTTTCTTAGTGTCAGTGAAGTGATCATTAATTTCCGTTTTTCTGAGGTGGTCGTTGAACGCCTCTCGAGTCGAAGAAGAGAGAAGGCACAGAGTAGGACGCAGACGTGTCTGTGTTTTTCGAGACTGTTAAAAGCATAAATAAAGTGTACGTTTTAAAAAACCAACACAACAGCTCTCCTTTTTCGGAGCTGCAACGTGTATCTATATTTATTCTATATTAGCCTACTATCAAAATCTTTTTCCATTTTCAAACATTTTTTATAAAGCTCCAGGGAGCCATTAGATGTCGCTAAAGAGCCGCATTCGGCTCTGGAGCCGCGTGTTGCCGACCCCCGGTCTAAAGTCATAAGAAGCAGGAGTCTCGGAAAGGAAAATTCCAGCTTCCATCATTCCATCAATCAATTTTCTGGAGCCCTGATCCTCATTTGGGATGGATGGTGAGCTACAGTCTAATGAGTTGATTTTGGGTGGAAGAGGTGGTAAGAGTGGAGAACTTTTCAAAGGCGGGTACTGATCATCATGCGATTGAATTCATATACCGTATTCATAAAGTGGGCGGCCCGGTAGTCCAGGGGTTAGCACGTCGGCTTCACAGTGCTGAGGTACCGGGTTCAAATCCAGCTCTGGCCTCCCTGTGTGGAGTTTGCATGTTCTCCCCGGGCCTGCGTGGGTTTTCTCCGGGTGCTCCGGTTTCCTCCCACATTCCGAAAACATGCATGGCAGGCTGATTGAACACTCTAAATTGTCCCTAGGTATGAGTGTGAGCGTGGATGGTTGTTCGCCTCCGTGTCCCCCGCCTACTGCCCGAAGACAGCTGGGATAGGCTCCGGCACCCCCCGCGACCCTAGTGAGGATAAAGCGGTTTGGAAAATGGATGGATGGATGGATGGATATTCATAAAGTAAACGTTACTGGCAAATAAGATGACAGGTGACTAGAAAAAAAAAACACTGTCACTGACTCGTATCAAGTCGACACATAGAACAGCTAGTTACGTTATGAGAGACCATAACTAATGATGCACCTAATGGGACTCTTTTTCCTGAGTAAATACAGCTCTGAAGAGACATGAATAGATTGAGATGTATGATGAATACACCTGCAGTTAATGTTGACCTTATTATTTCATTTCGTCTGAATCTGACCTGCGAATGTTGAAATTTCATGAAGGCTTTTTTTTTTCCTCAGCACAGTTCTTGACTCAGCTTGGCAGCATTTGGCCCTGCTTGCAATGATTAGGGACAGTTAGTGTTCATGTTGTATTACCAAAGGAAATCGATCATGACTAGAGTTGCGAGAAAAAAAAAAATTGCAGATACGGTGCAAAGGGAAAGGAACAAAAAGAGTCAGAATTGGGTTTCAAAAAGTTTCGCTTCTCTTCAAATTCGCCGTGTTACTTGCTTTGCTTGCTTTTCATCCACGTGAATCATTGCTTCTCTCTGGGCTGTATTGCTAGTGTCAGCATTTATCATGTCTCTTGGTTTGGTTTTGAAATTTCATGACAATTCAGTGTTGAAATTTCCGCTTAAAAACTCCCAGTTGAACCTTCTGTTGAGCAAGCAGTCTCCAAAGCAAAGTAAAGCCCAGCTGATACTGTCAAAGCGCTGGATTGCAACACAGTTTAAAACCAAATCAAAATACCACTCAGCGGTTCAACATATTTTGAAATAACGGACCAAGCCTCGGTGCACACTGCGCTTTTCTTTGATAGATATATTAGAGCTGTCAACGGTTATTTTGATGAATCACAATTTATCGGTTAATTGAAAAAAGCTTTTTATGAACATGTTTTTTGTGTTTGAAGAGTACCTGTTATGTGTTAATTATTTCTTCCTGGATTTAATGTCATGAGCATATTGTCAACATTTTTTGAACCACTGCTGCACTTTGATGCTCCAGTTTTTCTAATCAGTTCATTACTTTTATGAAAAATATAAAAGTAATATAATAACATAGATATATATAATAAAATATAAAATATATTTAGTTATTTTATATTATATAAAATAACTAGGGCGGCCCTGTAGTCCAGTGGTTAGCACGTCGGCTTCACAGTGCAGAGGTATCGGGTTCAATTCCAGCGCCGGCCTCCCTGTGTGGAGTTTGTTATGTTCTCCCCTGCGTGGATTTTCTCCGGGTCCTCCGGTTTCCTCCCACATTCCAAAAACATGCTTGGAAGGCTGATTGGGCACTCTAAATTGTCTCTAGATGTGAGTGTGGATCGTTGTTCGTCTCTGTGTGCCCTGCGATTGGCTGGCAACCAATTCAGGGTGTCCCCCGCCTACTGCCCGAAGACGGCTTCGATAGGCTCCGGCACCCCCCCCCGTGAGCCTAGTGAGGATAAAGCGGTTCGGAAAATGGATGGATGGATTAAATAACTAAAAAAGGAGCCCGATATAAAGAGAGTGATTTAATATGTGTTAATACTTGATTAATACAACAATTTATTTTAAATATAATGTGTCACCCCTTATCTTTGACTATATATATATATATATATATATATATATAGAGAGAGAGAGAGAGAGAGAGAGAGAGAGAGAGAGAGAGTATAGATAGATAGATATATATAGACACAGGATAGATAGATAGAGAGAGAGAGAGAGAGAGAGAGAGAGAGAGAGAGAGAGAGAGATAGATAGATAGATAGATAGATAGATAGATAGATAGATAGATAGATAGATAGATAGATAGATAGATAGGATAAGTGAACTATTGCCATTTTCTATGTCATATATCAATTCAACAAATACAAAAATACACTTCAACTGAATACATGAATAATAAGGGGACCCAATATGCGTGAAGGGGTGCACCAGGATTTCAAGTGAGCGTGTCGTACGTGAATGCTCCAACATGCACTTGACATGATGTTCAAATATTCGTCAGCTCCCCCATAGCCTGTGTGTGTGTGTGTGTGTGTGTGTGTGTGTGTGTGCGTGTGTGTGTGTGTGTGCGTGTGTGCGCGCACGTCCATATATACTTGTACATTGTAACAGCCTCTCGAATGGTTAGTGGTTGGTTTAGTTCCCCATTCATTTATATGACGTATGGTATTGTACACTTTGGATCATATGAAAGTCAGTCTTCAAAATGTCACTTCATTCTTAGTTCTTCCCTCACGGAATACTGAATTTCTGTCATTAAGGTCAGTTATTTTTGCGTATATTCCTTTCTTGCTCCATACAACATAATCTAAACAGTGCACCTTATCAACACAGTGCAAAGATTACCAACAGCCGCTGCGGAGCTGTTAATGATCAACCACTAAACTGTTCCTGTCAGAACCTTTCACCCATGTCAGCTGAGCCTGTATGCATGCACGACACAAACGCATCAGCACAGACACATGAACACTTGCACGTACATGTAATCAGTTGGACACTGAAGCTATAGGAGATACAAAAGTAGAAATGACAATTAGAAATTAATGCAATGTCTAATACGCTTGACACACACAAAAAAAAAAAGACACAACAGGAACTGATGATGAAAGCCTTTAACGTGGACATGATTCAAATCATTTTAAAAGTAGCGAGCCAAATGGAGTTGGAGCTGTTCCCAAGTGATTCCCGCTGTGGTGTCAGAAAGAATCCAAAAGGTTTGACAAGGGAGATTAAAGGGACGGGAAAAGGAGATTAGAAAAATGGTGAAAGTACTCCAACTCCTCTGGGGGGGTAAAAAAGGCGAGGGAGAGCATGACTTTGTGCGTGCCAGCAGGTGAGAGTTCCTCTCGGGAATTCAGGGAATGTTTTTTCACCTGAGGCCATGACAAAAAACCAGGATAGCGGTTGCAAATCTTTGGGCCTGTGTATGCCTGTGAATGTGTGTATTTTGTTTATTTACTGGAGTTCATCACAGCTCGGACACTCCCCTCAATACGGCGTCATAGTTTCGGGATAAGCATACAGGGTTGAGTAATTGTTAAACGTCTACTGCCGTCAAGCCTTCAGAGAATGACAAAATAAATTAAGTAACTTCTCCTTGACGTACGAGGTCATCTGAGATCAGCTGCCTGTCATTATTTACTGGAAGATACTAAAGAAGCGGGAGGTTAATGCACCGAGTACATAGAAACAGGTGCCTTGAACTTTGGGACAATCCCTTTTCCCCTCCACTAATATATTGCCTCTGGATCCCAAATAGAAAAGGTGGCACTTAGTTCCTTGCTTCCTTCATGATGAGAAGTTTACTTTCAGCTGATTGCCACATCCATTTCAAATGATTTCTCTTTCCGACGCATGAAATACAATCCAATTGTTCAAAAAGATAACAATTTGAATCAATTCATTGTGATGAGGTGGTGTCTCTCGAGTCTTTTTGGATCAATGTACAGTCAAACCTCGGTTTTCGAACGTCTCGGTTCTCGTACAATTCGGTTTTTGAACAAAGATTAAGGGTTTTTTATGCCTCGGATGAACAAATTTCGGTTCTCGAACTAACTGAGCGCACTTGAATGTGTCACTTCACTCCTCTCGGCTTCGCTACCTCGTGTAGCGACACTACTTCGTGTAGCGACGCTACCTCGTGTAGCGACGCCACCTCGTGTAGCAACACTACCTCGCGTAGCAACGCTACCTCGTGTAGCGACGCTCCCTCAGTGTAGCAACGCTACACAGGAGGCAACGTTACAATAGCGTCCATTGTGAGCGGACGTTTTTGTATTGTTCAATAGATTTTTTTTAAAAAGCAGACGTGTTTGGTGAAACGCTTCCTCGTGTAGCATCCATTGTGAGCAGACGAGTTTGTATTGTTCAATAAAGATTTTTTTTTTGAAAAGCAGACGCAAAACTATAGAATTTAAGAAAGATTTGATCGCGAAATATGAGTCAGGTATGCGTGTGTCTGTGTTGGTGAAGGAGTTCGGGATGCCGAAATGCCCCGCCTACTGCCTGATGACAGCTGGTATAGGCGCACGCCCCACGACAGATAGAGAGAGCGAGAGATGTTCCTTCAATTTTTATGTTACTATGTTAATGTTAAAATTGGTGAAAATAAAACATATTACAATTTGTTTGCACAGTATTTTACATAGTACCTGCTCTCCTATTACATGTGTACAGTTTATGGTGTGAAATTGTAAAAAAAGTGGTTTAAAAAAGGTGTTTTCTTGACTTGGAACGGATTAAACATTTTTACATGGATTCCAATAGGAAACATGGTTTCGGTTTTCGAACAATTCGGTTTTTGAACAGTCTTCTGGAACGGATTAAGTACGAAAACCGAGGTTTGACTGTACTTTGCATACGTCTTTTGAAAATCCCCGTTTTTGCCTCGCCGCCGACTTATTTAGATGACAAAGATGATGAAGTGAGCCAAAATTAAGAAGGGATTAGAGAGAAAGTGCTATGTCAACAAGTTGGACTGGTGGTGAAGGAAGGAGGAAATATTTGAGAAGTGACATCACAGCAGCAGCAGAGTGGAAGTGCGATCCTTTTTTAGCCATGTTCGCTAACCCTCTGCCACATTCCTCGCCACAGGCCTGAGCTCGTCCCGCCTCCTGCTCTCTCTCTCTCTACGACCTCACTCCTGCACCAGAGTCGCTGCTGTGACGCAAACATTGGGAGGAGAATTCGGGGGGGGGGGGGGGGGGGCAGAGGGAGGTGTGTGGCAAGGGGTGGGGGGCTGAGGCGTGAGGGTGGAAGGCAGTAAAAATCCCTGAACTCTCCCCTGTTGACGGCTTCACTTTTTTATTTGTGCGGCTTTAAAGCCCTCACTTGCCGGTGCAATTTATGAGATTCAACCAAACCAAAAACATTCCCTATTTATTTATTTATTTTTCCACTCGACATAAGTGGAAAGCTAACTTGTATTGAGAACAAAAAGTTCATTTAAGAAGCATTTCCCATGCATACTATACTGTACTCTGTGGTGAGCTGCTCGCCTTAAAAAGGAAGCTCTGACCTACATTTACAACCAAATTCTAATATTTGTACCATGAAGTTATTTGTACCAGTCCATGCTCTCACACGAGAATGTGGACGTTGGCTTTGTTGTTGTTGTTGTTGTTGAATCAAATTTCTGCCTCAAAGTGTTGCCATGTCAGTCTAATCTTGCCAAGACCTTCAGAATAAAGTGAGCTGCCCAGTGATAATTTAAACCACGGGTGTCAAAGTCAAGGCCCGGGGGCCAGATGCGGCCCCCCGCGTCATTTTATGTGGCCCGCGGGAGCAAATCATGTGTGTCAACTTTCACGATTCTTTGCTGAAATCTGTACCAAAATGTGAAATTGTCATTGTAATAAAGAACGTTGAGATTTTGCACCGGCCCTCCGAGGGAAGCCGTAACTCCGAAGTGGCCCATGACAAAATATGAATTTGACACCCCTGATTTAAACTGTATTAGCAATGGATACCAAATTCAATTCGGGGGGTCAATTTTTTCATGATTTTTTGTAATTGAACTTTTGCCATTTCGTTGTTGTGTATTTTCGGGTATCAAAATGACCTTGTCCTTTGCAAGTGATTTTTGTTCATATTGGCTTTTCCTGGTTTTGTGTCGCCAGTGCTCTCTGTTTATGCTTTGTCAGTCCTTTGTTTTTCTGTAAATAAATGCAGTCAAACCTCGGTTTTCGTCCATA
This sequence comes from Hippocampus abdominalis, assembly GCA_018466805.1. Lineage (NCBI taxonomy): Eukaryota > Metazoa > Chordata > Actinopteri > Syngnathiformes > Syngnathidae > Hippocampus > Hippocampus abdominalis. Next base: position 5,942,003 of record CM031703.1, read on the forward strand.
ATCCGTTCCAGAAGGCTGTTCGAAAACTGAAATTGTTCGAAAACCGAAACCACGCTCTTTTTAAAATAAAAATGTTTATTGAACACGTCTGCTCACAATGGAAAGCAACACGAGGAAGCATCACTTCCTCGTGTAAGGAAGGCGGGAGGAGTCAAATGGTGCATTCAAGTGCGCTCAGTTTGTTCGAGAACTGAAATTTGTTCGTCATCCGAGGCATAAAAAACTGGAAATTTTTGGTCGAAAACCGAATTGGACGAGAAACGAGACGTTCGAAAATCGAGGTTTGACTGTATTTGTTTTGTACCGTCATTTGCCAGAATCTACTTTTGTGGGATCTGCTTACCGCCTGGTCCATTTTCAGTTGTGTCAAGAAGTACATTTCCAATTATATGTGCCCTTTTTAAGTTTTGAGTCTGGGCGTTGATGACTACGTCATGACAAAAATCATCCTTGATATGGTCAACATTGTAGTATTATGTCCCATTCAAAATCCACATTGTATAGTGTACACCTTTCCAGTGACATGCCATCTTGACTTCTGTATGTGTGACGTTGCAAAAACACAAAACAAAAGCATCCACATGAACAAAGACCAAAACTTCTTATGAACGTGCTTATTCTGACGTCTGTGAACGGGTTTTTTAATGATAGTTATTTTTTGTTGAAGAGTGCCAGGTTTCGTGAGCTTTCCAGGAAGAGATACTCCAAACGACACTTCAGATGGAGGAGGATAAACACCTTATTTGGCATCCCAAGCCACAAAGAGTCGTAGCCTCGGGTGGCTGCGTGCGTCATCAAGAACGTGATGGCAGCTTGGAGACGCGAAAAAACAGTCCGCGGTGATCACCTCCCGGTGAGGCGACAAATAAATAGTGAAGGAAGCTCAAATTTTGAAAGGGTTATTGACAGTATGTAACCATAGTTGCTGGAGAATGTCGTAGTTGAAGGTACAACAACCACAAAAAAACAAAACAAAAACACGAACTACCTGTACTTTGTTTTTGGAACAGTGAACTTGGTTACACTTTTTGAGTGATGAACTATGAATTATGAACTGAATTAGTTCCTTTTAGAATTTGTGAAATGAACTGTGAATTAGTTTGAATTGAAAATGAACTTTTGCAACACTGGTAATGCGAATGCTGATATTTCACGTGAAAGTCGAGAGCAAGGGTGGGCAATTGATTTTGCTCAGTGGCCGCGTGAGAAACAGGGAAGCTTGCTGAGGGCGAACCTCAAATTGGTCTAAATTTTATATGGTATGTATTGTTATAATTAGGAAATACACATTACTATACACAGCAGAATTATAAGCGGTCATTAAAATTACATCTTGTCGCATTTTGTGCACCAACTGCCAAATTGTATGATTCGTTCCAGATCAGGACTCCCAAATATATAGGTAAGTTGGAAGTACAATGTGATGTATCATGATACTGTGATGATTTATAGTACAGTAATCCATCGTTTATTGCGGTTAATGGGGACCAAAACCAGCCACGATAAACGAAAATCTGCGAAGTAGCGACCAATTAACATATACAGGTAAAAAAATAAAAATAAAAATGTTTAAGTCCGCAAATGGTCCGCGAGAAGCTGCAAAACAACTGCGAGCTTCTCGCGGACCGTTTGCGGACTTTTTGCGGACTTTAAACAACAAAAAAAAGCAATTTCCTTTTTTTTTTTTTAATGAAATTTTTGAAAAAATCCGCGATGCACCAAAGCCGCGATAAACGAACCGCGAAATAGCGAGGGATCACTGTACACCCAATATGTAGAGTACAGTCAAACCTCGGTTTTCGAACATCTCGGTTCTCTTCCAATTCGGTTTTCGACCAAACATTTCCAGTTTTTTATGACTCGGATGACGAACATATTTCGGTTCTCGAACAAACTGAGTGCACTTGAATGCACCATTTGACTCCTCTCGCCTTCCTTACACAAGGAGGTGACGCTTCCTCGTGTTGCTTTCCATTGTGAGCAGACATGTTCAGTAAACATTTTTATTTTAAAAAGAGCGTGGTTTCGGTTTTCGAACAATTTCAGTTTTCGAACAGCCTTCTGGAACGGATTATGGACCAAAACCGAGGTTTGACTGTATTATCAGGCCAAACCTCAATCCAGAAGTGTACTTTACTTTACTAAATGATAAAGAAAATTTAGGGGTTGACTTCCCCTTTCACAACCTGTCCAAATTTCTCTGCAGTGGAATTTAAACACCTTAAGGACTGACACCCCATGGTTTTGTTTTGACTAGATTTAATTGCCTTGTTGACACTTTGATTTCACCCTCACATCCTTAAACCTAAGGTTACCTTTTAAAATGAATTCCATTGAGACATGAGAAAGTTGTATCGTTGTAAAAGACCTGACAAACTAATCAATTTTGTCTCTCGTGTGATCAGTTGCAATCAGGGCGTTGTGCAGCAAAAGAAAGTCCCTTCAGGCTGTTTCACATCTGTTTGCGTTATTAAAGCAGATCTTTCACAATGGGCCCATACATGTTCACTGCACGCTTCCTGTCCCCCCCCCCCCCTCGCACTCCGTGCATGCTTCTCCTTTTAGACTTCATGCTTCCTGTTTTTATGTACTTTTCGTAACTTGGTATGAAAATAAATTATCCCCGTGTCAGTACGTTTATTACGAACAGATGTGTGTGAACGCACATGGGAACACAGTGTTCTGTGCTGAAGGCAAAATAAAACTTCAATTCAATATGAGCTCATCTGAAGTCATTTTATTGCAAAATGTTTTAAACTCTGATTAAAAGGAGTCTGATCTTTTCCAATGAAGGATTGGGGTTACAAGTTACATGTTTCCCTAATAATTACTTTTATGATATGTTTTTGTGCAGTTTAGCCTTTTCTTTATTTAGTGCTCGAGGCCTCAATTTAGAGCTGTTATTTACAAATGTGTAATATTGAATTGAATTGAATACAACTTTATTGTCAAATGTGCTGTACGTATATTATATATATGTATATTAATGTAATATCACTGTGTTGTTAATTTTTGTGATACACAGTGCTTCAAGTGGGCTGGTACATAGCGGCACGGAGTAACGGCACTTCTCAATTTTAGCCTCTAGCATCCTGGGACTTTTTATGGTGTACCCGGTACGTCGCACGAGCCCACAGTACCTCCTCTTGTTCTGTTTCCCAAAATCTCAAATCTGCTCTCCGCTTCAGTTTGTGCGACTGCAATGGATTAATGCAGGTGTGTCAAACTCATTTTTCTCGCGGACCACTTTGGAGTTACATCTTCCCTCGGAGGGCCGTTACGACAGTGAAACCGAATAAATGTTCAATGATTACATCGTACTATTACTTGTACACAAAACAATGATAGCTCACTAGTTTTGAAATCAGTCAAATATTTGTTCAATTATTGCTCAAGTGAGTGTAAACAGGGTAACAAATTTATTGCAAAATGTTACCGTTATTTATTACGTATGACAATTTGAGATTTTGGTACAGATTTAAGAAAAGGATCATGGAAGTTGACACGGATGATTTGCTTTCGCGGGCCACATAAAATGACATGGCGGGCCGGATCTGGCCCCCGGGCCTTGACTTTGACACCTGTGGATTAATGCAACTGTAATGAGACTGAAAGTATTTTTTTTAAATTCAAAATACATATTCAGTCCAATTTCTTCTTGTGTGATGTGCAGTATGTTCTTATTCCAGCAAAGCCAAACTGCTGAAGTCATAGCAGCTCAGTGGCTTCCTTTCAGACGGTCTGTTGTTTCAGGTCCACTGCATTAGTTTGAAGCAAAAATCAGCACTGAGCTTGTGACCGCCGAGCCAACTCATGACACAGCACACACGTCTGAACCTGGAGGACAATAGACCCCTCTGTTACAGATTGCTCGCACACATATGCACATACTGTACATGCACAGCTATGTTTAAACAGGTGGAATGAAAGTTGAGTAGCGAGAGGTCTGTGTGTGTGTGTGTGTGTGTGTGTGTGTGTGTGTGTGTGTGTGTGTGTGTGTGTGTGTGTGTGTGTGTACATGCAGTATTTGGGGAGAAAATGAATGACTTTTGAGCATGTGTATTCTTGGCGGTATTCCCAGGAATACAATGTGACACCAGCACAGTGCAGAGTAAAGCAGAATTCCTGCTCGTGAAAATAAGCATCATGGAAAAGCAGAGGGGAGAGCCACATGAGCCACATGAGCCAACTTGCCGGCTGTACCTTGTCATACTCAATGGAAGGAGGCAGCTCAGTCAGCAAAAATCACATTTGTTGTCTTTTCAAACTTCACATGACGTAAAACACGAACGCAAATGCATTCTTTGTCCTGTCGAGACTTTTCATTTGCACCTTGAGATTGCGGTTTACAATTGCCTTTAGAGGGTGCACAGCCACCTTGGTCAAATTCTGGTGAGAGGCTGGTGACAACACGTGAGAATGTTACCAGAACTCTCGCTGAAGTACCAAGATGGTAATCATTCACTTAAAGGAAAGGTTCATCAGGTCTTGCTATGTCCCACCCATCACTAACAATGTGGAAAATAAGATGCTTTAAAGGTAGCTGATTTCTGACCGACTTACTTCAATCTTTCATCCATTCATCCATTATCTGAACTGCTTCATCCTCACCAGGGGCGCGGGCTTGCTGGAGCCTATCCCAGCTGTCTTCGGGCAGTAGGCAGGGTACACCCTGAACTGATTGCCAGAGCAAACATAGATTAACACTCATTCCACAATCACAAGGAAAATTTAGAGTGTTCAATTAACCTAGCATGCATGATTTCGGAATAAGGAAGGAACCTGGAGTACCCGGATAAAACCCACGCAGGCAAAGGGAGAACATTCAAACGTCACACAAGAAAGTCAGAGCCCAGACTCAAACCCATGACCTCTACAATGTGAGACGGACTTGCTAACCGGTCAACCATTGTGCCATGTGTGCCTATAAAATCAGATTTATTTTGATTGATTTGTTTGAAACATTATAAAGGGCCCACAGACACACAAAAGGGGTAGAAATTCTTCCCAAAAAAGTGGGAGCCCCATGTCTGTTTTTCCTTTTTCACTTCCTAACGCTGTTGTGGACACGTGTCTCAATACTTTTGTGCACGTAGGGTAGCAGTAAAAGTGGCTTGGAAACAGTGGAAACATAATACAGTGGCCTGGCTGCATTTTCTAAATTGCCACACAACATGTGGGAAGTGGTTTTGCTGCGTGATGCGGGTTGGAGGTACTGACGACTGTCAAGAAAGAGGAACCTGATTGACGTGTGACAGTTGTTTGGCTTGGTGGTCAAACAATATGTCAAGATAACATCAAGAGTTTTTTCGTGGTCGTTTACCTCATGCTGCCAACTAGTAACACAATGAAGTGCAGTCATTGAGGATGCTGGTTTTTTTTTTACAAGCACACAAACACATACAAGTCATCATTCACAACAGCCTAATGTTTGCACTGTACCAGGTAAAACGTACCACTGAGAGAAAAACAAGCCAATTGCAACTCCGGCATATATGCAATCATGTTTTTGAGTTTCAAAATAAAATCACATGACATGGATGTTAACTTTGTCAATACTCAATTCAAAAAAAAAAAGTTTTGTTTTGTTTTTTGTGGGTTCGATTCCAGCGCCGGCCTTCCTGTGTGCAGTTTGCATAGCTGGGTGAAAGCTGCATTTCACCTAGGACTGGTTGCCTGTCAATCACAGGTCACAAAGACCCAGAAGACCATTCATAATCGCATTCACATCGTTACTGAGTAGGAATTCAACCCACGTTGCATGCAGGGAAGTCACAATTCTACTGCACTATCAGCAACTGTCACTTGAAGCATGCAGTAGAAAGCCATTCTAAAAGGAGGTCTTCGGTCAAGAGGTAAACAGGTCTGTGAGGCTGCCCCGCCTAGTCGGACAAAGAGCAGACTGCTAGACGGGTTAATTAAATGTTGCCTAGACACCGGTGAAGACATGTTTGTAAAAGCACCACATTCATCAATATACGTCTGATCAAACAGTGATCAATATTATGAATGGTTGCCTGGATGCATTTAAATGTGTGTAGTGTGAGAATACACACACTGTGAATAAACGCATTATCACGTGAATTAGCCCTACTTTCCATCAGAGCGCAACAGATAAAATATTTTTCATGCAAATTTCTCTCCCCAATAAGTAGCTGCATACGCTCCCACACATAGGTGCATGGATAGAAGACAGAAGGCAAAGTAAGGTTACGTTTTCATGGCCAACACGTACACAGTTTGCTATCTGGTTGAGAGTAAACTAGAGTTTTGCAAACATGGTCAACATTCATTCCAGCAGAAAGTTCACTCACAAACTTCCTGGCCCAACTCTCTCTGGATAAGAGCAGGGCCAAACAGTGATAAACATGTGCGATCAAATATGTATACAGAGCTACTTTGTTTTTAATTTGTAAAAATGTTTTGTTATTGTTGTGAAATGTGAGTATCGAGCAGCCTTGACTGTTGCCATTTACTAGGAAAACAAACACAGAGGTTGAACGTAGTGTACATATAAAGTGTGTTAAGGATTTACTCTTTCTCCGACCGACCCCCCTTTCAAGATTAAATGGTTGTGTCCTATTGGCACCACCAATTTAGGAAAAAGTCAGGTGCATTTTATACTGACCATCCCCGGCGGACCCCAGACAGTCAGGTAAGCTATATTATATTTCTGGTTGCTCTCGTGTATGTTTAATATGTTCAAATGGTCTGTCAAGTGTGATAACTTATGTGAAGTGGTAGTTAGCAGTAGTCTATTCAAGGTAATTGGAGGTTTGTGGAGGTGGCGCATCAGTACGATCTACTGTAGCTTACATTGAGGAATGCTGTCTTGCTATACGTGTTGAAATTTTGAAAACAATACATTGTAACGTCTTCCAAGGTTCGGTCTGCTTTCTCTCTCTCCTCTCTCTCCTCTCTCTCTCTCTCTCTCTCTCTCTCTTTCTCTCTCTGCAACTGCTCAATCTCAAACAGCCCAGAGAAAAGCGAGCTCCTATAAAGCCATCCATTTTCAATACCGCTTATCCTGAACAGGGTTGCGGGTAGTTGCTGGAGCCCAACCCAGGTGACTTTGGGTAGAAAGCCGACTACACCCTGAAGTGGTCGGCAGTGGGTTGCTGGGCACGTATAGAGACAAACGACCATCCACACCGTCACTGAGCGGGAACCGATCCCACGCTGCTCTCACACAAGTCCGCGACATAGGAGCCAACATGTCATCACTAAATTGCTGAATTAATCTTGTTCATGGCGTACATGTAGCACAGCAGCAAACATAACACCCCCATCCCCCCTTTCAAGTCGACAACTTCGCCTCATATTGAAGTTTGTGCCTATTATCAGCGGGGAATGATGTTTATGCTTTTAGCTAATGCTAATCTGTGCTAATACCGCCATCTTTAATTTAATGTTGCTGGTCACTCACAGCCTTTTCTGCAACATTAACAAAGAGACTAGCACTTAGTAGACAATGACTATCCCCGATTTTACCCCCCAAAAAATTACATTTATACTTTAAAAACATTTGTAACAAAAAAAAAAAAAAACATTTCTGTACCTATATTGTATTTAGCTAACCAAATGCTCCTAATATACCTGCCTTTTTTACACTACTCCTACTTCTCCCCTGGAGTCAATGTTCTATTTAAAAGCAAAACTAAATCTGTTTTTTGGCCCGATGCTGATTATAGGTAAAAAGTAATACAGGAGAGTTGGATAAAGATTGTGTTACAGTTTTATGTGCATATTATTTATTCGTTCCTGGGCTGATTATATGCCTGGTTCCATAACCCAGGCATTCATTAAGTAGACAGAAACCTACGGTGTTATCTGCCTGTTATCGAAACAAAGATTTGCCCGTTTTGTTTTCGGTTCAGGAGACTCTCCAGGACTGGTTGCTCAACAAACACAAGTTGTGTGGCTCACTTTCAAGGACAAGGATTCTGTAAGGTGTTTGAAAAACATTCAGTTCTGACTCCCTTCCGTTCGTCTCGCAGCAGGCATTTTTTTCAACGTGTTTCGCATTCATAGGAAAAGAGAGGAATGGCTACACAAACACCGTAGTAGTGGATTTAAATCCACGGTTTGGTCTCATCAAATGAATGCGTCTAGAAATGAGGCAACAGCTCCCCCTGTCATTCGTTTAAAACACAAAGAAAGTTTCCTGTTCAGACGCAGACGTTTCAAACTATTAGTTCGTTTTTAAGATGAGACTTGGAAAAAACAACAAGAACAACTGATGGTCAGTGTGGTGATGAAATTACTTAGTAACACTAATCCTGGGTGACCAGTTCTTGCCAGGTTCATGTAATAGTAAATAAATAAAACCAAAACATCATGTTCCAGCAGAGGGCGCTATCATCCATCCATCCATCGATCCATTTCCTGATCCGCTTGATCCTCACAAGGATCCTCCACTAGGAGGAGAGCGATGGAAAAGTTACAAGGAGCTTCACCTTCTAACTGAATCAACAGGAGAGAATTCCAGTGAAGAGCAGCAAAGGGGAAGGACGGAATGATGTCAGAGGTTAGAGGTTAGGTTGTGAACTTTGACCTGTGGGTAGAACCCTACTGTGCGGCGTTTGTGGGTATGCACCTAGCGTTTTGTGCCTGCCTGAACAAAAACAAGAGGGAGTCATCCATGTTTTGTTCATACAACTGCCATACTTCTAATGATGCACTGTGCGTTTGCCAAATAGAGGAACTCTGAAAAATTGTTGAATCTCTGGGTGCGTTGCTATAGGAAATGTATAGTACTTTGTAAGACAAGTCGGTTTTTAAAATGTGTCATGCACAATACAATAAGTTATCAAAACGATTTCTGAAGCAATGACAGAAAATACCTTCGTAACTAGTTTTATTCATCATTATGTTGTGTACATGCAATATGAGGTGATTACACATTTATTTTGGGTTCACAGTCATAACAGCCCTCCGAAGGAAACCGTAAGTATAATGTGGCCTGTGTCAAAAATGAATTTGACACCCCAGCTCTAAATGGAGATGACAGTAGTGCTGTCTAAAGACTTGAGATGATCTACACGAGAACATAGTTGTACACTGCTGCCGTCTGTGCATTAAAAATTCTTGAAAGCTCAAAGAAACAAAAACTCATTACAACGAAATCTCATCTAACTGTACCCCAAAACCGAACTTACATTGAACATGATGGCGATATACTAGACAGCAGTAGCTTTTTACTACTGGCACTATGAGATTAAAAGAATATTCAAAGCACAGAGTTAGCAAACTCAAAATGTTTGGCTTTTCGGGTATCAAAATGTGTCACTTTTTTAAACGTGTGTTCAGTTCAAAATGGTGTCACATAATTGCCCCTCAAACCTAAAGACTCTTTAAAAGTAGGAACACTCACACACTGGCGGCTCATTATTGAAAGGAAGGGGGTGGAGGGGGCGGGGGCGGGGGGGGTTGGGGAAGGGAAAGGAAAAAGAGAGCAGATGTTCATCAGGTCTACTGACCCCGCCCATCCCAACACATGCCCACCAGACTCCCCCTCCTCACCCACCATATTATGTCATTGGTAACACCAGCCCCTTATCTCATTGTGGGTCTGTAAAGGAATGACTTCACTTTCACACAAGAGAATTTTCTCGCCGTGTGTGCAATCCAAGAAAGAGAAACATTTCTGACTCTGTTTTGCATCAATTGCCAGTGTTTTGTGTTCGCCATCAAAGAAGCGTTTTCAACGTTCTCTTTCCTCCACGGAACGCTACAGTGGTTATTGAAAAAATATATTCTGAATATTACTTCATCAGTTCTCCAGATGTGGTGTAAAAACGCCGCACCCTGCTACACTGGTTTCGTTGACATCACAATCGCAGCGTCTCTTCTGATGGCTTCCCATACCAAGCATATGTTGAATAGGCAAAAGTGCCTTTCAAACAACCCGGTTAATCATTTCACGGTGGCAAAATTAGCTTGACAAAGCTGACGAATGCCTCCACTGACACATTTCTGTGCATCTGCCTAATATATTCAATATATGGCAAAATTCTTAATGATGCTCTCCATCAATTGTTGTCCTCTCTTTAACCCTGGAGAACCCAAGACTACTTTTCTTCTTTGGAAAATGATAAATTTCACATTAAATGACTGCTATATGTTCACTGGACACTAAAATATGTTTTTTTCAAATATTCAATGCTTTAATCCTAATTTAGGAATAGGGCCAAATTTGACCCTTTGGGATTTAAGGGTAGCATTTGAGTAGCAGAATTTTTAGGGGCCAAATTTGACCCTGTGGGTTCTCCAGGGTTTTAATTATTTCTCTATAAACCCTCCATTCCACAACTCTCTCCACAACCCATTCCTCCAAACAAGCCCTCTTCCCTCCAATTCACTCACGTGTATTTAGGTCCCCGAAATGTGTGTGTGTGTGTGTGTGTGGGTTGGGTAGAGTGGTGGAAGGCGGGCCATTAGTTTGTTATTTGGTTGGGCGGCTCATTGAGCTCATTGTGCAGCAAAGGTACTCTCGCCCAGCTGGACTCAGCAAGAACCAAAACTCTCTTTCAGGATTTCTTCTTCTTTGTCCCCCCTCCCCCTCTTCTTTCAGATCCCTCCTATACTGCTCAGTAATCCCAAAATAACCCGTAGAGATTTGTTTATAGAATTCAACTCAATTTGCCCAACCAAATAGCTTGTTTGCAGATAACGTGTGTTTACCTCAACATGTCAGCAAGAGGGGCCGCTTGCCTCAAGGCACTTAATGTTGTTGACTTTTTTTGTTAATTGCGTGTTAACAGCGGTGGTCTTAATCTGAGGCGAAATGCAGAGAAAATGTCTTTGGACTCTGAACTAATTACAGCAGTGTGTTGTTGCCTAACATAATTAGCCGTTCTCACTGGGCACACATGCCACTGTGGTTGGACCTCTGAAGGTGTGAACACATCCAAATGACAAACGCTTAATGAACGCGACACAATTGTACACGTAAATACACATACCAGACATGAATGCAGACCAACAACAAGGGATGTAATCACAAAGTCTGTCTTCATAGAGACGATAATCACCTGCGAGTGGCATTGTTCGAAAAGTACTCATTCAACATCCATTTTCTAATCTGCTTATTCCCATTCGGGTTGGAGGGTGTGTTGGAGCCTATCCCAAGCTGTCTTCTGGCAGACGCGGGGGTACACCAGCCTATCGCGGGACACACATGGACAAACAGCCATTCACGCTCACAATCACACAATTTGACAAATTTGAGTGCCATGCATGTTTTTGAATGTGGGAGGAAACCAAAGTACCCGGATAACATGCAAACTCCACATAGGAGTCCACTGTGAGGCGGGCATACTGACCAGTCGACAACCGTGACGCTATTTATTCAACTGTGTAGTTTTTTTATTGTACAGTATTTGTAATTTATTGTTATGAAGAACTGCATCCTATTAACAGCTCCCAATTATTTTTGTTCCTTATGCTAATATACTGAATGAGGAAGTGCAGTTCAACACTACTGCAAACGACAACTATAATGGGCGTGTGGTCATGTGGCTTTCCCCGTGTGTGGATGAAAACACAATCATACACATTGGTTGCTCTGTTATGGACATTTATCAGTCCTTTAATATTTTGAGCACAAAAAAAACATTTGGTTTTCTTTGATTTTTGTTCCCTGCCTTCATTGAACTCATTTTTTCACTGCAGAGTTTGAGCACTGATCCAGATTCAAGTGTGACTTTCTGGTGATGGAGATATGCTAACTAAACAAAATCAATAATGTGCATGACTTTGTGCTGAATAGGAAAAGATGGTCCTTGAATGGAGTTTTGTCAATGATGCTCCAGTTTTGGATTACAAGAGGATTTGAGATTTTTCAGGTCAGCGTAAAACATGTGTTTGGGATATCCTTTGGCTTTGTTTATTTTTGTTTTGACATCCATGATGCATGCTGGTGAGTATGTGATAAGAGACACACAGGCCCAGTCAACTCAGGTGCTGTATTGCGATAGCTCTTCTCCGCAGTGGAATATTTCACACATTTAACTTTGAAATCAAAGTCCCCACTCCTCCCAGTCTGTGTCATAGGGATAGGCTGTCTCCAACTTGTCCCTTCACCCCATATGGTTGTCTCCCCATTGTCTCTCTGTGCTTTAGGCTCACATTTGCATTGTCAAGCAGTTCAAATGCACATCTTCTCCATGCATTGTCCCGAGAAAGTAGAAACATCTTATAACTGCCCATGAGAAGAAAACGCTGTATTTGAAAACATGTTTGTCACTCAATATATAAATGTATTAAAATTAAACATATACTTTTAAACATGCTGGCATGTTTGATTAATGATTGCCATCATTAATGCTCATTGTTATACGTTCCATGAAATGGCTTCTGTCCCTGTGCTTTCTGTCTCATGAAACTCCAAGAACTCAGTCAATCAAGAGCTCAATCACAGTTGGCTTTACCTCTGTCATATGTGGAGATTTAAAAAGTAAATTAAAATACACATATCTGGTTCCAAATATTGGCAGTGAAAGTAAAAAGTCTGAGAAATTAGACTCAAGTAGAGCATAGATGTGTCTAAAATCTACTTTGATAGTAGAAGAGTAGGCTAGCATTTACTTTGTCAGATCCCACCACTGCTGCATTCACGGACGGTAGGAAATCGGATTTTTCTGAATTTCGATTAGGAAAAGCGCAGGAGAATTCCCCTTTCAAATGGAACCCCGACTTCACCGATTTACTTCTATGTGACGCCACTCGACAATGGCGACACAGACCGTGAATGACAAAACATTTAATTGACATAATTATAAACATATTTAGCTGTATTTATTTATTTATTATGACATTGATTTTGTTATTCTATATAACTTCACGTTACGTCGTGACACACTGTGTGACTGTGTGAAGATATGCCGTTACGTCTCTACATGTTAGCGTTATTTGATTAAATGAATGAAATGCTTTGAAGGTATTCTTTTATTTATATAAATAAAGGAAATTATGAAACCGGTTTCCTGGAGGCCAACGTGTGTTGTGATGAACCACAACAACAAATCTTTGTTGTTGGCATTCGCCTCGAACCTTTGTGGTCGGAAGTGGGACAATCAAGAGTCTGAATTGTCCGACTTCCCACCTTCCGCGAATGCAGCACAGTTCAGAACAAACTTTTTCAACTCAACTGAAACACATTTACCGGTTCCAGAGATCGACAGATGTTGGGTGCTTCCCTTGCCTGTTTGACTTGAGACGTTAGTTTCGTAGTTTGCGTGTTTATTTTACTTACGTTGGCTTCTAAAGGGGGAACTGGGTGGTGAAATCAACTTTTGGGCTGACTGAGTCGCGAATGGGCGGTGTGGGAGTGGCCTGCAGCAGCCGTGTCCGGTTTTAAACCCACACGTGGTCGGCGTCTTGAGCTAGTTTTGCTCTCCACTCACTTATCAGAAACTTCCGATCGACTCATGCTACACACTGGGCCGCATCCATCGCTGCGCGAGTGGGAAGATGCAGACTGAGATTTCAGCAAGCATAATGCCGTCTTACCATCTCGACCAGTTCGGTGTCCTGGACGAGATGATGTGCAAGGTAAAACAATAAAACAACAACAACAACAACAACAACAACACACACACACGCGCGCACACGCACACAACCTGAGCAACTAAAACAGGAAACCTTTGCACAAGATGGCAGTTTTGGCCATGGCTGCGTGGAAGCACGCCGCAACGTTGCAATGTGTTAAGTTTTTTGGTTTGTCGTCTTGGTCGTAGTAACTTAATTCTCAATTTGTTGCGTTCTCTGATTCGCGTGTGACAAATGAATGGCGTCAAAGTTAGCCAGACAATCTAACGTGTTATATTTGGTTGCCAATCAAGTGTTGCTCTTCTGCTGAATTCCACTTAAAATTGTTTAGGCGGGTGTGCAACAATTGCGAACGGATGAAAATTAACGTCTATGTCAAATCTATTAATTAGAAAACATTATACATTCAAATGTAAGATGTTAAACTGTTCATCACGTGGTTTAGTGGCACTAACAACCGTAATTCCTGTCATATGTACCTTATCGGGTGTGTTGGGGGAAATTATCCAATTCAACTGAATTGGTCTGCAAATTATTGACTTCAAATAGTGTAGCCTTGTCTATTTATGCGAGGTAAGTCTAGTGACAGCCAGAATGACTTAATTCTCTTGCATTAAATGGCAATGAATTCATCTGTGTACACAATTTACCTGCATCCAATTTTTCTGCCTCGTTTGATGGTGTATCGTAAAATTATTTTCTTTTATTATAGTATAAAATGCGGGACTTGGAAACCACTGCTTTATAGGACTTTTTAACTTCATGGGTGAATATGAATTAATCGCCCGTGCTCCTATTGACAGTTTTAACAAAAAGCAATCCCTACCTAGCATAGTTACACAATTTGTCAACTTTTCCAAATTTGGAAATTAAAAAAAAAAACGTGATGTTGTGTTTGTATGAGAAATGTGGTCGTCAGTTGATTATATGCAAATACCGGCAAGGGGAAAGAAGTGAATTGGCGCGACGGCTCAAAGTCAATGAAATAAACCTCAACTAGTACAGTATATGGGAGTATGTTTTGCTGTAGTTATTTAGTCAGGCAAATGCATTTTTAAGGTTTTTTTCATAACAATTGTGTAATTTTGCTTTTTCCCTTTTTTGTGCAGCAGTTCCTGAGTTTTGACCTGAGAGGGCATGATAGTCGGTCGTCATCCCTCAGCTCAGCAATGAAGACACCAGGCTATATTGGACGGGAACGTAGTTGTGACACATCCTTGTCTCTCAGCACCAGTCCCACAGACAATGTCGATGCGTCCCCCAGTATTTGGGGGCAGCGACCGGAGAGCCACCAGGCTTCCCTTCTTGTTAATTCCACCCAGTGGCGAAAGCAACGCTTCCTGCCTCAGCGCTCGGTCAGCATGGTGGAGACCTCCAGCGCCACAGCGGCAGGTCTAGGCTGGCTTGATTCAGACATGACGGACCCTCAGGAAGACATCAGCCCCACCGTGCTAAACCACAGCATGTCCACCTCCGCCACTCCCTCCGCCTCGACCCGCTACAAAACCGAACTGTGTCGTTCCTTCACGGAGAACGGCATGTGCAAGTATGGTGGCAAGTGCCAGTTTGCCCACGGGCCCGAGGAGCTGCGGGACCTCAGCAGGCATCCAAAGTACAAAACTGAACCGTGCCGTACGTTCCACACCATTGGCTTCTGTCCCTACGGGATCCGCTGTCACTTTGTCCACAACAATGAGGAGGAAAAAAATCCCTTGCCCAGCTCCTTTTCCTCCTCGAGCTTTGCACCCCTGCGTCTTCCCTCCACGCGCTCTCACAGAATCCCGCTCATCAGACAGAGCGTCAGCTTTGCAGGATTTCCTTCCGCTCCCCAGCAAACCCTTCCTCCCCATCCTCCCCCTGCCTCTTTCTCACGAGCGCCGTCCGTCTCTCCTCCTTGTGCCGATATCACCAATCTCCTCTCCAATGTCTTCTTAGAGATGGACTCTACTACCTTTGAGGTCTCCCCTGCCCCCCAGTACCAAGGCCCCGCTGCTGCAGAGCCGCTCTCTTCCTTCCTGCCCTCCCCAGACTCTGGCTGTTCCCCTTCTGGTTTGTCTCCTTCGTCTCCATCCCTGAGACAGAGCCCTGGTGCGTCTGCGTTCTTTTCACGCTCGCTCGGCACGAGATCCCTGTCCAATACCTCCCTTTCGGATCAGGACCAGGACGGGAGCAGCTCGTCCGGCTCACTGAATGGATTGGAGTCATGTAGCGGCGTCAATGACGGAAAACGCCTCGCCGTATTCAGTCAACTCTCAGTTCCGGAGGACGCTGCGGGGCTCTGCCTTTAGGCTGCGCCGCAATTCGCGTACACTTTAACAAAGGGGCACACGCCTACCCAAATCATCCCCTGACTTGAAATGTTAAGAGTAAGTGCCATATTGCAGAAAGGAGTTCCGAAGGAGTACAAAAACATGGATAGATGGATCAAAAGTCTGCTCGGATTCCCACGGAGATTATTTGTACGCGTGTCAAAGCCAAAGACCTGACATTTTGCAGTTGAATATCGAGTATGGCGGAATCGGGACCATCGTGTGGCCTGATGTTTAAGAGGCACTGTACTGTATTGTTTTATAAGCTGCTCGCTCTTTCCGCCTAACCGTACAGTCTGAGGTCACGGGGCGGTCACTGGCCTCAGATCAGAGGCATTAAAGCTCGTTGTTGTGTTTTTAAACAACTTGAAAGTACCTGTCGTGTTGCAGGTCACGTTGATTCCAGAGAGATGTGTCGAGGGAGGGGTTTTTTCTTTTTGTCTTTATTTTTTTTTTTTTTGTCTTTATGAGTCAAAAGTGTTGCAAACGAGCTCACATGTCAAAAATTAACTCTTCAACCAGATGACACTCCTCAGTTTGCTAACTGATTTTGGTTGTTATTTGCTGACGGTTATAACATTGACAATGGAGCAATGACTTCAAGAATCTTTTTCACCTGGTGCCATCATAAAGTTTTGTTTCAGTTAGGACAAACGAGTGACTTTCTGCCCCGATTTTTTTATTTTTTATTTTTTCCCTCTGCACACTGATGTTTTGATGAGCACAGCCATCATCTTTTCTCTCATCCAGTATTGGTTCTCACTGTTCATGCTTCGTGTATTGTAATGATAGTGTAGTGTTTTGTTTTGTTTTTCATCACTTAAGCAGCAAACTACAAGTTAAACCTTTTAGAGCTGTTACTAGCTTCTTTGTGCGTGTTCAACGTAGTTAGGTGACAGCATCTTGCTGCGCTATTTAAAAGGGTGTTTTCATCATCTCGTTTTGAGACCTGTTTAGTGTGGTAGCTCTTTAGTAAATTAATTTAATTTATTTTAACCTATTTATAGAGGACTTTGAGTTGGTAATGCTTGTATCAAGTTTAATATATTTGAGGGTTTTCATTTTTTGTTTTGTTGAAATAAAGTCGTTTCTAAAAAAAAAAAAAAAAAGTCTGACTGACCTCATTTAAAAAAAAAAAAGAAACATAAAAATAACACCAGAAACATGTCAGTAGTCCAGGATACGCCCCGAAAGTCAGCTGGGATAGTCTCCTGCTCACCAGTTCTGACCAATGAGCTGAATAAATATATTTAGAAAAGGCTGCAAAGGGTCTGGAGTAGCAGTGTGGATATTAAGCATGCAAATGAACAAGATGAAGAATGTTGAAAAATGCCCAAGATTCAATTTTATAGAAATGACAGCTAAATAGCAAGTTCACGCTGACTTCAGTAGAAATGATTGTACTGTATATGGAACATGTACAGTGAAACTCCTCTACAACAAAATCGTGTTTGCAGCAAGACATTTTTCACAACAGGGGGTTTTTCACTGTAGCAAATTTGATCTCTGATGTAAACACACACACATTAATGCATGAAGATTTTTTTCACACTAGGGGGTATTTTCGCCCATGTAGGTTTCGTTGTAGACTAGTTTCTCTGTACAGTATCTAACTAAAGGAAAATGCCCAGAGTGAGACGTTTATGGTCTGAATGCATTTTGATAAAACAATTTTTCAACGGTGATTATATGCAAGTGTATGTGACAGCTCTGCTCACATGCGTAGAGTTTTGCGAAAATGAAGAGAAGAAACAAAACATTTCCCAAGGCCTGCTTAGAGCCTGTGTGACATCAGCATGCTGCCATGGAGATCTCATGCGGAGATAAGAAGTCTTTTGTTTGAGAGTTTAATCTTACCGAGTCTGGTCCCCCACCCATTTCCTTTCTCTCTTAACTCACCACCAAGACAGTCCAACCCCACCACCCTCTTCGTCTTCCCTTTCTTTATTCCTCTCCTTCCGTGATGTCCCCCCTCACATTGTAGCCTCGGTAGTTTATAGGGCTATTGGGATCTATTGGCTTCATTAGCACAACACTGCTTACGTTGGACTTCATCCCCATGGGCGATTCTCTTTTCACGAGGTTGTGTTTTTGTTTCATTCTTTCTCCTTCGATGCAATACAGTACATACAGTACACACGCAGAGGGCCAATCCACGCGCGCATGCACGACGACGAGGCATGCAGGCAAGGAGAAGGCGGGAAATGTTGGGGGTGTTCGGGTGCCTTAAACCTAAACAATGCTTCGGTCTACTTTGTTGATTTGCTTATCAAATAAGCCCCCCAAAAAAACAACAAATGCAGATGGGCCAAAAGCAGTTTATTGATAGCGGGCAGCTATAAATGACTTTCATCCACACTCATTCAAGGACTATTATCTTGTCACTTTTAACATGAGGGGTGTCTGGGAGTGATTAGTGGCTGTAAAGGGGTTGAAGGCGTGTGTGTGTGTGTGAGAGTGTGTGTGTGTGTGTGTGTGTGTTGTATTGTATCTGACAGACATTCTCCCACACTCTTGCCCTGTGGGGCATAGGAAAAGGCAGGCAGATGGCCGCATTCAGGTCCACCACGGGTCAACATATGGCCCAGAGAGACAAAGTTTGTGCTTGTGTGTGAGACTGAGAGACTCATTCTCAGTATGCATGAGCGAAGGAGGTTGAATGACAAGGCTAATGCGGAAAGAAGTAATCTCAGAAGTAAGGGTTAAAAAAAAAAAAAAAATGAAGCCATGGGCTCATATAAAAGGATAAAAGTGAATGGCATCCCATGAGATCATTCATGGAAAAGACAGCAAATGAACACCATGTTGCACTCCTGGGACTTTAAAGCTTCCCGTTATGCAATTTTCAGAAGAAAAAAAAGTAATCAACTTGCATGATAGATCACAAATGCATGTGCACATTTATTGAATTTGAGTATTTAAACTAAACCCATTTTAATGATTCTCTCAATGAGGCGAGCCAAAAATTTCAGGACACTTATGGAGACCTTCTCTGTTGACATATTTTCTTTCTGGAATAATAATGGAAATAGAACCGTATCTGGGTCTGAAAAGTCATAAAAGCATTAAAAAAAAAAAGAGTGTTGTTCTTTAACTCATTCAGTACCAGCCAATTCTGGACCAAGTCTGAAAAGACGTTTAAAAACGTCTTTGGGAGTGAATGAGTTAATGTAGCTAAATTAACACGACAAAGTCAGAAGCTCAGCCGTTGAGAAAGTGACGAGAAAATGGAAAGGGGCTTGCCGACGGTGACTTGACTTCATGTATCACTTTTTTTTTTGTTGCAGTTCTTAGCGTACCACAGGTAACCTGACACAATGATGAATGTGCGGAAACAGATGACAATACGCGCCTGAGAGATGAGTTTCTTAACATCAACTAAACACGTCTGAACATTCGCTGCTTTTCAAATCTTCCGATTTTGCTTACATGGCCAAATATTCGGGTTAGAAATGCCTTATTTTGTTTTTCAAAACCTCAATATGAGCATATTCACATTTTTGCTCGTTTATAAGGCCTTCCAAAAATCAGATTATCGCCACTGATCGCACTTTGGAAGGGTTATTGACTGCACATAAATAGAGTTGAGGAGAAAGTACTGTACATTCGACTTCCCGTTTTCAGGCCGCCCTTTCACCCTCCTTCGGTTTCTTCAAGCCATGCTTCCTGCCTACCCCCAACTCCCTCCCAGCTCTTGTGAACGTGCATTTAATTTCCTTCAAGCCTCCCGTAGAGGTTTCTAATTCTCTCCATCTCAGCTTCCCCTGCACTCAAGTCTCCCTCTCTCCACTCCCATTTCTGAAACTCCCGCCGCCCCTGCCTCCATCTTGCTGGCTCTCACCCTGGCTAATCCTGCTTGCAGACGTGTGTGATTTTCAGAGAGGATTTGTGTTTTCAAGGTTTCACTGAGTTGCGGCACATGCATATTCGGATTTGTTTCAATCAACCGGCAAGAGAATTGCTGTTGTTCTGATGCACAGTGACTAATTTAACTTAATTCAGCTCACCAAATACTCTTGTTTCAAACGCTTCATCCCTGTTTTTGCACAATGACAAGCATGGGTTTCTATTATTACGGTGACAAACTCTTTTGTTA
Source organism: Hippocampus abdominalis (assembly GCA_018466805.1). Taxonomy (NCBI): domain Eukaryota; kingdom Metazoa; phylum Chordata; class Actinopteri; order Syngnathiformes; family Syngnathidae; genus Hippocampus; species Hippocampus abdominalis. Next base: position 5,961,959 of record CM031703.1, read on the forward strand.
ACATTCAAAAATTTGAGAACAGACTGAATGAATGTCAAGATGGTCAATGAAGGTTGAGATTAGTGAAAGCAAGAGAGATCTGAAATGCATTGAGTTGGGAGATTGCAGTGCAGCCATCGTACAACAAAATAACAGCGCTGTGCATCCCTCTAGTGGCTGCAATGACAACATCCACAATAGGTGCGAACTTCATAAATATTACCAATTGCACAGAGTACCCGTAGCTATGTAGACAGATCACGTATCGACAGTGCTGAACAAAGTTATTTCACCACCTGTGATAAAAATGAGGAGACCATTCAGCATCAAGAAGTGGTTTAATATGGAATCTTTCCATTTCAGCAAGCTGATGGCATTTTATTGATCATTTTGCTTTTTATACCCAAATTTGAGTGAGTGGCTGTTTCACGATTCAAAAATTAATCAGGAATAACATTCAACCACAGGACTTTTTTTTAAAGAATTTATTAAGCTGTGTATCTAGCTTGCTGTAAAAAAGTTAACGTGAACACAGTTTGAGTGGGTATAGAGATGTATCATGGAAATTACAGGAAGCATTTTTTTTAATTTACTTGCAAATATGTTTATGTGGCACAAACACTGAAAAAATTCAATGTACTGTCAATCAATTAGTTCAATTTTTTCCATACAATACATGAAAAAAATCAAATTGCTTACATAAGAAAAACTCAGCAAGGAGAAACGCCGCATCTGCATCTGATTTCTACAAGTAAAAGTCTGCAAGCACCATTTCATCCTATTACTATGGGCATCAGTACGTCTTGGGCTCTTTGGGAACCACATTGGATTGTTTCTAGTGTTGCAGAAATGAATAGAAGAAGAGAATGGCAGCTACTTCACTTTTTGAAAAAACAAGAGAACATGACATGAAGGATAAGGATGCTTGAGAACTCATCAGCAATGTGGGACCTTGTCATAATTTCTGGATGACCACTTGAAACTTACCTGCAAAGAGAACAGAACAATGAATCATTTCTTTTCATTTACTGTACAATTCCCTTGCATTTGTCACATGAGCAACAACGGTTTGGCTCCCTTTAAGACACAGTGGAGCCTCTGTGTCAAAGATCTTTTTTGTTGTTGGTCACATGAATTTTTCTAATTTTGTGAAATACTATTTTTTTTGTTTGTTTACTGTTTTTTCTGTAAGGTTGAAGGAAACTCTCACGACTCTGAGCATTTACACAATTACATATCTTCATTCTTTTATGTTAAATTAATTGCTGTGGTGTAAAGATACAAAACATTAAAAACCAAAAAAAATACAAAAACAAAACAAAAAAAGACCACTGTCAAAAATACCTCTGGACATAACTACGAATCTTCACATAACTTTAAAGGGAAATTTTCCAGAAGTCTTCATTATATTCCAATTTAGAGGTTCCACTGCATTCTACATGATGCACACACCAAAAAAAAAAAGGTTGATACTTACACGATGGCATGATAGAGACCTCAGCTGTAACCACACTTTCAAGACCTAGATTTGACAAAGCTCCCCTCACCACACCACATGAAAAGGCCAAGTACTGGGGAGAACAGAAACTACAATTAGGAGTTTTGTCAATAATTTATGATGAATGACCGAGCCCCCAACACACACAATAATATAAAATATGTATTGATGTGCACTGACCTTAGGCGCTTGATCCAAGTACTGCTTACCATTAGAGAGCTGTGTCAGCATATTAAATTTGTTATCCTGCAATACATAGGTGCCCTGAAGAAAGATACAAAGACACATAAGATGTGATACCTCATAAATCAACATTCATAAAACAATTCCATTTTATTTTCACCTGATGGTTGGTTCTTAGATTGTCCACCTGCCTCCTGAAGACTTTAGTCCAGAAGTCTTTACAAATAAATTTCATTACATCCAACTCATCCTTGAAGCAAGGAGAGTCCCTCGTCAACCTTGACAAGGCAAACAAGTATAACATATAAACACGGATTGTAAACTTTTTCAAATGAAGAATAATTATCTACCTCTCAATGATCCCTTGTCCCACTCTGTAGCCCATCCCCTCCAAAATAGAAACACGGGAGGCCCTGTCCTGTATTAAAAAGCAATATTCAAAGTGTGATATGTATGGCTAAAAGCGACTAGAATTGTTGGGGGGAAAAAGCATAACAACTCTTGAATAGAATACGTTTTGATGGATACAAACCTTGTTGTCGGTCTCTCCTTTAATGAATTGCAGATCCCTGTAAACGTGTGCCACCATCTCCATATGGAGAAACTCAAAGAGAGCGTCGTCTGCCATGACTGACAACTATGTAATGAGAAATGGAATTGAGATCATTACAGACTTGACAAAATTGGCAGTTGGTCGGAGTCCGAACTAAAATCTCAGACGGAAACGAGGACAACAAGCGGCGAGCCTAGCTTAAGCTAGTTGAGCTGTCACTAAACAGTCGCGTTCATTGCGCCTTTATTAGGTTACTTTAACTTGACGCGACGCGGATTAAATTGGGAAATATAGTACATTCATTTAATGATGTTGTCTTAAATTCAACCACGACATATTATGCGACAAGAATAAATCGTTAAACCTACTCGACAGACAAACAGCAGTTACGAAGGTAAACAGAGACACTTCCGGGTGTTTGCTCGTAATTTACGCAAGGGCAGTCCAAGAATTCACTCCGAATTGAATATGACACAATCTACATGAATGGGATGGTACAATACAGGGGTTCTACAGCAGTGAATAAATACATTTAGAATCTCCTGTTACGCCATGTCTTGGTTTTTAACAGAAGGCATTTCAGGAGGCAAGGGAGTGAGAAATATCCCCAGTACGAAACCGGTGTACGCCGTAATATATTGAAGCCTACCCTTTTACCATCAGCTGACAGCCTCCAACCAAATTGGACCGCTATTTTCCACGTGACATGCATACTGATTTTTCATTGGGCTTGAGGAACAAACTATTTCCTGTCTGCTCATGTGATCGAGCATATAGTGTTGACAATCCGAGGTTTGTTTTATCTTCTTGTACTCTATACGTTTTGCATTTAATTACAATAAGCGGTAGAATATGTGACCGTGCGGCAGTCGTCTGTGATACTTTAATGTAGTCAAATGAGATATTGTATTTTAATGTGGATTTTTGTTCTTTTGTGCACAGTCAGTGGTCATGTCCAGCAGATACCCGATAGTGGTGCAGGGCGAAGCATCAGAAACAGACTCCGATGATGAGGTTTACATCACCTCCCTGCCAGCTCCCCAGACGGCCATTGCGGGAGCCAAGGTAGTTTGGTGATCTATGGATGTTGAAAATAAAAATAGTCCCTCATTCACAAATCATGTTGATCCTCCAAGGTTCAAGGGGAAGCTTCTGAAACGGAGAGCGAGGATGAAGGGGAGACTGCACACTTAGGTTCTGCACTGAGTCGCGAAAGTACTAAGATACTCAAAAGAGATCTACCTCCACTTATTGTTGTGAGAGATCACCCTGATATACAATCAGTTGTGGAAGACAGACCAAGCCCTACACATAAAACATTTGGTGAGCAACACTAAACATAAATACTTCATTAAATAGTCGTTGTCTTGACACGAACCAAAACAATGACTGCACAGATTTATTGCGGATGTCCGAACCAGTTTGACGTAATGCATACTCTTTTAATCGTGTTTCACAGATTTATTGTGTTCACTTTCCAGGTGATACGTTATTACAGCAGAAGTTGCAGGAGTCGAACAGCCGGCTCTATTCCGATGTGGGACAGATGGTGCGACACGTTTATGGTAGTGCCAGCAAAGAGGTACTGCAGTGCACACCGCTACACTAAGTGTCATGTATGACCTGTTGCACAACAATAGGGTCCAATACGAGAGCTTGATGAAAATGTACCTACAAAGATCATAATGTTCAGTTGTGGTTGACATTGTCTGAGCAGGGTCAATGTACAAGATATGTCAGTGTATTCGGGGTGTTGTGTGCAGTAAAACTGCACTGCATTATACTGACATATGTTTTTAATGTATCTTTGTTCTCTTTCATGTCGCTATACAAAGTACCGAAAATATCACCATAGCTAAACACTGGATGTGTTGTGCCATTATTTACCACTGTGAACTACAGCCACAATACTAAAAATATTGTTAAAATAATACAGTACCCCGTTGAAAATCAAGAACAGCATTGCAGAGGTAGAATTTTACAGTCATGTATTAAATTTCAATAGATTCAACTGTGTAAGTGGTCAGTGTAGTGTGTCTATTTGGTGTTTTATGAAGGTGTAGAAATCTGGATGCTTTTGTATCTTATTCAGCAACTAAATCTTTCTCGTCAAAGGTGCGCAGTGCAACAGCACAGCTTAACACATCACAGAGCGCCATCATCAACGCTTCCCACAGCATCCGTCTGATTTTGGATGACCTGAAGGCCGTGTCTGAGAAGATTGACATTATCACCAGCTGTCAGATATTACCTGAGATTAAGATGAGCCATTCAGAGGAGAAAAGCAGTCCTGCATCCTGATGAAAAAAATAACTGCAGATGTTATGCATTTGAGCAAGTGAAACTGTTGAGCAGCTTGATTGGTTTGCTTAAAGTGTTGGTCAAGGGCATCTATTATTATTATTATTATTATTATTTGATATGAATTGATGCTGGTTGGAATATTTATTCAATAATCTACAGTAGCTCATGCATTTCTTAAACAACAGTAGTCAGACTTGAACTGCAGATCTTTTTCTGTGTACATTGTTAAATTATGTTTTATTTTATGCATCATGCTATAACATCACCGGTATACTGTACAATGTAAACTTGAATTCATATAAACACATAACAAATGTAATTGCCGATAATCACTGTACTATTGTATGGATCCCCACCTACCTAAAAAATAAATTGTACATTTTTGTTTTTGAAAACACTTCTTAGAATTAAGTAAAAATAAATGTGACAATAGACATTAAGACAGATTCATGTTATTTCAGGGTTAAAAAAAATGTGTGCTCTACTCATTTGAAATTTCAAATACAAGTTAAATATGTGGCTCATAACCACAGTATAGAACTACATGTACAGTATGTTAAAGTATACAAAGGCTGAGGATTTTCAATTCAACAAGTACACCTAAATATACAAATATTGGCTGGTAACCAGTTCAGGGTGTCCCCCACCTACTACCCGAAGACTGCTGGTATAGGCTCCATCACGCCCACAATGCTCATGTGGTACAGGTTGACTGTACTCCAGCCTATGCTTCCCGTACGTGGTTTTCTCCGGGCACTCCTGGGGTCAGCTCCAGCAGCCATGCGTCCCTTGTGCGAATAAAGCGGTTCATATAATGGATGGATGGATGAATAATTTACATTATAGGTCATTTGAGCAAATTTGTAATTTCCAAGTTTCCAAAAGATTAATGACCTCTGACTCACACAATCATCACCAACCTGTTAAGAGACATTCATAGTGATGGTGTAGTGACTATTCTTCCCACATGATGGCATTACCGATACAAAAATTTCAACTGCAGTACTGTACTCTATTGTTGGATGCTCTACGCTGAGAATAAGCTTTATTGAATTCACTCAATTTCATTTTCTCGAGTGCACTGAAAAAAATGGAGTGTTGACTTTACTCCATTTTATTTTGCCAAGTGGTTGCAAAAAAAAAAAACAATCTCGTAGTCTCTACATCGACTTAAAATACATGTATAAGGATCCAGATGATTTTATTTTGTGCAACCACTTGACAAAATAAAATGGAGTTAATTTCCTTTTCTAACATTTACTTTCCAGTAAAATTGCTCAGCTGTGCTATTTCTATGTCAGGTCATGGATCCACACAAAGAAGCTCTAGTGACTAGACTCTAAGGACTAGAGTCTAGTCCTTAACGTGTCTCCATTGTTTAGTGTCACCAAGAGTGAAGAGGCCTTGATTTCTCTGTGGTGACAACATGTTTGTTTCGCTTTTGTAATCATCACTTTGTTCATATGTGTGTGATGCATGGGATTTGACGCTGTCTTTCAGGAAATGATCATCACATCCCTAGTGCAGAGTAAATGCAATTGAAAAGCTGTGCTAATTAAAATCTACTGTATATCTGCAAAGCGTATGGACAGAGATGTTTGTGCGGGGGGGTTCTACAAAGGCATTTCTTCAAGTAATTTGTCAATTAATGGCTATTTTAAATCCACGTGAATAAAATCCGCACATATTTATAGATCTTAGTCTATATTCAGAATCTCAGGAGAACAAAATGTCTGATACATGACCCTCCATGTGTAAATGAGCATTAAATGTTTTAAAAGGCATTCATCATGTAAGATTTCGCACGTGTCCACATTTTCTTTCCATATTTGCATTTTGAAGACTTGATTACACGTCTCTCATCCCTGGTTTAAATTGCCGCGCAGTATGTCAAGGGGACAGAAGCACAACAGAGAAGAAGTAAAAGACTCCATTAATGCATTGATCAGTTTCAATGTGATACAGATCACGCGAGTAGAATGAGACCTCAGGGACAGAGGATTCTGGGAGTTTAATTGGAGAGATCAGCATTTCAGCTGAAGAAGCATTTCTCATACTCCGTGGTGTCTATTATCCTCCTTTTAATGAGAATCGACGACCAGCCTGTGTGTGATTATCACCCTGGCAACGCTGAATGTCCCCCAGGATTCGATCTCGACACGCGGGATTTGGATTCTAGAAAAGCTCCAATATACTGTAAATGAACTGATCAGAAACATACTTCAACCTGTTTCGTTGAGCTTGCCAAGCAAGTCACCTTTTGGAATGGAAATGATATTATCCCGTCAATAACCGATTCAATTACCAGCCACATTATTAGGTACACTTTATTCATCTCATATATGATTGGTATAGAATAGTTACATTTGGTATATGTCAATAGTGCCACTCTCATCTGTTTTTATTTTGTTGTTTTTCCTTGTCGTCATCAGAAAATGGAACGGATGGATGGATGGATGTTCCTCCACCTCTCGTTCTCACCGGTGCTCGCCTTTCCGTAGTGCTTATTTTACCAGGCGACTGATGTGGCAACAATAAGCCACCACGGTCTTGCACCGAGTGGCACGTATATTGGGAAATTAGCTCAAGTGGTGTCATTTTGAATGCAAAGCTAGTCTTCTGTATTCAGTGCATTTAAAAAGTGCCGATTTGAATGGCAAAATGTGTGTGAGGCAGAATATGTGTTTGTACTTTTGGTCCGAAAAGATTATTTAGCGTCTAAATAATTGTGCTGCAAATTGGATGAAACTGTAAGTGGACCAAACATGCAGAAAAATAAAATGTGAATCACTGCAGACTTTCTTTCGAGGTTAAGTTAATTTCTGAGGGCATCTCCTCTTAACGCTTAACAGGCAAATGGGACATTATAAATCAGTTTACATAAAACAGATTTCCTGATTTCAGTGACAGCGGCTTGCGGCTCAAAGCTAAAAATGAGCCTCATGCTTGAGCTGGCCATCTAACGAAAGACTAAAAAGCAAATCTGCAAACTGGAAGAAGACGCTGAGCAGAAAACATGAACAGCATAATGTCAGTGTTGCATAGAGGAAAGACACATGAAAGTGTGTCGCTACCCTGAATTTAACCGTGCAAATTTGGTCAGATCTATGCTTCGAAAGGCTGGTGTGTGTGCGTGTTGTATGCTTGTGTGTGGTTCTGTGAGTGTGTACGTGCGTGCGGGTGTGTGGGAGGAGGGCATTCACCCACATTAGCCAGGTCATTGGCTGTCTCATGGAGTGCCTGAGGATACACTCTTAGTTTATCTGGCTGACTGAGCATGGTTGCACACAACAGCACAGGTCTTCCAAAGCAACGGTACTAGAGGGGAGGAAAACCCTCCTCTGTGGCTAATACTGTTAGTGCATTCATGAAAGCACTGAATTAAAAAGCATCACAGAAGTAATACCTAGAAAGGTATTAGATTAGATTAGCCTCATTTTTAGTGTTTTATTTGTAAAACTCACCTGCCTTGGTTGTGAGGTGAGGTGATTTTTAAGGTCAAATGAAAGACAGTCAAACCGCTAAGGTCGAACAGATTGCATTCTAGAACACGTTGCTCAAACTGATTTTTATTAATAGAGGCTCAATCCCCTCTGAGCGTCCACTTAGTTCTCGGTCCGTCTAACAGTTTCTGGTCCACAGAACTGAGGCACCGGTCATGTTACGTCTCCGGAAGAATCCGGATAAGAATGGATGCCACAAATGCAGACAATGGTAAGTTCATTAACAAAAATATTTATTTACAAAACGCAGGACCGACAAAGTACAATGAAAGACGCCGGTAACAAATAACCATGAAAAAAGCGAAACAAACCAAAACCGCTTGCATAAGGCGAGGAACAAAATAAATGGAAATTGCTTGTCGCTCAAAGCACAAGAATACCAACCAAGAAATAACAAGAACTACTTATAAGAAAAATAACAAATACAAAAACGTGGCTAGAAGCTAAAAGGCAAAAAGACGAGAACGTCTAGAAAAGAACAGCGGTGTCCAAACTCGGCCCTCTGTGATGTTGACATTCTCTGTGATAGTTATTTTATGGCTAAATAAATATACCGTAATTTCCGGACTATAAGCCGCGACTTTTGTCACACGCTTTCAACTCTGCGGCTTATTTAATGAAGCGGCCTATATAAAGACTTTTTTAACGGCCGCCTGTGTACCGTCTTCCTTTGTAAATATCTCATGTAACAATATGGGCACCTGCAGCTTATTGACGGGTGCGGCTTATGTGTGTACAAAATGTTTTTTTTCCTTTACAAATGTAGTGGTGTGGCTTATAATCAGGTGCGGTCTATAGTCCAGAAATTACGGTATATACTTTCCCGCATTAGAATAATGTGGCAATTGTAATCATATAATGTGGATACATAAACTTGTATCATAATTATTATAATGCCGTTTTGGGAAAACTTGCCTTGTCCGTTTGACTTTGCCTTATTGTGTTTCCTTCTGTTCCATCTGTCCTCTCTGTTCTACTCTGTACGGCAGCTTGCCAAGTAAACAGCATCACGAGCAACCCTTCTTTGAATGCTGCCTAATTACAAGTGGCTACGCAAATATGTGAAGTGACCAGAAAAAAAGAATATGAGCATCCGGTAGCTCCTTCATCAGGTGTGTGGTTTAGTACAGTGCTCAATGCTCTTTTTGTTTTATTGTGAAACAAACACTTATCAAAGCCAACTCGTCATCATATCAAATAAATTGTCAAGATATGCATCAGATCGTTGAATATGTAACATTAAAAGTTTGTGATTGCTGTTCCATCATATTCATTTTGAAAAAAATATATAGATGACAAAGTTTGTTTTCATACACAATATAACTTTTATTCATGAGTGAGGAAAATCATGGCCACACCTTTAACCAGTTATGAGAAAATCAGAATTACCAGGCTGAATCTCTGGCTAATTTTTTAAAAATAGAATTGTAAGTATGAATTTTCTTTTAAAAAAATCAAGAACATTCCTTGTGTTTGATTTCATTAAAAGCAATATTGCCTTGCCATGCATACTGGCATTTATTTTTATCCTGCAAAGACTTGCTCCTCAATATTCATCAGCAATTACACATTTCCAGCACTTTCCTATGCAGAAGCTTTTTTTTTCCCCATTCTCAGACAGGCTTAGTCCAAGATGTCCTCTCAGGCTGAAAATCAATTCATGGAATGCATCATCAAAAAATGCGAACATTTAATTTTATCCACGCTGACAGGCTCAGACTCAGTATCAACATTTCTGAATACAGATGCAGAATGTAGAAACAGTATAATGCTAATAACTTCAGTCTTGCGCATGCAGTCCAAGGTGTGCGCAGTTGTTTTTCCTGTGGTAACAAACGCGCTTTAGAAATAGGCACCAATATGAACACACAAAAATATTATTTTACATTGAAAGTGTTCGTGCGTGTGCGTGCGTGCGTGTGTGTGTGTGTGTGTGTGTGTGTGTGTACACATTGATGGGGTGGCTAGCTGTCTGTGGGCACAGCAGATGGCCTGGACCTGTCCTCTGGGCTTTCCTCTTTTATCAACTTTGAGTCTGTACAGTAATGTTAAAAATGTTCACAACCAAATTTGACCAAACATATTTAACCTGAATTCTATGCAGAAAATAAGAGAATATATTCCTAATATACTACTTAAATTGCAGACCTGGAAGCACGGAGTGAGAGTAAATTTAAAAAAAAAAACAATCATTAAGTATCAGAGAAATGTTAATACAGTAAATAATTCTGAATATTTTGGTCATGTAAACATTGGTAACAAGAGCATCATAGCAATTGATGTTATTTTATTGTTCTTATTCTAAGCTTGTGAGAGGTCTTCAGACTTAACCATGGCTTCATCATCCATCACTCAAAGTAGTAGGGATAAACATTGACATTTTTGAATGTGAAAATGCTTAAATTCACTCCTACCAAGGAAAATATGTAATTTCTAAAAAATATACATATACGTATTTTTTTTTGTCTTAAAAAATTCACATTTGTAAAAACTTGGCTTTTGCTGGTTAAATACTTGATGTAATAGCTTTTCACAATTCAAGAGGACTTTATTTGTGAGATATGATATAATCCAGTGGCTTTACTGATGTTTAATTTGTCAGTGTGTAGGTGTTTGCATCCTAATGCTCCTGTTTTCATATAACATGTACGATGATAGCAATGTAGCAAACAGTCAAACAAATGTACAACATAAAATAATACAGTGGATGACGAAAAATTGACCCCTCGGGAATAATGAATAAGTGTTAAAATGTCAACAAGATAATTGCCCACTAAGGATGTTTACATCATCGCTACTTGCAAATGTGCATCATCAAAAGATGACTCAATTTATTGCCGCTTTGGTCTGGTGGCTGCACAGCTAGCTACTAGCGGCTAAACTACTAGCGCTACAGTGCCCGTCTGTGTATTTTCATACTTTCCACATTCTCACTTGAGTGGTACTTGTTGAAATGATTCACCTGGATTGGTGTCTTGCCCGTTTTTGAGGACATAACTTGCACAACCTACTCAACGTCACATTTGCAGTAGCGATGGTGAGCAACTTCTCTTGTCAAAATAGCTTCATTTTTGGAAAATAACGTCAAGTCTTGTCTGCCCATTAGCTTCACTATTGTTTACCGTTTATTATTACTTTAGCTTTACTTCATTTATTCTTATCTCTTTTGCTTGAAAAACTAAGAGTAAAAGCTAAATCATGTCATCAGAAAATGAATGACTGTTTGTCTAGCCCTGGCCATAACTTTCAGGTTGCGTCTGTGACTCATTGTAAGCTTGTCCTCAAGATTTAAATATACCGATAGCAATATAAAAAAAAGGGATGTGCTTTGCTGCAGTTTCATCTGGGTCCAGTTGGTATTATGTCTTCTGTGGTTTTAGCTTGTTGGTAGAGACGCGAATGATGAGGATCAGATGAAGTTTCAGACCTGTCCTTCCTGCTCTCTTGGCATGTGCATTTTCTCCTTGCTTAATTGCACAGTACCCCAAATAATATCCACAATAGCATGCACCTTCAGTAGAAACGCTGTAACTCACTTGCAGCTAGTTGTGGTGACAAACCATTGCGCGGATGCTTCCGGCCCTCTTTTTTCAGAGAATCCCCACTGGTTCCTCTCATTTCCTTTGCAAACATTCTGCACCTTTAAGTCGTGTTGCAGAATCACACGATCTTGATTTTTGTGTGACATTGTTTCATTTTCAAACGCTCCCACCGCTGACAGTCCTCCGTGACTGCCTTACAGCTCCAAACAAAGAAGCATGGCAACAGGAAATAAACCATTATTCTCTGACACTGAGCCATCGTAGTGGGATCTTTGCTCTCACGATGAGGGGCTGCGCACGGTGACTTGTCGACAACCTCTTGTTCCATCTTGCTGTGTTTTATAATTTGAACATGAACAGGCATATAGTGCAAAAAAAACCCAACATGAATTCAGTTACATCTGTCAACTTGTTTCGAGCATCGCTAAGGTCACGGCGAAGCAAACGTGTCATGATGTTCCCCTCGATTTTTGCGATTCAACCTGAAGGGTGCAAAACTTCAGTCAAAATGTCCGATACGTATCGAGGATATGAATACTTACTTTAGAGATACATATAATGTAGATATGAAATCCAGTATTTGCTCAAGTATATATTTACACGTTTACAGGAAATATGCCTTGTGCACAGGATCACATGTGCTAATAGTGTGTTTTGAATAAGCAGTTTCTCAAATGGATGTGTATATGTAGACAAAGGCAAGCAGCAAGAGATTGAGCATGATGCCGATGATCCCGAGCACTGCCAGGAATCTCTCCTCTGGCGTGCTCAGGTGTGGACACGTTAGATCCATGGAATTTTTTTTTTTTTTGAATGCCGCTCACTACAGCAACTGAAATTATGCGTTCATTTACAACTTTGAAGGCGAGGCACAAAGGTCCGTCCGTCGATCGCGTTCTTAGCGGCCGTTTAGTTAGTCTGCTTACATCTGTTTGGTTCGTCTGGGTGAATGTTCATCTGGCAGTGAAACAAAAGCTCACCGTGTGAACACAAACACTCGCATGAGCGACTTTTTATAGTCTCATGTGAAAAAAAACCCCACCATTGGATCAAATCCCAATTTCATAGAAATGCCGAGTCATGACTACGACGGGCTGTCGGTGTCAGCAATGAGGCTGTCTCGAAATGACAAGTTCGATATGCGAAGGAAGATGCCTTCGTGGAACACCTCGCTGTCGTGACATTTGGCAGTCGTCTTCAGTAACTCGGCAAGGACTTTTCTTCCAGCCGTGAATTGATACACTCACAGTTGGCCACAATTCAGCTGTACGCACTGCCAAGGATCCTTCTGTCGTAGCGCATCATGATCCAACCCTCCAAGCGCATCAATACTTGAAGAGAAGTACGGCGGAAGGGACGTCGGGTGGTGTCCACCAGTCGTTCTTGTTCAAATCTGTCTGAAGGTCTTAAGTGACAGAAGTGTAGATGTAGACGAATATGACCACTAAAAGATTGAGAACGGTTCCGATGATGCCCAGCACCGCTAAAATTCGCTCCTCTCGATCGTTCGTTGAGTCGTCCTCTCTTGCGTGAGTGCTGCAGATATAGTGGCTGCCGGTGATCATGGTTACCATCACAGAACGCCACCGTCACTGGGCGCCACGCCTGGATAAGACATAGCAAACATGCAGCTGAGAAATGTAATTCAGATTATATAATTTAATTCATGTCTAAAAAATTGCAGACAGTCCTATGGTGCAAACTCTCATTCACGCGCACGGGCATATTTTTGCTCTCAGGACTTATCTCGCAGAGTATTTCTTGAAAACAAGTGACTGCTTTAGACAGATTTCAGCACAAGGTGCGTCAATCCGCATTTGATTAATTTCCATCCCGTTATTTTAAAAAAATGTCATAAAAACTTGATGTTATTTCATGTTGACGTTGCAGAAATGTGCAAACCTTATAATTGATGAAGTTCTTGGTTTGGTCCATAACATAACAGAAAAATGGCCGACATTTTGATCATTGTATTCCAATGTAAATGCAGATGCTTACAAATTATTAATCCATCCATCCATTTTCCGAACCGCTTGATCCTCACTAGGGTCGCGGGGGGTGCTGGAGCCTATCCCAGCCGTCTCCGGGCAGTAGGCAGGGGACACCCTGAATTGGTTGCCAGCCAATCGCAGGGCACACAGAGACGAACAACCATCCACGCCCACACACACACCTAGGGACAATTTAGAGCATCCAATCAGCCTGCCATGCATGTTTTTTGGAATGTGGGAGGAAACCGGAGCACCCGGAGAAAACCCACGCAGGCCCGGGGAGAACATGCAAACTCCACACAGGGAGGCCGGAGCTGGAATCGAACCCGGTACCTCTGCACTGTGAAGCCGACGTGCTAACCACTGGACTACCGGGCCGCCCCAAATTATTAATTGTTATTTTTATTATTTTGAAAAAAAAAACATGTTAGATATTATCAGTATTCATTCATCTGAGAATATTTACTCTTGAGAGGCAGAAATTCAAGGGATTCGAACAATTGTCAATGAAACAAGCTCTCTAAATGATGAATCAATTATCAATATACATATCGATCAACTTGAGTTATCGATTAATCATTTCACTTCTACAAGGGTCACAGTTGAGCTGGAGCGTACCCTAGATGTCTTTGGAGAAGAGCTTCAAACTCCACATTGAAAGACGGGAACCCCGGATTTGAACCCCCAACCTGAAGTGGAACTCGGAAGCGTATGTGCCAACCACTTGTCCTCTGTGCCGCCCACAATGTCTCGAAAGTTCAATGCATTTTCCTTTTTATGTGTTTCTGAGTGACTTTAAATTGCCCTTAGCTGCGTGAGTGAATGTAAATGGTTGTCTGTCGATGTGATTGACGGGTAATCCGTCTTGGGTGTCACACGCCTCAAGCCTTCGACTGGGATCGGCTGTAGTCCCCCAATCTCCTGCACCGGATAAGCGGAATGAAGGAGAGATGGACGGAAGGGTGGATAGATTTCAATCAAAATTTACGGTCTTGGAAACATTTCTTATATTCCATTGCTCTCTTTTCTTTCTCTCCTTTTTCCTCCGTCACTAAGCCTTTGGGGGTGATGGGAGATCAGTTTTGCATCTGTTCAAGAAATTAACAGAGCTGGATTGTGATGAGAGAATCGTGGGGTTTTCGGAGATAGTTTAGGTGTGAAATGGAGAAAAGGAGATTCAAGAGCATAAAGTGAGAGCATGTGCTGTGCGTGCGTGCGTGTCGGCTGAGATGAGAATGACTGCTTGGCACAGAAAGGCAGTCTCTATTGAGCTGCCCCATCAGATCAATTGCCTCGCCCGGTTCTGTCAATCATTCAGCCACGACCGATACGCTTATTGACGAATACAAACTTTTTTCGGACCGTGTGTACAATTACAAGGCAAGTCAGGTTCCTGCTGTTATGCAAATGCAAAGCTATCAAGCTCAAACACGTCAACATGTTACACGAAATGATGCTCCAGAAAACAAACACACACACACACACACACACACACACACACACATGCACGCAAATTATATTTAAATTAGAAATTACAGCTACCCACCTTCGTTTCCAATGAGTGCAGGGAGACTTTTTATTTATTGAGTGCCTTCTCTGATCTCCTCCGTTTACTTAGACAGAAGTAGTAAGTTGTTTACTTGGTTGTCCCTTCCCTTCTCATTTTAGCCTTTTAATAGCTTGCCACCAGTGTCAGGTTCAGGAACTGATCCAGTTTTCTCTTTGGGCTCAGAGGCAACACGTACCAGCACCTTCCTGGTTCATCATTATCATTTGGCCATACTTTGGAATATTTTAAATAAAAATAACATTTGGCACTATGTATTCATTTTGAAGATTAAATCATGCATGTGCATAAATTATACTTTCATGAAAAACACCACGCAGTTGATTAGACCTTTGATTAGACCTTTGATTAACATTGCAAAACATTAGACTGCCTTGTGGTCACCTTTCAGCATAGCTCTTTGCACAGACAGTTATTTGGTCCACTTGAACTGATTTCGTGAGATTGCTGAAGGACGATCCAAATTTCAGCATAACACAAAACGTCAATATTCAACAGCTGAACTTTTCTCTTTTTGTTTTTCTTCACTCAAGGGTGCTTTTTACAGTACAGTTCCCTCGCTGTAGGCTGATTCCTTTGATAGGCGTGTTACTTTGAAAACGATTGCAACTGGTTTCTTTCGAGTTTCTTCCCACAGTCAAATCAAAGCGAACCAAGATGTGCAGGGGTTAAAACGGAGCAAAGGTGTGGAGTAAAGACAAGGGAAAAGCATTGTCTTTTGATGCAGTTCAGTCACTCAGCGGTGTAATTTAATTATTTCCAACCCAATTACAAAATGCGCAGCGCGCGCCTTAAAAGTCATCGGAAGAAGGAGTTCATTGATTTAAAAAAAAGGGAAAAAAATCACAGAAAATTGTCAGGAGTGATATTAAGTATCAGCAATAAATAGCATTGTACTTAGATTGTACCTTGATAAAAGCACTTTGTGTGTGTGTGTGTGTGTGTGTGTGTGTGTGTGTGTGTGTGTGTGTGTGTGTGTGTGTGTGTGTGTGTGTGTGTGTGTACTGTATATGCATGTTTATTAAATACAGTATGTGTAAAATGGGGTGAGTCAATGCACTTGCTTCCGAATGATTAATTGCATAGATGTTTGGCCCGCTACTCGAAATAAATCATTCTCAATAAATTATTTTCCAAGAACGAGCTCTCAGTCATGTCGTACACTCCCTCATCCCGCTCCACCACCCTCCCTCTTCAAGATCACACATCTTAATGAGCCGAAATTGCTCAAGCATGAAGTCAATTCAAGTTCATATTTGAATGCAAGCCTTCCATTTCGCAATTGTAACATATTACCATGTCATTATAGCACTGCTATACACAACAGACAGAAGACAACTAGAATGCGACGGTCCTATTAATGTTTTGGGGATGATTGGTTCTGCTTTAAATCGCTATTATCTGAAACACTGGCACGTTTCAAGGTAGACGAATCTCAAATACCCAATTTATGCTGACAGATTAACAGTGCAATAAAGAAAAAAAAATGCTCTTGCTATTCATCCATCCATCCATCCATTTGCCGAACCGCTTTATCCTCACTAGGGTCGCGGGGGGTGCCGGAGCCCATCCCAGCCGTCTTCGGGCAGTAGGCGGGGGACACCCTGAATTGGTTGCCAGCCAATCGCAGGGCACACAGAGACGAACAACCATCCACGCTCACACTCATACCTAGGGACAATTTAGAGTGCACAATCAGCCTGCCATGCATGTTTTTTGGAATGTGGGAGGAAACCGGAGTACCCGGAGAAAACCCACGCAGGCCCGGGGAGAACATGCAAACTCCACACAGGGAGGCCGGAGCTGGATTTGAACCCGGTACCTCAGCACTGTGAAGCCGACGTGCTAACCACTGGACTACCGGGCCGCCCTTGCTATTCATTGTGAACACATTTACTTTGTGAAGGAAACCAGATATCTTCCACGTGAGGTGGGAACTCATTTCCTCTCCGGGAGAGCCAGTCGTCCTCAGAGAGCGGTGGCCTATTTTGGGGAAGTTGCTGACACCAATCATATTTCAATGGGATGAGGAAGACCACACATGCGCCAATTGAGAGAATGTGTTCATGAACTCCCCAAACTAGTGACCTTGTGACAATTGATGGTCCTAACACCTACTGGGACTATGTCGGAAGTGATGCTGAGCATACAGACACGGCTACTTCTTAATTAAAGAGCATGACAATAGCTTATTCCAGCATCCGCATCAGTCATGCACCCTTATCAGCCTATGACAATGAGATATTTCCAGCAACTACACTGAAAAAAAGATTTTTCATCAAGTGGTTGCACAAAATCAAATCATCTGGATCCCCATACATTTTTTTTTACATCGTTGTATAAGCGACTTAAAAAATGTATCGGGATCCACATGATTTGATTTCATGCAAATACTTGTATGCAGATGGGGTAATAAACTATATGTATATATATATATATATATAAGTGGTGAACCTGGTGAAGAAAAGAGGAAAATAGTGTGCAAAACTATAGAATTTAAGAAAGATTTAATCGCAAAATATGAGTCAGGTGTGCGTGTGTCTGTGTTGGCGAAGGAGTTCGGGATGCCGAAATGCCCCGCCTACTGCCTGCTGACAGCTGGGAGAGGCACAAGCCCCGCGACAGATAGAGAGAGAGAGAGATGTTCCTTCAATTTTTATGTTACTATGTTAATGTTAAAATTGGTCAACTCCCATTACATTTGTACAGTTTATGGTGTGAAATTGTAAAAAAAAAAGTGGTTTAAAAAAGTTGTTTTCTTGACTTGGAACGGATTAAAACATTTTACATTGATTTCAATGGGAAACATGGTTTCGGTTTCCGAACAATTCGGTTTCCGAACAGTCTTCTGGAACGGATTAAGTACGAAAACCGAGGTTTGACTGTATATATACAGTATATATATATATATATACTGTATATGTATATATACAGTATATATATATATATATACTGTATATATATACTGTATATGTATATATGCGTTCATGTCCCATGAATGAAGAGATGAAGAAGTTTATGCAGGAGCTGAGCTCATTCCCTCATAATCATCATCAGGTAGAGAGAGTAACAATACACATAATCATTATTCAGTGTGATCGATGACAGAAAGTCATCAAAGCAAACTTTTAAAGCTTTTGTGCTTTGCCGCATTTACAATACAGTACTGTTCAGTCCGCGTAGGAATCAATGATCCGCTGACAAAACGCATAACGACTGCTTTTGATTGTTTTTTTGTTTCAGAGGCATCCACATACCAAATAGGGCATCCATACATATAAGACGAAAAGAAACATTTTATTTGCAGTGTCTTCTTATCTTCTCGTTGGGCAGCTACAATGACGCAGAGAGTGATGGTGTGGGGACCGTCTCCATATGACACTTTGAACGTTCCGCAGCCTCATTATGAGCACGTCAAGCCAACGCTGCTAGAGTACGAGGCCAGCGGCCATGAAGAGACTGTCACTTCTCCTCAACTACAGCTCAGCTCCCCTCGCCCCCCCCCCCATTGTGTGTGTGTGTGTGTGTGTATATGTGTGTGTAGTTACAGTGTGAGTCTGCAAGAGTTCATGAGAGGATGAACAAGCATGACAGAGTGAATGTACATATATGAACTGTATGGTTTCAGCAAAGGGAAGAGATCACGTATCGACCGTATTTGAGGGATGAGGTGTTTATTTTCAACCGGTCCGTTGCTACCAGTTCTTCTAGCTGAAGAACGAGAAACTTGTAACATCTTTGATGAGCCAAAATTGACCGAATACTGTAGACCCAAAGTCCAAGGGCAGTTACGTCAATGGCACAATGGCTTGAAACACATCGCCTGGAACAACTGTAATGCTAAAAGCTGCTGTGGCCATCTTTCAGGAATAGTACATATCCGTGTGTAGAGTTGCTATGTTGTTGGGAAAGTGAAACCAACAGTACGCTGACCTTTGTTATAGCCGGTGTTGCGATATGATATGTCAGGTACACACCGATGACAATGAATAGCTACACCTCCATTGATATCGCTACCAATGGAGCGCTAATTTTATGTTGACTGTTCTTTTGATGGGTGGCCCGGTAGTCGAGTGGTTAGCACGTCGACTTTACAGCCTTCCTGTGTGGAGTTTGCATGTTCTCCCCGTGCTTGCGTGGGTTTTCTCCGGGTCCTCCGGTTTCCTCCCACATTCCAAAAACATGCATGGCAGGCTGGTTGAACACTCAAAATTGTCCGTTGGTGTGAATGTGGGCGCGAATGGGTGTTTGTTTCTGTGTGCCCTGCGATTAGCTGGCAACCGGTTCAGGGTGTCCCCCACCTACTGCCCGAAGGCAGCTGGGATAGGCTCCAGCAACCCCACGTGACCCTAGTGAGGATCAAGCGGTTCGGAAAATGAATGAATGAATGAATGTTCTTTTGATAGCGGTGCGGGCACCCGCAGCGGCTCCTCTCTCCTGTAGTTGAGAAGAATGAAATTTCATCCGTGCTTTATGTTGCACGTGTAGCACATTTGACAATAAAGTTGACTTGACTTGACTAACAATGTAAAATGATTAAAACATTTTTACATTTTAATCACGTGCCATGGATTTCCATGTTCGAATTAAGTAATTCCAAAGAACTTTTTTGGGGGGGTGTACCTCATACTGAGAAGTGTTTTCGATATTTTCTCTGCTTTATTTAGTGAACAGTGATCGGAAAAATATTACAATTGCCTCTGAGCAGGTTGGACAGCTGTGCGCTGCAACAAGCCATAACATCAGTTGTGAATTAATGTAACCTTTCTGGCAGCATTCAGCATGTGCCACACACACACACACACACACACACACACGCACACACACACACACACACACAAATGTGTACTCACCACACATTGCCCCTGGGGCAAACAGAACCTCTTTTCTTTCTTCTGTTTACCCGAGCATGATGTCAATTTTTTCCCATCCTTTCGCCTGTTGGTTTCTTTCTCCTTCTTATTCTCTTCCTCCCAGTGCCCCCCCCCCCCCCCCCGCTCACCACCGCTGTTCAAGTCCCGCTCTGTTGCTAGTAGGCACAATCCAGGCAACACATGCAGCTCTGAGTGACTTTGGGGCAGGGGGGAGAAAGTGGGGGGGGGGGGGGGGGTGTTTAGACACAGCTGGCTTCAAAGCTTGGGTAGCACACACAGGTCTACACCATCATTCAGAGCATGTTTAGCAGAGCTCTTCGATAGTCCTTGCACCAACGTTCACAAACACCAAGCCGGTCTTTTCACGGCTTCGGGATGAGTGACAGTTTGCTGTCCTGCTTTCTTGTTTGAGGAATTAGATATGGTCAGAGCCTTGATGACAGAAAGACCCATCAAAACTGAAAGTGATCCATCATGAGTGATTTTTCAGTCATGGAAGAAGAAAAAAAAAAAAGCGACATTCTAAAAATCCTCTGGTTGATGTGCGTCAAAAAAAAAAAAAAAGTGCTGTGCTTCCTAAAGCTTGATAAGCAATCCAACTCGGGATAGAGTTTGAAAATCAGCCCATTTTTCAGAGCGAGTCGGAAAGGTTAGATTCAGTTCATGAAGAAATGAAAAATTAGATATCTGCCAGCAATTGGTAACTCCGAGTTGATTTCAAAGCAGTTTCTACAAAATGCCGTCGTCTTTGTACGCCAAGAATAGATTCAACTCAACATAGAAGAGATATGGCTGCAGTCTCCATGTAATTTTAATGATCTCCCAAATGTGTATTTCCTCCCTCTTGATCGTCACAGCTTCAGGTCTTCTGCCAGTCGTCATTCCCCCCTCTCCTCACGCCTGGCCGAGCCCCTCCAAGAAGCCACGTGGTCCCGTCTCAATTTGCTTGCAAGATGTCAGCATAACCTGACACACTTGCCAACTTGTCTCGTGTAAAAATCCCACATGATGAAAGCAGTTTTCTTTCCCCTCTTTTCCCCTCTGTGGAGGAGAACGCAAGTTGTTTTCAGAGTGGCCCGTCAGCATGAATATTTAACCGAAATCTCTTGCCGTGTCGTTGTCACAGTTCAAGTTTCCGCGCTGTCCTCAGCGTGGTGCACAGACTGACATGTTTTCTCATCTGCGGCTTTTCTTAGTCTTCAACGTCTGTTTCCTGCCGGGACATGTTCTCTGTGGCATGATTTGTTCCGCTTTATGTCACATTTTGGGTCGTTGGAGACCCTTCCATATACAATCATCCATCCAGTCTCTCCTTAGAGGAAAACAGCCAGTCTCAAATACCTTTTTAGCCCGTTCTGTCCTTTGCAGTCTGCTTTCCAGTGTCCATCGGGCAGCAAATCTTCTGTGACCCTCTCACAACTCTGGTCTACCTCTCACCTTCCTCCCCCTCCAGCAAGATGATTCACTTGGCCCACTGTCTAAAAGTCACTGGCTCTCGCTTTGCTTCCTCCTTCCTCATCCCCGTCTGAAGACGTCTTTTAGGGTCCGCTCTCTTTCTTTCACTGTGTCTCTCTCATTTCGCCTCGATCTCACTCTAGCCCCCTCCTGCATACAAAACACACAGTATTCGAGCTGCTGTGAGTCATACTGATCTCTCCTCCCATTTTCTTCCAGGAGCTAATAACTGCCCATTTTTAAGGTCTCCTCCCAAGAACTTGCCAGCAATTGCCAGTATGTATTTTATTCATCCCATGAGCCGCGATGATGCCTTTGCATCCATCCGAACCAGACGGATTGAGTATATTTCTCTCTGTCTTCGTGTTTTTAAGCCCGTCGGGTACATTATAAGTGGTCTCCTCCTCTCTAGTCCACTCTTGGAGTGTGTGTTCGGTAGTATTCCTTCAGTGCCGCTTCACTCTTAGGGAAAACAGAGAAGAAGATAGAGCAGTGAGCGGCGCTCGATGAACAGCGCAGCAGAGAGACTCTAAATATATTAGAGTTGAAGGAGATGAATAAAAGAAACGAGAGTGACGCCCTCGGGATCTGTGGAAGTGACTGAGAGAGGAGGGAGAATTCAAGGGTGCAGGAGGCATGCTCATGCGGGTGGAATGTTGAGGAGATTGTAAAATGGATATGAGGAGAAGAGAGATGGGGGAGCTTTCCTGACAGCAGGAGGAGAGCGATGGATAGATCTGTAAGGTTCGATAAGAGAGGGAGAGATGAAGACGTATGCAAAGACTTATGGATGGATGGCTAACAAGTCTGGATAAGTTGACTGCTTTTATTACATCCAAGCAAATCCATAAAATATCCAATCAGGTTTTTATCCGTCAAAAGTATTCAGATGTTTTTGTTTTTTTTGGATAAATGTATTGAATATTTTACCTGAATATGAGTCCTGTCATGCTCTCTGTCCTCATAGCTTGTCCTCATCCTGCCGTCTGCTCCTGCAGCGCCAGTCTGTGCTATCTCTGAAATGCAGCATCCCTCTCCCTGCCTGCGCTGCCCACCCTCTCCTCTCCACATCTCTCCCTCTCTCACTTTCAACCCCACACATCTCATATTTGCCCCGCTCCGCCTTTATTTTCTCTCCTCCCCATCCATCCGTCCTCCGTCACCTTTTATTTGTCTTTCCCGCAACCGCTGTCCCTCTTGGATCACAACGCGACCTCAACCGGTCTATATACACCCTTTACCCGCCTTTTGGGCTTGATCATTCCACCCGCCCCTTCCTGCAAGCGAGGAAGCTTCTAGAACAGCGGCGGCAGGCTCTAAAAGTGGAAAGCTTTCGGAACACCATTCACAATCCTGCCACATGAATTAAACACTCCCAATACATTCACATTGTAGTTTATGCATGACCATGCAGAGTAAACACGAGCTGACTGCCGCGTGCTCCATCTAGCGTTCCAAAACAAATGGAAACGTAGCAAGCGGACTGTTTGTAACATACCGTATGCATACCCGAGCAACCCTGTGGCAACATCCATAATGAAAGAAGCGTCTCTGCAGCGTGAGACCACAGTTGTAAATCACTGAAAGAATCATATAACACACACGTGCACAAATACATACTACAATTCAGGAAAGATTTCCTCATTTAAAATGGAAATAATGTTTGGCAAAGATTGCCGAAGTCATTGAACAATTAAGTATTAGCCCCATTTGGGTTCTCTGACCAGAAAGTGTGTGTGCCTATGTTTACAGTATGTGGGTGTGTGCATGTGCATGAGTGCTTTTGTATATTTGTTAGAATTGCGTATTTCCATGTGTTTGTTCGAGCAGTCCCACTAGCCTCAAGCATCACCCAATACTACCATCTGTGCAGCCAGTCAACCAGTGTGTGTGTAAGTGTGTGTGTGTGTGTGTGTGTGTAAGTGTGTGTGTGTGTGTGTGTGTGTGTGTGCGCATGTGCATTTGTGAGGGTGGAAGTGGGGTTGTTCAGTTTTAATCTAATTTGTATGAGCAAAGGATGCTTGATCACCCTCTCACAATCAGGTGGTTCTCTTTAAAGTGTAGTGGACGTAAAAGAAAAAGTGCACAGTGCATATCGATGTTCGAATGTAAGCTTTTATGTGATGAGCAAAAACCTTTTTTTTTTTTGTTGCACCATGAATGGGACCTACAAAATGCAAAAAAAAAATAATCTATTCGACAGGGCACCTATAATTAATATTGTCGTGTGGACGCTTGATGTGACCACAAATTCTGACATGAATTTTATTGGTTTTATCTTTGTTATTTTTTTATTTTTTTTTGTAAATACTGTAACTAGCAAGCAAGCTAACGTACTATATGTAATAACGCCGTAATTAGTCTTAGCACGTGGGCTCTGTTCTTCTCATAATACAGTCAAACGTCGGTTTTCGTCCATAATCCGTTCCAGAAGGCTGTTCGAAAACCGAAAGTGTTCGAAAACCGAAACCACGTTCTTTTTAAAATAAAAATGTTTACTGAACACGTCTGCTCACAATGGAAAGCAACACGAGGAAGCGTCACTTCCTCGTCTACCCGAGGAAGCGTCACTTCCTCGTCTAAGGAAGGCGAGAGGAGTCAAATGGTGCATTCAAGTTCGCTCAGTTTGTTTGAGAACTGAAATGTGTTCATCATCTGAGGCATTAAAAACTCGAAACCTTTGGTCGAAAAACGAATTGGACGAGAACCGAAACGTTCGAAAACCGAGGTTTGACTGTAGTTTTTTCCAAAAGCGAGGAAAAAAGTGATTCATAGCTGCTTTACAGATGACACTTTTTACTTCATGACACATTTAGTTCATGAAAATGCTCATACCTTCTGATCAGAAAGTGGTGATAATAATAATAGCCTTAATTACTCTTTTTTGGGTTTTTTTTACCATCCATGCTCTAATTATTAACTATTAAATACCTGCTGGAATTATTCAATGCAACACTTGCATACATAAACAGCATATATGGGAGGACAACGGCTGGAAAATTAAGTATACAATCAAATGCATGCGCCTCTGTGCAAGAAAAAATTGCCAAGTAGGAATCTGGGTCAGTACACAATCATGCAGTTACAGATGACTGTTCAGTCTTGTGGCTCTCCCATGCGTTGCTGTCTGGGATTGCAGCATTTTTCTCCAAGTCAAATTGGCTCATGGGGATTGTATACTCAATGTGATCAATATATTTAGTGAGTCCAAGTGGAATGTATTCGAACATCTGCTTTACTGTGGAAAATGAACAGGGCATGTTGAAACGAAGCAATTGGCTCAGCGGAACTTTATAAGCATCTTTTATATTGAATCATCTCATTATATAGTGCAAGTGGTCATGATTTTATTGCCGGTGTGTGTGATGCTAGCTCATAAAGGATTTTAAAAAAAATACAGTACATGAATGGCCAGGACCACAACCTGGCAAAAAAAGGTGGGGGGGGGCGCACTATAACGTTATACTTAGATGTCAGGTCAAGGTTTGCAAACACTCATCCCGCTTTAGAATAAACAAGAAAGAGAAATTGGGATAAATTTTGCAGTAATCTTTATTAACATCAAAAACACAGAAATTACATTCAAGATACAGAATGTCCTGCATTTTCCTTTTCATTGAATTTTGTGTCTTACATTCATTACAATATAACATCCGATCATAGAAAAAAAAGAACCGCTGAATAGGCATCCGTCCCTCACAGTGCAGAGGTCGTGGGTTCGAATCCAGCCCCGGCCTTCTTGTGGGTTGTTTGCATGTTCTCAACGTGCCCGCGTGGGTTTTCTCCGGGTACTCTGGTTTCCTCCCACATTCCAAAAACATGCTAAATTGATTGAATGCTCTAAATTGCCCTTTGGTGTGATTGTGAGTTTGAATGGCTGAATGGTTGTTCGTCAATGTGTGCCCTGCGATTGGCTGGCAACCAGTTCAGGGTGTCCCCCGCCTACTGCCCGAAAACAGCAGGGATAGGTTCCAGACCGCCCCGCGACCCTCGTGAGGAGAAGCGGATCAGAAAATGGATGGACGGTTTCTCTACTTGTGATCTGATAGTGGTGGTATTCAGAGGTGGATTCAGTCGGCTAAGTCCCCACTGATGGCCCAGGCACCTGCCTGGCCCGCCAGTTTTCAACACGGGGTGTAAAGTATGCAACTACTGTACTTCAAAAGACTCTTTCAAGAATGTGGATTGGTTGTAAGAACAAACATAATATTCATCTGACAGCTTCAAAGCAGTTTGGAACTGCTGTAGTCCAGTATATCTACAGTGCTATTCTCCGGTTACCGGTCTCCGCATTCAGGCTAACCACAGATCACCCCCACATCCTCTGCGTGCGAACAGTTGTGCTTCCCAACTCTGGATCGCTTGCACTCAAGCAGCGACCTCTCGTCCCCCTCACACTCCACGTCATCCAAGTAGATCCTGACGCTGCGATCCGCCTGGCCCAGAACGGCCCTCTTCAAAATAGCGAGTGCCGTCCTGAAGCCGAGCTGTCGACACACGACTGTCCCTGCTTTGGT
Organism: Hippocampus abdominalis; assembly: GCA_018466805.1. Taxonomy (NCBI): domain Eukaryota; kingdom Metazoa; phylum Chordata; class Actinopteri; order Syngnathiformes; family Syngnathidae; genus Hippocampus; species Hippocampus abdominalis. Next base: position 5,987,925 of record CM031703.1, read on the forward strand.
GGTGAAAAGGTCGTCGCACACCGTCCCCCACTCTCCACGGATAAAGATCTCAACTCGGCCTCGGTCCGATAGACCATCTGTACTTACCAGACGAACGGAGCCGACGCGCATCCTTCCACCTCCTCTTACTCTTTTGTAACTGTAACCTCTGCCACCTTCTCTGGGCCGCTTATTCACCTGGTTACCTTCATCCCCCTCTGTATTGTCCGTCTTGTCTCCTAACCCGAGCTTCCCGTCCTGTGTTTTTGTTGGAGTGGTATTTATCACGGGTCTCTGAGGCTTATAAAATGTGGGCTTCGGGCTCCAATATGATGGTCGCGGGGTTGTCCATCTCCTTGGATGCTCGGGATAACGTGCAGTGGTCACAGCCTTGTAGGTTTGCTTTTTGGACAGAGGAGGAGGAGGTGGTGGTGGGAACGTTAATGGTCGGGAAGTGGGGTGGGGTGGTGGGGGTCTCATGTGTCTCCTTGTCAAAGTGGCGGTTGGGGTTTGAGTCCGAAAGGAGGCTGCAGTGTAGACAGCCGAGCGATAACCTGAGGGAGAGACAGAGTCACCCTCTTTATTTTAATATTGGTAGTTTCAAAAGACACACTTGATTACCGACGCGCCTCACCGAAGCAATACAAAGTAGCATCGCCGAAGAAAATACGTAAACACAGAGACACACAACAAGGATCAATGTCCAAACGGAAGCTGATGCAGAAATATTTATTCCAAATAAATAATGCCGGTAGAACTGATTTAAATTAAACTAGTGCAATTTTCAACATAAAAAAAAATGCAAAACGTATACAGCGTGCTTGAGACTCGTGTACCAGCCAAAGGTCAGCACACAGTTAAGAGGCGTTTACACTGCAACTGAATCGAAAGACAGCAAACCCGACAGAACATCTGCAGTACATCCACGAGATCGCCTGCCTTGAAAATGACAACACTGGAAAAGAATGCAGTTGAATATCAGAATATTTCTGACTCATTCATGCTAGGAATATTGAATGATGACAAGACAAGCAATATCTGCTCTTTAGCAGAATTACATGTCTGTGATTGGGATGGTGAGTTTTGGGCAAATAAAAGTAATTGACTCTATTTTAAAGACTCTTTAAAGTGAATTCAGGGAGTTGCTACTGTCGCAGCGATGGAATTAGATTGACCAGTTGAGTGGGATGTGGTACCCGGTCTTCCTGTGTGGAGTTTGCATGTTCTCCCTGGGCCTGCCCTGGGTTTTTTCCGGGTATTCCGGGTTCCTCCCACATTCCAAAATCATTCATGGCAGGTTGACTGAACACTTTAAATCGTCCATCGGTGTGATTGTGAGTGTGAATGTTTGTTTGTCTATTTGTGCCCTGTGATTGGTGTACCCGGCCTCCTGCCCGAAGACAACTGGGATGGGCTTATAACATGTCCGGTTTTTAAATATATCTCTAGAATGGGCTTCTGAGATTTTTTTTTTTCTTCTTTCAATTCTTTGTTCACAGCGGGTTGAAATTGCAGAGCTAATATCTTAAAATGTAAAGTAAACTTAGACTGGTGCAGAAGGAAATGCCCAGAGTGACCCTGATTTGCGCGGCTTGACTGGTGGATTGAAAGTTGGTCCTAAAAATGGACTTATTTTGGTTGACGGCTGTACCAGTAAGCCTACCGGTGGGTGTAGCTTTGATCAAGGTGGTGCGGGCCATTGTCGATGGCGTAGTTCTTATTCTTGGTGGAAGCGTCTGTTTTTTTCTCGAAGGTGCAGTTGGTGGTGGTGGGGGTGAGGCTTTTCTTGTTCTTGATGACAGTGTTGTAGTTTTTCGTATCGTTTTGCTTGTTGGCGGTATTTTCCTTCTGGTTGTCGTGGGCGCAGGTGTTGTCGTCGGTTCCTTATCGATTACAAATTCTGCCCGAAAAGAAAAGCAATAATGGGTGACACAGTTATCGACCGGCCCGTTAAAATAAAAAGTAAGAAAGGGGTTGATGGGCGGAGCATATGCGAGTGTTGTAAGTTTAGTTTACGTACCTTCTTTAGGATGGAAGTGAAAAAGTTTTCCCTTGATCTTTACTGGGGAGGGCTTGATGGCACATCTACCTGGAGCTGCTCGCCTATGAGAAAGATAAAGAAAATTATGTAAATTATTCATATACTTTTTTTGAGCTTCCGATGTGTGTATGTTTTTTAAATTGTATTATTAGAGTCAGTGTGATTAAAACTGTCACTGAAGCTCACAAAATAGTAGACATTTTATTTTGATACCCCAAACAGGGAGTTGTCGTTATATGCACTAAAAGTGGTCCGCTAAGCCTCATAGCTGATCTCTCGATGAAACACACAACAGCAACAAATACACTCCACATGCCTGAAAGTGCAATGGAAGGTGTGCGACAGTGCTCACTTGGAGGGATCCACTATTTTATAGATAATTCCTGCTCTGGCTGTTGCACTTGGGGCACCGGTGGCAAGAAAGTACAATTCACCTTCAGGGACAGAAAAGAGTGAGACAAAAAAAAAAAGTGATCAAACATTCAAAGACAAAAAAAAAAAAATTCAACACTAAAATGTATTTAGTGTTTGTGTCCACGCAGGTGTGGGATCGTTTTTTTCCATTCATTCACTTCATACATTGAATTCAACCCAGTATACAATATGATTATTGATCATTCTCATTAAATGATAGCCTCAGCAGCACACATTTTCACCGAAACTGAGGGATGGAAGAGTGTGTAGTACCTTTGACAGGGAGTGTTTTATCAAGACATTTGACAAACACATGTTGGACAAGTGGTTAGCCCAACGTTGTCACAGTTCTGAGGTTGAGGGGTTGAGTGTGGGTTTTGGCCTTAGTAGGTGTGATTGCAAGTGTAAATAATTATTTGTCGAGATGAGCCCTACGACTGACTGACAACCAGTTCAAGGTCTGCCTCCTGCCCCAATTTGGCTGGGATACACTCCAGTTCACCTGTGACCCTCATCCCGAAAAGCAGAAAATGCTTGGATGGATATAAAATACAGTCAAACCTCGGTTTTCGAACGTCTCGGTTCTCGACCAATTTGTTGATGCATTTCTATGAATACAAAACGGAACTTTTTGCGTAGTTGGTACAGTCAACCGTCTCGGTTCTCGTCCAATTTGGTTTTCGACCAAAAACTTCGAGGTTTTTTATGCCTCGGATGACGAACAAATTTCGGTTCTCGAACAAACTGATCGCACTTGAATGCACCATTTGACTCCTCTCGCCTTCCTTACACTAGGAAGTGACGCTTCCTCGGGTCGACGAGGAAGTGACGCTTCCTCGTGTTGCTTTCCATTGTGAGCAGACGTGTTCAGTAAACATTTTTATTTTAAAGAGAGCGTGGTTTCGGTTTTCGAACAATTTCGGTTTTCGAACAGCCTTCTGGAACAGATTATGGACGAAAACCGAGGTTTGACTGTACATCAGGTTGCTGCTTTCACATTGAGAATGTGCTCCTGAAGGCAAACAGAAAATGTGTTGCTACATGCTAACTGTTGAATGTCAATTAGTCATCAAAATGAACAGTGCCATTACTTCAATATAAAACAAACAGAAGAACAGGAGAATGTTGATGAGAACGTTTTATTCCGGTTATGTTGTGGATTGGGCCAAATGTCATTGCTTTCTAGGGCTGAGGAATAATGACAATTGTCCTTAATTTTATAATCTTGAGCAGACCCGCACTCCACAATTAACCGGAAACTAATTGAGGTACATCCTGATGCTATCTGAGAGAAGGAGTCCTTACCCGCCTCATCCTCTGCAAATGAAATGATGTATTTATAGTAGCTGTTGATGAGTTTGGGGAATCTGCAGGTCTGGTCTCTTCCCATACAAATTTCATTGTACTGCCATTCACCTGTCATCACATTCTCCTTCAAGGACATCAGGCGCCTGGGAAGCAATGAACATATTTTATTCATTAACACACACACATTCAAATGGCTTTAATGTCAAATGTCGAGATGAAAGCGCGACAGAAGTGCGCACCCGCTCATGAAGTCTCCAAAAATGTAGAGTCCATTCAGGTTGGGCATCTGGCAACCTCTGTAGATGTAACCCCCCGTCACTGATTTGCCCAATTTATGGGGGTAGGCAAAGATAGGCAAGATGTCATCTGTGTAACATAAAACACATCTGTCTTTAGAGAGAAGTCTTTGAATAGCGACCAAATGTATTCATTGACATACGAAGAGCAAAATATTTGCTTATAATGAATAGTCATATTTAATTGTGGACCTTGTTCACATTGTTGATCATTTGTTCATTATATAGTTTATCTATACATCGATTTGCTATACCACTTGCTCTTATTCTGTTGCTGATTTTGAGTGAGAGGCGGAGTACACTCAGGATTGGTCGCCATTTATTTGTAGGTAACATAAAGACAACCATGCACACTCAGATTGTCACCCAAGGACAATTTAGATTATTTATTTAACCTAAAACGCGTAATTTCGGGAATGTAAGAGGAAAACCCACTCAAGGACAGGGAGAACTGTGCTGCCCTTTGTAGTTTGGAATTTTAAATAAACACAATCTTCCAGATTAGGTTTAGATATTGCAATGTGTAAATATTCATAACAGGTCAGTAATAAGTATATTTTTTTTTTCTTGCATTGTAAGCGAATGGAATGGAATAACTTTGCGTGCAACTGGCACATGCAACCTGCAAGGTAGCGTGAACACATTTTACACCCTGCAATGGAAAACTTCCCGGTGGTTTGCGGCGGCTTTCTGCACAGCATAAAAAAAAAGTGAAATCAAGTCGCCTCACCCAGCGATGAGTTACGACAGAGTTTGCGATCGTAGCAGCTGAAGCCTTCTTTTGCCCTCCATCCATAATTGCCTCCTTAAAACACATGACATCGTTAATGGAACACCTTCTATCAAATGACATTTCATTCCTTCATAATGAAAAAAAACAAAAAACGGCCTCATATTGTTCATGCATTTCTATGAATATAAAACGGAACTTTTAGCGCAGTTGCTATTGCCCTTTTTTTTAATAATAAATGAAAATTTTCCATTTGTGAAGAACACACATTTATGGGATGAGCAATTACATCTTAGAATGGTCATTGTACCCAAACAATAACATGCGCCCATATCATCAGTGACACAGTACTGACTATCGGGTGTCTGAATATATGAAGATGTCGTCAGCCAGCATCTCCATCATCATCATCATCATCATCGGAATCAGCAGGGCTGTGCGGTTTGTGCTCGAGTGACCAGCCCCAAAATCACCACACAGGAGTGTGTGACCAGGCGAGTGGACCACCATGAGGAAAAAGTGCCGGTTGTATCGGGGTCTTCATCATTCACTTGAAACTAAACTGGCTTCCAAATGTTTAGAATATATTGACAAGGTGCATTTTTACAACAGAGATTTACTGAAAACACATTTAGAGCACTTTCAGACATTATTAATCAAGCATAAGATTCAACCACTCGATGTATTTTTTTTCCTGTTCAGCAAATAATGATCATTTGACATATTGATCGAGAAATAATAATCTGCTTGATCAGAATATTGTGTCTGCTTGTAAAACAAGACATCAAAACTTAATGGTAAACATAATAATGCCAGCATTAAAATGTACCCCAAATATCTTTTTCGAGAGCTTCTACAACATTGAAGGAGTGTGAAGAGGAGCGCTTGGGGAGCACAAAATGAATTCCACATAAAAGTGGATCACTATTACTGGATAAAAACGCCCATTGTTGTTGTTGATTTAGAGCAGCTGTGGAGTAAACTCATTGACTCGGTATGATGGTCTGAAAAATGGAATACGTAAGCACTTTCTTACAAAGAGCAATAGTTTAGATCACAAAGGGAAAATCATTTCAATGTACCTTTGAGAATGAGGTCGATTTCTTCATATTTGTTCTGGCCGACATCGCCACAAAACATCCTGCCTCGGCCAAAGCCTGTTTTCGGGTCTCCGCGGTCAATAGAGCAACGCCACATGTTGCGCACGCCATAAGCATAAATCTCTGCAAGGGGACGTTGACACATACAAATGAACAGGGCGACAATTGAATGCAAATGGGCTAAAACCTTAATATCATTTCAGGAGTAAATAGATATTGTCAATTGAATTAATTCACACAATATTTGTCGCATGACTATAGGACTGCCACGCATGTACCTGGGAGGCTCCCCTTCTCTCCCAGAAATGGGTTGTCTGAAGGGACGCTGTATGGTGCACCATCATCATTGTCGTTAATATCAACACGTAGCACCTTGCCAAGGAGGGTTGACCTACGAAAGCAGAGTGTGACTGTAAAACTTCGAAGAACATAGAGAATGTGTCTTCATGGCGTTTTTATTTTCAACTCGAACATAGCGTGTTCGCCACCCTTTGGATTGAACCACCCGGCAACAGTCAACCCGGTGAAACTGAAATTCTCAATCTCTTGAATTGGATTCTCAAATTTCAATTTCGATGCACTGCAGCAACCACTTCTAAAAGCCTTTTCTCTCTCCCGAAGCTCCCCTCCTCACCACCTTCCAAATTCCAAAGTGTGGCAGGCCGCAATGTGTAGTGTCAATATTAGATTTGGCCAAGTGTACCCTCCTTCATTCCCCACGGAGTTAAACTGCATGTCAACACAACCACTCAGACAGTTAAACTGTTGCTTTCTAGAGAGGTGGTTTCACTTTGCAATCACTGAACCACAAAAAGGAGTTCGTCAGACAGAGATTAGTAACACAGGCGATTATACGGCATGAATATGAAATATGTATGAACGTCTCGGTTCTCGACTAATTCGGTTTTCGACCAAAAATTTTGAGTTTTTTTATGCCTCGGATGGCGAACAAATTTCGGTTCTCGAACAAACTGAGCGCACTTGAATGCACCATTTGACTCCTCTCGCCTTCCTTACACAAGGAAGTGACACTTCCTTGGGTAGACGAGGAAGTGGCGCTTCCTCGTGTCGCTTTCCATCGTGAGCAGACGTGTTCAATAAACATTTTTAAAAAGAGCATGGTTTCGGTTTTCGAACAGCCTTCTAGAACGGATTATGGACGAAAACCGAGGTTTGACTGTATGTATGTTTATTTCAAACTATGTACATGTACTTGTTTTGGTTGCTATTTATGATGCAACTGTGATGTGACATTCATCCATCGATTTTCTATTATCCTCACGAGTGTCGCGGGTGTGTTGAAGGCGAGAGGAGTCAAATGGTGCATTCAAGTGCGCTCAGTTTGTTCGAGAACCGAAATTTGTTCATCATCCGAGGCATAAAAAACTCAAAATTTTTGGTCGAAAACCCAATTGGACGAAAACTGAGGTTTGACTGTATGTCGAAATATTTGGTCTTAAGTATTACCAATGCAGAGACATTTTTCTCCACACACATGCGTGAGACACAACGATTTGCTCATACTCACTTGTTCTGCGAGTTGCCAAATTTTCCAAAGGGGTCCCCAGCTCGACCACCATCTCCAATGAAGATGTACAAATATCCGTCATGGCCAAACAAAAGCTGCCCCCCATTATGATTGGACGCTGGTTCTACCAGCTCCAGGATGGTTCTACAGTTTGGGGGTTAAAACAAGAACATGAGCTCGCTTCATAATTGTGCATGTGCAGATTGCACTCAGTGTAGAAATATTGCCCAAAATGATGGAGGACCTTCCCCCTCACCTCTCTGAATTGTGGTCAAGTTGGTTGTCATCATGTGCAGACAGTGTGAACTCGCTGATACGTATCCTCTCCGACCTCTTGACAGACACCGAGTAGTAAACATAAGCTTTTCTAACCGTGGTGAACCTGCAGATAGGTAGGATACGCAATTAAACACTGTCGGATTTAATTTTTCGAATGGAAACTTGACAGATTAACATTGATATGTGCATAACAACTTTGGGATGAACTAGGGCTAGAGATTTTGTCATTCAGGACCCCTATGCCCGATGACTTAATACAAAAGGTCTTCTTGATGAATGGACAAAAATAGCCACAGATTTTTGGCGGAAAGTCGCCCGAGATGTGAGGAATTTGTTTTTAGTGTGAACAGCCCCATATTTTCTTAAATTATCATCGCTTGAAAGTGTGCAGAAAAAAATGGAAGTGAACTAACCTTGGATGCAGGGCTATGCACAGGAATCCTCTCTCATCTCCAGCCCAAGGTGATGTCAGCACAGCCCGAGTGAGGTTGAGGAACGGACGATCGATCCTGGAGCCGTTAGGCAGATAGACCCACACGTAGCCCAGCTGCTCGGCCACGAAGAAACGATGCGTTCCGTCATCCGCGTGGATCATAGCCACCGGGTTCCGGAGCCCGTTTGCAACTTCCTGCAAGCATATCTCTAGACAGCCCTCGGTATCCTCTCGAACAGAACCCAGATTAGCATTTAGTTCTGTAGATGGGCAAGAGGAGCGTCAAGCTCACAACGTTAGCATATTACGTAATTGCCTCATTCACTCCCAAAGACGTTTTTAAACGTCTTTTCAGACTTTTCAAATTACAAAGATATTTTGAGCGATATTATCAAAACACTTCCACTTTGTAGGCTGATTGCGAACACACATGATGAGGCATTTTGACGATGTGACTTTTTTTCTTCTTCTTTACCATCCTAGAACATAATTCTATTTTTCTTTGTTAGGAGACCTAATCCTTTTAAGTTGCCATGTTTTGACAAGATTCTTGTTCTGACAAATCCTCATTGAGTTTCCACATGCCTCGCGTGTCTGATTGTAACCGTGCTTCTGTTTGTGTAGACATACCTGCATTTGTCAAAACATTAGGGTAGCAGTACTGTTTGTCCTTTAGCTCCAGAAATTCACAGAAGAGTCTGTGATCTTCCTCTAGTGTGGCGGTCAGATTTGCATAGTGTCCTAGGCTGCCCTGGTCCTCCAGGAGGAGACTCAATGTGTATCTACATTGGCTCCAGTAGTCGTTGCAATAGTTGCCACACAGTCCAGGCAAAATGCGCATGGGTGTGTTTGCATCCTCTGCATCATACAGGTGGGCGGCATATGGGGAACACTCCTGCACAGGGGTTAGAAATTTCAACAATGACTTGGCAAGTTCGAAAATACATTTCCCTCGGTAATGCTGTTCAATTCTTTTCGAACGCTATAATTATTGCACGAGACAAAAGAAGCTGGGAATCCTGAAATTTGGGAACCATAATGAGATATACTCCATTCACAGGAATAAAAGCACACAGTTCTGGTATTGATCATGTTTGTCAGTGCTTTCAATTTAACTGTATGGATCAACTATATGCCAAAAGAAATAATTCCGTGAGAAATTCACCAATGAGCATAATGTATTTTCAGCAGCTCACTTTTCAGCTCACTCCGTGATGTCATCAGCTTGCATCAGAAAACGTGGCTTCATGCCAAGACAATGGATGAATGGCCGACCTTATTATGCTATTTATATTAAAGCATGCAAACAGAACACTGCAAACAGCTTCGGCAGAGAAATACCTAAATGTTGATTTTTGGATGTTTTCTTTCCACTAGACTGAGCGAGGACCAAAAAAAAGCTTTCAAAAACTTAAACAAAGCATCAGTGACATTTTTGAGCCTTAATGTGGTCAAAGATAATTTCCTTTGTCCTCGCAAGGGAAAAAAAAGAGATCATTGCGCTGTTTTGGCAATCTGGATGCCTTTGTTCAGGCTTAATAAATAAGCGCTGCAGTCATGAGTACATTTGACAATATACCGTAGTTGATCTCAGGAGTGAAAGTTAGTAACGTACATAAATAGACGACGTGCGTGTTTATTTCCCTGCAGCTGCCTCGCCAACGTCCAGCCAAGTCTTTGGTTAAACAGTTCGTATTTGCGTGTGTGTACGTGTAGCATGTTATAAATGGATCCAAGACAAGGTTCAGCCGGTTATTAAGTCAAAACCGCTCTCTCGACCACACCCAAAATGGTGAATTTAAGGCACGGAGAGACACAAAATCCAAACCGTGGTGTGGTTGTTTGTGGCTGTGAACCAGACTTGCCTCTGTGACAAGAAAAGAACAGATTTCACGGTTGTTGTTCTTGATTGATGACACTTTTGATAAAGTGCGTCGTCATATTTATTAGCTCATGGAAAATCAAGGCTGTATCATCTGAGTGTATTTACCTCGGTTTTATTTTTGCATGAAGAAATGACATCATTCATGGAATAGGTTGTTTTGATTATTTCGGGGTTTGGGATTGGTCATTTTTATTATTTTTTTTAGAGAGAGCGAGCATGACACATATCACAGTTTTGTTTGGATCATTTTGACAAATAATGTTTTTGGATTTGGAGATTTTAAGAGAACTTGTGATCTCACATGAGCCAAAAATTGAGTAAGAGGACTGTTTGACACTCAAGCAATTTAACTGAAATTGCGTCCATCTATTCGGCCATGCTAAATAAAACACAGAAGCAGGAAATGGACAAGTGACACAACCATAATCATCCAAAAGGGGAATACAGTCAAACCTCGGTTCTCGACCAATTCGGTTTTCAACCAAAAATTTTGAGTTTTTTTATGCCTCGGATGACGAACAAATTTCGGTTCTCGAACAAACTGAGCGCACCTGAATGCACCATTTGACTCCTCTCGCCTTCCTTACACAAGGAAGTGACACTTCCTCGGGTAGACGAGGAAGTGACGCTTCCTCGTGTTGCTTTCCATTGTGAGCAGACGTGTTCAGTAAACATTTTTATTTTAAAAAGAGTGTGGTTTCGGTTTTCGAACAATTTTGGTTTTCAAACAGCCTTCTGTAACGGATTATGGACGAAAACCGAGGTTTGACTGTAGTTTGATGACAAACCTCATAAAGCTGTGTTGTGAGTCCAGCTCATGGAAGAGGGAATAAAACCGTCTACTTAAAATTCTTCTGTTTATTGAAGCGATTTAAACATAACTATTTTCGTATATTGTTTGTGTTATTGAAAATTGAAAATGAAAAGTCTATGTGCTTGAGTCACTGCGGTACTGTTGTCAGATGTCGGTCAGGCATGTGTGAAGCGCCGGCTTGACTGCAACGAAAAACGTGATGTGCACGTCGATGTGTACCATTGGCTTATGAATGAACATTCCAAATCAAAGATGGGAGTGCACGCATTAACTCTTCGATGTGAATGCAACCATCATTTTGATTGCAGGTTTGGTGGTTTTAAACACACAAACACACGCCCACAGGAGATCCGACCACAATCGAAAGCTTCTAGTTCCGTTTTTAGCAACATCATTTTATACCCTTGTGCAATGTATTTCTTATCTCATTGAAAATCTTTTCTTTGATTTCTTTATCCCTCATGGAGGAAATTCAAATATCCTGTCCCCCTGGCCAGAAGAGGATGTGGATGTTTGTTTGGTCCATTAAGTTTGGGGTGTGGGGGGGTGGGGGGGGGGGGTCTCGCACTCTCACTGATATCAGTGCCAGGAGGCTCCCACAGTGTCCCGTGGAACAGGGACGGACTCTCAGTGGAGTGCCTTCATCAAAAGAATTGTATCCGGGAAGTGGTCAAACTTGAACTCAGTGGGGGTCTCCATCAATAAGTGACAAATGCGGAAATAAAAGAAAAAAAAGTTTTGAGAAATAAATAACGATCAGCATGCCATTAATTTGAGCAGCCTTTTTTTTTTTCAAGCTCCACTAAGCTAACTGTTAAGTCACTCCAAAAGCACAGTGCCGCTTTCAGAGCACCTCTGTAGACTATAATTACCATCGTGTTCCAAACCTGCACTTAAAAGAGTCAGAGGGTTCGTCATTGTCTTAACATCATGCACTTTTTGTTTTCTATGTTAAGTCCTGTCGGGAGGTTTATGGGCCAGTTTTTTAGCTGTGCTAGACAGCTTTTAATTCACACTTACGTGGTTAAGAGTTCGGAGTTGCACAACCAGGATTCGATTATGCAATCGGCAGGCGGGACGGGTTTTGGCGGCTCGCTGTGCCAGGAAGCGAATCGTGGGAGTTTGAGTGCGAGCAAGGAAAGCTCCGTGTACTTTGAAGAACCACTCAGTCCAGAAAAGAGCCCGAAATATCGCCTCGGCGGAAATGGACAGCTGTTTATTAGGAGTGCGAGTCCTCTGCGAGGAAATGGCAGCAGACTGGGGGCAGTGTGAGTCATTGTTTTGAAAATAGCTTTAATTGCTACTCATTCAGACCACGTCTGCTGCCTCTCAATTTAAAGTAACGTGTATGTTGATGTGGTCATTCAGTCCTCTAATGAGAATGAACACACTCGAAAGTTTGAGACCAGCGTAATTCCGACAAACATTTGATATGGGACTGAACGTGTATGTCGCTGAGGTTTCTTTCAGTAAAAAGTTACATGAAACATTATTTAGCTCATTTGAAAGATGGAACATTGGTTAGTTTTGCTTGGATACATTGCAATTACCGTATTGGCCCGAATATAAGACGGTGTTTTTTGCATTGAAATAAGACAGAAAAAGTGGGGGTCGTCTTATATTCGGGGTCTAGACATTATACCCATTCATGACACTAGATGGCGCCAGATATCACTGAAGCGAATGCTGAACTTGACTCCCCAGGCCAAAGTGAACCCCTGCCACGAAGAATAAGAATAAAAATAAAAATAGCGGTGATTGCACTTTAGTTTACATATTTAAATGTTCAGATACCCTGGAGAACCCACGGGGTCAAATTTGACCCCTATAAATTCTGCTACTCAAATGCTATCCATAAATCCCAAAGGGTCAAATTTGGCCCTAATCCAATTAGGATTAAAGCATTCAATATTTGAAAAAACATATATTTGGGTGTTCAGTGAACATATAGCAGTCATTTAATGTAAAATTCATCATTTTCCAAAGAAGAAAAGGGTTCTTGGGTTCTCCAGGGTTAAGATTTGAATGTGGCAAAATAAAAAAAATTCTCTCAAATATATTGTTATTGTCATTTGTTTCAGATATACTGTAATTATTTTCTGTATAAAAATTAATTTGGTGTTCAAAAAGTCTTTTTTCAAACTTTGAAAAAAGGGGGTCGTCTTATAATCAGAGCCGTCTTATATTCGGGCCAATACGATATTATTTAGTAGCATAAGAGGGATAATCAATCAAATCCCTGTCATCTATTTGGTAGTCAGCAATCACAATCTATCAAACGCTCACCTGGCAGAGAATGCTGCGTATGTACCTTCCACAGGTGACGTAACCAGAATGATCAAAGTGTTCCATGATGGAGTAAAACGTTGCCGACAGCTGATGATCCTTTTCGTCGTCACAGCATCCGAATTTGGCATATTCTTTGCAGAAGATCAATGGCCTCTGGGGCTCAAACGGTGGCTTGTAATCCAAACACTGAGGATGACAGCCCCCCGACCCCGCTTGGGTGAGCAGGAGAAGCACGGTAAGAAGGAGATGAGGCGGGACGTCCCGTCCCGGGATCTGATGCAGGTTCAGGATGCATGTTAATAATGTCATTTTTTTTTTTTTTTCAAATACAGTTCAGTAGGGTTTGACTTAACCTGCTGGTAATGTGGTAACTCAGCACAGCTTGTGAATGGTAAGTGTGAAGTTAGATGTCAATGTGACGTGAACAGGCGTCATGAGAAATTAAGACATATTTTAACACCGGCATTTAGTTTCGTTCACTTGACGGCGGATTGTGAATCATTGATGTTCCTGGAGTTTTGTTTGTGAGCGTGTACGTCAAACACACTGACCACTCATCACACCTGTTCGCAAATTGTTTGACGGCTCACTCCGGTTAAGTATAAGTTAAATATCCCCGCATATCACACCTGCGTGACAAGCTGTGCTAAGAGTTAAAAAAAAAAAAAAGAGGGTGCAGTGATCCAGGTCCAGCGCTTCCTGCGGTAATCTGCTGTGCATCTGCCCAGGTGATTTGTGGATGATGCCCCCAAAATCCTCAACGTGTCAATCGCTGATCTTCAATCAATCAGTTCTTACGTCCGTCACATGACAACCGGCCCAAAACAAAAACAATTGCCTTGATGCTGAGCAATCCTTACGAAACCAGCCTCAGGGGCAAAGATGCAATCCAGCCTCTTGGAAGAGGTGCAAAACGTGCCATGAAGCAATCGACCGCTACTTCAGCCGAATGTCGCCTTTTGTCTGAAAAACGACGCGTCCTGTTTTCGTTTTCTCAGCGCATGTGCTCTTCTCGCTCCGGTGAACGGACAGCCCTGCACGCAGACAGCACAGGAGGAAGAGAGAGAGAGAGAGAGAGAGGTCCTTTCATTCAGACATGCAGCGAGCCAGCCAGCCACACTGCAGCTGACTTGAGATCCCTCCCTCTTTACGTCTTTTCTCCACCTCTATCCCTTTGCTCGCCTACAAAGACTCACGCATTCCTCCTCCAAGCATGTGGTCTATGTTGCCCTGAAGTTGCAACTTTTCAACTCCCCCCCCCCCCCATTTCTACCCTCCTCAGCATTCCCAGACCTCCTCTCCTGTCTCTGTCATTTCCAGACAGACGCATTCACATGCGTGTGTGTGTGTGTGTGTGTGTGGAGGGGGGGGGGGGGTTGTTGTCGGGCTGATGAATCAGGACGTGTCTTGGGAGTAGAGGCAAATGGAGTCTCGATGCATTAGTCTTGTGTTTTTATTGGGAAAGTGAGAACCCTTCAGTTTTGATGCACTGCCAAACATCCAACATGCTTACAGATTTGAGCTGAAGGTCACCGTTAAGGTAAAAGTTCTCATTTTGAGGAGCTTCATTAGGAGTGACCAAAAACTGCATATGAATGCAAATACAGTCAAACCTCGGTTTTTCGTCCATAATCCGTTCCAGAAGGCTGTTCGAAAACCGAAATTGTTCGAAAACCGAAACCACGCTCTTTTTAAAATAAAAATGTTTATTGAACACGTCTGCTCACAATGGAAAGCAACACGAGGAAACGTCACTTCCTCGTGTAAGGCAGGCGAGAGGAGTCAAATGGTGCATTCAAGTGTGCTCAGTTTGTTCGAGAACCGAAATTTGTTCATCATCTGAAGCATAAAAAAATCAACATTTTTGGTCGAAAACCGAATTGGTCGAGAACTGAGATGTTCGAAAACCGAGGTTTGGCTGTATTACATAGCTGTCAACTTGTACGTTTTCCCAGTATTTTATATGTTTTTTTTTTATCATTTCAAATCATGTTCGTGTAAGGAATGCGAGAGGAATCAAATGGTGCATTCAAGTGCGCTCAGTTTGTTCGTGAACCGAAATTTGTTCGTCATCCGAGGCATAAAAAACTTGAAATTTTTAGTCGAAAACCGAATTGGCCGAGAACCGAGACGTTCAAAAACCGAGGTTTGACTGTATTACATACCTGTCAACTTGTACGTTTCCCCCGTATTTTATATGTTTTTTTATCATTTCAAATCAGGCACGGCGTATTACAACTTTTATACGGGAAAAAAAAAACAATTGTGAACCGATCTCGCAAAGACCATTTTGGCTCAAATCCAGATCGTCTCACCTGCTGGTAGCCAACGACAATGCCGTCGTCGATCGCGACTATTGTCACGGTAAACCAGCAAAAGTAATCCTCAATCATATTTGGTTTTTTTCATCGCTGCGTACGGTCGGATTGATAAAAAGCATGATGTGCGCATGCGCGGGAAACCGTTGTACGGGTTTTTTGTTGCTTTTTAAGGGGAATCGTAATCATTTATAAGGGCAGCTATTAGCCGAGGTTGACAGGTATGATATTATTTGGAGCTCGTGTGTTGCACTTTCTAGAACGGATCAAAGAGCATTCATTTGTGTGTGCACGCGGAAATTTTATGTTCTCATTAAGTCACTCCTCAACGCGGGACCCCTTTGCCGCCCACCCCTCTCTAACCGGCAGACGCTTTATCAGTTTGCGCTCCAAGAGATACTTGGCGCTCACTGCATTCACTGAAAAGAGGGACACGACTCTTCCATGACGTAAAACCACACACACCCACACCTCATCCTCAATCTGACTCAGCGGCTAAGTCACTGTTTTGGAAAAAACGCGGTTTAATAGCAACTGTCACCGATTTACGACTGCGATAGAACCACATAAATGTTGCACAGTCATTAGATGACCAAGAGCGAGAACATTTGCCAACTTGAACATGTACAAAAATGGCGCGTTAGCATCTAACAGTGCAGTCGTGGGTCTTTGTCAGTAATTGACGATCGAATCAATGGAAATGTCAAGTGGGCTACTACAATAAATACATTGTGTTTACTTTCATGAGCCCTCTGCAGTGTCGTGGTTAACTCGCGTTCATGCACCGAGGTCAAGGAAATTGACGGAAATACCAACCAGTGAGAAATGTTGCAAGAATTCCTCCGATTATTAGTCACTGTGTGTCATTCGATTGTGCAGCAACGCCTGGCAAGTGCCCAACACTCAGCCACGGCCTGCTCGGAAACTATTCCCCGAAAAATTAATTTGAGTGAGCCTCCACGGCGACCCCTGATAGGACAAGCCAAATGTCACAACAATAATAAGATTGTACTTTTGTCTCAAGGCTTCAAAATTATCCTTCACTTCACTTTGTGTTTTATGTTGGGGTTTTTTTTTTCCCCTCCCTACTGTTGTGAACTGCACGAGCCTGGCAGTACAACCTTGAATGCAGGTGGCCGGATATTTGAGATATTGGAGATAGTTTGTGACGTCTACATCTCTGCAGCTGAGGGTCATCATCAGTTGTTTGGGAAGACATTTCTTGGTTTTTGTTTCCACTCTAAGATTGTATTTTACCTTGATGGACAGTAGAATACACGAGGGGGTGAAATGACAACAAAACTGAAATGTTTTTCTTTTCGATACTCAGGTTATGTTTTCATGTTGAATTTAACAGCATATAATATATATAACAAAATAATATTCATTCATTCATTCATTCATTTTCCGAACCGCTTCATCCTCACTAGGGTCGCGGGGGGTGCTGGAGCCTATCCCAGCAGTCTTCGGGCAGTAGGCGGGGGACACCCTGAATTGGTTGCCAGCCAATCGCAGGGCACACAGAGACGAACAACCATCCACGCTCACACTCACACCTAGGGACAATTTAGAGTGCCCAACGAGCCTGCCATGCATGTTTTTGGAATGTGGGAGGAAACCGGAGCACCCGGAGAAAACCCACGCAAGCCCGGGGAGAACATGCAAACTCCACACAGGGAGGCCGGAGCTGGGATCGAACCCGGTACCTCTGCACTGTGAAGCCGACGTGCTAACCACTGGGCTACCGGGCCGCCCTATAACAAAATAATATTCCAAATATTTAGAAAGGTATGACTTTTTTTCAGTAACAAGAATTATGGAGGTGAATATGTGGAGTTGATAGGGCCGCATTAAACTGGGAGGGAAGTGAGCTGGGGTGGGGAGGGGGAGGGGGGGGGCGGTCACTGTTCTTATCTAGTCAAAAAAAGGCCTAAATATTTTTATTTTCTTGGATTGATATCTGAATTATTCGGCCTGGAAAGGCTCCTTCTCATGTCAATATCATAGAAAAAAAAAAACTTTTCGAGGCAAAAGGGGACCTCATAATGATGCCTATGTGACTGCTGGATTTGAAAAACAAAAACTAAAAAATAATAGTAGTCTCGTGACAATGCTATTATTTTTTTGTTTTTTTTGTTTAATGAATTATTTAAATAATTTATGATATAAATGTTTTATAGTAAATATTTCTATAATATTTTTAATAATAAATATTAAATAATTTATATTATTTTTTTAAATTTTGTTATTTGGCCATTCCCAACTAGTCATTTCTCTCTCTCTTCATCATTTAGACTCCTTAAGGGGGAATGGAGGAATTCAACAAAATTCCATTAGTGAATCATTACATCAACAGTAGCAAAAAAAATCCTATTAATAAGCAGAGTTAATGTCAAATGTGAAACCAAAGGAGGAGCCTGACGTTCAAATTTCCGTTGAACTGAAATTTTTCACAATATATGCTGGAAACTACCATCGACATATTCCGCAAAATTTGAGCAAAGCTTAACGAGTCAATGAATTGAACTCCATGTGTGTCTTGCTCTCCCTTTACCTTTTTAGTCTTTGAAGTTTTATGTGGTGCCGCCACAGTAGGCTGCGCCTGGCAAAGAGGAAAGAGAGGCACACGTGCCGTATATTCTGGATTCTCAGAAGAGTGAAACGCCAAGTCAGCTTTTGTCTGTGTTCATGTGACAAAGACTCTGCATACTCAGTGAACGTTTTGGGGGATCAAATGTACTTCACAAATTGTTTTTTTTTCTGGATTAGTGCTATTACTCACTTTTGCATAAAAATGCAAAAAAAAAACAGAAAGATGCACATTTTTCAAGGAAGGACAGGAAAATTAAAAGGCAAACGAGCCTCTCATCTCACCTCATGATTTTAATGAAGTTATTTGACAGATGATTCACAAAAGTGCATTGCCAGCGGAAAGAAATCTCAATGTAAAACCTCACCAAAGTCTAAACACAGTTTTAAGCAAAAAATATATATATATCTCTGAATGCGTTTTATCTCACTGCATGTGTAATTATGACGTGTTTAAAACATAAAACAAAATGTTGACGTCCTCGGATGCGGCAAGAAAAAAAAAAAAAGTGAACAGTCATATTTTAATCATGCACGTTAAGTGAAAATCATAAGATGATGTGACCAACTGCATTATTCATCCATCGCTTGGTGAACTACTTTATCACCACTGCATGAAAAAAAACAGGAAGTACAAACATATACATATTAACATGGACTGTAGATTTAAAATTGATTCATAGTTTAATTGGCTCAATTATGCAACCGTGCGCTGTCAGTTACTTATTCATAAAAATGTGTCCGCCATACGGAAAAGCTCTTTGTTGCTTGTTGCGCTGCCAGACCACAATGTTTTCATAGTCCTCATTTAAAGAGACCAAAAAAAACGTGTCCATGGTCCATATGGTTCTGTGATGCATGGTGTCACTCTTTGTCCGGACCTTTTTGAATGAAGAATGATGCTGGACGTCTGGTTAGTGGGGGGGGGGGGGGGGGGGGGAGAGATGATAATGCTCATGTTAGGGAAATATTCATCGTTGCATTTTGCGACCCGAAAATGCAAATGTCGTCAGGTCAGCTTGCTGAGTCATTAAAGTCATGATGCTGCCGTCTTGGTTTATATTCCTCTGGATGTTCTCCTTTCTAGTGACTTTCCGCGCAGCAGTTTTTGCACGAAAAGAAATGATCTGCCATGTGAAAATGGATGTGACGCTGTCCTTTGGAGATAAAATCCAGTTTGTCACACTGACGAAGGAAAATTCAACGAAAATCAGCGTATCAAACAGCAATCGCAGAGTGAATGACGTCACGAAAGATTTCCTCAACAGCTTCAATGCATTAATACCGACAATTTTAAGAGAAAGTAGAATAAATCACTGAAGGTCTCCTGGTTCACTCTCCTCGCTTCCGCATAGCCAGGCGTGTGTTCAGTATCCACTCAGTGAGAAGGTGTATCGACTATAAATGTGGAAGGTTGTCCGTCTCTCTTTGTGCCTCTCGTCCAAGTCAACCGGGAAAGGGTCCAGCTCCCTGCGGTATCCCTGGACAGAATTAGCAGCATAGAAAATGGATGGATGGATGGATGGATGGATAGAGTACAGTATACGTACTCCTAAAGTCTGCCTAAAATACAAATTGAAAGTATTCATGTCCACATAGCGTGTATTTAAAGTGACGGCAACCTACTCACTGAACCTCTATTGAGTAATAACATGAAGAAAATCAACTCACTTTCTTTTGAGTGTTGCTTGGGAGGGTGATGTCTTTCATAGCAAGATAGGTGATAGTTTGGGATCCATGCTCTCTTCTATGGGGAGTCCAGAAGGCTGAAAGTTCTACAGAAAACTGACTTGGGAGACTGAAAGGGTCATGGACAAGGGCCACTTGACCTTTGAAGAATGGCAAACTACAAAGCCACTGTCAGAGGATCATTGTGCACTTGTGCATTATATGAACAAAAGGAGGTGGGGGGGGGGACTATTAATAGGTTCCAGAGTAGGTCCAGTGCCTGCGGAGCTGCCAGTTTGCTCAGAGTGCTGCAACAAATATTGTGTAATATAAACAAACACTTTTGATCAACTCAGTGGGGGGGGGGGGGGACTGAAATATCTTTTCATCATTTTAGCAAGTAATGATACTGCTTAAAATCTCGTCCTCAATTCACTTCACTCCACCGAATTCCTGTTCTCTGACACGCCATATCATATTTCATCACCTTTTTCATGTGTTTTCTCCTTCTACTTTGTAACCCACCTTCTTCAGCCTCAACTTTGAAGTGATTATTCTGCCGGTCATGCACATGCGTTGAACTCATCATCCCTCTTTTTTCTTAATCGCACTCATCGCCGTTACCTCATTTCAACCCATTTTCCTTTTACTGCCAGCTCGTTTTTGTCTTTGAAGCAAGCTTGGTTCTATTCTGTCTGCAAAGTCATCTAAGACCAAAAATCAACGTGACAAGTTCAAATCCACTCTAATGAGCTCCGCGGGGAGGCTTCCCTCGAGCGCACACGCAGGGCCCTCACTTGAGATGGAAAATAAAACACTATCGGAAGCTGAGAGCCGAGAACAAGAGGCATGTTACAGTTTATTACGCTGCAGAGAGCTGACAGGATGATGGCAGAGTTTACACAGAGTTTAAAGGCAACTAAAATAACGACAACTCTTTCATATAGCCATAGCGGGTAAAGTGCACTATACAGGAAATTGCTTATTATTTTAATCTTGACTGTTGTGGCGTTAGTAAGGGCTTGTATCGTATTGTATCATATTTTCCGCTTTTAATTCACTTTAAACAACATTTGAGATTTGTTATGGGACTCTCCGACAGGTAGCAGTCATACCTATTGTGGCCACTAGAGGGCCTCGTAAACTGAGCCAAAAAAACTCCGTTCACTGAGGCAGCCGATTCTTTTTAAGGGAGAGAGACTGGGCGAGATATTACATTTGTATTTGTCTCACTTGGTGTTTCGTTTGTCGCTGCTATTTCACACATTCACCGCATTCTTGGACCTATTTTAGCCACCGCCCTGCAACTGACATCAAATGTTTCTTTTTGCCTTGGTCTTTGTGTCGACAGCGAAATCTTTTATTTGTGATCATCTGATTGGGTTAAAATTACTTTTTGGAGATTGAAATACAAATTTTATGTGTTTTGATGACGCCCTCTTACTCTGGTATAGGCATGACGAACTGAACATCAGCTTGACTTGCAAACGGAAGTAGAATTAGCAAACTAACCCCGGAGAACCCAAACACCCTTGTCTTCTTTGGAAAATGATGAACTATACATTAAATGACTGCTATATGTTCACTGAACACCAAAATATATGTTTTTTTCAAATATTTAATGCTTTAATCCTAATTTAGGATTAGGGCCAAATTTGACCCTTTGGGATTTAAGGGTAGATTTGAGTAGCAGAATTTATAGGGGCCAAATTTGACCCCGTGGGTTCTACAGGGCTAATTAACCAAAGAAACATTTCACTTTTTAAGGGGTGGGGGGAGGGGGGGGTATTGTATTGATGTTAAATTCGAGATGATCAAAGGGTTTGCTTTAAATGTTACTCAACAGAGAACTCGGGTGACATTTGCTGTGGCCTAAACTGAGCTTTGATTCATATCCAGTTTATATCAACACAAAAAATATATATTTTTCCCCCTCTGAATTAGTGTATTCGTTTGTCACTGTGGGAAAAAAAAAATAAGAAGGCTATTGTCTTCACATTCTAGAAAAAATATAAATTATATTCATGATATACAAGATTTCCAGTCCTTGATAATCCTTGTTCTGCAATCCCATTTTGTCAGAAAGCACAGGCGCAAACAACCGCCACCACCACTATGTTGCCGATGGTTGCCAGGACGGCGACCCACAGCCAAATTGTGTCACTGGATACTTTGCCATCATCTTCCGTCTCTGACGGTCGGGAGTAGCCGGCGTTGAGGTTGGAAGTAGACGTCTGCAAGGACGTGTTGCCATTGTAGGGAGAATCCATGCAGGCACCGCTCACAGCCGGGAAATGCTGTCGGGATAATGAGGGGGGGGGATATGTCATAAATTCTGTCACTCGTCACATATTCACCTTTTTCTGTTTTTAGGTCAGTGACTAACTTATTTTGACACGTGTGAAAATTATGCATGTTATATATAGTCTTCATCTTTTACAGTTACAAGTGGGTTTTTTTCTTCTTTAAACTTTTATGGCAATCGAAAATGTTTTAAAAATGTAAGAAAACCTCAAGAATGGTGCTCATTTTATGGGGTCAACAATTTGATCCTGAGACAGATTCTCGTATTTTGTAACACCGTTTCAAAATCAAAAGAAAATAGTTACACCAGTGATGGTCCTCATACATGCTTTATGGGGACACGAGTTGAGCTCTGTTGGTTCTGATTGAGCACCTTCGAAGTTTCTCAGGGCTTCTGCTCTCATATACACAAAAACAGTAATCAGAACAACATGATTGAACAATGCTCCGTTCAGGGGATTCTAACTTCACAGCCACGCCAGGCCCTGGATAATTTTAGTTTACAGTAAACAGCAATCTACATCTCAGTGGGTTTAATTCTCAGAGGAGTAACACAATCTGCCACGTGTTGGAAACTTTTGCTTTCCTCGCGCGCGCACACACACACACACACACACACACACACACACACACACACACACACACACACACACACACACACACACACACACACAAATGTGTACTCACCACACATTGCCCCTGGGGCAAAAGAAAGCCACCGAGAGAGCTAGTGAGGCCAGTTTTTGCTTAGCTGGATCTGCGTGTGTGTCCATTGGGATGTTAATCCACAGTATCCAGTCAAACCAGTAAAGAAACAGGGGCCATATTTGATATTTCATAACCCAAATCATGCACACACACAAAAATTCCAACACAAGACCCCTCCGATATATTTACTTGCAGCTACCAGCTCTTTACTTAGGAATGAGGCTTATAAAGAGATGTTGAATAACACTTTGCTGTTTTTTTTAAACACAGCTTCTGCAAAAAGACAAGATGACAAACGCAATCTGCAAAACACAATAACATGGCACACAGGCTGACCAGAGGCCATTAATAACTCTAGCTGACTTGTTCAACTGAGTTTGACCCTTTAACTTGGGGGGGGGGCTTTTCAGCAAGTTAAATGCCAATTTCAACATTAATTCCGTGACTATTAAGAAAGTCAAATCTGGATTTACTTAGTTTGGGCACAAGGACAATTTGTGGGCCATATAATGATAACACATCAAAACCGGTACAAGCAGTGCGACCCCTCGCTACATTCATACACGGAAATGAAGCCATCAGGCAGGAGGCGAAAAGGAAGACCAGGGGGAGCTTTACAGATGGGGAGAGGGAAAACTTGGGAATAGTTGCAGTGAGATCAGAAGATGGAGAAAGCAGGGAGGATGCAACAGGATGATTTGCTGTAGCAGGCCCAGAATTGGCTTAGAAGAAAATAATAAAAACTTCATAAATGCTTCAAATTTGTGTTTATTTGAACATTTTCTATGGAAGTTGCTTTCTGGTTGGAGCTGACCAAAGGAATCATTCAAATGTGCAATTTTGATCTGAGTGTGTCATTGTTCATGGCACACTGAATCTTCTATTTTTATACTGCTTATCCTCTTCTGTTAACCGAATTGAACTGGAGGCTAGAGATGCCGGTCAAGACCTATGCGTCATTTGGAGGCTCCAATTGACCCAACAGACAGGAATTCTAAACACAGTCAAACCTCGGTTTTCGGACGTCTCCGTTCTCGACCAATTCGGTTTTTGACCAAAAATTTCACGTTTTTTATGCCTCGGATGACAAACAAATTTCGGTTCTCAAACAAACTGAGCGCATTTGAATGCACCATTTGACTCCTCTCGCCTTCCTTACACAAGGAAATGACGCTTTCTCAGGTAGACGACGAGGAAGTGACGCTTCCTCGTGTTGCTTTTCATTGTGAGCAGACGTGTTCAGTAAACATATTTATTTTAAAGAGAGCGTGGTTTCGGTTTTCGAACAATTTCGGTTTTCAAACCATTCTGGAATGGATTATGGACGAAAACCGAGGTTCGAATGTAGTCTTTAAAAAAAGTCCTTGTAGCCTTGTTCATAATCTTTCTGCCTGTGCCTTAATCAAATTCACCAAAATCAACGTTACACCAACTGACATTTAGACGTGGTCTCAGCAGGCGTATAGTCGGACGAGTTTCGGACCAAATGTCAAAAGACATATCCTTACTACGCCAGAATTCCCAGGACAAATTCCCAACCAAATAGGCGCAGCAAGACTTATGCCAGCATGAAAATTAGGGTACGCCACAATTTCCTCATGTGCCGTCCACAAAAGTCGAGCTATGGCTCTTCTTTGCTTCAGAGTTAGTATCAGCTCGACTCCCGTCCTCCTGCCATCCATGCAAATGCAATTAGACATTCATAGCACTTGGACCAAAGCCTTAATTTTCTTACATCTGCCACTTTTTTTTTATGAAATGTCATGAATGGGAAGAAAGAGTCTGCTCAAGGGATCTTTATGCACCAGTGTCTCTCATCCTTCTTTGCACTTTCCATTGTCTGTTTTCCGCACATGAGTCGCGCATGTCACAGTGAAGCATATCTAATGAGTAGAGGGAACACGCACGCATGCACACACACACACACACACACACACACACACACACACACACACACACACACACACACACACACACACACCGAGCGAAATGGAGGGGTGACAAGCTGTTCATTCACAGTAAAGTTACAGTTACATAAGAACATCTTAACACCTGTAAACCGGCACACATACAGGTGCATCACAATGAATTTGAATATTATCGAAGAGTTAGTTCAGGAATTGAATTTATGAATAAATCTCATATCATATAAATTCATTAAACACATGGAAAATGTTTTTTTTTGCAGCTCCAACATTGTAATGTATATTAAAAAACGTTTCTGTTTGATTTAAGATTCTAATTCCTTGAAATGGTTCATGTTGGGCGGCACGGTGGGCGACCGGTTAGCGTGTTTGCCTCACAGAGCAGCGGTGCAGGGTTCAAATCGGGCTCAGCCTTCCTGTGCGGAGTTTGCACGTTCACCCCGTGCCTGCGTGGGTTTTCTCCGGGTACTTCGGTTTCCTCCCACATTCCCAAAACATGCGTGGCAGGTTAATGGAACACTCGAAACTGTCAGTGTGAGTGTCAGCGCGGATGGTTGTTTGTTTCTGCAGCATGCCCATGACCCTCGTGAGGATAAATTGGTCATTTACTTGCTTTTAGATTATTGTAATATTTTTAGTTGAGACTGAAACAGATTTGTACTATTGAGAAATATTTTTTTTTTCTTTGAACATGCATTCATTAGCCGGTCTTTTATACTTTGACATGAATCATGGTCCTCACTTTGTCTTTTTTTTTTTTTTTTTGAGCAGCCAGACCAAGTCACAGAGCAGTGACACCAGCTGCAGGAGTCGCGCAGCATGCACATTCGCAAACACCGCCAGTCAGTTTAGGACAATCAAAGGGAGGCTGTTCAGTGAGACGTGAGCAGTAAAAATTGTACAAAGGAAATTATGTAAGTGAGGAAAATGTGCTGATGCTGAAACAAAGAGCCGCAGCGTGGCAGTATCACAAATGCACCGACATCATCCATTTTGATCTGTACCCAGACTTAGCACTGCAACTAATGAACTTACACAAACATTGCACCTGCAATCATTTCAAATGAGTCACTTCAATCCTGAATAAAAGCTCTCACTAAAAATCAATACAGCAGGACGGTAAAACTTCTATTTACCGTGAGAATACAATCACATTTTTTCAAAAGTGCTCCAAAAACATTATCACAAGGAGGAAGGGAAGAGCGAGGATGAGAAGTAAAAGCAAAGTACCTCAGGGGTCTGAATGCGAAGTGAGAAATAAGGTCCCCGCTGTCCTCTTGCTCAACACTGACTGAGACAGAGAACACACACACGAGAGCAAAACATCACTTTAGTGAGACCTTGCTCAATGTTATGGGGAGAGAGAGCGAGCGAGAGAGATAGAAAGAGAGAGAGAGCGATTAGATGATCATGCAGTCTCTGAGGACAAAGTGTGTGGACCAACCTCCTGCAGTGTGTGCGCGCGCGCGTGTGTGTGTGTATGTGTGCGTGTGTGTGTGGTACAGGTTGTGCTTTGTGATATACACAAAGACATAAAAGTGAACAGATGCAGCATGGAGAGGGTTTTTTTTTTGTGCCTGTCTCAGGTGTGAGTCCACCTGAACAGACGATACAGCCCTCGGGTAGAAGCCAAAAGAGATGTCAGAGAGGAGTGCACCTGATGGGGGGGGGGGGGGGGGGGGAAGAATAAAAGAAGGACAAAAAGGAATGCGAGGTGGAGGTGAAGAGGCAAAGTAGGAGGATGAACTCATGATGGAACTGAGGCGGTGATGAAATGTGAGGATCAAGGGATGAGAGAATATCATGAACAAATGGTGGGATGCGGGTATGGATGAGAGATGAGGAAGGAAAAGGGATGGAAAGTGGTCGTAGAGATGGCAATGGTCATAGAGGACTAAGGAATAATGAGATGTAAACACAGATGCTCCTTGAGTACGAAGGGTTGATGAGAGTGAGTTGGACAGAGGTTTGAGAGATAATCACACGCTGGGAGTGAGGTAAGGAAAGGATGATGGAGAGATGATGAAAGGGTGACAGAAAGGGTGACAGAAATGAATTAGAAGGATAAACGGCTGATCGGATGAGGTGGAGAGAATTAGAAGGCAAGGATTGGAAAATGAAGGGATTATGGCATGAGGCAGTGATAAATAGCAAGTTGAGCACAGAGGGTTGAGGGAGAAGAGAGAGAGCTGTACCGTATTGGCCCAGATATAAGACGACCCCCTTTTTTCAAGACTCAAGTTTGAAAAAAGCCTTTTTGAACACCAAATTAATTTTTACACAGAAAATAATTACAGTACATCTGAAACAAATGATTATAACAATATATGTAAGAGAAAAAGCATGCTATTTTGCCTCATTCAAATCTTAATATCTGAACATTTAATTACGTAAACGAAAGTGCAATCACATTCGTAAATGAATGCCTTCTGGTTTTTGAAATGTAAATGACATCATAACTTCTCCTCAGATGCCGGTTAACCTGGCCGATCTTCGACCCACTTTTCTCCAGATTGTCGCTACGTTTCTCCATTTTCTGTTCTCTCTTCTATTATTTTCTTGTCTTTTCTTTCCTACCGTTATTTTTTATTTTTCTTCTTCATGCCATCGCTATTTTTATTTTTATTCTTCGTGACAGGGGTTCGCTTTGGCCCGGGAGTCAAGTTCAGCATTCGCTTCAATGATATCTGGCGCCATCTAGCGTCGTGAATGGGTATAATGTCTAGACCCCGAATATAAGACGACCCCCACTTTTTCAGTCTTATTTCAATGCAAAAAACACCGTCTTATATTCGGGCCAATACGGTAGTAGAGGATGGTTGGTGGCACATTTTGCCGCTGAACGGAGCATTATTGTTCGGCGGCGGCGGAGGAATAAAACAGAAGTCCTTTGTAAAATTGGCCGATTGTAAAACAAGATGACCAAAACATGTGATAAGCGACTTTAAGCTTTAAAAGTCAATGGGGAGAATGCAGTAAATCCACAACACTATAAAAAAATAAAACTTTATTTGGTGCTCCGGTTTCCTCCCACATTCCAAAAACATGCATGGCAGGCTGATTGGACACTCTAAATTGTCCCTAGGTGTGAGTGTGAGTGTGGGCGTGGATGGTTGTTCGTCTCTGTGTGCCCTGCGATTGGCTGGCAACCAATTCAGGGTGTCCCCCGCCTACTGCCCGAAGACTGCTGGGATAGGCTCCAGCACCCCCCGCGACCCTAGTGAGGATCAAGCGGTTCGGAAAATGGATGGATGGAACTTTATTTGGGCTAAAAGGTTAGAGTAATTGAAGTTAAAACCACAATATTTATGTCAACAATGTAAATTGGTGCAACACAGAAAGCAGGTTGTTTTTTCTAATATTTTTAAGGTGGGGTTCAATAAAAGGGGCAAGCTTTCAGAAAACTCTATTTTCTTTGTTATGAAATACAAAAAAGCTACTTTTCACAAGAGCAAAATTAAAAAAAAAATTTTTTTTAAGTTTGTCACCTTGAAATTTTGAGTTCACGCAACATGTTTTTGTGTTGTCAGGCCGGCATGACAGTCCAGTTGGATTATGTTTTCATCCATTTCGTAGTAAGCCTGATTTTGATTTGGGGATATCCAATTTCATGTCACTTGAACCATATCATTTGAATCTTTCCAAAATCATTTGCTGGATAACACAGATGTAAATATTCCAAAAGGTCACCACAGTATTAGCATCTTTTTGTCACTCACTCTGTCATTGTGTTATGTAATCCACCAACAATTGGATTTGTTTTATTTGGTTATTTATTTATTTATTTTGCTGCATGCATCCTGCAATCTCTCAAGCCATCGCTCACATCACAATTGGATGCATTCGGGACATCCTGGAAATGCATGCAGCGGTGCGTGATTTGTTGGGATTAAAGAGAAACATCACTTCAATCCTCAAAATCTCATGAGGAGGAAATCCTTCGCAACATGACACTTCAAGAGCACGGTACAATTTTGATACGTCATGAATAACAATTCCTGGATTGCCCGAGTGTGGGGAAGCGTCCTGTGTGCAGAGCCTGAAGGGAAGTAGTATCATTTGTGTGCAGCTGCTTCTGTATATGAGTTGTCCATACACAGGTGAATGTATAGGGGGAAAAAAACAATTGTGCGTCAAAGCCTACATATCTATGTACTGTACTCTCGTGTGCGTGTGTGTGTGTGTGTGTGTGTGTGTGTGTGTGTGTATACATACATTTGTGTGCGTGTGTGTGCAGTGGCTTACAAAGTTACATAATGTTCTCTTAAGTCAAGAGGGGATTCAGAAACCGCTTGTGGTGATTCCTCAAGCGCACACAACACGAATGGATCTGCACACATACGCGGCAGCAACACACATCAATATCGATGTTTGAAAATAAATCACTGACTTTGGTTCTTCATCATTATTTAATTGGTTATGGAGTTTTGTTTCATTCGTATATTTGACTATACGAATGAAACTATATATATATATATATATATATATATGTACCTGTACATATATATATAGTATATAGTATATATATATATATGTACCTGTACATATATATATAGTATATAGTATATATATATATATATATATATATATATAGTATATATAAGATTTTATTTTTTTAGGGCTCTAAATGGGATTATATATGTATAGTATATATAAAATATATATATAATTTAATTGTTGTTTTTTTTTAGGGCTCTAAATGGGATTCTCCATCTGTAACTGCTGAAATGAAAAGAGAGAAAGAGAACCCAAGTGAAAAAAGAAGGGGTGAGTAAACAGCCCGGCTGCAGCCAGCTGTTCCTTTTCCCTCTAAAACATCTGTTGGAGTGGTAAAAATTCAGAATTCCAGGAGATGAAAAGAAAAAAAAGGATTTAGGATATTGTTGTATGAAAATGAACACTTCATTAAGTACACCTGAGTATGTATTTTCCCAAGATATCCTGTCAAGTGCTTGATCAACATTCTGCTTTGGGAGTCAGTCGCAGAAGTATTCATGAAACTATATATATATATATATATATATATATATATATATATATATATATATTTATATATATATATTTATATATATATATATTATGTGTATACTGTATATATATATACAGTGTATATATATATATATGGGCGGCCCGGTAGTCCAGTGGTTAGCACGTCGGCTTCACAGTGCTGAGGTACCGGGTTCAAAATCCAGCTCCGGCCTCCCTGTGTGGAGTTTGCATGTTCTCCCCGGGCCTGCGTGGGTTTTCTCCGGGTGCTCCGGTTTCCTCCCACATTCCAAAAACATGCATGGCAGGCTGATTGTGCACTCTAAATTGTCCCTAGGTATGAGTATGAGCGTGGATGGTTGTTCGTCTCTGTGTGCCCTGCGATTGGCTGGCAACCAATTCAGGGTGTCCCCCGCCTACTGCCCGGAGACAGCTGGGATAGGCTCCGGCACCCCCCGCGACCCTAGTGAGGATAATGCGGTTCGGAAAATGGATGGATGGATATATATATATATATATATATATATATATATATATATTGTATATATATATATATTTTTTTAATCATGAGACTTCCTTGCTAGCAGCGGCTTTCTAAGAGATGTGACATCACTTTTTCTTGTCTCCTGGGTGAAGCTCAATTGAACTGGCGCACGATGACTGTTTCCCAAATGAAGTTTAGAAAAAAAAAAATAACATCATCATGCCTTAGTTATCGAGCCATGTAATGAAAAGAAAATACAACATCTTGAGCATGTCTGCAGGGAAAATAAGGCTGACTGAACTTATGACGGAAGGGGAGGGAGCAAGAATAACAGAGAGCAGAGGAGAAAAGGATTGAGAAAACCCTGCAGAGAAAAGGTATGGCGAGGAAAAGTGCGAGGGGTATAAAAGTGACAGAGTGAGACAAAGAGAAGTAGGGGTTGTGTTCCATGGATGGCTGAATCTTTGCTTATCTTTGCCCGAGGCCTTCAAGCTAGCAACGAGCAGCATTCACTGACATCACGGCGTAACACTGTCCAGCTCTCCACTTCATATGTTCTATACACACTCATACTGTAACTGTGGATGCACATCTTGGATGCATCCAGGTGCACAATACACAGGCGTTCCATTAGAACACGTTTTACTGGGTCAACCTACACAAGTAGGTCCCAAGGTGTTCAAGTTTATTTCTGCTTGAGGTCTTTCATCATATGGCGTCCTTTTCCCTTCTGTTCCCATCTGTCTCCTCTCCCGACATAAATACTGTACTCACTTAACATTGTGTTCCAAGCCACATAACATTCAGGTTGGGAAAAATACACTCACCTACTCAAATATTGGGTAGACGTAATTTCATGATCTCACGAAATCCATTAATTGCCTACACAAAACAAAAAAAAGACACGAGTTGTTGTTTT
This sequence comes from Hippocampus abdominalis, assembly GCA_018466805.1. Lineage (NCBI taxonomy): Eukaryota > Metazoa > Chordata > Actinopteri > Syngnathiformes > Syngnathidae > Hippocampus > Hippocampus abdominalis. Next base: position 6,018,922 of record CM031703.1, read on the forward strand.
GATAGCTTCATGATGTTGTTGGTGAGCAGAATTACACAAAATACCAGAGGTGGGCACGTCAGTAAATTTTGTCGGTCCATCATCATTATTTCAAGGCAGACCAAAACTCCCATCTCAGTCCGTCACTCCGTCATGGTTATTTTTAACCTAACTTCCGTCATCGCTAATGTACAGTTCTGTAACAGACTGCTTATGTTATTCACTTGATTTTCTGTTTTGTTGCATTATTTTTTGATTTCCTGAGTGTCTTTGAAGTAATCGTTAATTTACGTTTTTTCTGAGGCGGTCTTCGAACGCCTCTCGAGTATAACGGCAGTTGAGAAGGCGCGTAGTCCGACATCGACGTGTCTGTATTCGCTTCTGTGTGAAACGAATTAATAAAGTGAATATTCTAAAAACCACCACGACAGTTTTGTTTGATTCGGAACTGCAACAGTTCGACACTACTATTTTAGGGCCGTCAGATCATCTTCTTCTTCTTCGGTGGTCTCGGGTCACATTCACCAATAGCGGTGGGCATGAATAACAATGAATTATTTTGGTGTCAAATAATACCAAAAAAAAAAAGCTCCTCCTTGAAATTTCATCGAGGTTTTGAAATGTGATTTTCAAATACATTTAAATTAGTAGGTCATATTTGCATATTATTTTTCTAAAGTGTAATAAGGTTACAAATCCTTTTCTGTGTGTGTTTTATTGCGCCGCGGTTTGAAACCCGCTGCATTCGTGTGCGAACTGTTTCAAAAGAGATTTGCGTGCAGATGGGACACACATTACATACACGCACCTCTTAAAATACGTGTGTATGTTTCATGCGCCGTTAAGCTCAATTTCATTAACTTTGTGCTCCACTGAACAGACATATAGCACCTCGATTCCTGCCGCATGTTGACCTGAAGTATACACTTTGACTTTAAAAAAACGCCCTTGTCTGTTTCTCCCGTTCCAAAATACAGTATTAGACTTGGACTTGATCATTTTGAATGGTTTCAGTCATGCAATTTTCGAGCCAGTATGAAATCAAAGCTCTATAGAGTCAAAACAGGAAATGATGAAATTTAATTTCTATAATTGTACCACACCATGACATTACAAAGCCCAACACAAAAAAAAAATAGTACCAATGAATCCCCAAGTAACACGTAGGCTGAAAATTGACACAACTTACATAAGAGGGACGCCATTGTTTCCGTCCACACGCGTGTGATGACTTTGTTTATCGTTCTAATCTGTCATGCTCACCCCCCTCCTGAATGAATAAAGCATTACGGGGCCTTACATTATGCGTGCCATGACTCATGAGTCATTCGCCTGTGTGCCTAATGTGTTCAGCAGTAACATGTCCTCAGGTTATCACTAGAGGTTGGCTCAACGCTCTACGTCCGTATGATGACATGCACTGTGAGTTTCAAAATTAAGTCTGAAGTATGCATGGATGTGGGAACCTTGATGAGGACGTGTACAATTGAAATCGTCTCCAAATTATATTGGAATGGAGGATTTCTCAAATGACAAGGTCAGAATTTACATTAGGCTCATTTTTTTTTGTGTGGTTCCGTTTATGATCACCTGTCATTAGTATTTCGGCTTCAGCACGTGGGCACTTTCAGAGAAAGACTCCTAAAGAGTAATGACAGGTGGTCTTTTTTTTTTTTTAAAAGGAGCAACACAGATATTGGGGTTGCATAACGTGAATACCATTCAGTCAATGGGCCTCATTCAGTTAGAATGTCAAATGTGCATCTGCAAATTTGGTTACAAAAGGTCAACTAGATTTCAGAGTCGCTAAAAGTAGGTCAAACTCGTGGCATATGTGGTGTAACACGATTTTGGTGTATTTGGTCAAGGCGCAGGCAGACCAATTTGGTGCTCCACAGATGTGTGTGGTGGACGTCATCAGATTTCATTAACGTCCAATGAGGCGCAGCGCATTTACCAAATATATATATACCACATATATAGAGTCGGTCTTTTTTCTTTATTGCTGAGAACCTTTATTTATTAAAAAATACAAAATAATTGGATTAAAAACACTACTTTTATTCGGTACATGTACAGCCTGAGATACAATACAATAACACAATAGGTGTAAATAGTTACATTTACAGCTTGTTGACATTGTCAAACTAACATTATCTTTGCGATGGCCATTTTTAAAAATATGCATGTACAGTATTACTTTGTGAGTCGGATTACAATATTGGGCATGTGGATCAAAGAGAGGGCCAATACATGTGGGTTCATAAAAGTTGAAATAAAAAAATGGATACAGTATATATTCATTAATTGACCGAAGAATACAGACTGGGGCTTGCTCATATTGTGTTTGGACTAAGGCGACGCTATATTCAGTTTAAATTCATCTTTCCTTTTATTATGTATCATTTTATCTGTGGTTTTATTGTTCTTGTTTTGATTGTAAAGTGTCCTTGAGTGTTTTAAAAGGTGCTTTTAAATGAAATGTATTATTATTATTATTATTATTATTACTGTAGTTGAACCTGATTCCCAAAGACAGATCTCCCCGAGTTTGTCCCCACAGCTGGCTGTTTACAGGACACCTCTTGTTGACAACAACGAGGCTAATAGAACAATTACTCCAGTACTGCACGAAAAACGACATCCTTTGTATCCCTTTTGAGTGAGGTCAAGAAAAAAGTAGCTTGCGTGCATGTACATGTGACACAGAAGCAACGTGTGCCCTTTTTGGGCACAGACAGTCCATTTGGGAGAGACTCATTTTCCCCGAGGTGCACGAAGTCCAGCTGTCAGCATGGAGAAAGACAAAGTCACCATGGAGACATTTAGTGAGAGTGGCGAATGATATCAGAATTAGACGGTGTGCTAAAGTAAATTACATAGCACATTTTCAATCCTATATCACCTGGAGGATTACAATTCATTACGGTACTTGGCCGAATTTTAGAACGAGTTGAAAAGCAAAATATGTACACAGTTTAGATTTTAAAAAAACAAAACAAAAACACGAGTCAGAGCCTGGGTTGGTTTTCCAAAATGCGAGCGTACACCGTTGTAGATAGATAGCTATTAGTCAATCCTGGACAAACTACAGTATGTACATAGAATTAGACGTCATGAGGACACTAAAGGGTGACGTACGACTGCGCTGCCGCAGATGTCAGGTCGCTCGAAACAAAAATGACGCAAACGAAGCGTGCATGTTAAGAGACCGGTCGAGGTGACGCTTTGTTTTAAAAACTTCAATCGAATCTTGGTAATATTTATAATGGCAGAGACTGGCGAGGCCGACCCGGAAGAAGTTGTCAAGAAACTTACGTACAGCTTCCCTATTGTCAGGCACACGGACATGCCAGAGGAAATGAAGGAGGAGGCTATTGCGCTGTGCATTTCAGCCTTCGAAAAGTGTTCCAACAACAACGAGAACACAGCAAAGATGGTCAAGGATTCCATGGACAAGATGTTTGGAAATGCGTGGCACGTAGTGATCGGCGAAAGTTTCGGCTTCGGCGTCACTCATGAGGCGAAGAATCTGCTCTACATGTTTTATGGAGGGAGCTTGGCCATCTGTATTTGGAAGTGCTGCTAGCACTGAAAATTGGTCCTCTTCCTCATCACCTCTCGCAAGCTTCTATTTGAACGATGAACCATCATCTGATTATTTGAATCATAAACTATTTTCTTGAAATGTTTGGTCATCGAACGGGCAACGTTGACAACTTCCTTATTTACAACGTTTTTCATCTTCAGTTAATTTCGGAGCGGGAGCATTTGGTTTAGTTCCTCATTATCGCCATCTACTGTCTGGAGGTTGTGGGGAACACTTAAAACACAACAAAGACTTCTAGTAAACCTGACAATACTGTACACTACACAACATAACGCGATATTTTTTCATATTGTTTTTAAAAGTGTATGGACTCATTACATTTTGTTTTGACAACAATTTGTTTGATCATTGAATATACACTTTGTTAAATGAGAAGTCCTGTAAAACATGAGCACAGCTGTCTTTTAATAACACGACGTCAATGTCCATTATTGAATATATTAATAAATTGCTGATACTTGCGCCTCGCGTACAGTAGTTTTTTTTCACTGACTGCAACAAGTTGGCCACTTATATGAACAATTGTAACCATTAAATGACTCCGAAAGTCACATAGCTTCTGCCGCCCCCTTCAGGGCACTGACCGCTGTTGAAATTCTGAACTGACATTTTCGTTCACTTGTTCAAAAAACATCGAGTTAAGCGAACAAATGAGAGTACGCACAGGTTGAGTTGAGTACTGTATCTCCTTGTATAGTTTTTTTCTGCTTCCATACGTAGTGTTGTGGTTCGGGGCAGGGTTCGATTCCGGCTCCGGCCTTACTGTGTGGAGTTTGCATGTTCTCCCGAGCATGCGTGGGTTTTCTTAGGGTACTCCCGGTTTCCTTCCACATTCTAAAACAACATGCATGACAGGTTAACGGAACACCCTAAATTGTCCGAAGGTGTGATTGTGAGCGCGAATGGTTGTTCGTCGAAGTGTGCCATGCGATTGACTGGCAACTAGTTCAGAGTGACCCTGCCTACTGCCTGAAGTCAGATGGGACCTCGTGGGGAAAAAAAAGCAAACGTCTGCGACCCTCGAAATTGGAAAATAGTCAGAGACTATTTGCTAGGCAGTGATTTCCGTGACTTCTGATTCCAAATTAAATTTGTTGTTCAAAAAACAAAAATAGGTCGAGAAACCCTGAAGACAAGTAGCAAACATATCCACTGGAGGGCAGCATCGTAACCACTCACGAGCCAGCCTGCGAGAAAGTGAGTAGACGAAGAAGTTGTCCGTGAACCGAAGACGCTAGCTTGCCGATAAGTAACTGGACCTGGTCGACTGCACTGGTGAGGGGTTAGCAGTTGTCCAAAATGGATTATTCTGCAACCCAGAAAGATTTCAGACAGCGTAAGTTACGTACGTTGTTTCATAAACGGTATCAAATTCGTTACCCGCTGCTCTCATGTATTAATGTTCTACTGGTCATGATTGAATGCTACCTCGAAGCACCGCTGTCGATAAACGGAAATTATGAATGCATATTTGACTGAAATACAAGATAATAGATCTGATAACAAAATACACTGGACAGCTCCTCTGCTCTTAATAATAAATGCAACAAAGATTGAAAGCCTGACTTGTTCATGCACTCGTTCGTCATCATGTCCATACTCATCGTTTTGGAACGTTAAATTTATCCCAGTCAACTATATTGACCGTGTTTTTCAGAGACAAATGACACATGCCAAACGATAGTTCATTTTCAAACACTGTCGTTTAAACATTCTAGCGCACTGATTTCATGCCAATTTTAAACTGTGGATCCCCGTGAGGATGTAATCAATGGTGCCTTAGGGTGGAGCACTGAAGCGAGATTGTTGCTCCCGCCAGCAAACAACACAAGATGTGTCAGATGACTGCTACAAATGTGTGTATTGGTTGTCCCTGTGTTGCATTTGCTTAGTTTACCAAACCAAGACTTGTTAACCCGGCGCTGAAAAACTGCATTGTTTTCTTCTCTTCACCTAGAGCCTAATGTACGTCTACGAAATAGTTCCATGGATGGTTCAGATGGCAGCCAGTTGTTTGAGGACACAAGTGGCTGCGGTTCGCAGACACCCTACCACAGGTGAGGCCCACCAGACAGGCTCAACATTAATACCTTAAATCATTCAGTATGGAATATTAAAGACATTGTGCTTGTGTGTGTGTGTGGGGGGGGATTACAAAATTGAATGAGGATCTACAGTTTCCGAGAGCTAATGTGTCTCTCTGTTGACAGGAACCAACATGGTGGACGTCAGGCAGCAGGTTCTCCGGGCCAGTCCATGCTGTCAGACCCCATGTCGAACCTCGCCATGGCTTATGGCAGCTCACTGGCATCTCAGGGGAAGGAAATGATGGATAAGAATGTAAGGTTGACTCCAAAAATGTTTGCCTTGCATTGTTAAGAAGGAAACATTGGTGTGGGGGGTGAAAAAAAATGCATGTTTATGTCTTGTAGCTGGACAGATTCATCCCCATTTCCAAGCTGAAATACTACTTTGCTGTGGACACGTTATACGTGGGAAAGAAGCTGGGTCTTCTAGTTTTCCCCTACATGCATGAGGTAGGTGGGCTAAATTTAAAGCATCCTATTCTTAGAGCTGCTCCCTAGCTGGTTCTGGTTCCTTCTGTGACCTCATAAAGTGTGAAGGTTGAGTGTCCCGTTTGCGTTTGACCTCACCAATAAGGATTTGTAATTTTTTTTTCCTGCAATGAGAAACTGTCGCGTCATGTTGACAATCCCATTTTGTCATCCACATGTTGCAGAACTGGGAGGTGAGCTACCAGCAGGACACTCCCGTGGCACCGCGCTTTGACATCAACGCTCCCGATCTGTACATCCCCGCTATGGGCTTCATCACGTACGTGCTGGTGGCTGGGCTGGCCCTGGGCACACAAAACAGGTACATGTGAACGTATACCTTCATTGGGTGATTTTCAGTGGCACTAAACTATGAAAGAAGGTGTGTAATTTTCCCACAAGCGAACACACTGTATGTTAAGGAAATCCATTTTTGAGCCAAACCGCTTCCCACTTGATGGATTCCGATTTCCGATTCCTTTTTTGTGGCCCCTCAGGTTTACTCCCGAGCTGCTGGGGGTTCACGCAAGCTCGGCGCTGGTGTGGCTCATCATGGAAGTCTTGGCAGTTCTCCTGTCACTCTACCTCGTGACCGTTAGCACCGACCTCACAACCATCGACCTGCTCGCTTTTGCTGGATACAAATATGTCGGGTATGTGCACATTCGTGTTCTATTTTGCTTTTTTTTTGTCAGAGTAGTTAGCAGGCCTTTAGTTTTGCGTTTTAAGTATGACACGAAAGAAACTTGAGGTCATAGTATAAATCCATTTTTTGTGGCATGCTGGGGCCTAATCACAGCTGACATTGGGCAAGAAGTGGTGTACACTTACATTAACACCCAGTTTTGACTTCATTTAACCAAATGCGTTTTTGTAATGTCGTGGTCTGAATTAAGTGTGTGTTTGTGTGTCCTTTTCTCAGAATGATCGTTGGTTTAGTGGCAGGACTCATGTTTGGGAGGCCAGCTTACTATCTCTCTTTACTGTGGTGCTGTGCTGCCATTTTTGTGTTCATGGTGAGTCGCCGTCCTGTCAGAAAAGTCGAATTCAGCCCTTGGCAAAAATGTGGGATTTTTCTTTCAGTGTCAGAGGATGTTAAATCTGTTGTTTAAATATGTATGGCAGATCATATACATGACCCGCAACCAGTGTCATTTCAAATGGCAACTTTTATGGCTTTAATAAACACAAACAAATATCAATGAAAAGTACTCTTCAACAATCTGGCTCCAGGCTTCTCGGATTACTCTTGCCAGATCAGCTTTGCAGGTCGAAGCCTTGTCCTGCACTTTCAACCTACACCAAAGATTTACAGTCAAACCTCGCTTTTAGTCCATAATCCGTTCCAGAAGAACCGAAACCACGCTCTTATTAAAATAAAAATGTTTACTGAACACGTCTGCTCACAATGCAAAGCAACACGAGGAAGCGTCACTTCCTCGTTTAAGGAAGGCGTGAGGAGTCAAATGGTGCATTCAAGTGCGCTCAGTTTGTTCGAGAACCCAAATTTGTTCGTCATCCGAGGCATAAAAAACTCGAAATATTTGGCCGAAAACCGAATTGGTTGAGAACCGAGACGTTCGAAAACCGAGGTTTGACTGTATTTTGGACGACTCAGAACAAATCCACGCAGCGTAGTGGTGCGTTTTATTGTTCTCTTGAAAACATTTTGGAGACTACTAGACTAAAGAAAACATGTGTGAGTGATGCTGAGCTAGTACAAACCTGAAATTCAGACATGCATCCATGAACTAATCGACCTTTACGATGCATTTTCAGACCCGCACCCTGCGTCTGAAGCTCCTGTCCGAAGCGGCGGCGGAAGGAAAGCTTGTGAGAGTCGCCAGAAACCAGCTGAGGATGTACCTCACCATGTGTATAGCGGCGGCCCAGCCTGTTTTCATGTATTGGTTCACCTATCACCTGATCAGATAAATGCACCCACACTGGGGGGGAGAAGGAGACACGCACACATGCACAGAAGCTGCCCTCGTGTGTTCGCGGTATGTCAGAGTAAAACATGAGGTCGAGCACCACACCACATGCGACAGTGAGCAAGAGTGTGTGTTTTTAATGCCTTTAACTCTCACAGGATAGCTGTTTTTCTTTTTCTTTTTTGTACTGTACTACCATGGTATTGTCTGAACAACATTCAACTTAATAGTTTTTGTACACTGTGTAATTACCTGTTAATTATTGTTTTGCTTTTTTAAAGCTATATTTAAATGTGTCCTGTATGTTTATTTGACGCTGTTATGGTCTATGCTTCTTCTGAGCGGACTGCACATACAGTACTCCGACGGACTGAACACGCTTCCTTTATAATCACCGAAACCAAAAGCACACTCAAAAGAGTGACGCGCACAATTCTAACCAATGTCTACCTGTCATCATTTAATCCGACTAAAAAGTAGTCCTTCAGGTCTGCGGGGCATGGTTGTGCGTCCAACTCTTAACTTTTGCGTGCTTTGTGTCATGTCTACTACACGCTTACCTGCCAGGTCGTGAAGCAGTGTTAGATCGCACCAAGTAGCGGTGATGTTGTTTTGATATCCTTTTAAGAAACAATGTAAATTATTTGTTGCTTTTCATATTGAAAGTCAGATGGAATAAAAGAAAAGATTGATTAATAGCATGTGGCATTGAACAGGGACTCTCTTACTTTGCGGTGTATTTTTATTTATTTTTTTGTAAAAAGAAAGAGCAACATATCAAAACTGAAAGTATGTCCCATATTCAGCAGTGTGTCCTAACCTTGGGATGGAACGAGGCCAGTGTCTTGCTCTCGTTGTACATGAACAAGTTGGATTGGGGCGCAGCAACAGTTCATCAAAGACATGTCGCAAGAGCTCCCTCTTGTTGACGTTCATCAAGGTCTTGCAATAAGATCCATTCATTGCCATCGACTGCCTCATTCTTTTATGAGCGCATTTTATTTATTATTTAAAGTGTCACTCGCTACAATGTGGTTACAAACAAAGACAACTAATGTGCTCCTTGATTTTATTTTATTTTCTTTCCCCAACAATTTTGTTCACAAATCCAACTTTGGTCGAGGTCTGCTCTTTTCTCAGTACCGTATTGGCCCGAATATAAGACGGCCCCGATTATAAGAAGACCCCTTCTTTTTCAAGACTCGAGTTTGAAAAAAGACTTTTTGAACACCAAATTAATTTTTATACAGAAACTAATTACAATACATCTGAAACAAATGATTCCAACAATATATTTGAGAGAAAAATGTTATTTTGCCTCATTCAAATCTAAAGTGCAATCACATTCGTAAATGAATGGATTCTGGTTTTTGAAATGTAAATTACATCATAATTTCTCCTCAGCTGCCGGTTAACCTGGCCGATCTTCGACCCACTTTTCTCCAGATTGTCACTACGTTTCTGCATTTTCTGTTATCTCTATTATTTTCTTCTCTTTTCCTTCTTACCGCTATTTTTTATTTTTCTTCTTTGTGTTACCACTATTTTTATTTTTATTCTTTGTGGCAGGTGCTCACTTTGGCCTGGGGAGTCAAGTTCAGCATTCACTTCATTGGTATTTGGCGCCATCTAGCGTCGTGAATGGGTATAATGTATAGACCCCAAAGATAAGACGACCCCCAATTTTTCAGTCTTATTTCAATGCAAAAAACACCGTCTTATATTCGGGCCAATACGGTATTACTCAAGTTCATCATTGTCCTATAAAGTACCTCGTTGCTATAGCTGAGGCCACGTAACATTGGGAGCTTCTAGTGGGAACCACCTCAGTGGCCCTGCACTACAACAGCAGCCTTTCAACTTCCTCCCCGATTTTTTTTTGCTGCATCTGCGTGCATCTTCCTCACCTGTCAAGGGACCTGAAACACAATACACCCCTACTGACCCATCCTGAAAACCCACAAACACACTTTGCTGTCCACGCATGAGCAGCGTCAACGGATCCTTACGCAGAAACACCCTGCCTACTTTTTCTCCGTCAGAGAGTCGCACCACAGTGAGAATGGGACATGTGTGCGGGGAACAAGCACAACATCGGCTTCTACGCTGTGATATGTAAGCGATGTAACGTCCCGTTTCATCCAAGCAGGCTTTCATGACAGAACCGTCAGCTTTAAGAGAGCAAAGTCTGACCTGAGACACGTCCAAGAGGTTGATTGCGTCATTATCGATGGACAACAATGCAAAGCTCCCATCTGACGTCATGCGAAAGTTTTCCGGCTGACAGTAAAACGTCCGCGGCAGCTGAAAGTGCCTGCACACCGTTTCATCGGACATTTTCCATGTGTAGATTGCCCCCGAGGCGCCCACCACGACCACAAAATCGGCATGCTGCGAAAGCGTGCCGAAAGCGACGACATCTTCTGAGCTTTCGACTCGACGGAAGCTTTTGCTGATTGTGCCTGACCACAAGCTGGCAGCCAGCAGGTTCCCACCGTGGAGGCCAATGAGAAAGGTGCTCTCGGCGGACACCTGTGCACTCGAAAGGTGCAGGTGAATATCGCATACGACACCCCCGTGTGACATTCCCCAAACCCGAGAGAGTCCTCGCTCACAAATACTAACGCCAAAGTGACAGTTGGGTGTAATAAGAACATCTGTAGCTCCGCCCCCACCTATCCGTAGGATATTCTGCCCCGTTTCCGGATGCCAAATGTAAATATCTTCAGCTGAGAGTGTCACAAGCGTCACGTCATCCCGACTAAGACGTATCTTTTGCACAGGATGTCCGTGCAGGAAGTGAGCATGTGGAAGACCCGTCTCCAAGCTCCAACTCCACACTGTATGCGTCCCGTCTGAAGTGTAGAAGCACCTTCCCGTTCGGCCCGCCGCCACATCTTGGACCCCGCATTCCATTTTGGGAGTTTCACCAGCAAGAAAAACCATTTTGGAATCCCACGCAAGAAGACAGCCATCGTCAGTGACGCACACGATATCGGAGGTGGTTTTGAGGAGGGTGTGAGGTAACGTGTGGACCTCTAAGGAGAGAACACACTGTCCAGTGTTAACCTGCCACACCAACACCAGGGGGCGGGCTTCCAGGAAAGCCAGAAAATGGTGTCCACCCTTGGAGAATATTGCTTGAACGAAAGCTTGACCCCGCGGAGCCAGGAAGCGGTCACACCTCTCCCACTCGCATGTATCCCACACTGCGATCTGGTTCCCGTGACATACCAATAAACTGTTGAATTCATCGGAGTAATCAATATTGAGCATGTTGTTGCACTTGCTCCCGGCGTACGATTCTTTAACCAGCGTTGGCGTTTGGGTTTCGGAGGGAACATTCCATAATTTCACATCTCCCGACCTTTCGACACACGCCATTTCCTGTTTGTCCTCACAGAGGATTATCGACACAATTGCACCGTGGCTTGAGTTGGAACAGGAACGAAGGAGATTGCACTTGTCCACGTCGAATATCGACACGGTGCCGTCCTCTTGGCCACAAAAAACGTGGGCGCCATCAGAGCAGAAAACCGCACAGGTTACGTAGCTCGGACAGCGCAAATCTTTCACAGTTGTGTCGGAGGCGTCAAACAGTCCCACGAGGCTGTCCTGCTTCCACCACGCACATTGCCGTCTTTCGGATGTTACGAAGCCCGCTAACATGGTCAGTGTGCGTGAGGTTTTGATCTCCGTGAGGATTTCTGGAGCAGTAGCGTCCCACAAAAACAGTTTGTTGCATCGGGTAGAAAACAACATGAACCGGCGGCTGCTTTTCACTCCAGCAAACTTGAGCTCACCCTGCTCAGAGATCGGCGATCGTCGCGCGGCAGCAAAGCTCGAGCCGTTCCACATCCATGCCGAGCCATCACACATGACCTTTGCGATTGTCCCACACTGCGTCGCTGCAGCGGCCGCGGCGGTGAGCCGTTTTGGTCCGCTCTCACATTTCACGTGCCGAAGTAAGGCGACGGTATCGGGAGCGGGAGGAAGCGCAACCGCCAATCCGCAGCCTCTTGACCTTCTCTCCCATCTGATCTCGCCGACATAAGCCGCGAACGCAGGAAAGAGCTCCACATACGGGAGGAGGCTCGCCTCCATCGACGTCGGGAGCTCCGAAGGGGAGCTCTGCAAGAAACAGGATGACGACGCCAACGTGCTCGCCAGGAGTGCGCATTCCCTTCCGCATTCCTGCCTCAACATGGCCACCAGATCCTTCAGGAGGCCGGCCTTCACCAAAACACGATGGAACCTCCATGATGTCAACATCTCCCATCTGAGCTCCAAATTATTGCTTTCTCGGAAGTGATGCATCAATTCCACAGCTTCTCTCGCATGGACAACCTCTCTGAGTGTCGGCCGCTCATTGACGTATTCTCTCGCTCGCGCGCCGCCTTCATTTAGGCTCGACTTTTCAAGACGTGTATTCCATCTGCTCAGGAAATAATCGGCCAACTCCGAATGAATTTCCTTCCTGGCCTCACATGTGTCTAAATATGTTTTCTCCACAACGAGGCCAAAATGTCTGCTCATCCAAAGCAAAACTTGACAGCCTATTACAGTCGTGGTGGTGAGAAAGCGCTTCAGGTCTAGAAGCAGTCTCTCCACATCCACTTGCGCGACCTGATCGGAGTGGGCTTTGGATAAGAGATCTGCAAGTTCTGACTCTGTGAGCCCTACTCTGGAGAGGGTGAGGTAAGAGACAGCACGGGCCACCACAGAGAAGGAATATTTGTACTCCAAGTGATCCAGCCAGGCCGCAATCGACGAATGGACGCCGACGGGAAGCTGCGACTCGGACACTTCTGAATCTTAACGGGAGGCCAAAATAAAAAGATGAGAGTAAATGTGAGGGAAAAAAACCAGACGTCCATTTTGGGTTGGGTTACTGCAGTGTTTTTCAAACCCTGTGCCGCTGCAAAATATCCAATTTGTATGCCTGTGCGGTCTATCACCCGGCAAAGTAATCGTGTAGTACCCTTCCACGCCGCTAGGGAGCAGCAACAGCTAGCCTTGTGTTTAGACGAGAAGAGACAAGCGAATTTGTGACGAATTTGTGACGCGTGAATACAGGGTGACGGTCAAACGATAAATATGAAAGATTATAAAATACTTTTTTTCTTTGTGTTTATTTGATTCTAATTCAAGCTGTTCTACCGTCATTCTTCAATTTTAAGAAAACGGTTATAGTAACAATATAACACGTTAATTGTTAAAATAAGCTTCTTTTTTTTTCCTTCACTTTTTCAACTAGTAGTGTGCCGCGAGATTTTTTTCAATGAAAGAAGTGTGCCTTGGCTCAAAAAAGTTTGAAAAACACCGGGTTACTGTACCTGAAGACCAGAGTGAAGTGTGAGCATGTAGTAGGCGGACGTAGAGAGGGAGAGAACAGGAAGTCAGCGCTTGGTTCACCAGTGGCAGTTGTCCAGAAGTCACTCTCCTCCCCGAATTGCTTAGCAGAGACATTAGCACCTTCAGACATTGTTTCCTGTCTGCGGAACCCAGCGCTACGTGCAGACACCCCAACTCCTTTTTACCCCCGTCCGAAACAACGCCAGATGCAGTGCACTCTGGGTAATGTAGTTTAATGACCCGCACGAGGCGAGTTTGCTTGGCGGAGACCCCGAGGATCATTTTGACTCCGGGAGGAAGTGGTGAGGGAAGGCTTTCGATGATTTGCGTCGCAAAGTTATGCCCCATCTGGTGCACCCCATCCAGGATCAGAACTAAAGGTTTTTGGGAACACGGAAGCATGGAGAGAAGGGAGCTGAGACATTCTGCCACTTCATGTAAACTGATGTCGGGTTTTTTGATGGCCCTAAACACAGCCCTCAGGTTAAGATGCGTGACGTCAGAGTCATTGTCTCGAGGCTCAGCGGCACCCCGGTAACAGCCGAAGCAGGTGTCCTGGGAAGATGAAGAGTGGCCATAACTCCTGAAGATTTGATAACACAAGCTCGACAGCAAGCGTTCGGGGGAAGGGAAGTGTGGCAAGTCGGCCAAAAAGGTGATCACAGCGGGATCGGTGTCATGCAGCCAGAATTTCATCTACAGAGAAAAAATAAATAAATGGTTGATGACGCTGATGATGACGTCACACATTGAACTCACCTGCTTTCTTCATTAGCTCTAATACGGTATCGAGTACACTACAGCTGTTGCTACAGATAATGCAGATATTATTATATTATTATTATTGACATATTTTACTTCATGGCCAACGGGGGGGGGGGGAAACAAAATTACACATCACATCTCCGTTCCGGCTGCTCAGTACAAGATTATTACTCATAATATAAGATTTGAAATTGCAGTCAACATTTCCTGCCTTCACTCTTCAAGATGATTTTCATTATTAGCAGTGGTTAAATTAGTTAAATTTTTCTTTGACGATTAAAATGATTGCGATGTTAGTTAAAATATTACCATGACAGTAACACATTTTTATTTATTTATGACGACAATTGTTTTAAAACAAGAACAAATGAGTGGTCAATCGAATCGACCGAAATTGTCCGGGAAGAAATTGTAGCTCCTTCATTTCTTTACCCGCTGAGCACAGTGAGCCAGCAGCACTGTTTTTCCGGCACACGGACCTCCTGTCAGCAAAAGTGGACGCCGGTGGTCACTCTGCTGAACATAGGCTCGGACCTGTGGAAAATGAACCGTCAAGATCACGTCTTTTGAAAGGGGAAGTCAACCCAAAAGCTTCGAGCTTCATTCGAAAGTCAAGGTGAGACTTTACGATCAGATCAACTCTATAAATACAGTCAAACCTCGGTTTTCGGCCAAAAATTTCAAGTTTTTTATGCCTCGGATTACTACTGAAAATTTGGTTCTGGACCAAACTGAGCGCACTTGAATGCGCCACTTGACTCCTCTCGCCTTCCTTACACGAGGAAGTGACGCTATGTTTGTGTAGCTTTCCATTGTGAGCAGACGTGTTCAATAAAGATTTTAGCATGGTTTCGGTTTTCGAACAGCCTTCTGGAACGGATTCTCGTCGAAAACCGAGGCACGACTGTATTTCAAAATGATGTCTGACCTCTTCCATCTCTGGCCTCGTGATGACATAAAATCTCGACAGGACGGCACGCAGTTCCTCCTGTTCGACTTGCTCACGTGCCAAAGCATCCCTGAAGTCACAGAATCCAGATTCTCCATCCTCTGCAATGTTGTCGGTCAACCTCACGAGGTCAGAATACACCCGATGGCAGAGCAACTCCGCATACACCCGCCTGCGGGCTGCGGTGTAACCATGGCGAGGGTCACACTCGACGGTGGTGATGTAAGCCTCAAGATGGTACGTGTCGATCAGGCCTCTCAAGAAGTTGTCAATTAGATCGGAGAGTAAATCATTCTCTCTGGGTGATGCTTTTACTCGGTTAGAGATGGGAAAAGTGCCCTGGAAGTACAGTGAGGATGAGCATCTTTAGCTGTTACAGTATGTACCCCAAAATATTACATTTAATAATAATATATATTTTTTAAATAAACGTTTCAATTTCACACTTAGAAAGTGTGCTAATAATTAAATATATGATATATATATATACATATATATATATATATATATATAATTAAATATATTATATATAAATATACCGGTGCATATATATTTATAAATATATATATATATATCATATATCATATATATAAATATATGATATATATATATTTATTTAAAAAAAATAATAATAATAATAATTAAAAATGGTAAATTTCCCCAGTGTGGGACAAATAAAGGATATCTTATATCTTATAATATTCAGAGAAGTATGAATGGCATGTTTATATTTTTACATGTTTTAACTGTGGTTATAGTTTGTGGTGTTATAGAGCAACACTGCATCATAATGAGAACTCTTTCTTAATACAGTATTTTGGTTAAATGTTTAGCTGCACTAGAGTGGCCTTTTAAAAAAAAAATATAATAATAAAATGACATCCTCTACAAAACACGGCCAAATAGTAAACATACAGTATTAATCGAATGCATGCATATTGTTATAGCTGTGTGTCAATCCAAAGAAAGAAAGACATTTTGTTGGTGTTTTTACTTTTTTTTTGGTAGGATGCACATGTCTACTTATTTTGTGGTTGTGGAATGTACGATTAAGCCCCAAATTATGCATTTCCTCTCCAAAATTGAAAATGACAATTTGCTGATGAGCTTGTGGTTCATCCGCCTGACTGCCATGCAGGCGCTGTGGGTATGAATGGTCGTCCATCATTTTATGTGCCCTGAAATTTCAATCTAATCATAACAATCATCATAAATATTTGTTGATGCAGAGCTCTGACAGTTGTTTTCCACTTCTTTCATTCACCATCTCTTGTCTGTCGAACTGTCGCGTATGCGAACAAAAAGCGGCGGTCACCTCTTCCTCCGACTGCGTGTCTAATTGAAAGGAGTCCATCCCTCTCGCCTCTTGTTCCACCTTGAGATTTGTGACCTTGCGAACGTAAACAAGGCAGCGTCTGACGACGTCATCACGAGGACAGTCGACCAGGGCAAAGCGGAGATCGCCATCAAGGACTAAATAGCCAGAAACAGCCGTGAATAACATTGACCGACGGTGAAATGCACACTTGACGACGCAGAGCCAGTTCACCTGATCTGTTAAAACCGAGGCCTTCCCCTTCAGTCAGAAGCTTCTTGTGCACGCACAGACTCACAGCAGTCTCAAACACCGTCACCAAATCCTGTCCATGATTCTCCTCCTTGGAGCCAACGAAGTCATTTGGCATTTATATTGCGAAGCAATAACATGACTGACAGTAGTGCCATTATTTCTTGGAAACCTGAGGCAAGTGCGAGCGTCTCAAGCAGAACGACGGCGGAACAGTGTTCTCGTCTCTGTGGTAGACTCTCTCCAGGGGTCGAGTGCTGAGGCCAGCTTGTTGGATCTGCTGCAGCAGCATGTGAAAGTGCGACACCTCCACCCGGGCAGGAAGACCGGCCCTGCCGTACTCATGTCCGATCAAAGCCTTACAGCAACGCCGTGTGGACAGAGAGAGAACGGTCCGTCAGTCATATTGTGATTTGACAAGAAACATTCTATGCTTTTTTTTTTCACTACTTAAAACCATTTACGTGTCTTAATAACATCCGTCAATTTTTTTAATTTATTTTTTGCCCAAACATCCCTCGACTCAATAATTATAGTATACTTTACACCCTCTATTTTCGCCGTGTTGAAATTAGCCTGCCGCCATGCAAATGATGGCAGAGTATGCCTTTTGGTCACCATGACAACTAGTGATGACTGCTAAGGGATAACTAAAAAAAAACAAAAAAACAACGCTGCCAAAAACACTTGTCAATTAGTGTGGGGGGATCTGTGTATGTGGCCCATGCAGCAGAAACATGGCCAAAGTCACATAGCACCGCTTGTCCACTCCACTGAACAGTCAAGCGATGGTTATAAGCCAACTTATGGATGGATGGGTGGATAGATAGAGATACAGATAAAGTAAACATGCAAATTAGTGGTGATACTGCGATAGAGTTCATGTCAAGTCTGACGTTAATGTTGATTATGTATTTTACCAGTAAAAAGGGTCCAGCGGAAGTTTCTCTGCAGTCTTTTATCAACTCCTTTCTGGTGTTCTCATCTGGCCAGTGGCTGGGATGAATGGACTCATGTGGGTCAATCACCTGTACATTGAAACACACGTGCGCATGCATGCACACACACACACACACACACACACGCACACACACACACACACACACACACACACACACTGCTAAATAAACACAGAGTAGTTATACATTTGTGCTTTTTGCAGCATTCAACACTCTTAAGTACATTTGTTTTTGAATAGAGATGCAACAATGCCAATGGCATTCCAAAGAGAGGGACCAGCAAAACACACACACACACACACACACACGTCCTTTCTGTTGTAGCTGAGATACAGTGATCGCTCGCTATTTCGCGGTTTGTTTTTTCGCGGCTTCAGTGCATCGCGGATTTTTTCAAACATATTCATTTTAAAAAAAAGAAAGAAAAAAATTCATATACATGGAGTACAGTACTGTATATGTTGCTCTATGTGACTCGCTGTTGTTGTGCTGACCTTCGCAGCTTCTCGCGGACCGTTTGCAGACTTTAAAAAAAACACTTTTTTAAAAATATGTTAATTGGTCGCTATTTTGCGGATTTTTGTTTATCGCGGGTGGTTTTGGTCCCCATTAACCGCGATAAACGAGGGATTACTGTAAATGAAACCATTTTGAATTACGTATTTGACAATAAATAGAGCAAAGCATCAAAATCTGTCATCATGTCACAGACGCACAACACACAAAATGAAATAAAATTGAAAATCATGCCTTTGTGTTTCAGGAAATAATGCTGTTTTAATCCGCATGATAGAATGGTTTTGATTGAATGTTGTTCACCGTGTGGGAAGTGTGTATTCACCCTAAGGTCCACTCCCAGCTCGCGTCTGCAATGCTCTCGGAGTTTGGGGAAAACTACATCTCTCAGGGCTCTGCGCTCCACCACGCTGTCTGTAACATTGCACACAAATGTCCCCAAAAGAAAACAACCAATGTAAACCATGGACACAGAAAAAAATGGCTACAAACATTCTGTCAATCATCCGGAGACTTTTCCGAACATACCTGCAGGGTTGGAGCACAGATAAAGTTTGACACAGGACGAGCCGAAGCGACGGTTGGAAGCAGCTTGGTCCATATATTGTTCTAAATGTTAACTCCAAAGGAGCTGAATGCTCTCATTGTCTGACTTGTCTCAGTGGGCCGGTGGTTCTCTCCTTCCTTCCATCTGCACTGCACTCTGATTCAGGAAATTCCGCACTTTGGTTGTGCGAGAG
Organism: Hippocampus abdominalis; assembly: GCA_018466805.1. Classification (NCBI taxonomy): domain Eukaryota; kingdom Metazoa; phylum Chordata; class Actinopteri; order Syngnathiformes; family Syngnathidae; genus Hippocampus; species Hippocampus abdominalis. The sequence continues at coordinate 6,037,851 of CM031703.1, forward strand.
ACTCCGATCACACCCACTTCTTGTGCTTGGTACACAAGAGGCAACGCGTTTGTTCATGACACACAATTGGGAGTGTACATTTCCAGGACAGGTGGTGCAACACGCATCAGGCAAACATGGATGGACAACAAGTCCAACACCAGACGCTGTTTTTCTAATATTATTTTATTAATTAACATTTGTACACAATAAATACAAACTTCCGCTTTTTGTACAGCCAATAATACTATGCAGAAAGACATCTGCACCCGTTCTCGTTATTTGTCACCATGGCAACAGTCCGACCGGAGAGAAGGCCAGTGGTTTCGACCACTTTGTCAGGAATTAAAAGAAAGTGTGCTGCTGGTCCAAACTGGTGGATGCAACATAAAAAAAAAAAAAGAATTATGCACTATGGCAAAACAAAAAGAACGGGTCAAATAAAGTTTTTTTAAAAAGTAGTCTTTGTATAGTGGAAACCGCAAACAAAACATTTCACAACAGACTGATTGAGTCTTAAAAAAAAGGAGCTTCTGAGGGACGCCGATGTAAACGATAAACTTCAAAACAAGTTTTAAGAGCAAATAATAAATGAAGATCTCAGAGAAATCAAGGAGGAGGCTGCCGTGTGCTCGTTGCCTTGACCGCACACCATTTTAGATTGCGATCGGGATTACTTCTAACAGCAAGTTTTGGATCGAAGACTCCAACATATATGAAGACATTGACAATCAGAAATGGATGCTACTCAATATGTTCATGATGAAGAAAAAAAAAAAGGAATTATGGGAATCTATTTCCGGTAGTAACACATTTTGACCAATGTTTGTCCCATCCCAGGTCTTAACTGCATCTATACGATCCGTTTGTCTGTCCAACGTAAAAACACAACCAAAAAAGTGCAGCTGCAAACACCGGCAGTTCAATTAAATACTCATCATTTCGCAAATTGTGATGCCGTCTCAGCACTGATTTTAAAATTATTTTTTTCCTGGCTAGCATTTTCAGATAATCACCATAAAGTGGTCTTTGTAAATGTCAGTGTTTGCACTCGGAATGGGGGGAAAAAAAACAAAACACTTTTATGCCAAAAATTAAAAATGAATTCATATGTTCTTATGGAAACCGGTTCCACATTTTGTTGGTTGGGCTATGGAGAGGCATTTGACAGAACTAGTTTGACTTATATTGGGTTATACTGATGGGATAAGCAGCGTCGTTTGAACACAAGAAATCTCAAACTTATCTTAAAAAGAAGACAGCGCAACCGCAATAAGGCTTCAAGATTAATCACCAATCAATCCCACCGAATTATATTGCTCAAAATGATCGTTCTCCCCATCTCTCACGCGAACACAAGGAAACATTGTCATGGTTAGCTTCTCCACTCAAATATTGAAGCGGCACTGTGAGACAAGAAAATGTCAAGTGAAATCAATGTTTCATTTTTGGTGTGCACAGAAGCGGCGAGACATCGGGCTGCCGCGGCGTCTTCCTCCGTGCCGTTTGGAAGAAATTGAAAGGAAAACATCAACCGCAATGAAACCAAGGAGTCCCCACAGACTCCGAATGAACAGAGTATCTGACGACCAGTGTCAGCTCTGAAGTGGAGGCGCTACTTACTACTTTGCAGGGGGGGTGTAGAAATAAATAAAAGTGCTACGTTGCCATTCGGCAAGGACTTTAAAGGCTTGAAGGGTATTTAATTAAGGGGGTTGGAGTGCGATACACAAGAGTCGAACTTAGCGCCCTTTGAAATATCATCTGTCCATTGGGCGCTTCTGTTCAATTTTAGCCAGCACTCGTCCAACACAGGAAGAAATTGATGAAGAATGATGATTTTTGGCGCTAGAGGCAAAAACACAGGAGGGGGGGTGGGGGGGGGGGGGCAAGATGTGAGAGAACGACTCATACCGATGAATCTTGTCGCTCCATAATCAAGCAGTCCAGAAAAAAACAACGGGGAAATACCGTCACTCCCGTCACCCTGTATAATTACAATGACAACAAATTCAATATCAAAATCAGTCTTTCAGTGCTTCTAACGTCAATCGTTGTTCGACCAATTGGCGACACCGAGGAAGGTACATTAACGGGCGTGTAACATGACATAACTGCATACAGTACGCTCATGTGAATACAATGACAGCCACCGGGTTGCACTCACTGCCAAGGAACAGTACGGACGTTAGATAAAAGTTAAGAAGGGGGGGAAAAAGTATGGACGGGGGAAGAGTTGGGGAGGGAAGAGCAGAAGGCAGGATCCAGCCTCTCCTTTCTCTCTTTCCGTTTCTCATCTCCTTCCAGTTGTCTTTGCGGGCCCTCCTTCCGACTATATTTACAATGCCCTTTAGGAATAAAATATGATGTTCCTTTAGCCGAGTACTGTTATATGAAACATTCCTACGACAACAGTAATGTACTGTACTAATACACATGAAATACGTACTGGAGGATGACGAGAACTATAAGCGCTGGGATTTATCCTTGCTTATTCTTCCCGAAGCTTACTTTTTATGAAGCCTCTGTAAATTCACTCACGACTCGGGGGAAATACTTTGCATTTACCACCAATCAGCTGATGAAAGGAAATTTGACATTGTCATGGGCTAAGAATTCCGAAGTCCACGTGCAGGCGTTTTTTTAAAAGTTTTTTTTTAAACATTGGAATTTAAAAAAAGTCATTTATACCCTTTTTTTCCAGCGTTCAAAGTACAGTCAAACCTCGGTTTTCGTCCATAATCCGTTCCAGAAGGCTGTTCGAAAACCGAAATTGTTCGAAAACCGAAACCACGCTCTTTTTAAAACAAAAATGTTTACTGAACACGTCTGCTCACAATGGAAAGCAACACGAGGAAGCGTCACTTCCTCGTCTACCTGAGGAAGCGTCACTTCGTCATGTAAGGAAGGCGAGAGGAGCCAAATGGTGCATTCAGGTGCGCTCAGTTTGTTCGAGAACCAAAATGTGTTCGTCATCCGAGGCATAAAAACTCAAAATTTTTGGTCGAAAACCGAATTGGTCGAGAACCGAGACGTTCGAAAACCGAGGTTTGACTGTATGAAATACAGCATGTATATAAATAGTGGAAAGGGACTCATGTAAAACTGTTTTTTTTATCATGCAGTGATTCATTTCTTCATATGTGCTCATGACACGCGTATGACTGCCTTCCGCAAGCCTTCCTCTCCACTAACATCCCGTATATTGGATGCCTTCTGTCATGTATCAGTCAATCAAGGACTTTTAAGAAGTCTAAAATGTTTCAGGTTTTCACCGTATTTGGAATCTTCGTGAACATAATCAGAAGTGTGTGGTCATGTCAGCGTTCGTAGCGTCAAAACAAGGTGTTCGACTTAACTCGTTCGCCGCGTTTCAACTCTGCCAGGCCTCCAATTTCCACATCAGAAGCGAGCTAATTCCTGAATCGACATCAAGCACCCCACCCGACACTGGTGACTTACATATACACAGCGAGCCAGGAAAAAGCCCGCTTTGGTGGTCAGCTCGAAAGTAGCCAATGGCTACAAATATAAGATGCAAAGTACTCATGAATCCCGGTCAGGTTTGCGAGAACTCAAACAGACCTGATCACGTTCATCAAGTGATGGAGGTCATCCGTATTCCATTGGCAGATTGGTGGTAACGTACAAATCATTTGCTCCAAACTCCACACGCAATCATTTATGTGTCACAGTCAAACAGCAGTTTTGCAGCTTCAAAGAAAATGGAAGTCAGCTTTACAAGGCCAGAAACACTTGCCCAACACTCCTTTTCTTCCTTCCCTCTGCAAACATTCTTCCTCATCATCCTCTTCAGTGTGCATTGGGGCTCCGCCCAATGAGGTGAGGGGTTTTTTAAGGCAAGAATGGAAAGAGGCGGGAGGGCGCAGAGGGACCGACGGGGAGGCTACTGCTGCACTTCATTAGGAAGCAAATAAAGAGGAAATTTCACTGGAAAGCCTGCCTCCCCCCCCTACTCCTCTCTTCCTTCTTCCACAACTTGAGGATAAAAGAGAATGAGGGGTAGCTCGAGTTGGGGGACGGGCTATTTAAGGTCAGAGCTGTGCCACTGGGATCTAGGCTGCCATCGGTTAGTCATGTTAGGGGAGTGTGCGTCTAACCGCGTGCCATCTTGCGTCTCGGTTACACCAGCGTAATCTCCACCTCCTCCGTCTTGTCGCTCTTCCCGTGTTGCCGGCGAGACTGCTGTTTGGGTGGCGGAGGAGCGGCACGCACCTGGGAGACAAACAGAGAATGTAAGACTGAGCCTTTTTAGGTTGTCAGCCTGAGTGAAAACATTTGAAATCGATATCCATCCATCCATACGTTCCACTGTTGTTTTTTCCTACTGTGCATACTAACAGGTCGTAGTTTGCCTGGACCTCCTTCAGGGGGAAATCGAGGCGGCTGTGTTTGAAACCCGGGTGACACGGGACTCCTCCCAGAATTTTGATCTAAAGAGAAAAGAGAAAGGTTCTATTCATTTTAAAAGCCCATTCGGAGTGCAGCTATGTTACTTTACTGCAGGAAAGGTGTGGCTTGTATTGCTTACTGGTGGTGGTTAACGATGACTTGTGTGATGAGGCGGGCAGGGGAAGCTTGTGATCCCCGTTGAGTGCAGCAGAGGGGGAACGTGGGAGAGACGGTGGAGTCGAGCTCTCCGGGCTGGTGAAAGGGCTTATGGGAGGTTGATCATACAGCGGAAGAGGTGGAAGAGATGACGGCAGCTTCGCAGAGGGAGAAATCTATAAGGGGGGGAAGGAAATCAGTGTGGCTACGATTACAAACTGCGAGATAGTAAACCGAGCTACCTGGATTTTTTTTTCATCACATGGTTCAGTGCTGTATAAAACCACAGACAGGCAACCACATTCTATACCGGGGGTCGGCAACACGCGGCTACATAGCCGCATGCGGCTCTTTAGCGACATCTAGTGGCTACCTGGAGCTTTATAAAAAATGTTTGAAAATAGAAAAATATTTTGATAGTAGGCTAATATAGCTCAAATAGATATAGATACATGTTGCAGCTCCGAAAAAGGAGAGCTGTGGTGTTGGTTTTTGAAAACGTACACTTTCTTTATGCTTTTAACAGTCTCGACAAACACAGACACGTCTGCGTCCGACTCCGTGCCTTCTCTCTTCTCGTTCGACTCGAGAGGCGTTCAAAGACAGCCTCCGAAAAACGGAAATTAATGATCACTTCACTGACACAAAGAAAAGCGAAAATAATGCACCGAAACAAAAAAAATCAAGCGATATAATCACAAAATAAGTTCTATGGGGGCATTTGTGAACACACAACAAAGGAATGAATAACAAACAATTCTGAGACAGTCCAGTCTCCTACATACATACAGCGTGTGTTTCCTTCATTGTAAGTTTTATAGAAGGCTTTTATTTTTTTTACGACTCCAGACATATTTGTTTTATGTTTTTTTTGGTCCTATATGGCTCTTTCAACATTTTGGGTTGCCGACTCCTGTTCTATACACATCTACTAATGCGATCGGGTACACAACGTTGAGAAAAAAAAAAAATCAGCCTTCACATTTGAAGCAGTTCTTGTTTTCAAACTATGGCGACTGTCGTTTGCCATCGTCTAGTTCTCGTGTTGAGCGCTATTGGATTGTGCAGGTACAAACTGCAGATTCGGTGAACATGACGCATTTCAAATTTCCCCTCTTTTAACTTGTTGGGTGTTATGTCTACAGACATTTGGGAGGGGAGAGGCTGTATCCTTCCTGTCACTCTAATGGGGCCGTGCCGCAGATAAGAGTTTTCTTTTCATCAGCGGACCGCAAGAGCACGGCAGCTATAAGGCAGCGCTCGCGAATCTCTTGCTGACAGAAAGGACAAACATTCATGATGAAAGCACATTGGCGCGGTAGGATAAGCTGCTAGACTGATAAAACCGCCTTGAGTTGCGCAGAAATGAAGTGTGTGTGTGTTATGTTTTGGATCTGACATAAGACATCCCATATATGTATGTCACCTTGACATACGATGGAATAAAATACAGTCAAACCTTGTTTTTCGGACGTCTCGGTTCTCGTCCAAATCGGGTTTGGACCAAAAATTTCGAGTTTTTTATGCCTCGGATGACGAACAAATTTCGGTTCTCGAACTAACTGAGCGCACTTGAATACACCATTTGACTCCTCTCGCCTTCCTTACACCAGGAAGTGACGCTTCCTTGTGTTGCTTTCCATTGTGAGCAGACGTGTTCAGTCAACATTTTTATTTTAAAAAGAGCCTGGTTACGGTTTTCAAACAATTTCGGTTTTCGAACAGCCTTCTGGAACGGATTATGGACGAAAACCGAGGTTTGACTGTACTGTAGAAAGTAGGTCACTGCCATATGCTGTGCCGAAATGCAGAAAGCCGAAATAACCAAACGAACACAAAGAGTGTGCAGGCAATACTTTACCTGTATGTCAGTGGTCCCTCCCAATCCAGCCTCTCCATTCTCTGTCAAGTCCTCCACCAAAACCGAGGGGAAGACGCCCACCTTTCCGTTAAGCTCCCCCTCCCAGAAACCATCATCGGTCTGAGTGTCACGGCTTAAAAGGCGAATGACCGCTCCCTCCGAGAAAGAGAGTTCCTCCTCCGCCTGGCCTTCGTAATCGTAAAGTGCTCGTACATACACCACTGTAGGGGGGTGTTTGGGGGGTGGGGTGGGGTGGGGTGGGGGGGATAATGGACAGCAATTAGACACACAGTAGGAAAAGCTATTCTAGATACAGCTTCTTGGAACAATGAATCCTGTTATGGCTCGTGTTTTCACTGTGCAAGCAAGTTGTTTCAGGTTTGAAGGGTGCCTTTTCTCGATGGCATGGTTCAGTTCCTTGGAGAGGTGTTGCATAGGATTTACATCGGGGTTCGTAGAAGGCCATTTCAGACGACAGTCAAACCTCGGTTTTCGAACGTCTCGGTTCTCGATCAATTCGGTTTTCGACCAAAAATTTCAAGTTTTTTATGCCTCGGATGACGAACAAATTTCGGTACTCGAACAAACTGAACGCACTTGAATGCAGCATTTGACTCCTCTCGCCTTCCTTACACGAGGAAGTGACGCTTCCTCGGGTAGACGAGGAAGTGACGCTTCCTCATGTTGCTTTTCATTGTGAGCAGACGTGTTCAGTCAACATTTTGATTTTAAAAAGAGCGTGGTTTTGGTTTTCGAACAATTTCGGTTTTCCAACAGCCTTCTGGAACGGATTATGGACGAAAACCGAGGTTTGACTGTAGTCCAATGTTTTGCTCTTAGCTATACTTGGGTGCTTTGCTTATCCTTTCTGACACTAGGGAGCAAATTTCTTTGCCTTGAAGTGACTGAGATTTTACTCTACCACTGTACATAGATTCAAGACACCAAAGGTCAGATGTAGCAAATCAGCGCCGGAACAATACCGAGCCTGCTGTTTGTCATACAGTAAGTATAGTATTCTTCTCTTTGGATGCACGGCAGTGACAAAATTGTTGGTGCACTTTTGTTGAGAAAAGAAAAAGCCACAATGGTCAGACGAACATTGTCCCAGAAGAATAGTGCTGAAATGCATATTGAATAGTGTCAATATGCATTTCAGCAGTCTCATTATTTCCAAGGTATTTCAGTGGGCTGCGTGTGTTTTAGTTTTCTGTTTTGTTTTGTTTTGTTTTTGTCTGAACACTGCAATCCATTGTATTGCGATCATCTTTTTTTGTTGTATTCAATGGCATGCTGTGTCGGTGCTATGAGGCCACGCAGCTGTTGCCATATTAGTTACACTATGGTGGAAACACAGATTTGTCAGGCTGTAGTGCAAAACGTAAGTACAGTGAACACCAATTAATCGCACGTTCTAAACCCACCATTTATACACTTTGACCCCCCCACACACTTACTCAAACGCACAGTAAAAACACTGTAAATATATTTGAGAAGGTACAAATAATGCAAACATATGAAGTCTCGAAAATACAGTTCCTATTGTCGGGTCAATGTGCTGGATAGCCTTTCAGAGGTGGGGTCTGGTGTGGTGACACGCCAGCAAGTCTACGTGTGAACGTTTGATGTGATGGGGCTGACAGCAGCTCCAAGTGAATGTGCTAATTGCGTTTCACATTTAGTGTTCTCAACTGCGGCTCTCATTTCCTCTATGTGAGGCTTTTGCTTTTAGCAAGTATACACTTATAAGCATTTAAAAAGTGCAGATTACTGCTATACAGTGCGGGGCTTGCACAGAAGACAAGTACCGATGAATACCTTCTACAAACAAAAAAATATAGCTGGAGAGGACTGTATGCCTAATGTCTTTCTAGCTCGTGGCATGAAGGCAAAAAAAAAAGAGAATTCAAGAAAAGTTGAGTTTAAAATTACAGATGAAGTCCAAACAAAAGGCATTTTGTTCACAAGGTTATACAACTTACTGTTAGCATCGCCGTTGACACAGCCGGAGAGCAACTCTGGTTCGGTTGAGTTGGAAGAAGTGTGTGACCGAGCGTCCAGAGTTGCCAGTGACTGAAGCATGCTCAGCAAGCTGTTGGACGCGGGGAACTGGAGGTATTTCTCCGGAACATAACCTATTTGGCCTGTCTTATTGCGAGCCTGTGGAGGACAAATGAGAAATCCACACTCAGCAGGTCGACAACTACCCACACACACCTGAAGAGATAGCATCTTGTTTTTGTTGTTACTACAAACTTGACGCTCATTTGTTGTGAACGTTACATGTGTACTCGCGCACCTTGACCCAGTCCTCCATGTCGCCATCCTCAATAACCTCCAACATCTCCAGTTCATCGATGGTTAACTCATCTGGCTGAGAAGCCTGGCACGGAAGGAGAGACGGTGTGTGATGGTGTTTCGAGCGACAGAAATATCAAATGAAATATCTTGAACATTTTAGCTCACGACCATACACAATGACTTTCTTACACACAGTTCTACACTAAAATGTGGTCCTCGAAGCAAATGTTTTCGTAGCATTGTGTGTATTTGCCCGCATTGTTCCATACCTTGTATGAGAAGAGGACTTTGCAGGTCAGTGGGTAATTGCGAAGGGTTCCTGAAGGGCTGGAGCTGCTGTCGTCGAAAACCTCCATATTCTCTTCACACTCGTCGCCGTCCTCACGCTCCAAGTCAACTGTACCCTGTTACAAACACAGGTCCCAATTCAAGTCAAAAACAATTACAGAGACATTTTGTCTGTTTTCCCCCCCGTTCAAAATGATTCAGCCGTTCCTTCCTGTGAGGTGATATGCACTTTTCGATACAGGTGGAGAGCAGTGGATGAATGACGCAGTCTAGCCACTCCCACTTTTGCTGCCAAAGCCTTTGACTGGCTTCTATGAAGGTCATGTGACCTTGTGGCAGAAGGAGCCGCCATAGTGCGCTGACCTGCCCACAATGTTTGTGTGCATGGGTGCTTTCACCTTTGTGTCGGTATGTACTCTGTGTGTGTTGTGTGTGTGTGTGTGTGTGTGTGTGTGTGTGTGTGTGTGTGTGTGTGTGTGTGTGTGCGTTTAGCCTTTCCGAAGCTATTGTGTTCAGTTATCAGATTTCTATTGACTCAGTAAACATAATACATGAGTGTTGTAAGTTAAATGTGTACAGGTCACTTAAATTTAGAAAAAAAAAAGATTTATTATTTTCGATTTTGTTATGATTTTTCAATATTGGCATACATTTCAAATCATCATGTCATGCTTATGGTAGAGCAACCGATTTCCAAATTGAAGATCACATTAGATGATGCAGATGCAAGAAATTATGTTGAAGAATAAATCTAAAACCTTTAAACTACGGCAATTCTAATCAGTTCTTGGTCATTTGTATAAGTAGGTCCTCAAAAGTAAAATAAAACAAAGAATCAAAGTGATGTTTCCCCGGATACCGCTTCGATGTTATAATCATCTATGACTCAACTCCCTCGCTGTTCTGCCCGCACTCCCTCCCCTCTACCCGTGCCTCTTGCCACAGACTGTGACCCTCCCTCAGTATCTGACATCCGCTTATTGCGCTTAAACAATGCACTGCCTAACTTTAAGCCACAATAATCACAAGTGCCCGTGGTTGTCTGTTGATTGCTACTTATTGTTTTGTTAAAACGTGTTTTGCACATTTTGACCGAGCAACATTTGCGCACATCTTCCTTGCCTCAAATCTGTCCGATTAATTTCCTTATCTAAGTCATTTTTGATCAATGCGATGTATGTTTGGGGGTCATTGTCATGATCAAAGGTGGAACTGCTCTTCAGCTTCAACTTTCTAGCTGTGATCAGAAGGCTTTGGGACAAAATGGACTGCTTTTGTAGAAATGTTAATTGCCCCTCCACCTCTAGTCTTGGCTACGTTATGCAATAAGAAATAATAGTAATAATAATAATAATAATAATAATAATAAGCTTGTGGGAAAAGTACTATGGTGTAATTAGCCCATGGATTTTTTCCAAAAACAACTCCACGACAAAAGTTTGGCGCTTACAACATTGATATTTAGTGATAATTGGCAAGCCACCATTGCCTGAAAAAGTACCGTAGACGAGAGAGACTGTATCTTCGTTTTCATCAGTGTAATTGAAGGTCAATATGGAACTGTGAATCCGTTTACACAATTTGCACTTTATTCATCTCTTTCTCTCTTTTTTCTCTGACCTCAGCATCTAAGTTGACCTTTTCAGTATCACTCCACCTTTACTACTATGCCACTTTAATTCAACGATACCTGCTATCTCTCATCAAAGTCTCTTAATACTGCAACCGTCGTCAGCCATTCGCGGGTTTTCTCTCCATCCTTCCACTGAGGCTCACTCTGGTGTTTGTGATGTATCATGGATGTCGTTTTTCCGGACTCATGACACTCAAGATCTCTTTGCAATATTTTTTTTAATGCAATCATTTTTTTTAATGATTGCAAAGAGATCATCTTTTGTCCTGTGAAGTTTGCTACGGAAATTGATTATTCTGAGTTACTTCTGTGCTTGTTTTTCATAGGCTGGCTGGTCAGACAGATAATTAGGCCGTGCAGAGATCAATCAATTATCTTTGCATCATTCAGGAGGTGATTTGTCAGGAGAGCTATTCTGGCTGGGTCGTTTATCATGACATCATAAAAAATGAAAGCCTCTGGTTGCCAGTCTAAAGAGTCTTCATTTCTGAACATTTCAGGACAGAACGCAAAGGAATGTCCCAGTTGGGGCAACAGACTGTAGGAGAACCTGCTGAAATTTTTCTACATTATTAGGGCTATGGAAGGTGCATAATTTCTGCCCTTTCGAAATAAAAGAAACACAACATCAGCTTCAAACAGAAGTGAACATGCTGCTTGCACAAAGAGAACAGCAACACAATGAGAGTGAGGTGTCGTCTCACCGACAGTGAGGGATCGTGGGAAGTGCAGTTGGCCCAGCGCTCATTCTCGAGCTCCTCCATCACCTGCATGCACAGAAAGAGTGAGATGCTTTACACACAAATTAAAAAAAACACTCATTGTGAAACGTGGAATTCATGCAAGCGTTCCCATACCGACATCATATACACAGAATGAAGGCAAATCATGCAGCAAGAACCATCAATGCACATTCAGTACGTTGACTGGATCATACCTGGTTCATGGCGCTCTTCAACCAGGTGTCCACGGCAACGCCCACTTGCCGCAGAAGGTCCAAGCGAGCTTCTGCTTTTAACTTTATTGTCTTTGAGGAAAGAAAAGAAACAATTGTGACACACATCCAACATATATGCGATACGGTACACGCTGATCTGCCGGAACATACTTGTTAATTACTGGATATGAAGAGGAAACAAGTTATGAATTGGTAACATGTAACTGGAAATGGATAGTTGTATGAAGACTTGGAAGAATATCCGACAGTTCGAAGCTGGCACTGACAAACAACATATACTGATGCATTATACAGTATAAACCTTTGACTCTTGCTAAATAAACATTGTTTCAAGAAGAGTCAAGAAGGTGTGAGTATGATCTGTTGAACTTTGTGACCTGTGTCATACTGCATATCGGCTGTGGCACAATCAGTTTTGTTGTTTGCCATTCATTTTTTTTTAGCTCCATCCAACAGTTTGTAATCAATCAGTCAAACTCTACATCGGGAGAATGTATTAAAATCAGACAGCTCACTTTTTATGTCTAAACTTACTTTTAATGAGCTGCCAGCACTACGAGGACCGCATATGTGCTGTCCTCTTTACTAATGAGACAATATGATGAAGCGATAAAAACACAGTAGGAAATCCCTGCCTGCCAGCCTCTTTTACTGAACTCTTTCCCCTTCATCTGTAATCCTCTCGTTGCCTCCTCTACATTTCATTGCTGTCCTCATTCATTACCTGCTCCTTCAGTCTGTCTCTCGTGCTGACACAGCACATTGAATGCTGGTGGATCAGAGTGCGTATGTCTGACTGCAAACAAATACTGACAACGCTCCAGCACTGCTTAATAAACACGCTCTTTCTTGTTTTCTGTAGGCATAGATCAAATGCTACGGAAGAACATAGAGACCTATTTTTGTGCCCGGCATAAGTATAGCATAAAATGCAGTGCAGCTGTGTGCATGGGTGCAGTTTTCTTGCTTTTGGTATTTTCCCAGACAGGTGCGGTTAGAAATGGGTGTTTGCGCCGTTGTGGAAGTGAACACAGACGTCTTGATTCCCGACCAGTCGAAGTGGCTCTTCTCATTCCCTACCAGGTCTACCAGGGTTCCCACTCTTCCACTTGCTTTTTATTTATGGACCTTTTAAGGACTTTGAGGACCAATTTAGCCATTTTTAAGGACTTTTTCTCAATTTAGCAGGGGATTCGCGGTGGATTTAATGCCCGCTCAGCAATATGCCGGCTGAACAGAAAGCCACATATCACTGAGCTGGTGTTCAAATCATTGCTGCCAAAGGAAGGGCAGATCTTTATTTTTAGGGGCAATCAGCTAACCCTTTATTTGACATACTGTATGTTAAATGTAATACTTATAAAATACTTGAATTCATTTTCAAATAAAGTACACTAAGAAAAATGTAAATTTAGAAAATATAAAACTTCTATTTATTTTCGAATAAAAATTCATTTTTAAGGATTTTTTAATTGATTTTAGAAGCTTTCCCTGAAAATTAAGGACAATTAAGAACATCATTTTACAACTTCTTTTTTTAATGGATTTTTATGAACTTTAAGGACCCATGGGAACCCTGTCTACATTGCGGAAGCATAAACAGACTCGATGAAGTCTGAGATCACCGCGCGTAAAGTACATTTATAAGAAACTGCAAGAAGAGCTCCACTTGCAGATGATGTGAACAAGTTGCCATTGTGCAGATCACATTGAAGCAGTTCCAGATTGATACTGCGGAGAACTCCTTTGAGTGATTCACACTTCCCAGCAGTAAAACGTGGATCCAAGAGAAAATTGCTCTAATTATGTGCATAATGCTATCGTGAAAAATGGATGAATGCAAGTTGTACTACTTTCGTTTCCTTTATAAAGCTCTGATAAGAGCTCTACAATGCAGCCATTTCATGAAATATGTATAAGCTCGATCAAGGTAGTACTGGCAATGCAGAGTAGAGAGACAATTTCAGCAGGAGACATTGTGAAAAGGGATGTGATTACACAGCTGATTCTTGCACCACCTGTGTTTGCAATACGTGGGGTTGCACATTATTAATAGTATATTCTTGTCATGTGAAGTAGACATTTGTGAAAAACTGCCAGAAGAGGGTGTCAGACATGCGCGAGCAAAAATAGAATGTATTTTGACTGCAGTGAACCTTTTATCTGTCGGTCCTTTTCAGACACCTCTAAGTAAATAACAGCTGCAAAAATGTTTTCAACATCATGCGGCACTAAGTGTTGCGTCTGCAGGGGACAAAAAGTCACAAACCTCAGCTTTGCGTATGTTTTCTTTGGATTCTTCGATCTTCATCTCAAGATCCGATCTGCCCTGTTCGGTGGGGGGCAGCCCATGACTCTCACACTCCTCCAGTGACTGAATAAACACACACAAAAACATACACTGGAAATCATGATTTATTATGTTATAATATACATGATTCGAGAGCTAAATAATATTTTTATTTGGTGAAAGGGTATATTCTGGCTGGAAATGACACAAAAAAAGTGTTAAAAGACTCTGGTAGGTTGGGAATCCATCTTTTCATCTTTACCCCTTGACCTCATTAGGGTCGCGGGTGTACTGGCAGCAACTTCGATTTAGACTTCAAAATAATGAATAATTTGTGAAAAGGAAATAAATGTTTTCACAAAATTAAAAAAAAGAAAAAAAGAAATGAAAATGCATTTTTTAACATCTCTTGAAAGTCTTTTGACAGTCCCTTGTCATTTCCAACGACTCACAATACAGTATTCAAAAAAATTACGCAAATTAACTGCCGATACATTAATATAAAGCGTTTATAATGTGCGTTCTGCACACAATACATTGCAATGTCTCACTCTCTTGTAATGGATGATATTCTTGTGTTCCCTGGCTACTCGTGTCGCCCATTTCCTGGCCTCTTTGTTCAGACTGTGCTCTTCTGTGGTCCCCATTTCTGACTCCAGCTGACGACTCTAACAAAACAAACACACACAATCGTGCAGGCAGAGTAAACGCACGGGAAAACACACGGGCAAACATACGCAAAATGCAGAACAGAACAGAACAGAAAGAAAAGCAAGAAAACTGAAACAGGGTTTGTAACATGCAGAAGCTGTTCATGTTGCTAACGAGAGGAAGAAAGAGGCATTTCTTCTGTCTCCTGTTCGAAATTGAGGATGTGCTGCAAAGCTGCTAGTTATTCTACCGCTATCAAAACCACATGTGTGGAAAAACACTGTGTTTATTTGTACATTTTTATGCTTACTACCAATTGCGAGTCTTGTGGGGAAATAATATATTATTCTTCAGTACAGCATTACATCATCTGTTTGCATGTCCATGCAAAATACCGCTGTGTTTGTTTTTAAGCACAAACAGACTGCACCTTGGTAAAGTGTGGGGACTGACAAAACAAAAAGTTACATTTCATATGCTAATAATGAATTTCCTCTTGTGCATCTCAAGAACTGTGATCAAAATTGGTATCCTAGTTCTTCATAGTGAGCGTATTATGGGGAGAAAACTGTTATAAGGTGTTATTTTCCTCTGGTATATTATGAGCCATACGCAACACCCGGTTTTACATGTTTAAACCGCCATGGGATAATACATTCTCAGTGGTGAATTACAATCCTTGTTTCAGGTATGTTTCATCAGGGAGGAAGTTATATAACTCAAACTGATCCAGTGTGAAGCATCGTCTTTCACAACTGTAAGTATGTGCCGAGTTCATGGAAAATAAATTCATGTGATTTGTGAAACTGTTGAAACTGTAAATAACTGGCAAGGCTCTCTGTGGATGAAAATGAACCTTTTGTGTTTTTAGTAAGCCTACCTTGAAATTCCAAGTACAATCGTGTTCACTTCACCCAGCTAGCAGATGCAATATTTCATACATGACATGAAATGTTACAATGGGAGCGTTTTGAGAGCAGACGCCAAAGGCTCCAAAATGATGATCCGTGGCTTCTGAATGCAACAAAGACACGACTGGTTATGGCTACCTGTGCCAGGGTCATTCTCATGGCACTGACGGGTGAAGGCTCAATGTCCACCAACTGCTGCACCGAGCTCAGAGTCTGGCACATGCAACCAAGAGCAGGATCACAAGCACACAAACACAAGGAGTAGTAAGTGAAGGAAGAGTTAAGGGAAACGTGTTAGCAGAGGTTAAGTAGGATCAGGAGGACACAGGAAAGGAATAACATTTAATGTATACGGAGCTCAGTTGCTGGGGAAAAAAAGTGTTCTCGAAAAGTCACGAGAATTGAATGAAGGAAATAGCGTGGAAATGAATATAACAAATTTCATATCATAAAGATGAGGAGGAGAGCTACAGTAATGTGTGTTCAGACATCGGGTTTCTACTGTTGCATTATTCTGACAACTTTGATCTATTGACAACAGCATCCAGGATCCAATTGAATGGCCAAGCCGTTATTGCGCAATAGAAAAGCAATTAGCACCACAGAGAAACTGGCAATTCATAAAAAATGTTTTTTAAAAAGGTGTAAAAAGAAAACGGGAACTTTCCATGGAATAAGTGAGCCGCCTCAAAAAATGCAGATTAAAATTTCTCTGTGCATTCTATTCAGTGATCCAACTGATACTGAAGAAAGTGTAATGTCGCATTGTATGCCACAGCAAACGAATGTGTCAGGATATGACTTACGACTTGGTGAATGATGTTTTCGTGTGTGAATGTGTGCCAGTAAAATGGATTTTACAGAAGAAAAAAAAAACGGCTCCTCCTGTTTGACCATGAGCGTACTTTACAGCACATTCGCACAACGTTGTGCTCACCATCTCCTACCTTGTCACACTCACTGGGCTGGAACTGGAAGTCGTGTGCTTTGTGGAACACCGGGTTCTCTTGCATGAACAACTGCTGGTTGAACTCTTGTATGATCTAATAACGACACACACGTACATTTTTGCATTAGACCGTTCCATGATGAGAATGGGACACTTGGCCCAAATACGTTCACTGACTGATATGTGCCCTGATATGACCGCTGAACGCCGACACTATATCATATTAATTGGTGGGGAAAACTGCCTAGTTGTAACACATCCTCTGAAAAGTCATAGTTTCATTGGTTTTAGTCAGCATTTTTAACTCATTCACTCCCAAAGACGTTTTTAAACGTTTTTTCAGACTTGGTCCAGAATTGGCTGGTACTGAATGAGAGTAATGTGTACTTTTCACCTTTACAAAATTCTGATGTTAAAAATGACTGGAAAAAAAGTTTTTATTCACCCTGGTCGATTTGTCCAACAGGAACTGGAAGGTGTTATGTGTCGCTTCTGAGGCTTCAAGCTCCGTGCGACACAATGCTATCAGGTAGTCTTTCACATGCTCATAGATCCTGCCATCCAAGGCCTGGAGGAGAGAAAACATAACAGCAATGACGGATACTTGGTTTTTACTTAATCCTTAAAAATAAAAACAGATGACGCATTTGATTCACATTGCCTGTTTGAAGCCACACGCACCCACTAGTCACAAACGTGGAACGTGAACACATTAAATCATTATTCAGGCGTAAACACATTGGATGAAGCGTGACCCTCTGAATGAAGTGTTAGCGTAGTTTCCATGAGGAGCTAAGTAAAATAGAACATGTAGGCAGAGAATAAAAAGATACACAAACAAATAAAAATCAGGAAGCGATAGAGTAAAGGAGAAAAAGTGAATATTTCGGCAGGTATGAAAGTTGATGGCGAAAGCAAGCAGCTATAAAAAGAAAATGTGAGTGTAAGCTGTGATCTGTGTGTGTGTGTGTGTGTGTGTGTGTGTGTGGGTTTTGGATTTTGTTCTCACAGCTGCAGGAAGGGGTAAGAGAGTTCATATGTCAATTCACAACAATTCAAAAACACAATTTCAAATATTCAAACATGATTCATACCGACGTCGGTGTGCATGACCACACACAATGGAATATAAAGGAAACGTAAAGGAAGTTATGTCATTATGGGTGGGCTGACCTCATTCTAATTGTTCCTTATTTTGATGCTTATCTCCTTTCCCTGTTTTTTTTCTCTTCCCACACCTTTTTTTTTCATCCATTTGCAGTTGCACTGAAATGAAATGAGTCAGCTTCCAGGAAAATACCCCGAATCATAGCAAGTGGGTTAGTGTATTTGCTTGTGTGTGTTTGGGTTGAATGAATGCATGTGAAATAAACACAGTGCGGAGAGGCAGAAGCAGAGAGGTTGTGAGTTGACTTGCATGTGTGCGTGAGTCTAACAGATGAATCTGATGACACATCGGGACGCAAGATGTGTTTACCGAGTGAACTTACAAGCGCAGGAGAGAAATAACTAGCAGATTGTTTTCCTCTGGCACTGTCCCGCATTCGCTCGTATGTGTACATGTTCTTGTATTTGTGTATATGCACAATCCCCTGCAGCCTTCTGTCACTCGGCACTGCTGATTTATTATTCAGGAGTGCCTCATAGTGTCGATGCTCATAGAAACCTTAGGCTTGAGTTTATGGGTGTGAGGGGAGGGGGCACAGACATTGAAATTGGAGCTGAACAGAGGGGTGACAATAAAATCCTATAGACTGAAAGATTTGAAAGCTAAATCATTCAGGTACTTTTTTTCCAGTACTAGTGTTGGATTTTTTATTTTATTTAATGAGAAAGTCAAGTCAAACATTTTTCTTAACAATAATTTGTTCGATGTGCCCCCACTAGTCTATACACACCATTCTGATTAATGTTGCAGCTTTGGGATATGAATTAAGCAGAGCAGAATGTTGCATATGGGCAAACACATCTGAATTGAGCGGCATTGTGAACATACTGTACCCTAACAGAAGCAAATGGATCGTGGCAGCAAATGGGTGACTGTAGATGCATGTACTGTATTTTCTCCTGTCCAGTTTTACAATGACACGGAAATGACAAATTTGCGACACCAATGAGCCACCTGCAGTGGTTTATGTCACCCAAATAAGTCAGCCCACCCCATTTGGAACGCAGGCTGATCAGGTACTTGAAATAGTACCTTATCATAGCTTGTGTAAATACAGTCAAACCTCAGTTTTCGTCCATAATCTGTTAATATAATCCATAATCCATCATTCGAAAACCGAAATTGTTCAAAAACCGAAACCACGCTCTTTTTAAAATAAAAATGTTTACTGAACACCTCTGCTCACAATGGAAAGCAACACGAGGAAGCGTCACTTCCTCGTCTACCCGAGGAAGCGTCACTCCCTCGTGTAAGGAAGGCGAGAGGAGTCAAATGGTGCATTCAAGTGCGCCCAGTTTGTTCGAGAACTGAAATTTGTTTGTCATCCGAGGCATAAAAAAATCACAATTTTTGGTCGAGAACCGAGACATTAGAAAACCGAGGTTTGACTGTACCTGCTTTTCCAGGGAAGTGGACCTTTTTTTTTTATAGTTATGAATTTGTATTTCCACAAATTGAACTGATTTCAAAAACACTCACATATCTCAAGGTAAGTGTTCAGAAATGCTTTGACGTTATTATTTGTACGTATGTGTTTCCTCGCGGATTTGAAATTAAAGTTTAGCAGCGAAAACATGAGTAATGCAGCAGCTCCCTCAAAGATTACAATTTCATGCCTGTCCATCATTTCAAATGGGGAATTGTTCAATTCTGCTCCAACCAAATCAAAACCCCACATTGTTTTGTTTGATGTGGTCGCCTTTGCCGCAAACATCGAAGGGAATGAGACTTTCTTTTTTTCTCTCAGATTGAGTTGATTTTTCATTCAAAGTGCTTCTTTCCTGGAAATTCCCTCAAGCATGAGACATGACTAAAACTCTTAAGCCACATGTAATGAAAGAACATGTCATTGCAGTAATACTCTAGCTGCCTTGAAGCCCTAATGGACAAAAAGTAGCCGACAAATGAAATTAAACATGAAGTGCATGGATTTAAGGAGTCAGGAGGTCTAAGGTGGATTCCCTGAGACATCTTTAAATCATTTTGACAAATACCTGTATGCAGTGGAGCAGGTCTGTGTGGTAGTAGCGGTCATGGTGAGCGTTGGCAGCAGCTAATGTTAACAAATAGTCATTTCTGGCCTGTGTTGCCTTCGAGTTGCAGTCACTTCTCTTTGCTTTCAACTGAGAAGACGGAATGACAAGACACCATTTCAACGTTCACTTTAGTCTCTCCATGTATTGTAAATTCTTAGGGCTCATCCAAGAGGCAAAGTCAAAACAGCTTAAAATGTTGCACAATACCGACAATAGAAGGCAAGGAAGCTTCATTTCCAAAGCGCATTTCACAAACACACAGTATATCAACGGTCTTACCTTTACACTTGCTTTTTGCAAGCTAATTCTTGACTGAAAAAGAGCCAGTTTCGACCTAAAAAGAGAGTGCAATAATCAAAAAACAATGCATCCAGTTTTGACCTAATTTAGCTATTCGAGTTGCCAATTTGGCTTTCCAATTGAATTCAAATTAAAATAATCCATCCAGCATTTTTTATCTTTAAATTTTACACACTTACTTGGCTTCGATATCCGCCTTTTCTCTTACTGCGTGGGCAACCTGCTCACAATCGTAGTATTTTTTCTTGGCTTTTGCCAGTTCCTTTACTGACTCCTGCAGCTCTGCCTGAATGCCACTTAACTGATCGATGATCTTTATCAGGGGAGAAGAAACATCAGGGATAAGTAAGGAAAAGCACTTTCCAACATACTGTACAGCGCATGATGAGCGTATAGACTCATGTAATAGCAGAGATAATTTACAAAGAGTTCAGAGTGCCGCCACTGGGCTTTAGATAGTCTAAAACCCCCAAAGTTCAGCCGCATCACCCCACTTCTGTCGTCCTTACATTTTAGGATGAAGTACACCATTTAAGTCGTCACCTTTTTTAGTTGCTGCTCCTTGTATAGTCGGACAGTCTTTGCAGGATCTGAAACTTGATTCTTGTAGTCGTCACACACATTGAGTCTGGACTGGCTCACCTGCACTGTACCCTCTAAGTAGGACCGCCACACGGCATACACATTCCTGGTTGGACAGGATAAACACAATGGCGTGTGCACTGTTAGACACATAATTAGATATGTTGAAGTTATCCTGTAATATAATTTAATGTCTCAAATTCGGGCAAAGGAACAAGAATATAAATTGATACATCATGAACCTTTGCATTGCTGTATTTGCTAGAAATCATCATGTATTTCTATGAAACAAAGAATAATTACTCAGAGTACACCTAAAGGGCCTGGACTTGTTTTGCTGTCAATGCAATCTTAATCTGCACATACAGTGAAACTCCTCTACAACGAAATCATGTTTGCGGCAAGACATTTTTCACAACAGGGGGTTTTTCACTGTAGCAAATTTGAAACAGGAAAGTGGGCATGGTGTTAATGCATGAAGATTTTTTCACACCAGGGGGTATTTTCACCCATGTAGATTTCGTTGTAGAGGAGTTTCACTGTATACCATGAATTAAATTGGTTTGTTTGAATAGACACCCACTGACCTGAAGTCTGTTCTCTGCTCATCAGGGTTGATTCCAGGCCAGTCTCTCTTGAGGTATTGGCTTGCTAACTTCTGCAGAGCCTAATAAGAAAAGTATAGAGATGCTATTCTTTCATAAAACACGTTATTTACACAATTTTTAGACAAAGCCTCATTTTTCTGTGTGAACAAATCTGGAAAAGGGTGGATGGAAGACCCACTGAAGCAAACCCGCTTATTCTGTTCCGAGCCCCTCTGTTCAGTCATAGCAATACATTTCAATCAGTCACCGGCTTAACTTGTTCACCCTGTTAATATTGTTTCTGTAACAATGAATATCCCCGCCGTGTGCAACAATTAGGCCACAGTTATCCTGTACACAGTCTCTGCACCAGTCAGAAACTCGAGGGCTGCAGAGTGTGCAGCCTACATCTACTACAGTGGGTCACTGTGTCAGTGGCGACAACTCAGACTCATACACGGTTCCCTTTGTTTATACTGTATCTGTGTGGATTTATGTGTGCCGTACCTGGAAGCTCAACACAATGATACACCTTTGTTATATGTTATTCAAATAGTTATCATATATTGTATTGTTGCTTCAAGGTCATTTTTTTTTCAGCAACACTTGCTCCCGCCATCCTCTTGTCAAAGCTGCTGGTATTACCTGACAAACTACAGGAGAGTCCAAGTTACCACAGCAGCACATATATGGCCTTCCTGTGTGGTCATGCAAAAGTGGAAGTATTCAATTTGACACACACACACACACACACACATGCACACACACGCACACACACATGCCCTGTTTTGACCAGAAAGACTGTGTACTCAGACATCTGAATTTCCTCAGATCAGAATGTGCAGCCAAATGGAGAAAAAGTTTCCATCCATCCATCCATCCATTTTCCGAACCGCTTCATCCTCACTAGGGTCGCGGGGGGTACCGGAGCCTATCCCAGCTGTCTTCGGGCAGTAGGCAGGGGACACCCTGAATTGGTTGCCAGCCAATCGCAGGGCACACAGAGACGAACAACCATCCACGCTTACACTCATACCTAGGGACAATTTAGAGTGCCCAACGAGCCTGCCATGCATGTTTTTGGAATGTGGGAGGAAACCGGAGCACCCGGAGAAAACCCACGCAAGCCCGGGGAGAACATGCAAACTCCACACAGGGAGGCCGGAGCTGGAATCGAACCCGGTACCTCTGCACTGTGAAGCCGACGTGCTAACCACTGGACTACCGGGCCACAGAAAAAGTTTCCATTTCAAACATTTCCAAGAATTTCTTTCATCATATTTATAGATACAGTCAAACCTCGGTTTTCGAACGTCTCGGATGGACATGAATGCCATCCAAACCCCCCCCCCCCCTCTCAAAAAAGTACTTTGATATTATTGGTGAAAAGCCAACGATTGGATTGTCCAATCAAAAGCGGCATGGTGATGCAAATACAGTCAAACCTCGGTTTTCGAACGTCTCGGTTCTCGACCAATTCGGTTTTCGACCAAAAATGTTGGTTTTTTTATGCCTCGGATGACGAACAAATTTGGGTTCTCGAACAAACTGAGCGCACTTGAATGCACCATTTGACTCCTCTCGCCTTCCTTACACGAGGAAGTGACGCTACCTCGGGTAGACGAGGAAGTTTCGGTTTTCGAACAATTTCGGTTTTCGAACAGCCTTCTGGAACAGATTATGGATGAAAACCGAGGTTTGACTGTAAATGTTAATTAATGTGTTCATGAAACTTCAAAATTGTGTTTCTAAAGTTTCTAGCCTTATAAACCTTGCCTTCAATGATGTAACACGGTTGTGCAATAGAAATTGTGTTTTGACGTTTTGACTCTTACATGCTACACAGGGCGATTTGTCTCGCCTCTACACTGAAATGTTTTTGTTTAGTTTTTTATACACTTAACTTTTCCTTTGCGATTTTTCCCATGACACTGCATAGCAATGCTAAACCGAGTCTGCATGCTGTGCAGATTTGAAGGATTTGCACTGAACATTCTGCCAAGTTGCCGGTCATCATGTGCAATCGACAGCAGCCAGTCTTGGAAGTGCCAAATGCCAGGCTCACATGTCCAGTTTAATGCATCACAATTTGCTTCTCTTTGTTTGGACTGCTATCACCGTTGGGGTGAACCAGAAACCCTGGATGACCAGCAAGATGCGCTGAACAATTTTGCATGTGTTTAGGCACAGAACAACACCCAGGTAAGGAAGCTCACCCCTTGCTGTGATCAGTAGAACCTGACGCCTAAGGTAGATGATGTCTGAGCGAATTAGCTTCCGTGGTGTCAGCATCCCTGTGGAATTTCCTTATGAACACACCTTAGCCAGTTTGAGTGGGGAATAACACCAACAGCACGATCTCCCTGAGTACCAGTTCTCCTCAAGGATGCGTCCTGAGCCCACTATTGTTCACCCTTATGACCCATGACTTTCAGGCCAGATAGAGCAAATTTAACCCAATAGTGTTGGGCCTCACCAGTGACGACAATGAGAAAACTAGAGAAGTGGAGCAACTTATGGAGTGGGACTGCGCCAACAACATGGTGACCAATGTCAATAAGACAAAGGAAATTAGTGATGACAGCAAAAGAACAAACACGATCACATTTCGCATCAAGACAGGGAAAGTCAGAAGCACCAAGCTTTGGGAGCGCAGATCACGGACAATCTTGCTTAGTCACAGAACACCACAGCTCTTGCGAAAAAAAGGAGCAGCAGCAACTAAACTTCCTGTGTCGGTTGAGAAGAGCACCCGCTCCACCCCCACCACTTTCTAGAGACGAACCATCAAAAGTATGCCGACCAGTTGCATCAGCGTTTGGTCTGCTGGCTTCTAAGCCACAGAGACCTCAAGACTGTCGTGAGGAGTACAGAAAAAATAATTGGCACACCCCTCTCTCAAGGATATTTCAGACAAATGGTATTTCAGTCTTCCATTTTTATATAAGTGGGACCATATTGTTACAAATTTCAATGAGACTTCATTACTCTTAAAATCACCTCTATGCTAGAATGAAAGTCACAAACTAAGGCAGATTTTATTCGTGGAACAAATTTCTATTCCATGACTTGTTCCATTTTGATGGATAGCTAGTTTGAATTTAGTTGTTATTTATCGACATCACAACTATTTTTGATCTCAGGCTTTGAACAGGTCTGAGACTGCTTCGGCCGCCGTGTGCATGTTCGATGTTGCTGACTGTGGTCCAAGGGATGCTCAGGGAGTTTGTGTGACTGCTCGCACGCATGGAAAATTGCTGTTCAGTCTACTGGCCTCTGGCTGTCCGTTCTGCAGTGCCCGGTGCAGAGCAATCAAACACAGTACTGCTGTAGCTTCATCCCACATGGTAGACTGATTCTGATTATGGAAAAACATCAAATTGCGATTAAAATATAAAACGGCAATGATTATAATCCGTTCAATGAATTGATTTCCACAATAATTCAGAGGGACTGCTCCACACTGATGTCACATTTATGAATGAGCATGATACCATGACATCCACCACGGATCCGTGCGTCGGATTGCCCAGAGAGATGCAACACGGCCCCAAACACGGTGGACTAGACTAGTGCTGGCATGAAAATGAAGTTACACCCATTTTTATGCCGAGTGCACGGGCACTAGTCTACCAAAAGAGGGCTCACTGTGTTTGTCTGCTACAAACTGTCTCAACATCCTCAATATACTTGATTGTATTTCCATTCTGTCCTTGTGTGCACTTCTCTATGCCAAAGCCATATGCCTTTCATGTGAGCAGGAACACAGTATCTGGTTGGCTACAAAGGAGCAAGATGTGCCTCTCCTTATCCACTCAAGCAGCAGCCACACGGCATGCTGGCCTTTTTGGGGAGTTCAGTTAAGAATGATCCCAGCCTGCAACTATGCCAGTAACGTTGATTGTGGGAGAGCAACACAGGACAAAAATTCTCTCTCTCCCGCTCTCTTTCTCTCGCTCTCAAACACGCCCAGGGCACCAAACAATTTGGCAGAGAGTAGACTAATCTTGGGACCAGCTAAAAACAGTTTTAAATTCTGTGGGAATAGTCCAGGATAAGTCAAATCAAGTCAAGTCAGCTTTTATTGTCAAATATGCTCTGTGTGTAACATACAGCAGATGAAATAACGGATAAAAAAAAAAATGTTTCACTCTATTTTTTTTTATCCCCCCCCCCATATCTGTCCATACTGTTTTTTCTGTATGAAACGTCCCATACATCTTGCACCCTATTAATCTGTCTCACTTTTCCCTCACACTTTCTCCCCTCTCTATGACTCCATCTGCTAATCGGATGAATTCATGTTTGCGTTGAGTGCAATTTGTAGGTGTTAACAGGAAGATGCCAACGAGTCGAGCATCATGTACAGACAGTGATGAGAGGCAAAGGGGCAACATGGTATTGCTCTACTATGACATGAGGGTGCGTGCGAACACAAGATGTGTTCTCCACACAAACAGGCAGGCACACACACACAAAATTAAGTCGGCAATCAATTGAATCCCATAGGGGCTTGTTGCTAGGCAACCACTACTTCTAAGGGTAAAAAGACAGTGCTGAGGGAGAAAGGTGTGTGTGAAAAAGGGGTTGGGAGGAGTAGCCATGTGGACCCTATTCTGAAGCCAAAGGTGCTGAGTGCGGCGAACATGGATCTAATGTATATAAAGGTCATTCTATTCTGGGGATTGTGTGAGCTTATTTAAAAGCAAAAGATAGAGTACATCCTTGAGTTATTTGTGTGGTGAACAATATATGTAGATCGATGATACAGTATATCAGCTCTACCATTTTTTTTCTCTCTGTAGGATGGTACCAGGTACTATTTTTAGCAGCATCTTTGCTGAGGTGACCCTTGAAATGAGCGCGTGATCTCTGCTGTCATTGGTGGCATGTCCTACCATAAGACTACATTTACAAAAGAGCCCGGTGTAAAACAAATTGTTGTGATAAACCGCCAAAACCCTGGCAGTGAGAAAGTATGGTGTCAGGATTAGTTGAAAGAGCGGCACTGGTGCAGAGGCACATGGGAGAAACTCAAGAGCTGTTGTCACACACCTGCTTTGTTCTGTTTTGGAATAATAAATGAGATGCAGTCATGGCATCGCATAACTTGCTGTGTGTATATTTATTTGAGACAGTGTGAAAACACGTTCACCATGCTTGTTGAAGTGAGCTATTCTGCACTCAGATCTCACACCATATGCTGACATCTCATGTGATGGCTTCCATGATGACGGTGCATCTTTTTTTAAGATGCGTTGCAAATAAATCCACACAAAAATCCACAGAGAAAAAGGACACACGTTAATCTTCTGATATTGGTGTCATAATTTGTGCTGACATTTGTGCAGCCATATTTTGTTGTTTTAATATGTTTTTTTGGTTGGGGGTCTGGGGGCCTGAGATAACAACATTTTACATGTATTTCCCACTCCATCAAGAACCTTGAGATTCCAAATGGCGACTTTACTCGTGATTTCTTCCGTGCAGTAAAACATACCAGTGCATAGTCCCTCTCAAGCTGTCCCTTCTTCAGACTGTAGCCCCTGTAAATATAAAAAAAAAATTGTCAGCAAGCCATTTTGAATTTAAAAAAAAAAAACCTTCAGGAAGCATTTTGGGGCATAGATTTTATAAATGTAAATTATAGAACGGCTGATTTTTTTCCCCCCTTTTTATGTGTATTTTAGTGTTAAATGCTGTGTGTGCTTACGTGCGTGCGTGTGTGCGCGCGCGGGTGTACTAAGGCAGATATAAGAGTATAGGGGATTTAGGAGTTGGATTGAGGACACCAAGTTGACTGCCTGTGTCCACCAACTAATCGTCATGCTCACTCTCTCTTTTTTTCTTTGATTCCGCCTTTTCCATGTAAAATGCACTGTCTCCCACAGGATTAAATAGCTTGCATTTTAGCGATCTGTCTATTGATCTGTCTGCCCTTGTTTTTTTTTCTTTCACATGATCTTCATGACAGTGCGTTCGTGCGTGTGTGTGTGAGTGTTTGCGTGTGTGTGTGTGTGTGTGTTCTGTGAGTCGATGCTGATTAAATCCAGCCTGTGGATTAATTAGGGTAAATAACCTCAGAGCAGCTTTTTGGATTTAAGAGTTGAAATCCAGCGTAGGCATTTGTGCAGACATGGCATGTGTTTGATTATGTTTCACTGGTGTGATGATTGAAGGTTATTCAGCAGCGAAAGCCAGGTAGGTCTTTCGTGGATATTTGAAATTAATTCAGACTGGTTGGCTGTTTGCAGAGGTCACTGCGGTTACAGTGGGTCCGAGGCTGTGATTTAAATTTGAATATGAACCTTTCTCAACAGTACATCTCAGAAGAAATGAAATCTAAGCGCATAGTCATCCTTCCCATTTCGCAAATTTCTTCAAATCGCTCAGTAAAATAAGATTGAGTGTAACACGAAAGTGGACCTTTTGTAATTTGCTTGGAGACAAACAGCAGATGCTTATAGCTGTGGGGCTTGTTTCTCAGTTTTCCAAATAAAATCCAGTCACCTCAATACAGTCGAACCTCGGTTTTCGTCCATAATCCGTTCCAGAAGGCTGTTCGAAAACCGAAATTGTTCGAAAACCGAAACCACGCTCTTTTTAAAATAAAAATGTTTACTGAACACGTCTGCTCACAATGGAAAGCAACACGAGGAAGTGTCACTTCCTCGTCTACCCGAGGAAGCGTCACTTCCTCGTGTAAGGAAGGCGAGAGGAGTCAAATGGTGCATTCAGGTGCGCTCAGTTTGTTCCAGAACCGAAATTTGTTCGTCATCCGAGGAATAAAAAACTCAAAATTATTGGTCGAAAACCGAATTGGTCGAGAACCGAGACGTTCGAAAACCGAGGTTTGACTGTATTTGCATCACCATGCCGCTTTTGATTGGACAATCCAATCGTTGGCTTTTCACCAATAATATCAAAGCACTTTCTTTTTTTGGGGGGGGTTAGATGGCAATCATGTCCATACCTCAATGACTGCGAGAATGCAGTAATTGTACTGCGGCACTACAGCGGACATTCGCTGATATCCCAATCATTTTCATCGACCAAATACAAGTGTTTGTGGCGTCAGGAAAACTAGGAAGTACATCCTCCATCCATTTTCCATGCTACACCACTAAAAGAAAAATGGACCTTTTGGGTTACCCACGTGAAAACTGTCACACCACAGAAAAAGCCCGCTGCAGGGGTTCATTCTGAGTTGTCGCGCTACGAATGTGAC
Source organism: Hippocampus abdominalis (assembly GCA_018466805.1). Taxonomy (NCBI): domain Eukaryota; kingdom Metazoa; phylum Chordata; class Actinopteri; order Syngnathiformes; family Syngnathidae; genus Hippocampus; species Hippocampus abdominalis. Next base: position 6,066,142 of record CM031703.1, read on the forward strand.
TTCATGATTCCTTTTATACTTGCTTTGACATTGAGAGAAATGTCGAATAATTGGCAGAGAATTCAGCTAACATCGTAACAAAGAGGGGGGTGAAACACTTGTACACGAGTACATTCCAGACATCGGGTAATTGTACACCGTATGGATCATCGAGTGTGAGTGCGGAATTAAGTGTACTCCACAAGTGAAACGCCACTTTGCCGTGTGCGAGGTCATGTGCACTGTGATCGGAACGTCTCTGATCCACCGGTGAAAGGAGACTTTGATTCTCTCCTCTTTCATCTATGACCACTTCAACCAACAAGGCATATGTAGCAATAGTTGTTTTGATTGTATCGTTGCCCATTTTTTTGGTTATATGTTATTTTATGTCAAATGTTCTGTAAAGCGCTTTGTTACAGGTGCAGCTGTTGTGAAAGTGCAAGAGCAATAAAGATGTATTATATTGTATAATGACAATAATAATATAAAAGTCCCTGGATTCTTTGGAAGACAACATGGATGTAAGCCCTTAATGAAGATATTTACATCATTTTGAATGAGAAAATCCACCCGTGATCTCAGCCGCTTATCCTCACGAGGGTCCTGGGCGTGCTGGAACGTATCCCAGCTGTCTTCGGGCAGTGAGTGGGGTACACCCTGAAGAACTGGTTGCCAGCCAATCGCAATCCAGTGAGAAAAACTGTTTCAAAATCAATCCATCCATCCATTTTCGATCCACTTGGCCTCATTAGGGTCACGGGTGAGCCTATGCCAACTGACTCGGGGGCGGAGAGGCCGAGCGCACAAAATACAATATCCCAACTCCAAGGTTCCACTTTACATCAGGGTGCCAGCGGAGTAGTACTGGTCCTGGAACTGTTCAATTTATCTTGTCATGAAGCAGTTTATTTAGTTAGTCAGGTCTAAGCTGACCTCTTTTTACGACGGCCCACGGAGGCCATATCTGCATCACTACGTGCTCTATGTAAATAATGTAACAGGAGAGCAATATGACAGTGTGTAACCCGCAAATGAACAAAGAGAAATCCATAATAGTAAACACCGGAAAATGGTGGACTTCCAGCAATGTGTGTTGTTATTTGGATCGGGCTGCCATTCAACCAGAATACAAAAGACTGTCTGTCACACTAAAGTGGTGATTCTCTGACTCATTCTACTACTGTTGACAAGATTCTTCTTTCTCCTGGAAAAATGTTATCTTTAGAGGCAATCGGAAAGACCGTTTAAAAAAAAAATGTGTATCATCCTTGTTTTTATGTTTTCAACCATGATATTTTGATTCACCCTCTAATATCCTTTCAAATATATTTACAACTTGCCTGTGTCTATGTTTAGAGTGCGTGAAACAATGTAAGAAATTGACTAAAAGAAGAGGAATGCAAACGAGAGAGAGAGAGAGAGAGAGAGAGAGAGAGAGAGAGAGAGAGAGAGTGTTTGTCCTGTATTGAGATTGATGATTAGATTGGTCATAAATTAGCGATACTTCATCCACAGATAAAATGAGACCATGTGAAGGGATGTGAGCTTCATCCCGTTGCACCACCCCCCCTCCCAAAAAAGGGGGAACAAAAGGACCAGAAGAGATTCTCAGAGCAAATGTGACAAAATTAAACCGAAGACAAGGGGTTGGGTGACACAAGGGACTTGGCATGAGAAAAAAAAAAGAGAAAAGAAACACATTCCGGGAACAGGAAGAGGGCAGCAGGAAATTCCTTCATCATTTTCCTGACCTTTTGGTCCTATAAAAATAAATGACGAAATAAAAAAAGATTCCAAAGGCTGATTACGGTTTTACGTTATGAAGAGATTAAAATCATCTGGCAATTGTTCGACATTTGCAAACGAAAGGGAAGACGGTTCAATACCTCATGTCTTCAAGCAGGTCGCATTCAGTCTGATTTTTAAAGTGCAGTCTCGTCAACTGGTCTGTGTGCGTGTTCTTCAGCTCCTGTGTTACTTTAACCTAGAGGAGAGAAAATACACATGAACAAGTCGTTTCATTTCATCTGCCTGCGAGCTGCGAGACGACTCTTGCTTTCTGGTTATCACAGTAATCAATTCTGAAAATGTCAAGAATGTAAATACATGGACAAAAATCCTTTAGGGCGTGGAAATTAGGGTTTAAGATGGACTCTTATTTGCGCCATTGGACAATATTGTTTGATCAGAGATGGGGAACAACACTCAATTAAGAACTGTGGGCACTAATTATTGAAGCTTTATAGGTGGAATTCTGTCCCATTCTTGCCGGGATAGACAATTTTAGTTGTGCTTCAGAACGCGCCACACGTTTTCAATGGTTTTTGTCCCAACGGCTCACCTGTTTTCTGAAGCTGAGCCATGATTGGTTGTTACCTGAGCCTGAGCAAGTGTGATGTCATTTCAGTTGACAGCAAGTGGGAAAATGGCTGCCCCCTAAGATTGCTAAAACGGGTGGATTTTGGTGCTCAACTGATATTCCACACTAGTGGAGGAGCAGAGAAGATTTTTTGGGGGGGTCGGGGGTTGAATTCCCCTTTAATGCAGTGCCACCTGAGGGAAGGTTGCAGGCATTCCTTGTTGGTTTTCAGCCTTTTCGGTGACATGTCATGTCTTCTCCAGATTCTCTAAATCTTTTCGTGATGTTATGGGCAACATTATATCAAGCAACTCTCTAACCCTCGTTTTTTAAATGGAGACAACGAAATAACAAATGCCATTGGTGTTTTTATAGTATAAAACTGTAATTCTGGCTATTCAAAACTGTTTTAGTTCCTGTCTTTCCCAAAAGAAAACAAACTACGGATGAAACACTTTCCTAAAAAGAAAATATGAAAACGGTTGATGTTTCATTTTATTTTCTTGAAATCTATTACTCTTACCACAAAGCACAAGCTGTTTGCTTTTGACCATGTTCAGTACTGTAACTGTACCGGATGTGACGTTAAAATCAAGATACAGTCAAACCTCGGTTTTCGAACGTCTCGGTTCTCGACCAATTTGGTTTTCGACCACAAATTTCAATTTTTTTATGCCTCGGATGACGAACAAATTTCGGTTCTCGAACAAACTGAGCGCACTTGAATGCACCATTTAACTCCTCTCGCATTCCTTACACGAGGAAGTGACGCTTCCTCGTGTTGCTTTCCATTGTGAGCAGACGTGTTCAGTAAACATTTTTATTTTAAAAAGAGCGTGGTTTCGGTTTTCGAACAATTTCGAGGTTTGACTGCATTACCCAAACCGTGATTTTGGAAATACAATTACACCCCGGTCGAATAGTATTAACTGGCCCCCTCAAGGCAACCATGTCAATGTGGCCTGTGAAGAACACACGTTTGACACCCCTGCTCTGGACAGCAGACATGCCGGATCAAAAGTCCATTTCCTGATTCCAGCCAAGTAGTACACTCAAGCACCTCGCGGCATGATGAAGCAACAGCTATACCACACAATTGGCCAACTTTCTCAAACAATCAGTTATTGTGTCTGTAATTTGTATAGAATACAAAATTGTAATTTGTAGAGAAAACACAATTGTATCATACATAACAATAACTTATTTTTCTCAGTTATGGAGACACAGAAGGGAATTGTTTGCATGCAGCAGAAGTTTTACGGGGAAAAAAGATACACACACACACACACACACATACACACACACACACACACCCCTGTCAATGCCCAGGGAGTCACTGTGAAGGTCATTGTGTATTGTCTGGTGAATTCCGTTGGCTGTTCACTGCATTAACAGCGGACAAAATCCTGAGTCTTCTGGACAAAACAAGCAAGCACAAATACACCAGAATTTTAGCCACACACACACACACACACACACACACACACAGACACACACAAAGACACACACACACAGCAGAGCCTGTCTCTCATCTACTGCATCTTTGAAGATACTAAGGGCGAGGTTCACCACTTTATCAGGACCAAGGCGACTTGATTTCCCTCTCTATCATTCATGGTAAAGCGCAGGAAGCAATGGAGAAGAGGAAGGGTGAGTGGTGGCAGAGACAGAGATGTGAAGCGTGGCTGAAGGGAGGCTGCGAGCTTGCTATGGAAGAAAATGGCAGGTGTGCAGGTGATAATGAGGGGGGGGGGGGGGGGGAGCGAGAGAGACAGAGAAACAGAGAGAGAGACTTTTTTTCTTCCGGAGGCCATTTCAACTGACATGTGTTCCCACCCGATAACCTGCATTCCCGATTGGGACATATATGCTTCACTTCAATAAATAACTAAAAATAAAATAAAATTAAATTAAAAAATAGGCTGAGGTAGTGGAATATATCTGCGCAGACCAGTGGTTGGGAGCCACTGCACAAAAGAGTGCTTTCAATGCTAACTTCTTGTCTTTCTTGCCTCTCACCCCTTGTTGAGGTTGCTCTTTTGTCTGTGTCCAAAAAAAAAAGTCAAAAGAAAAGGTGAAACTCACACACATTTCATTCTTAAAGGCTCTCTGCTAAACAGCAATATTTGTTTGTCTCTGGGAAATGTCCTTTTTTTTTTTCATTTGTAGGGTGTACTTTTCCTGACATTGTCTGAAACATTCTGAAGAGCATTCAGGGATTTGTGAAACGTTTTTAAAACTTTCTACCAAAAGCTAGTGTGTGACATACTCAGGATCTGAAACAGGAAAAAAAAAAAGTGTGTGATTTTATTAACATACGTGAAATATGGCTATATTGCATTTCTCAGCGGATTTGTGTTACATGAAATGACATTTACTCTTCTTCCTCAAAACTCAAACATACACTTGGAGCAGTTTAAATAGATGATGTACCTCTGAATTTCACAAGGAGTGATCCCCGTTAATTTATCAAGGGGCTTCAGTTTCACTTCACAATACTCAAAGATGAGTATTGAACCAAGATTGCTTCCAGACTACACATTGCTACAAGGTTACCTGCACACGTGTATGAGAGCCATTAGAGTGGTTGCCTTATTTAGCAACATAAGAGTCTGAATTTTAAAAACCGAAAAACACTTCTCAAAATGAATCAGTACAATTCTACAGTACATCACTGCAGACTATAAAGCAAATTTACAGAAGGTACATTTTTACAGTGATATTCAGGTGCCAATAACAAGAAGGGAAACATCGAGGGAACACAAACAGTGCATTGCAGTGCAGTTCTACTGACTGTGTGACATTTGACAATAATTGTCTGCCGTTTCCCCAGTTTTTCCAAGTACACAAATAGACATGGCAGTGTGAATGGTTGTCTGTCTCGATATGATTGTGATCACCTGGGATGAATTCCCGCTCATTGCAACCTTGAACGGAATAAATGCTTTAGAAAATGAATGGATGGACCTCATGATGTGCATATATTTATGTCATTTTTTATCAGTATGTGTGAATGAGGCTTGCTCACTGTAAACATACTGTGTGTGCTAAGACATCAATGAGACACAGAAGTGGCTGCATGGGTCCTGCAGGGCAACAGTACTGTCATGTCTAACAGACTGATGCAGTGGTGGAATGAATCCGCCAGCCACGGTTGACAAAATATTATCCCCCAACCAAATCATTTCCACACCGATAACCAAAATTGCGACTACCTGAAAAAGGCAGTGGCCAATCGATATTGTAATCACTAAGGTACATTTGATTGTTTACAGTGTGATGCCTCAACGGTGAGGTATTTTACAGACGTGACGTGACACATTCAAAGAAAGGAAGGAACCCAAAGCACAAGTGGCACATGGGAAATATGTATGTGGTAATTAAAAGGACACTGCACTGGTTCACACCAAGGTAATTGCCTTTCATACAGCTACTTCAGGACAACACACACACACACACACACACACACACACACACACACACACACACACACACACACACACACACACACACACACACACACACACACACACTACCGATCATAAAAGGGACTTAGCAGTGCTCTCAGCATCCCTTTATCAATCAATAGAACAGTTGTGAGCCGACACGTGTATTTGTGCGTGTGTGTGGGTGTGTGTGACCCTGGACATACTAGAAGGTCTTGCCCTCAAGACAACAAGCATCACACAAATGGGGTGAGCCAGTGCTGCAGTCACTGTATAGTACTGTATACAGCAGCTGACCACATCACATACTGATGGAGACATTGCTAGCTAGCATCATATTACGTTCTTGCTAACGTTATGAAAGGGGCAAATATGAAAGCAATTAATTACATTTCATATTGTCACGTTATGTCCGGTTGGGGTTGGGGGGTTAAAAACAATGTGTCACATGTGCATTGTAACGTGGCTTGTGGTGTATTACTCAGACGACGTCTGAGCCCATGTAGTGTTGCTTGACGGCTGATACATCAGCATCACCATCATGTCATTCGGGTTAACGTTTCTGAGCGAAAACACGCCGCTGTTGCCAGCAAGCAAAAATTGCCCTTTCTGCAACGTGCCCGCTTTTTTTAACGTGACGCGTTGTTTGCGATTATATGAACTATTGATAGTGTTGTTACTGTACATTATTTTCGATTCGTCATTGTCTCGTTGAGGATACAAAAAAAAACCATCAAAAACGGGCTGTGACAAGCACTCACCTTCCTCGGCGGGGGCTGCATTTTGGAGGATTGACATGAATGGTATTTCCCCTGTGAAATGTATAGTACTCCAAAAAAAGAAATCGGAAAATATTTCTTCCCCCAAAGAGCATAAAAAATGACCGTAATCCTCCCGTCCACGCGACAGGGAGGAAAGACGGGGAGTTAGATTTGTACTCCGGCGGCCATGATTGATGGCGAACGTGCTGGTTTCTACGAAGGCGAAAATGAAGCTGCGCTGCGAGGAGAGTGTGTGAGCACTTGTGTGTTGCTTGCTGCCACTGCTGGATGACTGGAGAGTACAGTACCGACTGAACTGATCTGAGCTGAGCTGAACTAGGGAGGGGAGCGGAAAAAGGCAGACAGGAGGAAAGGTGGATAATAACGGGGAACCCCCTCAGCTGCCAAAGGCAATGGCTCCCCCCAGCGGGGACGTACGGTAAAGCATCCGGTGTTTGGTAAAGATGGGAAATGAAGCACAGAAGAGAGACGTTTATTTTTATATATTTACTTTCCCCTGGTTATTAATTCCCTGCCTTTTGATTTTTGCTTTGCTTTCACAGCAATCAGAGAACACGTTTCTGTTTTCGATTTATTTGTCCATCGTCGTCCCAGCTCGCTCGAGGACATCCTGTTCACGGCAGTTCAAGCTTGACTGTGCTGCAGAGGCAGAGCTGCATAGCAACAAGGGAACGCAGTGGAGCGCAGAAGAATGGATGAGCCGCTTTCAAAATTTTATGTCAGGTTTTGGGGGCGGGTGCAAAGAAAATAAACTACCCCCAATTTTCCAAATAAATTTCAGTTATGACCACTTATACGTGGATTTTCGCTTGTTCTTTAACGCGAGAGCACAATTAAGAGTAAAACAAATTAGAAATAATCACAATTATTCATGAAAGGTGGCACAGTGGGCGACTGGTTAACGCATCGGCCTCACAGAGTGTAGAGTAGTTGCATGTTCTACCCGTGCCTGCGTGGGTTGTCTGCGGGCACTCCGGTTTTCTCCCACATTCCAAAAACATGCATGGCAGGTTAATGGAACACTCTAAATTGTCCCTATGTGTGAGTGTGGATGGTTGTTCGTCTGTATGTGTGCCTGATTCAAACAGGCCTCGTAGTTTACCGCTAGATGGCGATCGAGGTTAACCACTAAAACCGCTGGGTTCCGCTCGTGAGACTTCATGATAATAATTGAAGTACCTGTAGTTCAAATACCTTTCACGACATGCATTAACTAGCATACGATGTAAGACCCACATTAACCTGAAAAAATAATTTAAAAAAAGGCAAAACGACATTCAAAATCCCCTTCTTTTATTTCAACAGTAGAAACACATTTACAAAAAAGACATTGAAATGCATTTTCTAAACCCAGCAACACTTGACAGATGAAAAGAATGATCATATTCCGTTATTTAAATGTGTTTGTAACAAGGTGATGACGGCATTAAAAGTGCTGTAAATATAAGAAGTACATCACTTAATATTCAGAAATATGTCAATTAAAACCACTAAACCCTCAGCAACCATTTCATAAATATACAGTACATGCATGAGGTCTTTTAAAGAAACGAAAATAAGTTAAGTGGAAATAAGTTAACAAACCATTTTCTTTGCGAATATATGTACGTATTAGACTTTATTTCAAAAGTCAAGTTAGAGTTCAGGTTTCGTCTTTTTGTTTTAATGTTGATCAAGTTGATCAAACTCTGCTGCAGTTTTTTTTGGTCTTGATTTGACACGACCATTGACATTTGATTGCATGAGCAATTGTATGAAATGAGGAAAAAATACTTTTGCTGTCTTCCAAGCTATATAGTCACATTTACAATTATTTACAACTGACTGATGTTTTACATTCTCTTCACTTCTGCTTAATGCCTCAATAAAACAAATTAGCCTATTATAAAATACGTACTTTATATTCGTATCTAAACAGCCAGATACCATGGAAGCAACATAAGCTATATTCCTGCACTTGAATAGAAAATTTTATTTTCTCTTTCTTTCTTTGTAGTACAGGTATAGTTTGAACCCGTCATATGATCATCGATATGAAAACCTCATTCATACTTTTGGATCACGTTATACTCTACCTGGTTGAATGTTTACCTCACTTTATACACCCACCTTGGATTGGATGTTTTCTTTGGACTATCGGGTTTGTCCTTTACAACAGGAAAGAAAGACAGCCTATTGCGTAAGCATGAGAGCAAGTTTACCTGAGCATGTGTCTTTTGTTATGAATGTTCAAACACTGGCGTGTATTCTTCCTCTCACCTGCCCTAAAGTGCCGAGCAATGACAGCTGCTAATCCAATACTCTAGTATAAAGCTCTCTGCTCCAACTCGGTGCTCATCCACACTTTATCTTTGGATTAACTGCATGCTGTTCATTCTTTTAGGTTTCATTTTGTTCGGCATGAACAACCTTTTACAGCGTGGTTGGACCCAGTGGTTTGATGTTGGTGTCACGCTGCAGGCCTGCCGTAGTGGTTGTCCTTGTCAGAGGTAGTATAATCATACAGCTTTTCAAGTCACCTGAAACAGGGTAATTATCATGAGAATTTACAGATTAATTTTTAAAATCTTACTTCTCCAAGAATGGGCCTTGATGAAACTTTCACGTGTGTAATATTGATCAGCTGTATTCTTTGTTCACAATTTTTTTTTTCCAGACACTCATTTTATAAACACTGGTTGAGTACTCAAAGGACAGAAAAGGGGATCAAGGTGATAATCTGTTGTCATACCTCATGAGGCCTGCTAATGAAGGGGAAGAAAACTGAATTCCACCAAAAATGGATTTACGTTGGTCCTGGGATGGTTCCTTTGTTTCCTCTATGACTGGTTTGTATTCAGGGATCTGAGCCACTTGAAATCTGTTCAGAAAAAAAATATATTTTTGGAGTACGGAATTCCCTCGCAACTTTGCAGTGCGGTTATTGCAGATTCACTATCACATATTTTCATTTGTGACTATATCTTCATCTATTGCAGTTCTACTAGTGAATTTTGCATGCTTTCTTGCTATCAGACCAGTCAAGAAATGTAGATTTATTTATTTTTTTCGAGGGAAAATTTGGTTTTAGAGTGCTCTATAAATACAGATGAGTCAAGTGGGTGTTCATAACGGCCTAGGAGAGGAAATGCTATTGTGGAAATGAACTTATTGCGGGAAGGGCTAGTATCACCGAGGAAAAGTGAGGGAGCACTGTATACAGTACCATGTAGATACAGTGAAACTCCTCTACAACGAAACCTACATGGGCGAAAATACCCCCTAGTGTGAAAAAATCTTCATGCATTAATGTGTGTGTGTGTGTGTGTGTGTGTGTTTACATCAGAGATCAAATTTGCTACAGTGAAAAACCCCCTGTTGTGAAAAATGTCTTGCTGCAAACACGATTTCGTTGTAGAGGAGTTTCACTGTATATGGTAACTCGCCTTTCTAATTGAACAGATGTAAAGTGAACACAAACATTATTGTGCATTTGGTAAAGAATGTTCATGCCAGGGAAAGGTCTGTACCCATGTTGAAAGTCAACTCGAGTCTTGCAAATTCCATGAAATGACTCAGATGTTGTGTAAAGAAATGATTAGATATGCATTGTATGGTAGCAGCAAATCTCACCTTCCCACAGACAGAACTTTCAGCTCTGTCCATTCCTGTTTCTCATTGCTCTCCACGGTCTCCTGCACATTTTTTGGCAGGGCAGGTTGTGGACACTGAGTATTAACACACATTCCTGACAGCAGGGGATCCTTCTTCTGTTCCGTGGATATTTTCAGAGTGGGTAAGATGTAGGTCTGTGGAGGCCGAAGCGGATCTTTAAATGATTCCAGAGGGGGTATGAGTACAGCGGGCCATTTCTTTTGGGCACATCGGGAGCAACGGTAGCCATGCGTTGGTCCCAAGTCGGAGAGGCCAGAGATGGTGTGCAGGTGCGACTGATGGGGGCAAAGCCTGGGGAGGGAGCAGAATGAGGACAAAAGAGGCAGCATCGGGAACCTGAGGGGGAAAAAACGAAAGAAGGATTTATATAGTTATTATTGGCATTAATGTAAATACATTTTAACGGGATAAAAAATTTTACCGCGAGATTAATGCGGCACCACACCGGATGTTACGTTGCTCTAAAATAAACCGGAAATAAAACAACAAGCATGCCACACAGGCAAACTCAAAGTCTCGTGTTTGTGCTTTATTATGAACGGCATGAATACATGTGTAAGTGCGTCTGGTAAGTTTGTGAGTGTGGACCTACTTGACTGACGAAACTTTGCTCAGGGCCATCTGTTTGCTCTCATACTCCTGCAGTAGTTCTTCTAACGCAGCAGCATTTTCTGAAAGACAACAAATTCAAATATTTGTGCAAACACATACACACACATATATATATATATAGATATATATATATATCTATCTATATATCTATATATATATATACACACACACACACATATATATATATATATATATACATACACACACACACATATATAAAATTCTACTCAATATTTAATATTTCAATGTTGAAAAACTTGCAACCCCCACCTATACAGTAATTCAATACGTAGGCTGTTTGAATTTACTGAACTAATCCTGTTCATGTACAAGAGATGAAGTAAAAACATAACCCACCTTTTTTCTCAGTTATCAGACGAACAAGAATTCCAATGGTGTCTTCATTTAGGTCATCGTAATTATTACCTAGAGCGAGAAAAGGAGGAGACAACCTTTAATAAGCACTTAGTGTGAAAGTGCCGTAAACTGTTATGTCAGAAAGTCAGGCAGTCTCCCCCTTAAATTGGAATGAACAAACAATGTTCATGTATTCAGACGGCCTGGTGTGCAGTGGTTAGCGCGTCAACTTCACAGCGCAGAGGTCGTGGGTTCGATCCCACATTCCAAAGACATGCAAGGCAGGCTGATTGAGCACTCGAAATTGTCCGTATGTGTGAGTGTGAGCGCGGATGGTTGTTCGTCTCTGTGTGCCCTGGGATTGGCTGGCAACCGGTTCAGGGTGTCCCCCGTCTACTGCCTGAAGACAGCTGGGATAGGCTCCAGCACGCCCCGTGACCCTTGTGAGGATAAAATGGATGATATGTTCATGTATTCCATGTTGGTAAAGTACTTTTTGTTTACCGTGTATTAAAAGAATGTAAATGCATGGACACTATGCTTCCAATTTGATTGAAAACTCAAAAGTTTGATTCCTTCTGGGATAAAGTCCGGTAAGTTTCTTGTCTGTGACAAAGCTATTATTTACAAAGTATGCCCAATCAACCGCTATTTCACAGATTCGTTTGGTTAACAGACGATAATAATGTACGTCATTCACAACTTATACAAAGGGTAAGTGGCAGCGAGTTTCGAGCCCCATTCACACCGTGCATGTCATTGCTCAGACACTGTGCCTTAGCACACAATGGGACTGATAAGGGTGACTCCATGGCAACCCCTTGACCATCCCATAAAACCAGTAAAGTAGCTGAGAAGAGAGTGATAGCAGTGCAGGATGGAAAATACTTTCCTCAGCAATCCATTTCAGGAGAAGCCGTAAATAAACATTGTGTCTCTGTGGCCTTTTAGGAGAATTTAAATTAAAATTGTGTTTCAATTTTCAGAAAAGGTTGTTGGAGAGGACAATCAAGGAACGTCTTTACATGTATACAGTGAAAGGACAAATGCCGCTTCATGTATTGTGCAGTGTACCCGAGCACAGAAAATTGAAAATGCATATGACGGCGAGACTTCATTTATGTGTCTTTCTATTTGTCATGGAGGCAACCTATGTCGGAATGCGCACATACTTTTGTGACAGGCCTCGTATATTAGGCCTTGTATATAATTCTGTCAATCAGTGTCATTTCTATCCTGTTAGGCACCTTTTGTCCATCGGAGTGTGGACTTGTCCTGTCAAGACAATATATTTTCTTTAGTCTGCCTCAGTGTTGTTAGGCCGCAACAACAGCTTAGTGTCCATAATGAGGGTTGCCATGTGAGAAGAACAACATCAATTCCGCAACATTGAGGTCAGTCTTCTATTCGGACATGTGGCCGACCACGCAGGTCATGCGTTTAAGTGTGCTAATGAGTTTTTCCCATTTCAATATACAGTCAAACCGGTTTTTGAACGTCTCGGTTCTCGTCCAATTCGGTTTTCGACCAAAAATTTCGAGTTTTTTATGCCTCGGATGACGAGCAAATTTCAGTTCTCGAACAAACTGAGCGCACTTGAATGCACCATTTGACTCCTCTCGCCTTCCTTACACGAGGAAGTGACGCTTCCTCGTGTTGCTTTCCGTTGTGAGCAGACGTGTTCAGTAAACATTTTTATTTTAAAAAGAGCGTGTTTTCGAACAATTTCGGTTTTCAAACAACCTTCTGGAACGGATTATGGACGAAAACCGAGGTTTGACTGTACTACAGTACACTAGAACACCAACAAATTTTTTTTTTTACACCTTTTTCTACTACTCTTCCAAGTCATATTTAACACTGTAGCATTGGAATTGGGTTCTGACAAACTGAGCTTGACTCCTCCTCTTGGGCCTTCCCCAGTGACCGGAGTTGATAACAGACCGGATGTGCTGGAGTCGGAATTGTATGTAGCCTACAATAAACAAGGAGCACAGATAAACAACGTGCCAAGGATTGTAACATAATGACAAACGAGAGAAGGAAGAGGCAGAACAAGTCGTTTGAACTTGTTGCTACGGACGCCATTTCCTCTCTCTAAGCTGCCAGAGCAGATGCAGCATAGAGCAGCGCTTTACAAGAGAAGGCTCCGAAAAGGAGATGAAAGAGGAGACCTGAACCATGAGGTGAGCACCTAATTGAATTATTTATCTGGCTGGGAAAGGAGCCGAGCGAAGGATGGAGTGTCATGTTCACATGAGGTTGACGTGTTGTTGGAAGGAGTGCAGCAGGATAGAGAAAAGAGGTAATGGGATTTGGGGCATTTACATTTAGTGCAGAGAGAGCCAATGTTCCTCAACGAGATTCTCACTAGAGGAAGAGATAAACTCAAACAGTTTGGATGGTCATCCATCAACACAATAAAATCTAAATGTATTTAACTCATTCACTCCCAAAGACGTTTTTAAACGTCTTTTCAGACTTGGTCTAGAATGGGCTGGTACTGAATGAGTTAAGAGCCGTAGCTGACGACCGAAACTACAGTTTGATGATGTTGGAGATGGTCAAGGAGGGATTATTTTCCTTTCAAGGAATAATGATTGTCTGCACAAAGCCAACAGGAACAATATTTTTGTGGGAGTGAGACTTTTGAATGTCTTTAGTATCAATGTCTTGCTTGTTAAATCACAGTTGAATCAATATTTCACGACTGACAATGTTGTCTAAAAGGAGCAGTCAGCGTCGCATGTGCATGAAGAGGAGACATTTGTCGAGAGCAGCTGTGCTCTGCCTCTGACGTCCTCGTAAAAAAAAAAACAAAAAAAAAACGTATGGCTCATCAGCTGTCACGGGGGCTTGTGCCACCAGCTGAAAGAGAAAAGCCAGCTCAGCTTCGTAAATCTGTTTACTAGCGCACATCAACTACCTGTCTTCTATGTTGCTGCCGTGCTATTGGGACTGAAGCCAGCTAGTACACGTCGGCCACTTGAGTTAGAAACAGCATCTCGTATAAAAAACATCAAGAGTCCACACAGCTCCTGACAGCAACTGTTTCATTGCCTTGAGAGAATGAACAGTTTGGATGACTTGCATTTCGATAGCGTGAAGAAGAAAAAAATGGAATTCACTGTTCGTGATGCGAAGTGAGACGTAAGCATATTTATATGAGATTTCAGCTCAGTGAGTATCCAAAGGATTCACTTTGAAAGGTAAAAAGTGCGTCGATTTTTTATCCAGTCATCGCTCACCTTCTCTGTTCGGTGTCGCTGCCTCCGCATCAAGCCCATCCTTCTCGGCATTGCAGCGGCATCCTTTCTTCTTCAACAGGTTGCAAATCATGATACCCAGCAGGCCCGTCACACAAAAGATGGGCACCAAGGCGAACACAGCATATTCGGCTGTATTCTCAGCGCTGCGCACAACCGTGTCATTGACTGGTCCTCCAGCGCCACTGAACAAGCCTTTCCCAACTGTGCGCACCCTTCTGATGTGTCCCGTCACTGGAGGGGAGAGATTGTTATCACAAAAGATTTCATTTGTCATAACTTGGCTCTTTGAAATACCGTATTTTCCGCACTAATAGGCGCACCTAAAAGCCTTACATTTTCTTAATAGCTCACAGCGCGCCTTAAAATCCAATGCTGGTATGGTCATTAGGGTAATATGTCGACCCCAAAATGGCTCCTTGCTCGAGACATGCTGACAACGCAGAGTTCAAACTTAAGGCGATCGGTTTCGCAGTTGAACACGGAAATAGAGCAGCGGCAAGAGAGTTCAACGTTAACGAGTCAATGTTATAACTTGCGGTTGGTGAAGTGAACTGTGGCGCTGCTTTATTAACTCATTCAGTACCAGCCAATTCTGGACCAAGTCTGAAAAGACGTTTAAAAACGTCTTTGGGAGTGAATGAGTTAAATAAGTTTTACTGACATCTGATCGTCGCTATATAAATCAGGGTGTAGCGTAGTGTCGTGTTCTGTTGGTGTTTCCTTGAGCATAGCTCCATCTAGTGGATGCATTGTATATTGCGTCTTTTAATGCGGTGCGCAATGTATGAAAAAAAATTACAAAATAGGCCATTCATTGAAGGTGCGCCTCATAATCCAGTGCGCCTTTTAGTGTGGAAAATACGGTACTGAATTTAAGAAGATTGGGTGTTGAAAGCAACAGTCGGAAAAAATAAAATCATACTTACTCTCGACACAGGGGGTGTTCTTTGAAGTATTTTTTCCCACACTGGGTTTGGAGTTAAATCTGTTAAAAATAAAGAAATATTATATACTGTACATACATATACACACACAGAAATTCCACAGAAGCTGACAGTTCCAAAGCACATTCATGATACACACACAGACAACAACTTGAAACAAATGTAGACAAAGACTTGGTTGGGGTCATTACCCAGGCAGACA
The DNA here is from genome assembly GCA_018466805.1 of Hippocampus abdominalis. NCBI lineage: Eukaryota > Metazoa > Chordata > Actinopteri > Syngnathiformes > Syngnathidae > Hippocampus > Hippocampus abdominalis. The sequence goes on from CM031703.1 coordinate 6,081,749, forward strand.
GTCTCCACACACAGCATCAGAGATTGCAGTGCCGGGGGTAACGAGTTTTTGCCCACGGAGCTCGCAGGAGGAGTGTGGACGACAAAGCTCAGAGTCGAACGAGTCTGAAAAGGTTCCCGTCTGGCAGGAACGACACCGTACCTCCTCTACCCGACTGTGGATTTTCCCACAAGGCTGGTAAGACAGAAAACAGCAAGTCACAAAATGCCTCTCGAATATAGTGCACAATACATGAGCTCAAATGATATGATTATGTCAGCCTAATTTGAAACAATAACTTATTCAAAGTACGTCTTGCGATTAGCGGTAATTTAACATGAAAAGATAGCAAAGTGCGGCACTACCAATCTGAATTTTTATCATCTGGGAAAAGAAAACAAAATCATGTGCCAATTATATATTAATTTGCTCAGAAACTGATGTCAATATAAGTACGGTAAAGAAAATTGTTATTTATTATATTATTTTCTCTATAATTTTTTTGTTGTGTATCCACTCCTTAATTTTCACAAGGGTCACAATTATTAAACATTTTTATTTTGGCCAGTGTTTGAAGGGCTGATTAATTAGTCAGGCCCAGACAGTCAAAGTGCCTTCCTTCCACACTGAGCAGTTATGCAGCTAATGGAGACGGCTGCCTCGGAATCAATGTGAGTAAATTCTCTCCCGGTCTTTTTTTTTCGCAAAGAGGTCTGACTCACTTTAGAAGGCTCTTGGCCGGCAGAGCATTCTAGACACACACACCCTTCTGCCCACTGACACTGCACCGCTAAAGTCCCATGACAGCCAAACACCTGCAATCGACACAACCACGCAACATATGACTTTTTTTTTTTTAAATGTGTGTGTGTGTGTTTACATACATACATACATACATACACACACACACACACAAATAGACTACAACAACATGTGCCTATCATTCCTGCATACAGTCTATCTGTAACAGATTTGGTGTAAATTATTATTAATAGTCAAGTATTATAAAACACACATCTTTACCGTGAGGAGAACAAAAGCTGAGCAAAGGGGCTTCCTCATCTTCTTCAATGTACTCTTCTATGTACATATGATCTGAAGAAGAAGATTTTACAAAATATGTTCACATGGACTCAGGCACCTTGTCTTAATGGCTAAAATACTGTATATAAACACACACACACACACTAACACACACACACACACACATATAATACTGTATACTGTATATATACAAGTATATTTTGCCAGTGATTATACATAGACTTTCCACCAGAGGGCTTTGAAAAAAAAATCTGACAAATGTTCATTTACATTAAAGCTGCAAAAGAAATGCAAGTCCAAACAGGACAGCTCGCAAGGAAAATACTCCTCACCTCCTCATGCATACCACAATGAGCAGAGTCACCGATGAGTCACTTGAATGTATCTCAAAGTGCTGACCAGTCACAGAATTGCATCTGATGCCAGACAATTATAATTATTATTCAAATTCCTCACAAGATCACATAGAAAGCACCGGCCTCAAATTAAAATGCTGCAAGTGGCGTTCCTGAACCTCAATGGTCAGAATGGGGATGTGAAATTGCACCACGCATCATGACAGGAAGTCAAGGAAAGCCCAAATGACTGAGGAAAGCAAAGAACACAATAAGAGCGAACAGCACACTCCCCCTTGACGTACAGATGACACACTTGCTGGGAAAACAGTCAAGAAGCTTTGCTTATGCAACAACCCATGATGAGACTACAAGGGAGGCTCACTTTGTGAAATGCTGAGTGGAAATGTAAATGTACCCTGCGATTGCCTTATCCTGTCAGTCTGACCTACGACACACTTCTTGAGACACACACACACACACATTTAAGATACTACAATAGAAATGTATATTTTAATGATCAATCATCAACACTGTTGTTCAATACCGCTTTCTTGTCAGAGCGATCGCAGAACAACTTCTCAAATGGTTTTTTTTTCTGAGAAATGACAGAGCAGTCACTCTGCAATAGAGAATTTATCCATCCATTCATTTTTTTCATCCGCTTATCCTCACAAGGGTCGCGGGGCATGCTGGAGCTTATCCCAGCTGTCTTCAGGCAGTAGGCGGGGTACACCCTGAACCGGTTGCCAGCCAATTATCAGGCCACAAAGAGACGAGGAGCCATCCGCGTTCACACTCACACCTAGGGACAATTTAAAGTGTTCCATTAACTTGCCATGCATGTTTTTGGAATGTGGGAAGAAACCGGAGTACCCGGAGAAAACTCACGCAGGCACATCGAAGAACATGGGTGATATGGCTGAATATGTTATGAAATATTTACGTAAATATTGTGCAGCATACAGGAGCTCAACCTTTTTTTATCATCTTGCAACATCAGAGGAGTGATGCAGGAGAAGGCAGAAATATTTTGCTGAAATGAGGCGACGTCTACCAAAGATGATGTCACAGCATTGCTGTTTGCACGGCTGATTTAATGCTATCGGCATAAAAGTCAATTTTATGGTTCATGTTTCAAGTGGGATTCAATTAGAGTCAACACAATTACTGTCAACAATGCAGATTCACCGACGATTATTGTCAGGTGTCCCAAGCACTCTTCCCCGCCTGCGCAATGTAAACACACCGATTGAAATGTCCATAACGAATTGGCTGGGGTGCTGGATCGGATAATGTCAATACTATACAATAAATTTGTCTCAATACTTTATTTCACATGGTGTAGCTAGCTCGTCTTTGTCTGAACTTTATACCGTTACAACACTTCTCGTATGTTGTTTTCGTATCATAACTCCTGATCATTAGGTGATGTGCCATGAATAGATATGCAGATGCATAGGCCTCACCAAAGACAGGATCAACAGGGCCGCTATGAATGGCACATTAACACAAACGTGACTGTCCGTGATGCTGTTGTTATTTCATGTGAATGGAAAAACACACACAATCAAAACACCTGAAAAGGCTTTTGTCTATTTTTCAAAATAATAATTACTTGGAACCTAGTGTGCTATTATTTTTCCACAAACTAGTCAGGACTGGACTCTCTCTCTCTCTCTTTCTATTACATCGCTAATACATTTTACAATCCATAGGTGAAATATGAATAGCTTCCAAAGTACGGGTTGCACTGTACATAGCTGGGGCCTTTGCAGTAAATTCATGGAAAATGGTATTAACACCTTACACTACTGCTAAATGGATCAGTCCTTGGATTACAATCTGCGAAGGTTTGAAATATTTACAGAATTAATTCCACTCGCCGGGGTCTTGCTGCAATTTAGGCGCTGCCTTAAAATAGCGACACCAGATGTCAGGTCACATTGTGCTTTGAGCATGTTATCATTATATGGCTGATTAAACCTGACAAAATGTACATGGGTTTTGGCATCGTCGAGATCCTTTTTCCAGCCTGAGCTGGGTAAAATTATCTTCATAAGAACCATCCATCCATTATCTGAACAGCTTTATCCTCACGAGAGCGGATGGTTATTTTTAGGACTAGCCATGGATGATTCCAATTTTGGTCAGCCGTGATATTTAACAAATCACGAGCAGTATTGAAACTACATATACAGTCAAACCTCGGTTTTCGAACATCTCGGTTCTTGACCAATTCGGTTTTCGACCAAAGATTTTGAGTTTTTTATGACTCGGATGACAAATAAATGTTGGTTCTCGAACAAACCGAGCGCACTTGAATGCACCGTTTGACTCCTCCCACCTTGCTTACACGAGGAAGTGACGCTTCCTCGGGTAGACGAGGAAGTGACGCTTCCTCGTGTTGCTATCCATTGTGAGCAGACGTGTTCAGTCAACATTTTTATTTTAAAAAGAGCGTTGTTTCGGTTTTCGACCAATTTCGGTTTTGCGAACAGCCTTCTGGAACGGATTATGGACGAAAACCGAGGTTTGACTGTACTTAATTGAGGTGTCGACACCTACCAACCATTTCCTGTGTCGGTTTCTAATGACCGTAGCGCAATTCACACATGTCGATCAGGTCCTCTACCATTGACTGTTCCTGGGATTGCGGTTGCCGGCATGGCATCAGTTAAACTCTCAGGTTTTCCAGTGGAATGGTACACCAGTCTCCTGCACACCGTCAGATCAGAATTTATGACTTTGGAACGTAAAGAGGTCAAGTTCACTGACCCGCTTGGCGCGACAGAAAAGAAGTGATGAGAGCAGCCTCACTTAGTTGGGTGTGCTTACAGCTTCAACTTGAGAGCAGTGCACCATGTAGTGTGGGAAACCTCATATTCACAGTTCGGCACCTGCGGATTTACGTATTAGCAGGTTTATTTTCAATATCCATTTATGTTTTTGTATACTTTTTGTTTGTTTTTTGGGGAAGCCAACTCCCGTTTTTCATGGAAAACACGAATTGGCAATTTTAGTTTGCACTCACAGTGATGCAGCATGCCGAAACGCAGCTTTTACAGCTTGTTTATTTCTTTTTTTATGAGTAAAGGTGACTCCAGGGTACACATTAAAGAAACAGCACGGACCTTTCTATTTTTAAACAAATATGCAGCATTGAAGGAATTATCATTCGAGTAATGGGAACACAACAGAACCACTTAGCTAAAGAAGTGAAAGCCTGACTAATTTTTTCCATCATCACTCTTATGGGAAAGCTAAAGAAATGCAAACCAGAAGGTACTATTATTTAATGAGAAAAAAACAGATTGTAAAAGTGGGTAAAGCAAATAAAATGGGTGGGAATTCAAGTCCCTTGGCAAGAAGGCAAACATGTTTACGAAAGGGCGCTTGACTTGATGGAAATATTTGGCCTTTTACTCTGCACTATGCAAACATGAAGGCCAGTTATGGTTTTTGTCACATTATGAACCTAGAACCAAAACAATGTAACCAAGTATGCGTTACTTTAACTGTACAATGTATCATTTTCTCAACTTTCACTTGGCTTTGATGTCTTGCAAACAGCAGGCTCAGCGCACATGGCCGTCGCAGAAACATTTGCACACAATTCGTAGGCTAAATTTGAGTACGTAGTTTCAGTTTTCTCTTTTGCCGGTTTCTTCGATGCAGACCAACACCGCAAGGTTTTCGAACACAGAGAATGCAAAATGTTTTCCATGACCGCGAGAATTCATTTTATAGGCTACGTTACGAAAATGAAAAGAGCGATGTATCACTTCTCTATTTATTTATTTTTTTCAAATTAAAATCAACCCACACTTAAATTTGGATCTAAATGAGGTGGTTCGGTGACATTGAATAACTTTAGGAGGGGGAGGGGGGGAAGACGCAATAACTGGAACGAGGTTCAATTTCATGCTTTGTTGGTCTCGTTGTCATTGCTCAGCAGTTGTTTTGAAACAGGCTCATGTCTCTATCGCCACCAGCACGAGGGACTGAGTGTATCCTCTGCAATAATACATGACACACAATCAGTCACTTGTGCCTTGTCACAAAGAGATTGACCCAGACCGGCGCTGTTCTTTGTCAATGGCAAGTTCAGCTGGCAGACAGTTAACACTTTGCAATTTCTTTCCTCGTACATCCAACTGAAAGTTGGTGACAAGCAGTTGATACAAAACCACAAAAGTACACAAACCGTAGTTTGATGGGATTTGCTCATGTATTTGGACTTTTAAAGTAGGATGAACTTTACTTACCTGTGCTACACAAAAATGTAAACAAAATAAAATTAAAATTGAGCAGTTCTGCCAACAACAGACACTGCAGCTTATGATCTGTGTTTACGTTCCCAGGGTAATTAGCCGACCAATCTAAGGCTGGATTTAGTTTATGGTATCGACCTTAAACTCTTTTGCCTGTCCCACGTTTCACAGTTGGTACATTATTATTATTTTCGTACACATGACTGTGGTAACAATTTGATAGGCAGTGAAACGGACAAAACACAAAATCAACCCTGACAAATCATAGTCCTTCTTGGGGCGTGTCCTTTGGACAGATGAAATAAATCTGTGGAGCATTTTGGCAACTCAAAAGTGTCACCAAGTGGTTAGAGGGGTTGATTTTAATTCATGGAAAACACTGGGTTGCATTTGATGTGTGAAAAGTGATGCATAAATAAAGCGTGATTGCCTCTAGATACTGTGAAACACGTTAAACATTAGTTTTAGATTCTTGCTTTTTGTCTAGAATCTCTGCGTTTTACAATGACATTTCAAGACGATCACACCATTCAATTTTAAAACGTGCAACCCAGTGTCAAAAGATTGGTAACAGCCACAGGTCACATGTCGCCCAATAGGATAAATATGCAAAACAAGGGACGTGTCAAGGGCCTTCAAAGAGTCAATTTGGAAGGTTTTTGTCCAGTTAGAAGCCAGTTCCCCCCGTCAATGTAAAATGATGCACCGCGAATGCGGCGAGTGTAAACACACAACCCTTGCAGTCGACGGTGGATGACTCCGCCGAGAGTGACATCAAATTGGCTATCAGTCACAAGTCAATACGTCAACATTTTAGACACAAAAATCTCTTCTCAGCCTTTTGAACGTTAAAAGCCACTTTTTACAGACGGACGTGAACACACCGGGGCGACAAGCTAACTGAAAGGAGTTCGAAAAAGATGCCCCTTTAGTGGCCTTAGTACGTTGAATGTCAAAACAGAACACTCACAGCTCTTAAAACTTCTTTTCTCGGATTAAAAGCAACCAAACACGCATTTCCTTCCCCCGCGTGAAATCCATGTGGTGAAAGTAAAAAAAAGCCCAACCCGAAGCGTGAAATAAACTCAGCTCTCAGCACTCATTCATTTCCAGCGCCAGGAGTGTACACGTAGTCAAACTTACCGGTTGCGGTCAATAAAAGTGGTTGGAATTCAGAGTTCCGACACGAACATGATGACCAGATATGGTGAACTAGGCTGGATGAAAGAAAGGCACGACGCCGGTTATGGTCCTGCCTCTCGATCGGGGATGTTGCTCTCTCTTGTTTCAGACAACACGAGACGTCACAGCCATGCGATGACGCGCGAGACCGTGGGTAACCTCTGTTCAGCAGTGATAAAATCACTTCCTTCAAATATTGCGAAAATAAACTGGTAACAAAGGCGAATTGAAATTAGATGTGACATTTTTTATGTTGCCTGGTCATTTGGTACACTTGATAGTTAAAAATAAATTTATGTAAATTTGGGCTTGCTTCAAGTGGCCTATTATTTACTAAAATGAACCCCAGGTTTAATTTTCACACACGGCGCCATGTTAGGAACGGATGTGAATTTTCCAACAAATTGGGGCCGAGGAGGAGTCCAATACTGTAGTTGACTTTGGATCTGAAAAGGAAGGATCTATCGTGGAAGGATATAATGGAGATCATTATGGTGACGTATTGTACTGTATACCGCATCAAAAGCTGAAGATAAAATTAGCATTATTTCCAAATTCTAATATTAATTTTAAAAAAAAGGTTTAAATAATAATCTAGTTGTATATACTGCGATACTTGCGATTCTTGTACCCCTTTCTTGGGTGGAGAGCAATAGACCAGAGTGTGGCAGTACTCAGATTCCTTCTCTGCATTGTTGAGTATTCGAAATGGCTTAGATTTTTTTATTTTCTTACACTTGCAAGATTTTTTTTTTTTTAACGGTTCATTAAAATCTCTGAAATTAAGCATAATGTAAAAAATTCAGGTCTATCCAGGAGGTAGGCATCTAAAATGGTGCATCATGTGACGGCGATGCAAATTCTAATCATCATTACTATAAATCTTTCTAGTTGTACGTATGACAGGATGGCACATACATAAGGTACATTTGTTCTTGATATTAAATCAGTGGCGGATTCGGTGGCCCAGGGTCCGACTCAGTCAATATTACATGGTAGGGAAATTAACCCAACATACTTTTCGACATGTTTCGACAGTGATTCTGAAATTGAAATCTGATTATTAGTCTTACATTGGTGGCTGAAAAAAGAGAAACGCAGTGGCACCAGTGAACGTATTTAATAATTAATCAATGATGACAAAACAAGAACAGGCAAACACAAGAAGTGACAAATGACAACTACAAGATGTAAGGCAATTGTTTACCCCTTTCAGATGTTGAAAACACAGTCAAGAGTGAAAATGGCTATCAGCAACGACACATATGGCACAAATCTTTTGCTTGGTCATAATAGAGGCCATCTAGTCTTCTTTTGGAGAGATGACAGGTATACTTTACACGTGGTGTTCACAGGGCATGTTGGAAGGAGGAAAAAAACAAACAAACAAAAGAGAAACACAAACAAAAAGCTTTACACAAATATATAAAAATATGCCCTTGGACTAATATCGACAATTGGGGACCTTGGGTGCTTTATTTACAGAAAAAGGCCATCTCTACCAATATTTACAACAATAAAGACTTTGCCCATATCAGGCATGAGGAGGTCACATACAAGCTAAATAAGTTTAAGGGATTCACGGACCAGATTATCCTTTCTATTCTTCAGTATTGCGGAAGTCAACTTTAAGCTAGAAACGTGCCTGCTGGAAAAAAAAAACTTTTTTTTTTTTTTAAATTGCCTGAGGAAATACAGAAAGATAACCGCGAGGCAGACAGTGAGGAAAATCAAATTATATTTGGACATCATTTTAAGATACAGTAATTTAGGAAATAGTTGGGTCTACCATCAAGAAATTGCGCCTACGTTTTGTTTTTGTTTTGTGGATAACTCATGGTAAAATTGTACAACACCACACTGATCCACAGCTTGCACATAGATAATGCGTGAATGTTGTGATGGTTTTTATACACAAAACACAGCTGCATGCTCCTCTGGACCCTATAACCAGCAACATTGTACGGTACAGCATTTTCACAGATTTTTGGCACTAGTAATACACTGGACCGTCAAATACGACTAAACGATGACCTTGAACCACTTGGCATTTTCAGAAATCTCATTTGTCTGATGTCTCAGCATTCGGTGGAAGTATTTCTTTCATATTTTATGATTAGTCTGAACAAAAGTAAACTTTTTTTTTTTTTTCTTCTGACCAGCCACAGCATTAAGCAAAAGTGATCATTATCTTCCTAAAGGGCAAATTCGTACAAGTGAAGCAGCATTTTTTTAATTGGATCTGTTGAGATTGTGCAGATGAACCTAATGTTATGGCTGGTCAGTGTACTGTAAACTGATGAAGTACTAAACGATCCTTAAAAAAACAACAACTCTCCAATATGTGCTTTTAACCGATTAAAATATCTAATATGGTCCACACCGCGTTCTGACCACAGATGAAACTAAAGTATGGGAAGAAAATTGCAGCCAATGATAGAAAGCATTCAGCAAATGCTAAGACAGGTGCTCTTCAATGTCAGGCAAGGCTAAGCTCTCATTAACTACCAATCAGATATCACAATAGCCAGTTTAATCCACTTAAAATTTAGCTCCCCCCCTCGCAGTGGGATGGGCCACCCAATGTTGATACACAAGGTGAAGAGCCCAGATGGCTGATGGTGCGCTTTCTGGGCTTGGAGTGATCCAAAACGATCAGCGCTAAACCTGAAATCCCGAGGCTACGGTCCGTGTAAGGATACATTCACCTGTCCTTCACTTCCACTGACATCTGTGTGTGTGTGCGTGTATGCGCAAATGTGTAACATGGCTTAACTTCTAGCCTTACGAAGGCACGTGCAGGCGCTTAGCACTTGTCCTCCTGACCTACTCAGTATCTAGCGCATTCACACTAAAGGCTGAAATGAAAACAGGTGAAAATGAATCGCACGTACAGTATGCCACTCATACACACACTAAAACAAGAAACAAATAATACATTTATGCTTTCGCATTTTTTTCCTTGCAAATATGGCAGATATATATTTGCAGTTTTGCAGGTGCTCCCTTAACATGTTCAGATTGGGGCCAAGTGTGTGGAAACATGACAGTAAGTGTTGTGGTGAAAGAAATAAAATGAAATCTGAAGTATCTTTGAGGCTTCTGTTATTTCCCTGTGCTGTATGCGCTCTCGGACTCAATCCGCGTGCCCCGGAATTGACACTGCGACCTCGTTGAACCTCTACTCACGAAGAAATGGTGAAAGCTACATCTTCTATAAATTAAGTGCTGTCTAGCATAAGTTGAAGTCAAAACCATAAATACTGTACACAACTATCTTCATCTGCTACTTAGTATATCAACTTGAAAAGCCCCTGCTGAGAAAGTCGGCAATCTCTGTGCCGAATTGTCATCCTGGCAAAATAAATCTTCCGATCATTCAAACTTAGACATAGAACGAAGGCTTTGGCATAATCACGGCATGGTAATGCACGTGAGGTTTTTTGTCTGTAAAGACACATGACTTACTTAATTTTGGTGTCTATAAACATTCAACAGGTAATGACTTTGTAATGACTAGGTAATAACTTTGTATTAGTGGAAAACACACACGTGCATCCAAGAATGAATGACGAATAATTCAGATAATTAGAAGTGATGGATTTAACATATGTGCATATGTAAAAGTGGCGACATAACTTCCTAACATATTGCACCTTATTCATGTGATTGGATCCTCTCCTTCAGTGTGTTCTTTAAATATTGGATCACTCTTTGCTGAGGATATGTTGGCCTCAATCTAATCTCAGGGGTCAATCAGGTTTCAAGAAGTCTACTTCAACGCTGAACCTCTCGGTTAATCGTCAGCATCCCGTTATCACTGAACACAGTACAAAATTACATCTCACGACAATGTGGAATGCTTTGCGTGGTAACGCTTCTTGAACTAAAATATTTTGCTGCAACATGGGATTCGCAACATCTTGCAACTTGCAAAT